>JBBPDC010000135.1:14500950-14527514 GCA_037974485.1 Hemigrammopetersius urotaenia
TTTTAGATCTTTAAGTCCATCTCAAGAAAAATCGGAGCAGAAACAAAGGTGTTGCGTTTATATTTTTGTTGAGTGTAGATAACAAATACAAAACCATTATTGGATAAAATATCTAAAAGTACTTCTTATGGACAGTTTTTATATCTGTATTGTATAAGTCATTGTTGCCTATAAAATGGGGAAACTGTTAATATGAATATTGCATGTTTTTGAACTGTATAAATGTCGACAGGCAGTTTAGTGTTATTACCTTCATATAAGCTTTCATATAGGAATGTCCAGCGTTGAAGTTGTTTTCAGGACTGAGCTTAGAGTAAGCTTGCCTAATACTGAATGTACAGTATAAAGTAGCCAGCTGTGTGTTTCAATGATTGTTTTAAATAATCCTTTATAATTGTTATAAATAATTGTGTACAATTGTTTTCTTTTCCTGCGACACGCCTCGGGACGACCCTCAGGATGTTCATCTGCTTTCATGGTCTTCAGCTTAAAGTTTTCTGATGCTGTATAACTCATCAAAGCTTTTTCTGCTTCCTGTGTGTGTTTGTGTGTGACTTACGTCTGTGATTGTATTGTCTAGACTGAATGTCATCTGACTTGTTGTTTCAGTGGCTTTTCAGTTTTCTTTGTTTGATGCATCATAATTTGGAGGCCTTCCAAAACCTCAATAATGATTGTGTATCTTCCTGACTTTGCTGTGGACTGGAATGTCTCGAGGGGAAATTTTGTAGCTTCAAATGAAAGCAATTAAATAGTGAAGATGTTTCAGCTGTTGACAGCTTCTTCTTAGTTTTATAATTTGTTGGATTTGGGCTTTCTTGAAATTGCCTTATTACTCAAGTCTAGTTCACACTCATCCATTCACACTCATTTGGGTTTTAAAGGTGGTTCAGTTGATGGGATCAAGCTTTGAACATTACAGTTCTTCAGAGTCAGAACTCATTGAGGGTGGAGGTAGCTCAGTGGGTAGGATACTTGCCTTCGGACCAAGAGGTCACGGGTTCGAATCCTACCTTCAGCACCACCACTGGGTCCCTGAGCAAGACCCTTAACCCCAAGTTGCTCCAGGGAGAGACTGCCCCCTGTAGTTAGGGAATGGAAGTCGCTTTGGATGAAAGCGTCTGATAAATGCCGTAAATGTTAATTGACTTGCTTGTCCAGTCAACGTTTTCTTACTTGAAGCTACACCAGCTGGTCCTGATGATCTGTGGTATTTCAGTATCACCTTTCTCTAGAGAAAGATAGTGAAAAGCAGAAAAAAGAAGAGACATTTAAACCCCAAACACTTGCGTAGCACCACCTTTGTTGCGAAAAATATTTTTATTGTTTAAAATTGAGTTTCAGGTATATTTCAATGTTATTGGGAACTGACAATCATATCTTGTAGTAAATACTGTTTAATTGAAATCTAAAAAATAATGTATAATTATATTGATTAGTATTATGTTTAGCCCCTGAAAATCAGTACCAGCTGTGAAATGTTCACACTGGTCCAGCCCTTCCAGTCAGGTTGAAGAGCATAAGGCAACTCAAACATAGCTTTAATAAAACTATCAACCGTGACATTCTTTTAACTCCACAGCTCTCATCTGTTTGGAAGAGTGTGAATAAGACTTTAGTTATTGCTGTGTTTCAGTGTGTTTTTCAGAGTCTAAACTGTATCGCCTGTTGCTAGTAGAGAAGCTGTTGTTTTGTTATTATATTAATGTAATGTGTGTGTGTGTGTGTGTGTATTTCAGGGACCCTGGGCTGAAACAATGATGCACAGTGCGATGGAGAGAGGGCAGTGGGTGTTCTTCCAAAACTGCCATCTTGCGCCCAGCTGGATGCCCAACCTAGAACGACTCATCGAAAATATTAACCCTGACAAGGTCAGCAATGCCACACACACACACATACGCACAAACACACAATATAAAAATTTGTGCACACATGAATATATGACTGGGTCTATTCATCAAGCCAGATATGTAGACCCAATACAGGCAAGTGTCAGGCAACAGCAATTTTCTTGCAAATACATACAGTAGAAACTAATGAACTTACAATACACTGTAGTCTGTACAGATGTCCACTGCTGGACTAACATATTTGACCCGTATGATCCTGACTGTGTTTGTTTTGTCCTCTTAACCATTAAAAAATATATAGTTTAATTTAAAAAAGATTATAATCTTGCAGGCTTATAATGCTGCTAGCTAATTTCTTGAGTTTCCAATAATATTTTTTTTTCTATCTGAAGTTCCCTTCACTATGAGGCTAATTCGACCAAGACGATATTTATCCCGGTACAGCTCTTTATCAGTGCAGACTTTTGAATGTGCTCCTTCAGTACGATGAAAAGAAAGACACTGCATTCATTTCCACACAAACGATTTTATACAATCTTTATTTCTTCACGGATCGAGGCACATAAACACTGCATTCATAACTGTGAATAATAAGGGTCAATAAATATACAGAGAATTTCTCTTATTTATATGATCTATATTTAAATAAAACATTAGCTGTCAGATCACCTCATGTACTTGTCCATTATTCAGAAAAAAAAGAGGATGACACTACATTAATTTCCAGAAACTGACAATATATTTCAGTATTTGTTTTTATTATAATATGTTTACTGACCTTTTTAGCTTTTTATCCGTTTGTTTGGACGGTTATTTAATGCCTTCCACCAACATGCAGGAAACACAGTGAATTAATTTCCATTCACTGAAATGTAGATATTTTTTCTCCAAAAACATAATTATTTTTTTCAGTTTCTATACTTAACTTTTCAGTTTTGTAGTTTTCAGTTTTTGTGTCAGTTCGGGTGAAGACGAAAACAGTGTTACAAATTTTTATTTAATGACCATTGCATATATATTTGTCTTCACAAAACATAATGATATTAAATGTCTGTACTTAACTTTATTAACTCTGTAGCACTTGAGCATGACGACTCCAAATAAGGAGAGTTGAAAGATCAATATTAGAGTCATTTAGATCAATATTCATATTGAAAACACAGATTCGCAGATTCTAATATTTGTAAAACACTAAAACTGATACAGAGGTTAGCTTCTGCTAATTATACCTAAAATGTCAGCAGTGATGTGGTCACATGTTATTCTCATCATCATGCTAATAATGCTAATGACTCTTACCAGTCTGTGTGGATGTTCATGTAATGAACTCATCCAACATGCAGAGAAAAAGAGGACAATATGCATTAATTATAATACAGTTAATAAAGTATGTATTTATTTATTCCATATCATTCTTAATGATTTTAATTCTATTATGTATATATTTTACCTTTTTCAGGTAAAGGAGAGGTAACTCATCTCTGTTGATGTTTATTTAATTCACTCTTGCAAGATACAAAAAGGACGATACCGCATTAATTTCCATATACAGATAAATGTGTATAATATTTCATATAACGATTTATTATTAGTTATTGTTAGAATAAGTGTTTACTTAACTTTTCTGCTTTTTAGCTCCTCGGATGTCATTTCAACCAGCATTCATATAAAATAGATAATATAAATGAAAAGAAATTGTAATGGAAGAAAATTCTGTAACAATCACTAAACACTTAAACTGACATTGAGATTAGCTTTAGCTGATGATGCTAATGATGCTCATCTTTAAAACTCATCCAACATGTAGATAAAAAGAGATGGACACTGCATACATTTCTGTACAGTCACAGTTAGATCTGATATTATAGATCCTATACTGATGTTTTACATTTCTGTACTTAACTTTTTCAGCTTTGTAGCCCCTCAGAGGGTGGTCTCAGGTAAAGGGGAGATAAAAGGTGATGAAAGTGTGATTCAGAAATACAGAAACAGTGGTGAGGATCAATAAATATACAGAGAATTTCTCTTATTTATATGATCTATATTTAAATAAAATATAAAGCATTACCTGTCAGATCACTTTAGTGACGCCTCATGTGCTCGTCCACCATTCAGACAAAAAGAGGATGACACATTATTTTCTAAACACTGAAAATATGTGATTTTTCTAAAAATGTTTCACTGTTTGTTATTATTATACTATACATTCAGACAAATATTATATTTAGACAGGTATTAATATTGTCACGGCTCGGCCAGTGGCCGTTAGAGGCCACTACTTTTCTGTTATTTTTGGGTCTTTTATTTTGATATTCTGTTCTGGTTTTTCGCCTTTTTTCCTGTTTCCACCTGTTTTGCGTTTGTTGTTTGATTTCTGTCTGTATTTAAGTTTGTTTAGCACGTTGTCTGTCCGTCGCCTCACTTTGGCGCGTGTTTGAGTTATTCCTGTCATGTTGATGCCTCGTTCTCGTTCATGTTTATAGCGGGCATCGAGCCAGGTTTGTTTTTCTGTTTTGTTTATTAAATAAAGTGAAGCACTAGCATAGAAACCTGTCTGTCTCAAGACTGTTTTCTAAGAGGTAAATCACGGAGGCTGGTTGACCCCGGCCCCCGTGACAAATATGGAGAACACAGCTTTATAACAGTGAGCCACATTGTCACTAAACAGAGAATAATAATCTCTGAAGTTTATTTTTTTCCAAATAAAGTAAACAATTGTATAAAGTAACATTTGAACACTTTATCATTATAATATGGGTCATTAAACACATTAAACACAACTAATATAGATAATATTAATGATATTAATGATAATAATGATAATAGTTGTTACCTCTCCGTGTGTATGTTTGTTTAACGCACTCGGCCAACCTGCAGACAGATAAAAAGACACTTTGATGTCAACTGTGACATCATAATAGCATCAGACCTCTGACTTCTGAACATTCTCTGACAGTCACTCTGCACTGAAACTAACAGATTCATTCTCACCAGTCAGTGGTGATGGCCAGTTAATGCTCTCCAGCAACACACCACACTGGATTAATTTCCATACAGTCACAAATGTTTATCATTTTTCCGCATAAAGTAATTATATTAAATTCCATACAATCACAGATGCTTTTATTTTTTCTCAAATGGTATTTATTTTTGTAGTTTTTCAGCTTGGTGATATAGTGTGGGCTCAGGTAAGGAGGTTAAAGGGTGGTGTCAGACTTTAAATATTTGTTCTAATTGTACAACTACTCTCTTTTTCACGCCTTTAAGTTGGTTTTCATACTGTGAAAGATTCTGTAAGAAATGTAGCTTTAAAAAGCTGCTAGAAACTGCACTAATCTCCTCCGCCTTATTTATTTTTTTATATCTGCACTTCCATCACTTTTGATCTTCCTTTATTAATTTTTTGTTTTCTTTTATTTTATGCTCAATATTTTAGTGTATTCCTCTGAAGCACACTGAATAAACTTTGTGCATGATAATGAAGTAATTAAATAAACTTGACTGTGCAACATGTAGTAGAGGCAGTCATCCTGCTAAAGATGTTCAGCAGTGACTTTGGTAAATTATGTTAAGTTTAGCTACGTCAGTGATATTGACTTGTCTATCAAACACAGGAAAGGTGGCCCTATATACAGCATTTATTGACATCACTTTTCTACAGTTACCTTCCTTTGCTATGCTTTTTCCCCTTAAAGCTTCTATGAGTGGTCCAAAAATGTGGAAATCAGATGATGCTAAATGGTGTTAAACTCTCAGACACAGTAAACACAGTAGTTACCACCTGGGAAGCTATAGCAGAAAATATTACTGGTGTGAGTGATAAGTAGGGTGGCAAAATAACAGTGATGTAAATGATGTTTCTTCCTCTCTGTCCAGTACAGAAATGTTTCCAGATGCAGCTTTTTTTCAGGCAAAACACCTAACAATGTGCTTATACCGTATTTAAAGAATGAACAATTTAGACCAATTAGACTAAAAACCTGCTGCAGCATGCCCAAGGATGGACTCAGTCTGAAATGACTTTCTGCTCCATATAAAGTGTAGTACAAGTCACAAAAGTATATATTTTACAATAATTGTACTAAATCTAGCCTTTGGATAGGTGAATGGCTGTATGGAGGTTATTTCATGACCTGTATGGTGCACTATACAGGGAACACAGTCATAATAATAATATAATGATTGTTTTTGCCCACCAGGTGTCACTAATGTGTTATAGTTTTAAGAATTAACTATTGTTTGATAGAATTTAAAAGCTTCAGCAAGCTTATCTTTGAAATTTCTTCTTTGTGGCCATTATTATATCTGTGTGTTATAATAGCAGTATTAAGCTATGAAGAGCTTCACTGAGGTCAAGGTCTGATGTGATTGGTTCACAGTGTAGAATGTTTCATATGATTAGGTTTACAACTACTGATGCAAGGGGGGCACCAACATTTTCATTTGATCTTAGCCGCAAACCCTTGTGCAAAGTGGATAGCCCGTTCTTCTGGCACAGGGACTGTGATAGTCTGGAAACTATAGAAAGATTTTAAAATAAAATCTGGGAAATTAGCTTTATAGGATCGGCATAAATGATGCATCTGTCTGCATATCAATTGTTTGTTGTCCTTTGTCAC
This sequence comes from Hemigrammopetersius urotaenia, assembly GCA_037974485.1. Classification (NCBI taxonomy): domain Eukaryota; kingdom Metazoa; phylum Chordata; class Actinopteri; order Characiformes; family Alestidae; genus Hemigrammopetersius; species Hemigrammopetersius urotaenia. Next base: position 14,507,420 of record JBBPDC010000135.1, read on the forward strand.
GTTGTTGCTGGATTGAGATGCAAATTTAATGAAAAAGGGTTGGAAGAAGAAAAGAGCGATTTGCAAGGTGCAATTTATGAATGTTCACATGAAATAACACTAAACACAAGAAAGGAAAAGTTATGTTTTGTTTTCCTAAAAAAGGATGAATGGTTGGTTTTTCTATGAATTAGATTGTTTTGACTTTTTGGGGTCTTTAATTATACTTATTGAGGGCTTAAATAAAAATTAATAGAATTGAATTTAACTTTTAAAATGGTGCAAAACCCCTGAGATAGATGAACTGAATGGCTGTGAGTAGGCTGGGATACTACGGAAAACTCCTGTTATTGCTATGGGCTGGACAGAGGAAACACCCACGTCAGTTTCACAGCAGTGTTCAGTCCATTACCAGCACAGCTAGAGGTTTGTTTAATAGCAGAGCTGAATGCACTCAGATTCCCCAAACTGCTCTAAAAGCCCCCTCTCATTAGCTCTGTTTCTGTGTTCATTCATCTTCTGTCTATGTTTATGTCTCTCTGTGGGTCTGATTGTGTGTGTATGTCTCAGGTCCATTGGGATTTCCGCCTTTGGCTAACCAGCCTCCCCAGCAACAAGTTCCCCGTGTCCATCTTACAGAACGGCTCCAAAATGACCATCGAGCCTCCGCGGGGCATCAAGGCCAACCTGCTGAAAACCTACATGAGCCTGAGTGATGACTTCTTCGGCTCCTGCTCTAAGGTGCATCCATATGCACGCACACAAACGTACACACACTGAAGTCTTAGATTTGTTTCCTTAGTTTTTACTGGAGCTACGAGGTAAACATCGACAACTGTAATAAACACTCATTATTAGTGTGACCGCGGGAGCAATAACACTATTGATCTATGATTATTATTGTTGTTGCACCTCTTCTCCTGCAGATTTTGAAATATTAAAATGGTTCCAACGCCAAAAATTGAGCAACTGTGTGTGTGTATTCAGATTTTGATCAGTTGATGAGGGCAGAGAATTGATTGTTTAAAAATTCCCTTTTTGTGGTCAAGTCACCACTGTAATGAATGGGGAGAGAGAGCAGACAGGCAAGTCACCTTTCACTTTTTTTTTTCACTTTTAAATGTTGTAGCAGTGAGAGAGTCTGTGACATCACGATGGCTGTGGCTGGAAAGTAACAAAACCCTAGAGCAACAAATCAGTCTTGCGGAGCTAAACACAGCAGATTCATAAACAGACCTCAAGACGCTGTAGCTCAAGTCAGTTTTGAAAAAACATGTCACTGTTTGTTTATTTAAAAATAATCAGCCTGTGAATGCAATCTGAGGCAAGTGTGTGATGACATGCAATTTACACAGCGCTATAAACTTCCATTAGTCTTTAATTATGTTAGCCTTAACATAAGCCTTAAAGCCTTAAAGCTTCAGTAGCTCCTTGTAGCTCCAAAACAGAAGAACAAACTTTAAACACGAAACATGCCTTGACTAATAGACTTGACTAAGAGGGGCAACTGAACTATCGCTTTAAGCCTATGTGTTTGCTTCGTATTGTGTTTTAGCTGGTAAACAAACCACTAAAATAAACACTCTTTCCATCACTTTCTCTCTTCCTCTATACCCCCCACCCCCACCACGTCTATCTCCCACAGACTGCTGAGTTTAAGTCTCTGTTGCTCTCTCTGTGTTTGTTCCACGGTATCGCCATCGAGCGCCGGAAGTTTGGCCCATTGGGCTTCAACATTCCTTATGAGTTCACAGACGGAGACCTGCGTATCTGCATCAGCCAGCTCAGCATGTTCCTCACCGAGTACCAGGACATCCCTTACAAGGCATACACATACACTCACACAAATACACACACTCACTCATACAGAAACACACAAACTAACCCAGACACACAAACACACGCACTCACACAAACACACACTCACATAAACATCCAAACACACACAAACATATACATTCCCATAAATACACAAACTCACACAAACACACACTCACATACAAACACACACACTCACACAAACACACACACTCACACAAAACACACACACACACAAGAACACACACACTCACATGAACACACGAACACACACACACACACACACACACACACAAACACACATGCACCCAAACACACACACACTCACACACAAATACACACACTCACACAAACACACGTTTGTTCAATTATATTCTGTTTGTTTATACCCAAGTCCAGTTTGTTTAGTTGTCCCACCATCACAGGGATTGAAATGCTCAATTAGCAGCAACGTTAAGTTCAATATTTGTCGAACTTCTGTCACACTCTTCTCTGGAATCTGATCAGATATGATCTCTCATTCCCAATGTGCTAAAATCAGCCTTCAGCAGCATAAAACAAGCCGTTGCCTTAATTTAATTATAAAGCTTATAATAATTATAAAGCTAGCACTATTGTATAATATCTGATAAATGTATACATACATTTTGTATAATTAATATACATAAAAATACAACATATAGATAAAAAATAAGCATAAAATTCACAATTCACAATTCATACATTATATAGCTTTGAAAACCAAGAACAGGTTTTAGTTAAGGCCATGTTTTTCCTCATCTCTGTCTAGGTGCTGAAATACACAGCTGGTGAAATTAACTATGGTGGTCGTGTAACAGATGACTGGGACCGCCGCTGCATCATGAACGTGTTGGAGGATTTTTACTGTCCGGCTGTGCTGAACCTAGACCACGTTTACTCACCTTCCGGAGAGTACCGGCAGATCAGCACTGACATGGACATCAAGGTGACTGTCCAGAACCAGCTGGCATTTACTTTCCATGTACACACTTAGTGGCCACTTTATTAGAAAGACTCACCTTGTATCTCCACTCTCTAGACACTGAACATCTTTGTTCTCCACTCAGTTGGCACTTTATTGGAAACACTAAGCTTGTGTTTGTTGTTGGAAGAAGAGTTTTATCATTTTATTATGATTTGAATTTGATCAATGCATTTCAGTGTAGACTGTTTGCCAGAAATAAAAAAATACTATTTACATGTTGCCTGTTTATTTTTCTCTGTGAATGTAAATAAGCTGAACAGTGCAGAATGTAAATTAAATTAAATGCAAAATATATAGCAGCACGGTGGTGCAGGGGTTAGTGCTGATGCCTCACAGCAAGAAGGTCCTGGGTTGGGTGCAGTGTGTGGAGTTTGCATGTTCTCCCCGTGACTGCATGGGTTTCCTCCCGCCACCAAAACTTGCGTGCATTGGGGAATAGGCCAATTGAGCACTCTAAATTGCCCCTAGATGTGAATGGTTGTCTGTCTCTGTATGTGGCCCTGCGACATGCTGCCGACTTTCCAGGATGTATCCCACCTTCGCCCATTGCAGCTGGGATAGGCTCCCTGAGTGCGGGGGGAAAAGGGGTAGATAATGGATGGCAAAATATACATAATGTAAAGGGTTGAAGATTTTCATTACTGCTGATATATGATTGATAAATTACATGTGATGTGTTGGCTGTTTTTTCAGGGCTATCTGTCGTACATCCGAGGTCTACCCATCAACGACACACCAGAAATCTTCGGCCTACATGAAAATGCCAACATCAGCTTCGCCCAGAATGAAACGTTCGCCCTGCTGGGAGCTGTGCTTCGGCTGCAGCCCAGAGCAGCGTCCAGCGGGGGCAAGGCCAGGGAGGAGGTACTGAGGAAACTGCACCTGAACTGGGTCATATTTAGCACCACGGCGTCGTACTACACATATTGTATAGTGTATACATTTTCATACTAAAAGTACTGACTCTAAACGTTTATATATATTACATGCTTTTAGACACATTTCACATATTTATTATTGTTGTATACATTTTCATACTAAAAGTACGTTTTAAGCACACACATACACACACAAAAAGCCTTGAGAATACAAACCCATGCACACAAAAAAACAAACACACACACACACACATATACAATAACGTCACCTAGAAAGCCTGGTCAAAGTCTGATACACATTAAAGTGATATGGAAAAGAGATGAGTTTGGTGATCCTCATTTATGTCCTGTTCCTGCAGATAGTGGAGGAAATTGTGTCAGGAATTTTGGAGAAAATTCCTGACCCCATCAACGTCCAGGAGGTTGTTATCAAATATCCAGTGATGTATGAAGAGTCTATGAACACTGTACTGATTCAAGAGGTTATCAGGTACGCATTCACACACACGCACACACACACAAACACACACATTTTATACACACTATACAAAAGTCTTAAGCTACATCTTTTATGTATATGTAAGTTGTTTGCCATTATCTCTCTCTCTCGCTCAGGTATAATAAGTTGTTAGCGGTGATCTGTCAGAGTCTCAGTGATCTTGTGAAGGCGCTGAAAGGTTTAGTGGTGATGTCATCAGAGCTGGAGCTCATGGCCAACAGTCTGTTCATCAATGCCGTTCCAGAAATGTGGAAGGCCAAAGTAAGAGTCGGTCCTGCTCACCCTTTCTCACTCTCTCTTTCTTTCCCTCTCTCCCTCTCTGTCTGTTTTTCTATCTTTGCTTCTCACACACAGCTAATCCTTCTTGTTAGATAAGTTGAGGGTCTGGAATGTTTACTGAATGTGTGGAATCTTCCTTTGCTATAAAATATTTAAATGCTGAGTGTTTTGTCTAGAGTGTAGCAGCTGTGTCTGTTAGCTGACATAACAGAACTGACATCTCCAATTATCAAGTGTACACAACGATAACCTTAAAATCATAATAAATTAACTATTGCAAACTAAGTCAACATAATGCAGTGTAGTTAATGTAGTATATTGCCAGAAATTTTGACTAAAGTGTGTTATGCCATATGTTTTTTCAATTCCCCCTTAACTGCTATTTTTTTAATAAAACAAGGTCTAAATATTCAGTGAAATTGTGTCATTTAATATTTGTTAAATGTTTAATTTTTTTTTTTGTTATTATGATACACCTATAACCCTAACTTTGCTTTACATGAAAAGTGTTTTTGCCCTGTAGGCATACCCGTCTCTGAAGCCGCTGGCGTCCTGGGTCTCAGATCTGCTGCAGCGGATCAGTTTTCTGAAGGGCTGGATCTCTGGTGGGATTCCCGCTGTGTTCTGGATCAGTGGATTCTTCTTCCCACAGGCCTTCCTGACAGGCACGCTGCAGAACTTCGCCCGCCATTCCGTCCTCTCCATCGACACCATCAGCTTTGGCTTCAAGGTTCGCTGGCGACCATATACTCCTTAAACTCTAAAGGCACTTTCTCATAAGTATACAGAAACCATGCTGTACCAAAACCATACTGCGATGGGACCGAACTTGCGAACTCTTTGATTTTCCAATGTATCCAAGGATTTCACCAGTGGTGGAGGTCACTAGCAAGCTAATGCCCTTCCTTCTGTGCACTTGTAGACGAATAATAAAGTCTGAAATTAAAAAAAATATTATGAATAAATGCTAGTAAATAATATGTTACACATTTTGTTATGTATGAAGCTTCAGTCTTACACTCTAGATCAGTGCTAGAACAAAGAGAAAAATTATTTCAAAGATGGTAATTGGCCGCAGTGTTATGTCAGTCATTTTGAAGTGGAGTCAGTAGGCAGTCACTTGTTTTACGGGTGGGACTTATTTACCATTACAGTCCACTGAAACCTTGAAAAGTTTTAAGTTGAAATGAATGGGAACGCTAGTGAAACATGTTTCACTGCAATTCTCTGTTTCTCCGCCGTTGGGGGTGGCACTGTTTCGTGTTTTTGACCAGAGCCGTATACTGTAATGCTATTAAGGAGCTTATAGAAGCCAACACTGGTATGATATAATAATACAAGAGCACAAACTCAGTTTTGATTTCTGTTTGACTACATAGTAAACCAAGGGTTTAAGGAGTACATTGTAAAAGACAGTTTTTTATGACACTGTAATACCGATTTTTCTGATCTTCCTTCTACTCAGGTGATGAAGGAGTCAGCGGCAGAGTTGACAGAGCGTCCTGAGTCTGGCTGTTTTATACACGGCCTGTTCCTGGAGGGGGCACGGTGGGACACACACACCGACCTGCTGGCCCAATCTCGGCCCAAAGAGCTTTACACTGAGATGGCCGTCATCTGGATGATCCCTGTGCCCAACCGTAAACCTCCACAGTCAGGAGTCTACATCTGCCCCATATACAAAACACTCACACGGGCTGGTGAGCTTTGTGTGTGTGTGTGTGTGTGTGTGTGTGTGATTGTATATGTTTGTGTTTGTGTGCTTGTATATGTATGAGAATGTGTGTGTTCGTTTGTATGTGTGTGTGTATGTGTGCCTTTGTTTGTGTGTGTGTCCATGTGTATGTATGTGTATGGTATATGTATGAGAGTGAGTTTGTGTATGTGTTTGTGAGTGTGTGTATTTGTATGTGTGTGAGTGTTTTTGTTTGTGTGTGTGTGTGTGTGTGTGTGTCTTTGTTTATGTGTGTTTGTATATGTGCGTGTGTGTGTATGTGCGTGTAAGGGTGGAGGTAGCTCAGTGGGTAGGATACTTGCCTCTGGACTAAGAGATCATGGCTTAACCTGAAGCAAGACCCTTAACCTGAAGTTGCTCCAGGGAGACTGTCCCCTGTAGTCGGGGAATGGAAGTGTCTGCTAAATGCCATAAAGTGTGTGTGTGTTTGTATGTGCGTGTTTATGTTAGAAAGAGCAGTATACAGTTTCAGACTGGAATAGGTTTTCCTGATGAAACGAGAGCCATTGTGTCATTTCTCCACTGCAACTTCTGAATGATTCATGACTCTTTTTTAGCTCCTGCGTTTCATCACTGACCTGTTTTTTCCTTTCTCTCTCTGTCGCACTCTCTCCCCAACTTCCTCCTCTGTCTGTCCCCTAACGTCTTTACGGTTTTGTTCCTTTTTCTCACTCTCTTTCTCTTTTTCTTTCTTTCTTTCTTTCTCTTTCATTCACCATGTTCTCTTCCTCTTTTTTCTCTCTCCCTTCTTTTCTTTTTCATCTTGATTTTCTCCTCTGTCTCTCTTCCTTTTCTCTCTCCTTTTGTCACTCATTCTCTCCCAATCTGTCTCTCCCCTTCTGTTTTTATCCCTCCCATACTTTGTCCTTGTTTTTCTTTCTCTCTTTTTCTCTCTTTCTCCCTTTCTATTTCTCTCCCCCTTCCATTTTCTCTCTCTGCCCTTCTGTCCTTTCTTCCCTTTTTTTCCTCTCCCTAATTCTCTCTTTCCCCTTTTCTCTCTCACTACTCTACTCTCCCTTTTTTTCCTCCATCTTTCCCTTCCTGGGCCCCTTTTTTTCTTTCCCCTCTCTTTCTTCTTCACTCTCTGTCTCCTCTTTTCTCTCCCTCTTTTTTCTGTCTTTCTCCTCTTCTGTTCTCTTTGCCTTTCACCACCTTATTCTGTTTTTTCCTTCATTTTGACTTTTCTTCCCTCTCTTTCTCCCCCAATCTTTTTCTTTCTACCTTTGTTTCTGCCCTATATTTATCTCTCTCTCCTATTCTGTCCCTCTTTTTCTCTTTCTTACTCTTTATTTTTCTCTCTCTTCTGTTCCATTCGTTCTCTCTGCTCTTCTGTCCCTTCTTATCTCTCTCTCTCTCTCTCTCTCTCTCTTTCTCTTTTTTCCCTTCCTGCCCCCCCCCCTTTATCTCTCTCTCGCTCTCTCTCTCTCGCTCCAACAGGCACTCTCTCCACCACCGGTCATTCCACCAACTATGTGATTGCAGTTGAGCTGCCCACAGACCAAAGCCAGCGGCACTGGATCAAGCAAGGGGTGGCGCTAATATGTGCACTGGATTACTGAAAACACACACACACATGCACACATACAAACCAAATACACTCTTATAAACACATATTTTCCAAGCGCACAACTCAGATACAGCGTTTGAAGAACTGCAGATGTACTCTGTTGGCAGGAAGTGCACTCTACAACACTTGACCATTTAAAACCCAGCTGATTAAACATGTCAGACTAAGTGTTTTCATTTAATAACACATTTTCTCACACTAATAAACTCTCAGTCAAAAACGTTTACTTGGTTACCCCGTCTCTGTCCATGCACTTTACCAGTGTCTGTGCTGTCCTGTGTTGTCAAAATATGGAGATTGTGCTACAAACACGGTCTTACAGTATTAAGTCAAGACTTCTGGTGTTCTTAAATGACCCCTAAGTCCCCTTAGCGACTACTAGATAAATCACCTTTATAAATGAGAACGCATCCTTTTCAACTATTTATGGTAAAGGAAAAGATAAGAAAGAACTTTATTAATCTCGAGTAAAGCTCAGTGCAACAAGAAAAGATAAAAGACAATAAACAATAGTGCACAATAGGGGTGGAGGTAGCTCAGTGGGTAGGATACTAGGATACTCCGGAACAAGAGGTCATAGGTTCGAATCCTACCTTCAGCACCACCGCTGGGTCCCTGAGCAAGACCCTTAACCCCAAGTTGCTCCAGGGAGACTGTCCCCTGTAGTTAGAGAATGAAAGTCGCTTTGGACAAAAAGCGTCAGCTAAATGCCGTAAATGTAAATGTAAATGTAAGTACAATAGTGCAAGACAATAACAAGAAGAAGAGCATTAGTGTAACAAATAGAAGTATAACACAGACATTGCTGTGTGTACTGTATCAGCAGACCAGTAGTGTAAAATGACTTATGAAAGTCGTTTAATGTTAATGCAATAAAAATAACTGCAATAACATAGCATCAGATGATGGGGTAATGAGATTAACATTCAATCAATTTATGAATTAAACAGTTGAGTCCAATTCAGAATGATCACAAATGATACTTTTTTAAAATTATAATTTAAACCAGTTATTAATTGCAAAGGGTGTGAAAATGTGCAGGGTTTACATTTCAATACTTCTCTCTTTTTATAGTGATCATTTATTGTGCTCTGTTCCTTTAAGAGTCTCTGTGAAAACAAGGGGAGTGAGGCAAGAGCATGTGGTTTTCTTTCACACCCATATTGCGACAAATCCACACCCCCTGCACTAGGATTGGCTAGATATGTCCCGCCTCCTGCTCTTGGATTGGATAGTAGTTCATATTCACAAGTCTGGCTTTTTCACTTGGGTTTGGAATCACTTTTTAATTAATTTATGCTCCTTTTGATCCACAATGTGGCTTAAATATTGTTTGTATTAAGATAAGATGTTTTATTCAGTATTTTAAGAATTAAGTAAATACAATGATAAATATTATACTGTAATTATCTATCATGTGTAGCCAGATTTAATCTTCAGTCGCTACAATGAATTCTGGGTACTTATTTTGTTCTGACTTGTCTGAACAGGGACGTAATTGGTCAGAATATGGGTGGGGAAAGAGCAGATGGTCATCGCAGAATGGGAGCAAAACGATGTTTGCATATGAAATAGCAATTTAAGAGAAAAGGCGCTTTATAGTCCACAAGAAAACGCACCCATCATACTAGTAAACCTAGACCTGAAATTAAGAGCTGCGGGAATGCTATGATTCTACCAGAGATGGAGTTAGTTCTACACCAGAGTCAGTTTTTAAAGTTGTTTTGCAAAGTCACCAGGTTTTATAATCCCTTACTTTAGTCCTAATAAAGGTTCTAGTTCAGTGCCTCAACACAGTAATGGACCTCACCAGATGATCCAAGTTTTGGTCTAACCAGACTTCCAGTACACCTGCACCAGGTATTCAGAATCAGAAAACGTTATTGATCCCAGAAGAAGCTGCTTATGCTGCGTTGCAAAGAGACACAAAGTCAAGAACAATCGAAAGTCAAAATAAAACTCCAGGGGTCACCAGCCTTTTTAAAAATAAGAGCTACTTCACGGGTACTGATCCATACGAAGATCAAAGAGTTTACCTAAACTTATCTAAACTTCATGTATAATAAAACTGTTTTAAATGATTTTTTAAGATATTGTCGTTTTCAAATCTATATAGATGCAAATGTGATTAAAGAAGAATAGCAACAGGATCAAATTAAAATCAAATTAGGATCTAAATTTTTATTTTTATTTTTAAATGAGGTTTTAAAGTATCCAAAGATTGTGTGTCTAATCACAGAGCAGCACAGATATCCATCCAGTACTAAAAGAATGGATTATTTTTTTCCCTGAGAAAATATCACTTAATAATGAATATACTAAAAAATAATCAGTTTTTAGTTTGTAACTGATTATAACCTGGTTAAAAGTCTCTTAACCAATCCGAGCGCAGGGGGCGTATAGTTCGGGGCAGGTGGGCGTGGTGTGTCTGAAAATGGGTGGGGTCAGAAAGGCCAGACGCTCCAGTGCTCGGAGGGTAGAGGCAGACTGAACGGGACTGGCGCACAAAGATGAGTGTACTGGGAAGTGAGGGCAGTTTTTTTCTTCTTAACGGAGTTTTACCACAGGAGTACACTGGATGAAAGAGGGGAACATTTACAGTTTTTTTTAAAACACGGTGTTTTTAATTGTTTTTGAGCGTAGAGTATCACCAGCTGGTTAAAGTGTCAAATTCTGCAGATTGTGAGTTTTGAGCGCTCAGGTGGTGCCGGTGTGGAGGCGCTCGGGCTGAGAGCCGGGAGAAAATGCTCCAAAACGGAAAGGCCAGGGAGGAGAAGCCCGAGACGGACGCTGCGAAGCCGGACGAGCGAACCGACCCGACCCCCGAGAACGAGGCGGCCCGAGCCCACCCGGACAGCGGGTCCACGCACTTCCCCATGCCCCCCATCGCGCCTGGACACCCCAAACTGGAGATCAGGCGCAACGCAGTGACGGACGAGTACAAGGTGTCCAGCCAGGTGCTGGGACTGGGGATCAACGGCAAAGTCCTGGAGTGTTACAACAAGAAGAGCGGAGAGAAGTGCGCCCTGAAGGTAAAACACCCTCAGAAAAGTTCATCTGCACAGAGACACAGATACAAGTACAAAATTAAATATGATTTGAAGTAAAAAATAAACTCCAGAAGTACTAAAAAATGCTTAGAACAAATAACATGATAATATACTGTAATTATCTATTCATAATCATTTTTGTTTGTCAGTATTTAGCACCTTTTATAGTGCTCGCTCAGTCCTCGGAGCTGAGGGTCCTAACCAAGCTCCTGGTGCCACATATTATTGGAAAATCTCCAGATTTGTTTCTGTGTAAGCAAATGTTTTATGGCAGGTGGGTTTGCTGAGTTTGCAGTGGTGCTGGATGGAAGCAGGTTTGAAGAGAGTAATGCCACCCTCAAAAAAAGGTTGTTGTAGGAGATGTTTGCCAGAGGTCTCAAGTATTGTTTTATAATAGTTGTTTTTAAATAATTATGTAAATGTGACTGATATGTGGGGTGAAGAAAAAACGCCAGGTACTATCTGAGCTAAATTTAAAGGAGAATTACACAATTTCTCAAGATTTTTCCACAATCAAATGACTTAGATTTAGTAAGAAATGTACAATTGCATTTAGAGATATATGACATGCTTTGTGTGGCATTTGCTATGTGAATATTGCTCACTGTGGTGCTGGGAACCAGGCATGTAAAACTCTTGATTCATCTGAAAGCTGCCTCAGGGGGGCTGTTGTAATAAATGTTCATGGATACACAGTCTGACACATTATGGTAGTTTTGAGAAGATTTTCAGAGGTACATGGAAAACTGGGATTCCCACTATTGTACCATCAACATTATGTACAAACACCCAGGAGACTCATATGGAGTCATTGGTAGGTTCCAATTACCACCACTATAAATAAATCTGTATCAAGTTTCTCCACAGTGAACCAGTTCTCATCAAGAGCTTGACTGAAATATGCCTACATTGTGAAAAATCAGTAGAATAGTTCTGGTGTGTTGGGAATAGAGCAAAACTGTCTGGTGGGTCTTGAGAACTTGGTCGAGAAATACTAGTTGATCCCTCCAGACCCCCAGAGATCTCATACCAAGAAAAGTTGGACCTTTTTTTGTGACAGACAATAGATAATGGTCTGCTTTCACTAACTACATCTTCCTTCCGCTTTTCACATGACATGTGTCAGCCAGCAGCTTGGTTTGCTGGTCCTACAGTCCAGTTTTTTTTTGGTGGGGGATCTTCACGGACTAGACTAGCATATCTACTCACTTGATTACACCAGAACTGGGTTTCCTACTGTTGATTGTTGAAGTAGTCGTTGTTTAAAAACTGAGATCCCATACTTCTGGTAGCACCAAATTGCTAGCTTGACCACGCAGTTGCTATTTACTCACTTGCCCACACGTCATTAAGCAATAGCTGCTGGCTCCCAAGCTCCTGCCATACCAGCACTATTCCAGTGCCTTAGCAGAAGCTCATCTGGAAGTAGCTGCAACATCTGACCACAGCTTGTCAAGTTTTACTGCAGCTCCGTCATATAACTCAGTGGCTAATCATAGTTCCTGACTGGTGGTGCAAAACTGCTATATCTGGGTACTTCTACTGTATCTGTTCCTTCTACAGAAGCCATTGCTGGCTGTGGGTATTGTTGGTTTCACTCCAACATTATTTCAGAAAGGTCCTGACACACCTGTGCTTGGAACTTATAGCTTGTTATCAGTGTCCCCAAAGTCAGAAACATCGTGAGGCGCTTTTCCACAAGGAACCGTGCTGTGCTGCGGAAAAATGTTTTACCTTACCAAATAAAGGGACGCATACCCGTCCCAAACCTGAGCTGCTCGATAGCAGAGTCCATCACTGCTTTTTGATTGGTTGAAATGTTGTCGTGACAACCGGTGGACATGGAAAAAGGCAATTGTTTGATTTTTAACTAAATTAAAGTAACAATGGAGATACAATCTAAACACTCGGATGTTGAGTTCAAGCACTACAGTTTGGGCTGAAGATACATTTCAGTGGACGGTTTCAATGTTGCAAACAAATGTATCCATAATGCAGTGGTACTCTCAGAGGTGCACCAAGACATGCTAACATTTTAGCTGGGTTAGGTTTTCATTGCAGGGCTAAACAATGGCAGGAAAAAAACACGAAAAATGCAAACAAGCATGTTGCAAATTCTGTGCACTGTAGTACAGTTTAGTTACAGCACAGCTCCATGTATGAATATGTGCCTTTAGTGCCTGGCAGACTGATTATTCCCTATACATGCCTGAAGATGTGCTCCTGCCATGCAGGAGCTGGTGGGTGGATTGTTCTTTGGTAAGGATGTAGTTAACTCCCCCTCTCCAACCAAACCATGTGTCTGAAGACTTGAAGGTTATTTCAGCAGCTCAGCCTTGCGGTGTCTGACTGGCTCTTTGCGCCACACTTCTCCTTAAGTACCTATTCCTTTAGTAAACAATCAATAGATCTTGTTAGCTTTATGAATGAGCTGGGTCCGGTTTTGGCTTTGAAGTGTTTGCCTTGGTTATTTGTACAATTTAGTGGTAGGAATAAGGGACCTGAGAAAAGAGACTTGCCATCTTTTGGGCCAGTGAGCTCATCCAGCAACTCCTGAAAGGATCACTCACCCTGTTAGAATTTATTTGTGTCCTGGCTGTGCTGAGAGGTGTTTTGTTTTGCGCTGCAACTGCTTGAACTTCTCTGTGGAGTCAGTATGTCCTGCTGTGACCTGAGGCTACCGAAGGCTTCAGCTTCACTCTAGGTCAATCACATCCCTTGTATCTTTCTTGGCAAGTTGTTGTGTGTAATTGGCCACATTCCTGACCACATTCCTGCTGGTCATATGTTTTTACAGTGTCCTCCATCATTGCGTAAATCTTCAGTGGGGCATGTGTTGGGCTGGTGGTTAGGAAATTGCCCCTGCGATCAAAAGGTTGTGGTTTGAATCCCAATACTGCCAGTGGCAAAACTGAGGTATGCTTGAACAAAGTGCCTTCCCCCCCCCACAATGTTCCCAAAGCGCTGCGTCGGCTGCCCGTTTAAACTAAATGATACAGCAGGTTCATATGAAGACCCTCACATGTAGTTTCTTCCATCTTCTGCTTTGTGCACTTGTATTTCTCAAGACACTGACAAAATGTCTGTGACAGAAGGTGTGTGAGCGTGTGTGTGATGTTTATGTCAGATGTGTCTATGTGTGACTTGGCTGTGAGACTGTGTATTCCTGGAAGATGTGAGGAAAGTCTTTCAGTCATTCGATTCCCGTCCAGTTCTACCACAGGCCTGCGATGGCTTTCTGGTTGCGCAGTGGAAACACGTCAGCGCGAGACCACGCGGGTCTGGATTTAGTGCTGGCTCTAATCCAACAATCTGAGAAGATCAGCACAGACGGGGTGGGCTGTGTTTTTCACAAATGTAGCTGGGAGAATGTTAGAAAGCCATGTGCGACATGACCCTGCCTTTAAATAGCATACTTCTTCAGCGTATACACCTAAAATAACTTTACTGTTTCGTGGACTTCGGGTTTAGGGTTTAGGGATTGATTGAGGGAGGAGAAGGGGTGAACTTCAGGTCAGAGAGGTTTATTACACCATCAAATCAAAGCTCACGCTCGTAGAAATAGAGGTACCAAAAGGATTCTTTGGGTGCCACGAAACTGCATCTTCCAAAATCTCCTCCTAGAACCAAGTCCATAAAAAAATGAAGTGAAATTGCACTAATTTTAGCAAAGTGTTGCTTTATCAGTTAGTTAAGATGCAAAAAGTCTTTCATAGCATTCAGTCATAAACGTTCAGTGGTGGTGATAGAAACCAGACATCTACTGATTTATATTTAAAGCATTTAATGTTACAATAAAATCTGATTTAAACAAATAAAAATAGTGTAAAAAGTTGTAAAATTGGTGTTTGTTCTCCTAGACACTCATCATTTGCTGCCGCTCTCTGCCCACGGCCCCCCTGTAAAATTTCCCTATCCAATTGTGGGCGGAGTTTATCCTGACAGTTTTCCCGGGTTCGTGATCTTGTGTTTTTTCTGTTTGTTTCTAAGAACTAAAATAAAAGGAATGTGTTCATTTTTGTTATTTATGTCCATTTGTGTGTAGTGCTGTTTTGTAAAACCCAGTCACAGCTATTATTACAAGTTTTTAAAGTCACAATATCTTCGGTTCTGCGTGACGTAGGAACACCAAACAAAGATCCTCACAACGTCTGACAACTCAAGCATCAACACAAACCTTCCATACATGGAGCTGCCAACACAAATCCATACCGCTCATGTTCTAGGGGTTAAAGAAGAGATACATATAGGACACTATAAGACAAAACAAAGAGATAAGTTAAATACTTAGAAGTCTCATGTAGGTTCAGTGGTTTGTGGAGTAAATACACTGCCTGTGTCCGTGTTGTAAGATTGTGATCTCAGTTCCATGGACCACAACTGTAAAGACATTTTTGCAGTTTTGTATGAGCCAACCACTTCATCAAGCCAACAGATCAATATCACTGCTCAGAAGGTGTAGGAGGATGTAATGAGGCAGATGCAAACTGAGCCCAAAGTACTCCACCTAATGGATTCCCATACAGGAGGATTCAGCCGCAATGAAACAAGTGGTGGTTTGAGGGACGTTAATTAACTGTGTCAGACAGAGATTCCCTTTCATCTGGGACCAGTTTGGCTGGTTGTTTTCTTAAGGTTTTATGGGATTTATGTAAGGGGAGCCAACAGCGCGGCCTGCATACACAGAGCCACCGTTATGTAATCGACCCTTCTGTGTAACGAAGGGAAACGTTTTCAAACACTTGCAATTCACTTCCTTCTAGTACATCATATAGATTTGGTATAAATTGTCATGGGAGTGGGAGCTTTGGAACTAATTTTGATCCTAAAATTGACTTTTGGATGACTTCCTCACAGAGAAAGGGACAGTTTCAGTGGTAAGCAGTGGGTCTTTATTTTTATTTTCCTCCAATTTGGTCATGGCCTGTTTTTCCCATAAGTTTGGTCTCCCTCTATTGCATGATGCTTCCAAGCTGGGAAGCTCGGAGATGCTCCACTGTACTTTTTCAGACTGCTCCTAACATAACAACTTCAGGCAGCATCAACACGCTTTGAGGAGAACGCTAAATTCTGTTGTACAAAATGAATCTGGCTCATATATAATGAGGACCTAACCAGTTTCTTAATTGTTCTGGCCTTTTGACAGAAAAGCCCCCATTCTCAGCAACACCCTGCAACTCTGTAGGAATCAAAACAGAAACTTCACATCCCTTTTTGACCACGTTGTTCACTATATAACATAATTCCTGAGTTCCCCAAATGATCAGGAAGTTTCATTGTTGTGTGAAAGGTATTAGGGAGGAGCTTTGAATTTGGCCAACGCAAACTGGATTAGCTTTAAAAGGTATCTTCTATTGCAGGGGTGTCGAACTCTCCTCAAATACATTCACTAAACCTGGCAATTAACTGGTGCGGTGAATCAGGTGTTTCTGAGCAGCGAAGTCACCAAAATGTGCTGGACCACGACCCTCCAGGACTGGAGTTCAACACCCCTGTTCTTCTGGATTGCATGTGATTGAGCAAGATCTCAGTTCAGCTTTTTCTGTAAGAAGTTAAATCTGTATGGCTTGGATGAACATTTTGAATGCTGTTATTACTGGAGTTATTAATGGAAATAACATTAGTAATTACATTAGTTGATTATTAGTAGTAGTATATTTTTGCAAATTATAGTATCTTCACCAATTATTAGTCGTAATATTAGTGTTTTTACTGTTTACTGTTGTTTATTTGGCTAAATTAATGACAGTTATTCTAGGTTTGGGCCGATCAACCATGCGCATTCCAGTTATATATTTATTTACGGTCTGAGAAATAATCACTTCTGCTCTGTGAATAAACCTCAGCACCCTTTGTCCCTTTTAAACACTTCCTTTTCTTCTAAAAAGGGGTTTTTGTTAGCTGTTAAGTTGTACTGGTGTGCGTGCTGGCTGGCACTGCGTGCCATCTGCTTACATTAAAAATTCAATAAAACGTCCTTAGGCTCAAGCATACGATTGTAGAAAAAACCTTAAATCATACCCAACGTTATGTATAGATTCTTCAGTAACGAGTGACCCCTCCTTTATTCTTAAATTAATAAACAAAAAAAAAAAAACACTGTAGCTTAAGGGTTTAACAAGAGCTAAACAAAAAAACCAAATAATACACCTGTAGTTTAAGGGTTTAACATAATACTAAATAATGTATTTGTAAGGGTAAATATTGGATAACACTTTTTAAGTATTTTTTAATATTTTAAGTGGTTAAACTAAATAATATGCCTGATTTATATGCGCTTTCCTACTCAACAATACACCTGTAGAGTTAAACTGAGCAACAAGTTTGGAGTTTAAAAGGGTGCATTGTGGATTGTTTGGTTTCTCTGCTTTCGGACACGTATTACACCTGAACAGTCTTTTTTGTGATAACGTGAGCGCGGGTTGCTACGAAACCTGAATGAACCCGCTTGTTATCTTCACTCTGTTCATTCATTTACAGCCACCGCAATTTATAACCCAATTTCCCGATCACATGGCAGTGCTGGGAGAGCTCTCCGGACTGGAGGCTCACTGTAAACCCTGCTAGTGTTTTAATTAAGCAGGCTAACGTTCAGAGGAGCAACTCTAACTGTGATGGATGGACACAGGTTGGGCCAGACTGGAGAGAAGCCAACCTTTTCATTTAATTCGATTAGATAGATCATGAGTTTATTTTACTGATTCTGACTGCCTGCCAGGTTCTTGAGTGAGTGAGTGAGTGTATGTGTGTGTGTGTGTGTGTGTGTGTGTGGGTGTGTGAGAGAGAGAGAGAGAGAGAGAGAGAGAGAGAGAGAGAGAGAGATCAAACCTCTGATACCTATTTGTCTCTGTCTCGTAAGGATTGGATTTGGCAGCATCTTTATTCAGACTATTCTCTCAAGCCAGTTCAACTCCACTGTGTGTCTATTTAAACTCCACATTAACATTTCTATTGGACCAGCTTTTAGGGCTTGTCTGGTTTTTCCTGCCTGTGGTGGTGCCTCTTGCCTAACGTTGGCTGAAGTCGTTCTGATACAAAAGGCGGTAATTAATGCTCTCCCTTTCTTCAGAATGCCCTGAAACTCAACCATTTAGACGCAGAGCTTGAACAGTGCTTTCATCATACACATGCTTTAACAAATCGCAGGCCTGAGCTAAGCTCTTTGCCTTTCTCTGCCCTTTTAAACCGCCTGGCAGAACAGAGTCAATCATGTGCAAATCGTAAAACACCACTGGTACCTGGACAGTGTGCTTTAGTTGTATTTATTTCTGAGGTTTTATTGCTGCCTGCTTCGTGCCCCTCAGCCCTGGGTACCTGCAGCCCTAGTGAGGATTAAGTGGTTACAGGAAATGAATTAATGAATGACAGCTTGGCAGAATCTTCCTCAGTATTTTCCCCAAAGTCGTTGCTCATGTTGATTTAAACACTAGCTCTGATGCTAATGTTCAGTAATCTAATATACTCTACTTACCGAAGCACTTTCTGAAACACTGTTATCTTTAAACCTTTTAAAGTCTTGTTAGGAACAGCTGCTATAGATATATAGATATAAATAGATATAAATAGTATGTAGATGCCACAAGCCATTCTATAGATGACTTGACATGATTTGAGGTAAACATGTAGTGATTTATGCACACTAAATCGTAATAATTAATTACTACTCATTAACATATGCGGTTCTAGACGGGGCCAGCATGGGCCAGGGCCCCTGTAGAATTGCTCCTGGACCCTGTTATGGCCCCTGCACTGAACAGCCAATGATTTTAATATTAATTTCTTATCGTGACATGCGCTGTTTGAAGAACTAACGCTACGTGTGTTCTAGACAGGCTGCTATTGGGAACCTGAAGACGCTGTCTGTATGCGAATTTAAATTTTTTTTATAGTTCTCACTAGAGTGAGATGATGACAGTGTGATTTAAAAGGATAGTGTGAATTCATGCTGTGAAAAAGAACTGTAATGAAAATAAATGAAAAGCAAATAAAAATAATTTTTTTTTTGCCACTATATGTGCCCCCTCCCCCCCCCCCCCAAAACACACTGGCCCCACCTTGGCCCCCCTTGTAAAACATTTTTTGTGTATGGAGTGGGTGGGTGGAAAAATGTAGGGGTGTACATCGTTGCCAGTTTATATTTAAGTTTTTGTTTTTACTTATTTCTTCATGTTTACATTGTATTTATTTATTTATTTATTTATTTTCAGCTGTTTTGAATATCGAGTGGTGAAGCCCCCGCCCCAAATATGCTTTAGAATTCCTGCCTTGGTCTTCTCCCCTTATTCTAGCTGGTTCTGTCTTCAGATTTGTCGGTGGTCCAGGTGGTTTTGCCTTTGCTTCCTGATGTTCCGGGATTGTTCTGATGATCTGTAGTTCTGTTTCTGACCGAGCATATCCTCGTTCCGCCTGAGCAGGTTTCAGTTCCTTCTTAGCTGGACTGGTTTCTCTCAGAGAGAATATGGGACATTGTGGTTGGGGCTGTTTTTTGTCATCTTTCAGAGTAGGAGATGGAGTTACCTTCCGAGGGGAGACGGTGAGAGGAAAGTGGAGGCCGGGTGGAGTCTCCAGTTTCAGGATAACAAGCCAGGTTTCGGTAAAAGTACCTCTTTACAGAGCTCTGAAATCAGTTTTTTTTTTATCTATTCTGATCTCTCGTGTCACTGACTGTGTTTTTGTTCGATGAGGGCAGGAACCGGCTTTAGTGCCGGTTTAGTGGAAATGAGTTGTTGTTTTGTTTGGCTTATTCTTGTGTTTCACAGTAGTCAGTTAGTGTAGCCTGTAATGTTATCAACATGGGGCACTCAATGTATTCCCACAATTTATGATGGTCTGTGAGAGAGCTGCCTGATTGGTTCAGTTTACAGAGTAAATACAGTCAGTCATAAAGAAGCGGTATATTTAGATAGATAAATCGATAGATAAGTATAGATAGATACATATAGATACATATGTGATGTGGTAAAAAAATTAATTGATGTTAATACATGTGTTACAAAATTAGTACAATAATATTTTTCTTAATAATTTAGCGGTATCTGCGGTTTCTGTGAATTTGCGGGGGTTTCCGCTTACAATTTTTAGCTCAGTTCTAAGAACAACTCTAAACCTCTCTCTCTCTATATATATATATATTAGGGCTGTAAATTTTAATTAATTAAAATTACCTACTTAATTGCAAATCTGGAAAAAATTAATCTCGATTAATCTCAATTCTATGTCAACCCAATATATAATATATAATGGACACACTAAGTCATCAATTTTACAAAGAAGGCTTTGTTTAT
>JBBPDC010000135.1:14539580-14553111 GCA_037974485.1 Hemigrammopetersius urotaenia
TGTGTGTGTGTGAATGAAGTGCCTCTGATGAGCAAGCCAAGAGTAACGGCGACAGTGGCAAGGAAAAACTCCCTAAATAAAACCCCAACCTAGTTGTAAGCAGGGCCATTTCGGAACAAAATACTTGAGTTCTCGTTTTCAAAATCACCCTTAAACATATGTTTTTTGTTTTTATTTAGCTATAATTTGTGTATTTTTATTACTTCAGTTCTAAATCTATCCAACAGGGCAGAGCAATGTTTTAATGAGATTCCTTGTGCACCATATGTTGCTGTAGAAGCTGTGATTGTAGCCCCTCATTCAAATGTGGCTTGTGTCGAATGTCTCATGCCTTCATAGCAACCTCTTATTGTAAATTTGGCACAAGGATTTTTTTCGTGCCCGATAAATTAAAAATACATATGTGATTTCAGGCATTTCACTATTCTATCCTCATTGATTGTATTTTTGGCTTATCGCAGTTTTTTGGCTCTTAGTCGAGGATGTCTGAACAAAATCTATTTTTTGTTGTTATATTTGACCATTTTATGATCTTTGATTCACACACAAACGTAGAAAAAATATATTAAAATGTTTTTTAAAATTGAATATTCTAACAGCCCTGCATTGAATTTTCATGTTTCAAGGCCCTGTGTTCATACACTTGAGTATAGATGAGATTCTGGAGACACTATTCACCTGCGGTGCACTGCCAGCCTAAAGCGCCATTAGCCTTAAGCCGTTAGCCTTCCTCCTCACTGCCTCCTCCTCCTAATCCTCTCCAAACGGAGGAACGTCTACTCGAAAAGAACACTCACCCCAGCGACTACATACTCTGCAATTGGACTCGATGAGCAAAGTTGTGTGTGTGTGTGTGTGTTCTTTGTTTCGCTGGTGGGCCATCATGCCTTCACTCCATCGAAAATGCTGTGTTTGTGTTTGTCTTTCTCTTTTGATCCCTTTTTTTTTGAACAAAGGGAAGAAAACCTATTTTGAAAAACATTTTGTTCTTTTCTCACAGTTTGGCTTCGGTATTCAGTTGTATAGAAGCTGTGCTGCCTTTTTGAAAATGATTCATGTTTTGTGAAATACAGCGGACAGTTGAAGGACTAATTTATCCACACATGCAAACATTGCTAACATTGCTTGGTGACCAGGTAGCATATTATTGGATTAATGCTAATCGGTGGCTATTGGCTTTCATTCACTATTAGCAGTATTAGCATTATTGACTAAACTGTTCCAGTAAGTGTCTTATTCATAGTTAAGACTCACCATAGTTGAAGGGATACTCCAGCACTTTTTAACCTCTAGCTGTAAAAGGAGCAAGTTCCCATTGGCTTCTATTATAAACGGGTCTTGAGTCAACACCTCTTCCCCGTTCTTTAGGAGTTTACCTTTTAACCAGTATTCCCTGATACCTAGAATACTGCACTGCACATCTAAACACACTTTGGTCCAGTTTTGTCTGAATGCTCCACTACATTTGAGAATATTTTGTGAATATTATGCCATCCAATTATTTGGATGCACCCCCTTTATGTTTGTTAAGTATACTTCTGTATACTTAAAGGAATAGTTTGGTAAAAAGGCAGACATACACAGTTTTCCATTCAGATGTTTAACAAGCCACAACATGTCTAGAGTCCAAATGTAGCTTCTTTAGTTTAGAATGCGATAGTCAGCCAAACCGTTTCCTTAAATACTTCCCCAAAATTTGGGTGGCCATAAACTGTTATTCATAAAAGAGGAGACAAATGGTCAGGAATGCGAAGCCAAATCCCAGCCGGACACATTTTTAATGTCCTAAAAAAGAGAACATGGAAAAAGTAATGGGAAAAGAAGACAAAACCTTCCTCGACCCACTCAAACATTATCCAGCTCTTCGTTGAGGTGGGGCAGACGTGGTTTAAGACACGGTATGACTTACTGTAAGCTATAAAAAATAAACTAAACATCACTGTGTAGACAAACACTGTTACACATTGATCATGCATATCGATGCTACAAATACAGTTGTGAAAAAACAGTCCAAAACCTGCGTTTGCTCTGCTATTTCACTGCTATGCTGCTCTTTCATGCCGCCTGCCGTCGCTCGGCTGCTCTCCGGACCCCCTCACTCTGTGGGTTATCCCCACCCACTTGTTCTCCCGGGTTCAAAGATCTTTTTCCATTTATTTCTAAAACCTAAAACAAATTAAATTTGGCCATTTTGGTTCTTTATGGGCATTTGTGAGTGACGCCGTTTTTAAAACCCCAGTAGCAGTTATTATTATTCCATGTTTTTTAAAATTACAGTAATTTTGGTTCTATGTGATGTAAGAACACCAAACACCTGACGCCTGACTTCCATATAACTTCCATATAAGGAGCTGTTTTGTCGTATAATGACGATTTACCATTTGTTGTACTTCCGGGCACGGATCCGTGCTGCTTGCGTTCGAAGTTGTAAAAAAGAACTGGATGCATTTGGAGGAGATTTAGAGAGGTTTTGGGGATTTTTTTTTAAGGGAACAATTTAGGTGGCTTTTGACACTGAGTGTTTTTTCACGATGTTGGCCTAGTATCTTAGTTCTAAACTAAAAAAGTCACATGTCTTGGACGTTCAAGTGCATTGAGGGTAATGGAAAACTGTTAATAAGATGTTTGTTTTGCCAAACTACTCTACTACTTTAATTAAGAATGCCCAATCTGGTCCTAGAGAGCTGCCTCCCTGGATTTTAGATCCACCACACCAGGCTCTTCGGACACCTCTGAAGCCTCTCAGGTGGATCAGATGTGTTACATTAGGGTTGGAGCCAAACTATGCTGAGAACCAGGATTTAGAAGAATCTTTATGAATCTACATTCATTACCTCCATTAGGACCATCCATCTGAACCAGACTGGACCAGTGTGTGATCCTCATCTGCTGTTTTTTTGTTAACCTTCTGTTCAGAAAGCTTCATTACCGTTGCCTTATTCAAAGCACTGTCAGCTCACCAACTATTTTTAGACACTTTTTTGATGATGTCCTTGCACTGTAGAAAAAAAAACTTTATTATGGAATGAAATATCAGCAGTTGCTTTGTGTTTGTCTCAGACGTTCATTTCCGTTCTCGGTGTTCTGTCACATGATCAACCCCACAGCCAAAAGCCATTTAGAGTGGCTTAAAGAAGATGAAGGACTCTGTTGAGTATAGGCCTGTATGTAACTGCTGGTCTGTGATCAACTTTTATTAGACAGAAATATAAAAAAAAAAAAGAAAGCTGTTTAAATGTTGTCATTTTTTTATTGCAAAACTGCATAAGTGAAGTCACACCTGGGAATAAATCCAAAGGCTACATGGTTTACCCTCTCGTGGTTATGCTCTCTTGGGGATGTCAGCACTCAAACTCAAATCTTCAAACCACCTTTGGGCTGAAAGAGTCGCTATGTGTGTTTTAACACAGTGTGAAACCACTATTTAGACACTTACAGTAGCAATAAAAATCCATTTTAAGCTATTTGGGTGAAGAAGGCTGATAGGGGCGGGGCTTACTGTAGGTATGCAAACACATTCAAATTACCAGGCTCTTTTTTTTCTTAAGTTTTCTTTTAAATGCTTTGGGATTGGGATATTTTACACTGATTTTGTAAGAGGGCAGTACTGAAGGCTCTGAAAATGTTTAGGCACTTCTGCCCATCCCTGCTCTTTATCTCTCCCTCTCCACACACAGTCTGCACAGTCCTACAGTGAGATTTTTGGTCTTGTACGGTTATCCCTTAAAAGGTATCAGCTTCCTGCAGGGAGGGCTGATTTGATGCCATGTTCATTCAAACTGCACTGCTAGCAGGACTTTCAAATATGAAGTAAACACACACACACACACACACACACACACCCTGGCGTAACAGTGAGCCTCGTTTCTCTTTCGTCTCTGTGGTGAATAGCAGGCGAGCACAGAGGGCTGGCTGAGTCCCAGCTTAGGTCACCGCCTTATGAATATATTTAGAAGTCACCTTTCACCCACTTTCTGCCTTATGAGGAAGCTGACAAGTGTTTCATCTGGCTCAGGCGACTGAGCAATCGAGGTGGAGTGTCATATTTCAAATGCCACTATGTCTTAGAGCCTTAATCTTTAAATATCTGAAAGCAGAAGTGCAGGTTTTCGCTCTGTTTTGGATGATGTTTCAGGTAAACACGGACTCTGGATCTGCCCACTGTGACACAGAGCCATCGCCCAGTAGCGGCAGACAGCTTAGAATCAGCTTAGATTCCACTCACAGGAGGAAAATAAATAGAGCATGACCCTGTGTGCACCCAGTCACTTCATGCATCGTGAGGCTTATAGCACCATGTGGGCGAGTTGCATAAAAAAAACACTGGTGTGAACGCACTTTATAATGAATATAAACCCGATCAAACCATTTCAGCAATTCTGAAATGGATTTGGGCCATATCATAAAAATGTGTAAATGTATTCAGCAACCAAAACCTCTCTCACTACTGTGAGGACACCTTTCATTCTGTTGCCACTTAATGCAGCATCACTGCTCTTTCAGTTCATCTCTTATCTTCCAGTGAGTTTAATTGTTATTCGGTAACCCTCTCTGGATGAACTTAGCCGAAATAAAACTCCAGAGTGGTTAAACTTCACCCCCCTCTCACCGTTTTCACAATTTCTCTGTGTCTTAATGCTTATGGTTAATGATGCAGGAGGATCATTATTATAAACAGTGACTGTTGCTGCAGAACTGTAATGTTATTTTGAATAGAAGAGAAAAATGAGGTTCAGGGCAGCCAGTACATTTATGAAGTGTTGACACATTACCATTGCGTAGTGTGGTAATTTCGTGGTGCTCTTGGTAGCTTGTTGCCAGTGCATTAGCTTTAAGTGACTAACTTTTACTGGCAAATGGCATTATGCCAAGGTTGCCATATCAGCTTGTGGGCAACTGCAGCTCATTGCTGGACCAGTAGTTCTTTTCTAAAGCATTTATATTTACGGCATTTAGCAAATGCTTTTATCCAAAGCGACTTCCATTCCCTAACTACAGGGGGCAGTCTCCCTGGAGCAACTTGGGGTTAAGGGTCTTGCTCAGGAACCCAGTGGTGGTCTGCTAGAGGTAGGCTTCGAACCCATGACTTCTTTTTCCAGAGGCTCCAGTATCCTGCCCACTTGGTCGCTCCCCCAAGTAAGCTTGTGGCTGAGAGTTAGCAGCTCAAGGACAAATGCCAACTCAACTCACACACACCTCATGCTTTCAGTCTTAAAGTCGCACTCAAGCAAGAAATTCCTACCCCAAGCCACCCCATCCCCCAGCCACCATACACACCAATCAACATGAAAGAAGAATTATAGACATCAATTCATTTAGCAGTAGTCTTCTCTGAAATACAAATTACAGCTGCAGCTTTATTTAAGTTTTCTCTGGAGGCCTAGAGGCCCTGGGGGGGGACCTGGCCGAAGTAAACTGTGTATCACAGAGTGAAGTACATGGTTTTGGACACAGCCAGTGTTTGTCATGTTGCACATTCAGTTTTTATTTGCAGAGATTATGTGAATCCGGCCTCTGAATATCTGGAATGCAGTTGGATCGCCAGACTGTAGGCTGTTGCCAGTTTTCCCCTCATTCTTATTTCCTGCTAGTTAACTATGTGTCACACCCACAGATTTCTTCACATTCACAGTGATGAAACAAGGGAACATGGAACAGAAAACTTCCCCAAAAAGCATGAACTGGCTGTGACAGGTCTTAAAGCATAAAAAAGCCCCAACAACGGTAATGATAGTAGGATGGGCTATTTATGCTAAAATGCAGTCAAAAAGTATGACTTGATAAAAAATTGTGTGTGTGTGTGTGTGTGTGTGTGTGTGTGTGTGTACGTGTTGGGGGGATGGTTGTTGTAGACATCTCCACGTCTCCAGCGCTTTTTTATTATGCCTGCCAGGGGTCCCGCCTCAGATTCATTATCTAAATAAACTCACTGAAAGCTTCTGGTGCTCTGAGTGCCTGTCACAGAAACATACATAAACACACATGAGAACAGAGAGGTGGTCGGGTCAAGCAAGGGCAGTGCCTGCAAAAATGTAAAATACTAAAATTACTCGGTTAACACATTCCACTGTCTAACTTGCTGACAGCATAGTCCAGTATATTCAATACATCAATTAAATTCCATAATTTATATACAGTGAACTTCTAAAAAAGAAGGATAAAAAAGATGAAAAGAGAGAAGGTGAGCAGGGATGGATCGTGCCCTTTTGAACCCTAACGATAATTCATAAATAAATGAACAGACAGATAGACAGACAGACAGACAGTCAGTCAGTAGGGCTGGGCAATTTGGCCTAAAATCAAAAACTCGATTAATTGAACATTTTAACTTTTTTTTATTTTAAATTATATTAATTTTTAATTTTTTTGCCCTCATAGTTCACTGACAAGTTGCTCGGTTGTCTCAGTGTTTAAGCTCTCCATGCTCGAAGTGTCGGCCGAATAGCGTAACATAACTGAGCGGGGTCACGTGACTCCACACGCGGTAGTGTTTTTAAAGGGAAAGTAATCGAAATAATCGACCTGGAAAAATTTGCTAGATTATAGGTTCTAAATGTCGATTACTTTTCGATTAATCGCCCAGCCCTAACAGACAGACAGATAGACAGATAGATAGATAATTAAATAGTCAATAGTCCCACAATATGTTTCCACAAAATTGCCTCCAAAACTGTCCTAAACCCAATTCAACTAGAAAAGGTGTGTGTTACTAATGGACAGTGTTTGTTAGCAACATCAGCCTTTGTTCTAGCTCCTTGTTCTAAACTAAAGCAAAATGTGGCCCATAAACACGTGGCTGCTTGCATCCGAGTAACATGAAGAACAGACTAAATTTGAACCTTTCCTTTATGTGCAACATCCTGTTGTTCTGAAAGTTAACACTATACTTTTTCAATACGCTTTGTCTGCATAAACACTCCTTTTCTTATTCTTTCCTCCCCAGTCTGCCAGTCACTTATTTTCAACCCCAGAGCTCTCTTCTTTCTCTCATTATCTCCT
Source organism: Hemigrammopetersius urotaenia (assembly GCA_037974485.1). NCBI lineage: Eukaryota > Metazoa > Chordata > Actinopteri > Characiformes > Alestidae > Hemigrammopetersius > Hemigrammopetersius urotaenia. The sequence goes on from JBBPDC010000135.1 coordinate 14,546,580, forward strand.
TATCTTTCATATTTATCCATATCTTTGTCTTCCATCTTTTTCTTTCTGTGTTTTTACCACTCCCAGTTTCTTTTGCCTTTACTTTCGCTTTTGTTTTGGTTTTCAAACTCCTCTTTGACTCCATCTCTGACTTTTCTTCCTCCTGTGATCTTTCTTTCCCTTCTCCCTCTCCCTCTTTCATCCTCTGATTCCCTCTCTGCGTTGTTTCTGTACCACTCGCATGGTGCAAACACTCTCCATCACGCTCACAGAACCATGCAGCTCTTCATAATTAGTGCTATTATCTTGGGCAGACCTGATAAAGGCTATCATTGTGCCTCCTGAAATAGCAGAGGCCCTGGCGGACACATCACATGCCTGGGTTTGGTCGTATTTACGCCGTAGCCTAAAGCCAGCTGTTCAAACAATATTCTGGCAGTCTGATATATATTTCATATATATATCTTAAAGGCAGGGTAACAACAAATGTGATTCTAAGTGAGGTTGGAAAATGGTCATGTAAAACAAATTATGACTGTTTTTGACACATAAACATAAGAAAGCAACTCAAAAGAATCCAAGAACAGTGTAGATGATGGCCCCTTTAAAGGGAACTTTCTGACTGCTGTATGCTGGATGTTGCAAAGGGTGTGTTTTAATTCTTATTAATGTCCTAATATGGGCCTTATTCATTGGTGTGTTTTGACTGAGCTGCAGTATTTCGTAACACGGCTGTTTGCCTGAGCGCTGACTCGTTGAATAATCATCCTGACGCAGGAGAATTTTAGGGAAAGGAACGTGGCAATAAGAAAGTTTTCTCCTGCTGACGTCTAGTTCAGTTTGTTGCTGGGAAGTTGTCATCATCATCATCACAAACCTGGTGTGTTGATCACAGACCATCTTTCAGGTGATTTCTGTGCTGAATGCAGAAGCACAGATACCACTACAGTAGGTCAAATCGTCCTTCTCAATCTAGACCAGAAGTCACAAGGGAGCTGCTTTATAATTACCTGCACTGCAATAGTCTGCCACAGTGGCCTAATCCAGTTACTCTGACATTTATCACACAGGGTTGAGACTGTATGGATATTTAGAGCTTGTGAAAGTCTAAACAGAGCACACATGAGGGCACGAAAGGCCAAAAAGGCCACCTTTCCTCCACGACAGCTGCGGCCCAGTCAGACTTTAGTTATATGACCTGGGGTTGAGGGTTAATGTGGTTTTAGAATGCTATGGTATAGAGTACATTGACATTTCACACACACAGGAAACATATGCATGTTTATGTTTAGTCTTTAGGCTGTAATGGCCCCTTATATAGTGCACATTGTAAGTTATGCAGTTACTTCTACACCCAATTATTGTGGAGTTTGTCCAGTACTTAGTTCCAGATGCCTATTTATTAGACATATTATGCATTATTTGGTGCATTATAATTATTTTGTAGCATGCTACATAGTATGGAGTAAGGAGACAGTTGAGATACAGGCCTCAGGCAGCCATGAACTACCTAAGTGGTTGGTGTGCAATTGTTTTTGCTGGGAAAAACGCCATATAACATTAGAATATATGCAAAAAAAAAACATCAGTACAGTAGAAAAAAGGAATACGATTTTTCATTTCAGTGAAGATGTGAACGTGTAAGTTACAAGAACAAGGGTTTGGTTCCACACTTCTCATTAACACTTCCAAAGCTCAGTCTATGAAGGGTGAAGAGGCATTTGGCTGACTGTTTTATCCAGAGCGACTTACGATCATCAGTTACAGGGACAGTCCCCCTGGAGCAACAGAGGGTTAAGTACTCAAGGACACAATGGTAGAAAGTGGCGGGTTTGAACCTGCAACTTTGTGGTTCTCGGGTTCACAGGCAAGTGTTTTACTCACGAGGCTAAAACCTCAACCAACAAATCAGCCGAAACGTCCAGCTTGGGAGTTCTGTCCATCAGTAAATGCTTCTTGAACAGCTGCACATTGACAGTGCTGAGTCATATTCCCACAGTGGAAGGATGGACAGAAACATTTGCACATTTCTTTTTATATCTGAAGCAAGAGTGGAGCCTGATTTTCTCTCACAGACTAAAGCTTTACGTAGAGGGGGCATTTAAGTGCTGTTTATCTGAAAGGGGCAGCTTTGGTGGTCGACCAGGTCCTGCGTGGCTGTTAGGAGTCCCATTTTCTCTCCATCTTTTAAGAATATTAAGCTTAATAAACCCCTATTTTTTCACTTATTTTTTATAAACTGTCTCCTTCCTTAAGTGGATGATCTGTCAGACATCCTCAGAGGCTAATTAGATATATGTGAGAAACAAATGTGTGTGGCAGCTGAGGTGTGTGTGGGTAGCTGCTTGTATGAATGTATTTCAATGAAGGGGGCACTCATGACTTCTGTGTATACTAAAAAGCAGAAATTAATTTTTACTAGTAATGGCACTAGACCACTTTTTCATGTGCTGAAGCCTTGAGATTTGTCAGCAACTAATCTGTTAAAGATACATTTGTCTAGAGTTTGTATTTTGTGTGCACTATGTAGGGAGCATTTGAGACAGCTTTTGCTAAATCACAAAGTTTTTTTACAGTTTCATTTCAAACATTTTGAAGGGAACAGCCTCCACATACCATATTCAATAATCCTATTCAGAATATATGCTATTACCATATTTTACCATATTTCATGTTTCAAAAAACATTATTTTTTTCAGTGGTATGGCCCCTTTAAAGTGTCAATAGTGAGCCAAAAAGTAAGAAAATGGAGAGGTGAAACACTGCTTGATTATTAATACCTGCATTTGATTTTATAATATATATGTATTAATGCCTGCATGTGTTTATGGATGATAGATTCATTAAAGCCATATGTTATAGGTTTCAGTGTTGTGTTGATTGTGGGTGGAAATTCCCAGTAAAAGTGCATCTGCTGAAAGGTGGGCGGCCTTCTGGATGGTTCAGTCTGAAGATCTGGAGAGCTTGCTCCACTCCTCCTTACACACACTCGCGCTCACACAGACACACAGACACACACATACGCGCGCGCACGCGATACTCCAGCCCCGGACAAACAGAGTGAAGCAGCAGAAGCAGCGGAAGGAAGACCAGGAAGGGGAGCAGGCGCGATGAGAGGGGCTGGCCGGTCCAACAGCACCCACGACCGTGACAGTAGGGGTAAGCAGGACGAGGCTGGGGCCGGGGCTCCTCGGCTAGGCTCTTCACGAGCAGTGTTCCGACTGAGGAGAAGTAAACAGGACGTGTCACGTAGGCTGCGCGCCCGCCCGCGTGAGTGCGTGTGCGCGCGCGCGTGTGTGTGCGTTCAGCATGTAGTTGAGCATTTTCAAGCATGTTTCAGCTCTGTTTTTCTTGCCAGCTTTGGATTATTCGCGCACAGATCCCTCTTCGTGTGTTTAGAAATGAATAAGGTGGTCTCTGTGTCTGTCGTGCTCCACTGTCTGCCTGGAGCCGCTGACCCTCAATGAATGGAATGAATGTTTTGGTGTCTATGTGATGATGTCCACTGCCTTTTAGGCTGTATTTTTATGCACCTCGGTTTAATTCTCTGAGCAGGCACGACAGCACATTTCCTTCAGCATGGACGTGCTGTCCAAGCTGTTCTGTGGATCGGGCAAGACCATTGCTGTGTTTGTGTTTGTGTATTGAGGCTCCTCTCCGAGCATGGCTGCAGCTCTAAATGTCAACCACTTTAATGCATCCGGAGCCTGAGAGCTGGGTTATTCCCATTATTTTTGCCCAAGGCTGCTCTGTGCAGATGAGCCCGAGCAAATGGAGGCTATTTAGATTTGCTGGAAATACACAATGCATCTGATTGAACTGTCTGCTAACGCCATTTGCTGGAACAAGTGTGACTTTTGGAGAGGGGGGAGTTGATTTTCCCCATCCCTCTGTGGCCTGTGTGGTGGCTTGCAGCTTTTCAGAGGAAAGGGAGGCACTTCCAGAGAGATTTCAATGAAAGTAAAAATAGGGGTAGGCAATATGGCAAAAAATATAAATAAATAACAATAACAATAATGACAAATGACATCATTTTCTTTTCTTATGTGCAGTACTCTTCATTTCTTATGTGCAAAGGTCTTATATCTTATATTTTATGTGCAATAGTGCAACCATAGTAAATGGTGCAATATCACTCTTTATGTCAATGTTACTTATATACTACTGATCTCTACTAAGTGCAGTAAGGCACTCCTAACTACCATCTGTCTCAATAGAATTCACTTAACTGTAAGTGTATTTCATATTATTAGATTTATTTAGACTTTATATTTTATATTGTTCTTGTCACAGTGTCTTTGCAGTAATAACATGAGCAAGTTCCTCTGGGATCAAAACAGTTCACTGATTCAGAACATACCAAAATACTCAGCTGTTCTAAGGTAGGATAAGTAGGAGCCCATTTAAAAAAACACTAATGGACATGAATGAGTACAATGGTTTTATTGCATTTCTCTAAATATTACTGAACATGGTGCATTCTTTGTAAATAAACAAGTACAGTTAGCATTCTTTTCTATCAATTTGTTAACACTGTGTAAGAGAAGCTTAGGCTTACTAAGACGTTCTTTACAGTGATGGTGAATATATGTATTTAGAAGAATTTAGATGAATTAAACTTTTCAGTCACTTGGTTTCTTTCACCACCACTGGCTCGGTACGTTTCTGCAGCAGAGAGCATTTCATATGAAACCATTCAGTACTTAATGCGAGGTAATTTACCACAGTAATGAGAGAAATAGTCGCATCACCCACCCATTAGCTACCATGACAGTATTCTGTGTGTGTCATTGTTGTGTGTGAAAAATGTGTGTGTGTGTGCCACTGCGATCCACAGCAGATTCCGTCAGACCCATTCTCTCATCTTTTATTTTGCAAGTGATTACAGGAAAGTTTGGCTCGGCAGACGGTAATTTAACAGGAACCACAGGATGGTTGCACATTGGGCTAATTTTGCAGGGAGTCACTGTGTCGTGGGTTATTGTGTGGCACTAGGCGGAGTGTCTTTGCTGGTATGCTGGCCTTAATTGTGAGCAAACCTGCTTGAACAGTGCAGAGAGAGTGTAAGCTGTTGTTATTGTTTGCAGCCCTGTTACAGACTTTCCATTATGTGTGTGTGTGTGTGTGGCATTTACTCTACAGGTGGAGACTCTGTTTTCCCCAAGAGAGCTGATAGAGTGTGTATGTAGGAGATTAGACGGGCCTTACTGAGGCCTTTGTTATGTAACAGCCAAAGTGAAGGAGTTTGACCGAACCGGAATCTACACCCCTCTCCATAACATACACAAACCTGACTGTAACAAAAGCATCTTGTCTTGCAAATTTACTGTAGAATGGACAGAGGTTCAGACATGCAGCTACTATGAGTTAAATGAATCATTAAGCTTATTCCTCAATCCCATATCATTAAGGCTGTCGCGGTGGATTATTTCAGTAACTGCATGATCTAGTAGTTATTTTGAATAAAGTGGTCTGTGTTTGTTTGGTTTTTACCCCAAAGAGCAAGCTGTTGAAGTTCACTTCACTTAATGACATGCTGTGCAGAACATCTACATCAGTGGCCACCAACACTTCTCCTGGAGATCTACTTTCATGGTGTGTTTTGCTTCAGCCTGCATCTAATACCCCCCCCCCCCTCCTCCCCACTTAACTCTCCTGCTTTTCAGGTACTTCTGCAGAAGTTAATTATCAAGAGCAGGTGTCTGAGATTGGACTGGACTTCTGGCTGGAATCTGCTTTAAAGTCTTGTCATTTTTTTTGCAAAAGTCCCTCCCAGCCTCGAAATGCACAATTTCTTCTTTCTTCTGTTTAAACTCGGTTGGGGGCGTGTTTACCACAGATGGTTAACCTATGATTGCATTTTCCTTTTGGCTGGAGCATCTCTTTAAGATTTTAATGACAGTATAAACAAAACCAAAGCACAGGTTCTTGTTAAAGAGTCATTAAACTGCCCTGCAAAGTAGATTTTCTGAAGTGTACGTGGACAATGGAACCATGTAGGTTCAGATTTGGGACCAAGCCCTTGTCTATCTGACTCAGCAAGTCTCAAGCACGCACTGCCACTTTGTGACGTCATGTGGAGACTTATGTGGAAATCTGCGGTCTACAGTTACGATGACTTCTTTGTTGTCGGTCTCCTGCTGTTTTCAAATGTCTGGTCCCTTTGAAAGTGAAACAGTGGGACTTTTAATTTTCCCGATATTGCAGTGTTCATCACAAACGTTGTGTTTGACTTATTGGGGAAAGCCAGTCCAATTATTTGTCGGCATTGTGTGTAAAGGGCAGGTGAATACCACCTTTGTGATGACTGGACCCCATTAATGCTTCCCTGGACCCCTCATGTAGTACTGACACACTTGTATACCCATGAGTCACAGTTCCAATTTCTTACTAGCATACTTCTTCGGTTAGCATTTATCAGCACCTCCCTTTCTCTCTCTCGCTCTCTCTTTTTCTTTCTTAGCATTTATCAGCACCTCTCTCTCTCTCTCTCTCTCTCTCTCTCTCTCTCTCTCTCTCCCCCCCACACACACACACACACACACACACACAC
>JBBPDC010000135.1:14555557-14567811 GCA_037974485.1 Hemigrammopetersius urotaenia
GTATGAGACTGGCAGCACGTCGGACATGGCCGCTCATTTAAAACGACAACACCCTGGTGTGACAGGAGCTCAGACGAGGGCTGCGCAACAACCGCTGATGTCCGCGGCAGTAACCCTTTCCTGCCCAATCTGACTGGGCTAAAGCTATTGGGGCGTTTATAGCTGCCGACATATTCCATTGTGGAAAATGTAGACATCTTCATTTTTTTGGGAAAAAAAAAATAATAAGCTCACGTCTGCTTTGCTTTGCTTTCTTTCTTTTTTTGATTATGGGGACAGTTTTATTTTATTCTCCATGTTCAAAGAAGCATTAATACCTTAAACTGCATTTTAAAGTTGTTTTTGATTGTGTCCACATGAAAGGAATGGAAAGTTTAATGTGTCTTTTTTTTCTTTTTCTTTTTTTTTTGCTGATCCGATCCGTGACTTAAAACCATGATCCGATCCGAACCATGAATTTTTTGATCTGTTGCACCACTAATATCTATATATATAATGTATGTGTGTGTACACATTACTTCATCTAAGAAATTAATATCAGATCGGTCAAGTTATTTGGGCTTGTCCTAATGAATACCTAACTAACTTAATGTTAAAAACTATGACTCAATGCATGAATGAATGAATGACCACTTAGACCGCTACACAGTCCAACACAATCAGTACTACAGTCATAAGACTGGATCACTTTTATAGTCAACATTCACCCGAAAAAATAGAACGGTTTAATGCACACATTCTAATAAGAAGCTGCAAGTTTTGGCTGAATTCCACACATTCTTACCAAACCCAGCCTGTGAAAGTGCGTTCAATATTCAGATCATTGTTTATTCACTGGTCTGGCACTTCATTGTTTGTGTATATACTGAAAATGGCTGGTCCTTTTATGCTGTACATTATAATCCCAATTTCCATTCAATATATACATACATCTTTCAGCCAACATCATTAATAAAGGGTGTCTTTCAAATGATAAATATTAACACTATTGAAAGTCAGAACTGTTTAAATACACCCTTGTTCACAAGCAAGTGCAAAAAGCTTCAGGCTATAAAGTTGCCCATCATTCCAGTGATCAGTCTGCTCACTTGTTTTTGAGGCTCCTGGTGGTCTGAGAGTGTGGCCTGCTGATGTCTAGCCAGGTGGCTAATCAGGCTAATGGCTAGACAGGCTGTTAATGATTACACACAAAATAATCTTGCAATGAGACATGGGAGGGCTGTGATAAATGGGCCTGTTAGGCCCCACTCTGGACCAGGATTATATTGTTTTAATGGAGCCTAAATGGTGTGTATGTGTGTGTGAGAGAGATAACAACCCAAAGCAGCTCACACACCATTACCTCCAGCCCAAATACGCTTCCTTTCTCTCTCGTTTGGAAGGTACTCACTGAAAGATGCCCTGTTACCTCATCAACAACAGTAAAAGCAAGTAAACATTGGATATAATGTATTTTTGTTGGGATGTCACCAGGCATGATGACTCATGAGCAAGGCTTAGACGGTTGGGGATCTGCAAAAACTACCCCCACCCTGAATTGTGCATTTTTAAGATATACGTTTTTACGTTTTTCTCATTATCTTTTATGTCTCAGTCTTATGAGGACCTAGTGCAGCGGCTAGAGCCGGTCATCATGGAGCTCGAGCGTCAGGAGAACGTTCTGGTCATCTGCCACCAGGCCGTCATGCGCTGCCTGCTTGCCTACTTCCTGGACAAGACGGCAGGTAAGAGTGCAACACGGCTCCCTTTTGGGGTCGGGCGTGTGGCTATATCTGGGACATGTGGCCGCGGGTCCTTTCCTCTCGTGCCTCAGCAGCTCTATTTACCCTCCACTTCCAGTGACAAAACGGCTTACACTTATACACACACACACACACACGGGCGTAAAAATGACAAAACGTTTATTTTGATTTGTTGTGTCAAATTTGTGGAGCTTGAGTTGTGTGGTTTTTTTTTTGTTGTTTTTTTTTAAAGATTACTTTCTGCTTTATATTTTTATTTAATATTTTTCTTAACTGTTGAGTGAGGGGTAGGCTCGGAGTGTCTCTGACTGTTTTAGTAAAACAAAGATACTAATTAAAAATGGTTAAAAAGAAGAGAGGTGATGGTGGCGGGCCAAAAAAACCCAAAAAACACAAGTACAACACAATACTTCAATATAAAATACCTACTTTCTGACCAGTTTTGGGATTGAAATGTACTTGTTAGAAATTAAAGGGCACACATCTTGCATTTTTCTTGCATTTTATTTTTTTCCATAATGTGGTCCACTTATGATATCAGTGTGATTTTATTCTACAAAAACAGGCATCATTCATTTCTTAGAATGAAGCAGGCTATTTCTGTAGCTGTGCCTTTAAGCTATTTCTGTAGCTGTGCCTTTTATGTAAATCACCTCTGTTGCGACTAACTGGAGCTCCACTGCTGTAGACTCGATTTGAATTGTAGCGTGCAGGGATATGTTTTAAACTTGAGCATTTATTCTATTTAAAATAAGAGGGTTTTTTTTCATTATATGGGCACTTTAACCTCAGATTTAAATGGCAGTTCAAATTGTGATTATGATACAAAAAGTCATCCAGTCAGGACTGGGCCAAGAATTTACTAAAGGAAGCTTATTTTTACGGTGTTGACCTCTCTCTGTGCTTTGTATTGTTTGTTCTACTGTTGAATCTGGTTGTCTCTACGGATTCTACTAAAGTTTGTGTTTTCCACAGAGGAGCTGCCTTACCTGAAGTGTCCCTTGCACACCGTGTTGAAACTGACGCCAGTGGCCTACGGTAACACACCACCTTTATACAGTCATTTACACCGACCATACAGTCCCTGCTGACCCCATGGGCTCCTTTTAATTATACATGACTGCTTTTGTTTTTCCTGCAGGCTGTAAAGTGGAGTCCATCTTCCTGAAAGTGGAGGCCGTGAACACCCACAGAGAAAGACCAGAGGTAGGAGATGCTTGTTCCCTCTTGCTCTCACTATTGCTCTCCCTCTTGCTCTCTTTCTCTCATGTTCTCTTGATCTATCACTCTCCCTCTTGCTCGCACTCGCGTGCTTTCTTTTGGTCTCTCTTTCTCTCAGAACCAGAGAGAAGGTAGCCTAAATAAACACACACTCTTCAATACAGGACTCTTTAGTTGCATACCTGCCTGTAAAAGTCTATAATAAGTGAGGGGTGGTGCTGATAAAGGTGAAGATTCTCTTTTTTTCTTTGCTAACACACAAAATGAAACATTTTTAAACATCGATTGAAAAATATTGCGTTTGTTTACCCAAGCTAAAATGAATGAAAAATCAGTTCAGTTGCTTGTTCCTGCATTAAATAAATATATTTTCAGGTTAAACCAAAACACATTTTTTACAGTGGAGGAAAAAGGAACATGTAAAATAAATGGCTTTATAATATGCTATCAGTCACATGAGTGTTTTGCCTTTGCTCACAATGTGACAATACACACGAAATGAAGGAAAAATGTCATAAGTATTATGATAATCATATAACCATGCAACAGAGAACAGGATGGACAAAGTAACAGTTAATAAACACTAAATAAATAATACCTAACAGCTGATAGCTTTTTTTGGTACTAAGCAGACTTTTAAAGTGTGACATGTTGCTGACTGTTGTTTTCAAGATGTGCCCATATCCCATATTTTTCTTGGGCCTTTTTCTACTTAAGAAATGTATGTAATATTAAATGCCAAAAACAAGTGTCATTCGTTTTTTGCGTCACCATTTTCCAGGCCCTTTTCATACTTTAGGATGAATGTTAATGTACTTAATAGGGCTGATGCGACTCCTCTCGGTTCTGCTTGGCTGCCTTGTGTTTTGCGTTATTCAAAAAGTGGTCAGGGCTGAAAATAAAAAAAAGGAAGACTGGGATGCGCTTATAAAGCATAAAGGAAAAGATACTCACTGCAGATTAAATAAATAATTTAAAGAGAAACTGGACGCTGCACCTGCTAAATAATTGAACTAAACTTTTAGCTCCCGAGTGGCGAGGCTGTCTAAGTGCTGGCTTCATCACTGAGATATCACAGGTTTGATCGCTGGCGATGCCACAGCCATCCATAAGTCCAATAGAGCATAACTGGCCTCATTCTCTCCACATTGGTTAAAATATCAGTTAGAAAATAAAATTGATTCCTCCTAGTTTGTGAGCATCATGTGATCGTGTGAGCATACAGATTGGCCACAATAAAATTTGGGAGAAAAATGGGGTATAAATAATGCTTATATGGGCTTCATGTTGCTGCCAGGTATTCACTTCAGTGTTGATGAGAACTAAAGAGGAATTAAAATTAAAGAGCTTCCTCTGAGTATGGACCAGACGTGAGAACGTGAATCCATTCTGTGGTTTTTATTCAAAGTACACGAGACAAGAAAACAAACCAGGCTCAGTGGCCGTTGCTGGAACTTGAACGTGAAAACGAGATGCGGTTACAAACAAGGCAAATGAGGCGATGGACTGACACTGAATGAACGCAGAACAGAACTTAAATACAGCCAGTCATTAATCCTAAACACACAAACAGATGATAACAGAAAACACGTGATAACAGAACCAAACAGACAAGAACGTCAAAGTAAAAGACCCTAGATGTGAACGACAGAACAGAAAACAAACACAGAAACTGAAAAGCCCGAACCCGGAACAAAGAGGAATTAAAAGTAATGCAGACAAAGGTCACACACAGGTATGAATATAAGACTCCATCATAATCATTCCTGTACACAGTAGCTGTAATTGAGATTGCTTCTGCATCTTTTTTTCCATGAAGTCGCTGCACCACAAAGGGTTTCATATCACAGAATAACTTTTACACTGAAGGCTCTGATCAGGAAATGAAAAAAACAGCACCTCTCATAGCCTTTAGCACATTTTAGTTTTTTATCTGCTTTAACACTCTTTATTATACTGCTGCTGGACCTCCTCCAGTGAGCTGCAGTGGGGGTGTTAGAGCAGGGCAGTGTTTTTAAGGTGGGCCAAAAACATTTTTACTGTAGGAAAAAGAAATGTCTTTATAACACAGTATCTATCACAATCAGTATTTTTTTATACCTTTGCTAACTATGCTACCAAAACACAAAAGTTCCAAAATACATAATGATCTAGTTAATAAACGCTAAATAAAATAGCCTAGCTAACATCCAATCGCCTGCTTTGTTTTATTCAGTTTAAATTGGACAGTGTACTATTGCTGATTGTTATCCTCAAACTGTCTCGATATCTGCTCTAAATATCTGGCCCCACATTTTTCTTGGGCTTTTTTCTTCTTTAGATAGCTACATAATCTTAAATATCTTAAAGTTTGTTTTTGTGTTTTCCAGTCTCTTTTCATCCCTCAGGGTCAATGTTAATGTACTTGTAGGACAGATCCAAAGCACCTCTTATCTGTGAGTGGTTGTGAATTTGTGTATGTGATACGTTATATACCACACCAGTAATGGCAAACATCACAAAAACAAACCATTTTAAACGGGCTGTAACCAGTGAACACATTTTGACCACAGTAACGTTTTCCCTGATAGGTGCTCTTTAACAAGCATAGGTGCCCCCACTTACCACTGTGTGATGTCATCTCTGTGTTTGTGTCGAACAGAACGTAGATGTGACGCGGCAGCCGGAGGAGGCCTTGCTAACAGTGCCAGCTCATCAGTGAAAGACAAAAGCACTCATTCACACACACACTTTCACTCCAAGCCATCATCCCAACACTGGGGATGCTGAATCAGAGCCGTAATTGCTCTGGTCTGTGTCGCTGTTGACTTGAAACCAAGATATTTGTCCCTGATGTCTTTGGTCAGGCTTTAATTTCCCATCCTAAGAGCCTTTTACCAGCTGTTATAGGAAATCCCAATTACTTTTACAGCCAGACATCAGTTCATTTAGCTGGCTTTTATGTGTACACAGGGATTTTTAATCACTAATTACGTTTACATTAAAGGAGTAATTTGGGGGGAAATTGAATTCACAGAATATTCCACGTTGTCAATCAACCAAGACATGTTTCGAGTTCAAATTTAGCATCTTTGATTTGGCCCTATGAGCTTAAACACTAGAAGTCAATGGCCACCCAAAACTTCTCTCAAACTGTCTAGCTCTTCATTAAAGTAGGAGCAGTCTTGTGAATGTGTTTTAAGGCACAGTATGATCATGTGATCTGTAATTTGAACAAAACTGTGTTTAAATTTTGCAGAAAATAAGGGGTTCACCTTAAGGGAACAAAAACACTGATCTGGAATCTGCTTTTGTGTCAGGAACCAACATAAAATGAAGGAAAGCTCAGATCAAAGACCAGCTTTTTGAATACTAACAGTGCTCATCAGCTGCTGTTTCGTTCGCTTACAGTTCACTGTAAGTCATACTGAGCCCGAAACCACACCCACAAGTCGGCACCACACTAATAAAAAGCTGTGGTTTGAGTTGAGAGCAGTTTTGGTGAAGTTTTTACAAAAGGGAATGTTTGACGATTGACTTCTAGTGTCAGCAACATTAGATTCCGTTCTAAACTAAACAGGAACATTTGGAATTGTTCATGTCTTTTCTGAGGTAAGTGGGAAAATGCTGTGAATGCTTTTGCCAAATTGTTCTTTTAAATGACACTACATGTTGTGCTGCAAGTATCAGAGTGCAGTAATTACGTAGCTGCTAAGAATGAAGAACAGTTCTTACTGCACTGACATGTAATACTGTAACACAATCCTAATAAACCTGTATTAAATCAGTTCATTAAACCAAGGTAGATGTGCCAAGTTCAGACGCTTGGCTTCTTTAGCACCTTAATGTTGATATTCATTTTATATATTAAACAAATATTTTCTTTACAGTCTTTTCTGTCACATAATTTATTTGTAATCTAAACCGATTAACAAAAAAATCCTGATTTGTAAAAAAAAAAAAAAGAAGAAGTCTTAAAGCAAAGCTACGATTTTTTTTTAAAATGCTGTGAATTTTTTAAGAATGTGAAGCTCTTTCCTCTCGCAGAGAGCTGGTTTTATATCCTGATGTCTAAATGGAAATGCTAATAAAAGATGTTCAATAGAAACTGATGCGCATTTGTATTCACATACTCCTAGAAATACATTTCCTCATAAACCATTTCTAATTGATAACACACACTATGTATCCAAGGTGCTTGGAATGATCAGTCAAGACTCGGATGTTACATGTTACTTACCAATATCAATACTGATCGATACTTATCTTATCATAATTTTGGTGCCAAAAATAAAGATGTCACATGAAAAGACATGAAATTTTTATTTTAAAGCAGAAAAAAGGTCCCTGTAGGGAGGAGCTTTGCTACAAATATTCTGCTCAACAAATGTGTACTGATGTTCAGAGCGCTGCTCCCGTCCCTCCACTGATCCAATCCAGCATCAAAACTTTGAAATCACAGCTGAGTTAGAAAGTATCAATGCAGACAGTATTAATGCAACAGATTTCAGTACTGACCAATCAGGGACCAGCACCAGTTTAGAACCAACCAACACATGCTTGGTGTCGGATATTAGCTTGTTTAGTTTCACACTGTAGCCTCAAGGCTGTTATTAAATTAGTTATTGCCATACACTTACTAATAATATGAGATGCACATATATAAATATATATAGTTGTCTGTTTTTGCAGTTAACAGTGTATTATACAGTGTTAGAAACCACATAAGCGACTCTATTTGAGCGGATTTAACAGTGTGGTTTGATGCAGGTGTGATTGTACTGTCTATAGGGAGCTGTTACTTGTTTGCCTAAATCTCAGAGCTCCAGTTCATGCCTTGTCTGAGTGGTTACATCGATACATGGGGCTGTAAAAGTTGGCAACAACCTGGCATTACAACCAAGACACTGTAAAAAGGCCTGAAAAAGAGGCAGAGGACCCTGGATTAGTCAACATATTCAGCCTGTGGTCATCAATGTCAATGGCCAAGAGGCTCAGGAGCACTAATTTAGACGTGTCGTGTTCCGCATCAGCTGTTTTCACTATAGATCAAGTGCTCTAACATTGCCAGTGAAACCCATTCATGACTTGAACATGTAATACGGTCATTAATCATCGCTGATCTTGATAATATTGATATCAGAAAACTTACTTACGTAAAGAGACTGAAGACCCAGCACTTATCTAATGTCATAAATACTTCTCTGCGTGTGTTCTGATAGGTCCCAGATGGAACACTAACTTCATCCCTGGTAGAATGTTCTAGCAGCTTTTAGGTCTTTTTGAGTTTAGGTCTATTAGTACGAGTGGTCTTTTGGACTTGGAGGTTGCTCTGGATAAAAGCGTCCGCCAAGTACTAAAAGCTTGGACCACTCAAGCATTACAACCCTACAGGAAAAAATACACAAGTGACAACTTACTCACTCACTGTGTGCCATTCCAGGTTAGATTTATTTCAGGATTGGACCAAATTCTTTTCATCTCTCACCAGGTGCCTACCACCAAGGACCAAGGGGTCTATCCCTAGGGGCCTGTCCGTAGAGCAAATGGGAGCTGATTCCATAAACATGTTTTGTGTTCTTTTTTTTTTCAGAATGTTAATGTGCACCGGACGACGGAAGACGCCTTGCTGACTGTACCGTCTCACCTCTGACCCCGTCTTTCAGCCATCCACGCTCGCTGGCCTCACTGCCTGTGCTCCAGGGATCCCCTGACCTCCGAGCGCCTCAGAAACACAGACTTTGGGATCCCCTGCCTGATTGTGTATCCCTTCCCTCAACTCGGCTTCCTGAGCAATGGCAACTATTACAACTCCAGACTGCACTGCCCTGTTGGTTTATCCTGCAGGACCCATATAGGACACATTGATATATAGTTACCGGTTTGTTAAAAAAAAACTACCTAGCTCATTGGCCATTTTATCAGAAATGCTGTCTCGTTTTATTTTGCTGGTACAACAGCAGTGTGTGCTGTGCTGATATGATGCACGGGAGCATTGCTGGGGTTTTAATTACTGTACACTTACTGGTCCTTTTATTAGAAATCCCAAGGTTGTTATTCCACTTTGTTGATGTGCAGTTAGACACATCGGTTGATGTTAGGCGTGATCAGTGGTCAGTTTCAAATCTCTGTTGGCAGGATATCACCAAAACGTGCTGAGCCACGACCCTCCAGGACTGGACTTCCACACCCCTGGCCTAAAGACTGAGGCTGTCGTGTTCAGTGGTGGTCCAGTGTCAGTCTTGTACCATTGATGACCATGATGCTGATAAATTGTGCCACACACACACACACACACACAGTAGATGTTTCTGATAAAATGACCAATTAAAGTGGTGAAAACTGATTCTAGATCAGTATTACTACCAAAAAAGATTAATAATGCACAATGATGTTTGTCTTTTAGAATCACATCCCTTAAGACCGGTTTCATCCAACATGCTTTGTACTTTTACACTACAAAACCTGATACGCACATTTCCTCAGTGGAGGAGCTTTGGGACTTGGACACTGCTTGCCAACACCATGCATCATCAGTCCATCATTTAGGCTCCGAGCATTAATAGTCCATTTAAAGGGTCACTTCTGCCTAATTCATTGGTTGAAATGTGAACAAAGTTGGTGTTTTGTGTGAAGAGGTTCATTGGGGAGAATCTCGCTGATTAAAATGTCTTTACAGTGGTGGTGAATGGAACCAGGCGTCAACCGGTGCAAGTTAATTCTGTGGTGAAATAGTCGTCCTGTATGTTAACAGTTCTTGGCAAGATTCTACAGCGTGGTCTGTGCCTCTAGATGACTTTGTTCACTTCATTAATTTTGTAATTAACTTTGTAAGAAATGTGTAAAGTTGATGGAACTCTCCTTTAATCTGAAAATTCAATTATATCTTTGGGTTTTGGGAAGTGTAACAAACCTGGGAAACAGGTAATATACAGAGGATGTACTGTATAAGGGACGTACTGAGGGGGGTTGTTGGTCATGTATAGAGTGTATACGGGGTCTGCAGGTTTCCTGTGTGTATTTTGCACTGCTTTGTGTCAGTATTGTGCTTACTGTTGTGTCATCAATCGATTCCTATCTCTCTGTTACTTTGAGGGACGCATGGCACAACCTCTTTTTGTCTGTGTGTGAGTGCGACAGGGGGGTCCTCTGTTCTTCACCAGAGTTAGTACAGATGGCATGAATCTATTGTCCTCACACAGTATATAGATATTTATTTGCCTTTTACGTGTTTATGGGATTCAGTCTTTTTTTTTTTTTTGCTCACCACCTAAATGAAACTATTTTGATTATTTATTACTGCGATGAATTGCTTTGAAATCACCTTCACATTATTTTTTTTATGACTATTTTGAGATTGTTGTGAAACGTACCCCAAATTGTAAATTCCCTGGAAGTGTATGTGTATACGATGGGAGAAAAGTGCTTCCCAGTGCTTACGTGTAATCATACACCGGTTCTTATAGTAACAAATTTTGGAACAATATGATTGTCCCCAAGTGTCTTACTGACAATAAAGTGTATTTTAGACATTCCTTCATGCTTCATGTCTTTTCTGCATACGCAAAGTATAATAGCAAGTTGGCCTTATTTTCAAATCTACCTCCTATTTTTGAATAGTTTGATTAAAACCTTTAAGGTTGAGGGATGCATACATAGGTGTTTTAAGGTAAAATAGTCTCAAATTAAAACATTTTTGCCACGATTTGATCATGATCAACATTACACTAACATAGAAGACTAGTGTTGGTTCACTAGTGGGTTTGGGTAGGAAATAAAACCGCTATATATTTGCGAGTACTGGTTGGCAAGCTTCTCTAAAACAAACCTTTAACTTCACCTCTAAATTACAGAACAACAGAAAAAATAGAAGTGATTTCAAAGTTCTATTTAAAAACAATGACAAGTGATAGAACTCCTGGCTGACTTTTACCTTAGACATGGCTGACTTTACTAAAGAGGAAGGAAATGATTCATACAGGCGTTCTGATAGTGTAAAAATAGTGTGTGCAGCCTAGAACTATGCTTTGTGTGGTAACAAGCAGTTTTGCTCAACATTTATTTGAAATCGTTAATAGAGTTTTGTAAAACCAATTCATACTAAAATCTTTTTTGGGTTCATCAGGCTATTTTTAATTGAGAGATCCAGTTTTGAGACATCGAAGTGTCTTTAGTGCCTGCTTCCTTCGTTATTCAACTCTTTTCAGAAATGAGTCCTCTGGGCTACAGAAAGCGCAATATAATTTTATTGGTTTTATCACTACCATCAGTATTACATTTTATGCAGTCATTTCATTTCACCTGTAATTTTATCAGAGGCTGGCTGTGTCAAAATATAAACACCCATCTTTTTTCCTTTCTTGATGCCACGAACATTGAAGTTTGATTCCTTTTTTATAACAAAAAAAAGAAAAGAAAAAAAACCACTTGGAGTACATGTATATAAAAGACAAACAAATAACAAGCCACTGTAGACTTTACAATGTGTTAAGAGTAATTCCTGTGCCCATCAATATTCATTTTGGATAATACTTTAAGGACCTGCCTTGACCTTGTGTTTTTTTTTTCTCTGAACAGAAAAATGGGGTAATAAAGTTTTTTTTGTTTAAATATACAAATTATCAATGGGAACAAGAAGCACCTTTAACAGAAGACGGAAGGCAAAGGGGGACACTGCATACGGCATCGCAGGGCTGGACTTTAGGTCCGGTGGTTCTTTTTGCTGACAGTAAGCTCCTCCCTTTTTGTCTGCTGAGCTTTAAAGCCTGCGATGCCTCTCTCTCTCTCTCTCTCTCTCTCCATGGGAACCACGGCGACGGCCAAATCACGGGAGACACATCCTCAAAACTGCAACAGCAAATGTACAGGTTAAAGAACAACTGCAGAAACACTGCTTACAACATCAAGCAGTAGCCAGGACACCATCAATTACCTTCTTCATCAGTTACCATCAGTTGGCAGTTTGCATGATAGTAATGTATAAATGGACAGATTCCCGTAACAACTGTTGTCAACTCATGATTCAGTATGACAGGGTTGACGAACACACACACACATATATATATATATATTAGTGGTGGGCATAGATTAATCTCACTGTAATCTTGGAATTAATCTAGATTAATCTAGATAGAAATGGCCTATTTGAATTCTGCCAAAGCCATTCAGAATATGTTTGCTACCCAAATAATGACTAAAAGTAAGTCTTTAGTGTCGTTAGGTCCCCTAATCCCAAGCCACCCTAAATATAGTCATTATTCTACTATTTTTAAATTATATATCCAAACATTTCATACAAGATATCACTGAGCG
>JBBPDC010000135.1:14580026-14596606 GCA_037974485.1 Hemigrammopetersius urotaenia
AATGAACTCTTGAGGAAGAAACTCCTGTTAATTAAACACCATTCCAGGTCGATTCCTCATGAATCTGAGGGAAAAATGCAGTGTGTGCAAAGCTGTCATCAGAGCAATATGTGATGGTTTTTTATATTAATCTACAATGTAGGTAGTTATAAAAACAAAGGAAATTGATTGAGGTGGTGTGTCCAAACTTTTGACTGGTACTGTATATGTAATGAACGTGTGAATTTGTGTGTGTGTGTGTGTGTGTGTGTGTGAGATCTGAATAATAAAATAATAACTTGATTATATATTTATATATAACTTGATTATATGATTATATATATGACCATAACCTTTGTCAAAATGCGTGTAGATATAGAATGTGTGTATGTGTGTCCACACACTCTCAGATATTTTATCTATATGAATAACTGACAGAACTGTACAGAATGCACATCATAAATGAGTTAACATCTGACTTTAGCTGTAGATGTTTAGCTGCAACGTTTTGTTTTTAGGTGAAAAGGGTTAGAAATCTGTCATTATAAAAGTTAGTCAGAATGTCCCTGTACACTTAATAACCCAATTCCCATAAAACAGGGCCATAAAATAAGAATTAATTTGTAAATGTTCACTGTAATATTTGTTTCTGTATAAAAATATTTGATATTTGTGTGGATGTATTTGTAGTATCTCATTCTAAGCCGTGTGTGTGTTCTTGTGTATGTGTGGTGTAGAATGCCTGCCATTCTGGACGGAGAGGAAGAGGTGAGGCGATGGTTGGATTTCGGAGAGGTGCGGTCACTGGAAGCTCTCAAACTGCTTCAGTCTAAATCCTGTCTGACCTTTCACCCTGTCTCCTCATTTGTCAACAACTCTCGAAACAACTCGCCAGAGTGCCTGCAGCCCATGGACCTCGCCGCCAAAAAGGTCTTTGGCCATTACTAAGTGATTATCTTCATGAAATGTAGTTTGGGATATGTTGTTTATTATTTATTTGATCTATTTATTTATATATATGTCAATTTCATTTTGTCACATACATGCAACCAGTCCTGAGGACAAATTTTGTTTTTCATGTGAAACATGTAAAATGACAATACAGAACCTTTACCTCACGTTTACCTTTAACTACACTACAGATGTAGACATATATGTGGTCAGAATGAGTTGTGATAAATTGGTACAATATCATTTTCTAGGTATACTGCTCAAAAAAACAAAGGGAACACTTAAACAACACAATGTAACTTCAAGTCAGTCACACACCTGTGAAATCAAACTGTCCACTTAGGAGGCAACACTGATTGTCACTGAGAGTGTAGACTGTAAATCAGTGCCGTCTCCTAAGTGGACGGTTTGATTTCACAGATGTGTGATTGACGAAGTTACGTTGTGTTGTTGAAGTGTTCCCCTTATTTTTTAAACTAAGTAGATTGTAAACATTATTAGCCAGTATATAACAACAGCATAGTCACAAGTAGCCAACTGAATGTTAGCCTAAATGTAGATATTTGTCCTGTTTTCCTATATGCCTGATTTTTGCAAATGTTAAATATTTACCCCATACTTTTATTCTATTTTTCCTGTGACTGTTGGCTTGACCAACCTTGGCTTTAATATAGGCTCCTCAAACATCAGCCAGCAGTAAGATGATGATGAGCTGGCTGAAAACTGGCTCACCCAATAAAAGGAAAGAACCAGATAACGATACCGAAGGACCTAGAGGAAAAACACCCGAGAAGGCCAAGTCCAAGCCCGGGGGTCCGCTACAGCAGTGGCTGCAGGGGGGCAGCGCCAGCAAGAAGCCAAGAAGCCAATTGTGACCTGATGTTCAGGTAAAATCTGTTGCTACTTTGATATACTGCAGAAAGTGGACAGTTCATCACTTGTTTTTACCTTACAACACCCTGCATGCATCTCTCCACTATGAATCAGTAAGAAAAATTTTGGCATTAAACACTTCAGACTTCTGCTCATTACCTGCTGTGACCAGTTCTGACTAGTTTGGAAAGATGTTAAACTCAAAATGTAATTTTTTGCCATCCAAAACCACCTGTGTACTTTTAAACATTATTGCTTATAATAGAAAATTAGTTTTAAACGCAGACAAAAATAGTTTTTTGCGGTTGTTTTAGCTTGCAATTGAAAAAAAAGTAACACCACTCTGGTCAGTTCTGACTTGGTATATCACAAAATAGGAGAAATTTTGGTGGAATTCCCCTTTAACTGTTATTATATTCCATTGGCATGAAGTCTTAATTAATCTGTATCACAAAAGATCGGTTCTTGGAAAAAAATGCATTGTACAAAAGATTTATTCAACAAGTTTTATTTTCATTATTACTTTGAAATACATTTCTTTTCAAATGACGTTTGTGTTCTGCTGTAATAAATGTTTCATTAATTGTCATGACGAATGGTTCAATTCTCCCAATTGTTGTCTAGTTGTGTGTGTGTGTGTGTGTGTGTGTGTGTGTGTTTTGTATTTGTCTTTGCCCCTTTAGGTCAGTTAATACTACCACGAATAATAATATAATAATAATAATAATGAATTAACAGACAGTTAAACAGAGTGATACCAAGCACTTCTTTTCTATCCTGAGCTGGCAGAGAAGGAGCAAAATATGGAAATAAAAACCCAAAACAAAACCAACCAAAAAAACGTCAGCTTACGTCACTAATTTGCAATCATTACAAAAAGTCCTGCCGACAAGGTCAACAAACTTGGAAAAGAAAAAAAAAAACACTACAGAATGAGACTCAGTTCTGACTTTAATGACTGAACTTCATATTCAGAGATAACAGAACACACCCTGAGCCCTGACTACACAACTGCCTCTCTGCTTGGTTCGACTTTTCTCATTTTAAATGCACTCCTGAAGCCCTCTGTGCATGAGAAGGATATGAGCGTTCGAGACGTGGTCACTAGGGGGCAGTGTTCAAAGTAGATGCAGTGTAAAACACTTAAGAGTCAAGTTGCTGATCTAGGGCCAGTTTATCCTTTTGCATCCTAAAGCCTACAGTACTAAGGGCAGGAATAGACTGACTCTAGATCAGCCTTCTCATTGTGACCCAGATGGGCAAGAGTTCAAGCACAACTGCAAAGGTGATCTAAAGGGTTCATGGAGAAGCAAATGAAGCGCATTAACAGCATGCTTTGAAGTCGCCCAGCATCGTACGTACGGCTGCTTGAGAGACCACCGTGAGAAAGAGCAGACACTTCTGATACCAACACAGAGCTTTTAATACACCGATATATTACACAGCCCCATTGATCTTACATATTCTAGTTACATGGTGGATTCATATAAAAAGTCTCAGGAACCATTTCAAGTGCTGTGAGTGTTTCAGGATTAACAGTGTGTGAGCGTGTTTGTGTTTGCTAGGAACTGAAGGGACTTGGGAAGAATCGTGAAAGGTATTAGAGGACTCTGTGACTAGATTAAGCTTTAATACGGAGGGCCTGAAAAGACAGAAATGTTGTTTTATATACCGATTTATTTGTTGAATTATTTCTTTGGGCTTCAGATGGAGCCTTTTGAAGCACTGGGGCAATTGCATGTGCTGTGTAATGTGTGTGTAGGTTTGCCTATGGGTTGTGAGTGCGATTTGTATAGGGTATATTCTAGGAGAGGAAGCCTGCTTGCTCTGTGAAGGCCAGTGATTACATTGGGGGGGGGGGGGGAGACAGAGCAAGAACGAGAGAGAGAAAGATAAGAGACACAGAGAGAGAAATACATGAAAGGACTGAGAGGGGGGAGAAGGTGGTAGGGAGGAAACAAGGCCAGAAAGGGTGAGAGTTGTCAGAAGCGCCCCCTGGAGGTCTTCAGCAGCTGCAGGTTTCTGCTGACGGCTTGGCTCTCTCGTTCCTGTCAAGCTTGATGGGTTCTGGGAACTCGTTGTACAACTCCACTTCAGTTTCCTGAGAGGACAACAGCAGATCAGAGGGCATTCAGTATTTCAACTATTTCAAACTTCAGAGACTAAGCATAGAACTATATAAAGAAGGAAGAAGTGCCTCACAACAACAGTAAACCAGAAAAAACATGCACAAACAACTGATGCAACTGATGCAAACAATTTAGCAACAGTCTACTCTTCTGTTCTAGCTTTACTTGACATAACACATGATTCTGGTTTTTAAGATGTTCTCATCTAATATCGGTTGTGCAATAATGTGGCTATTCACCACCCAATGAGACAAATAAAGCCAGAAACAGGACAGGGCTAAGTAAATTAAACAGTGATTAGATTGTTAAATTAGACAGTTAAATAACATGATATAAAGCAAATCTTCTGTTTTTGAGCCTAAAACTATTTATTTACATAGAATGTTACATAAAATATATTTCTGGTCAAATTAATTGAATAGAAACACCCTTGAGCATATACTAGACTGCCCACCCCTGAATCGATCAGCACCCACTTTCTCGGACATGAACCTTGTAGGCAGCAGTGTACCTGTTTCAGTGCGTTGCGTGCAATGGTCTGGAAAGCCTGTTCTACATTGATAGCCTCCTTGGCACTGGTCTCAAAGTAAGGTATGTTGTTCTTGCTCTGGCACCAAGCTTGTGCCCGCTTAGTGGTTACCTGAGGGGGGTGGGAGAGTAACATTAAAGCCCAAAAATCATGAACTATAGAGTTCCAGACCCATTAAAGTCACTTATACACCCACAGCACCCACCTGCCTATTCTCCAGGTCGATTTTATTGCCGAGCACCACAAAGGGAAAGTTCTCTGGATCGCGTGGGCTGGCCTGGATCAGGAACTCGTCCCTCCAGCTGTCCAGCGTTTTGAAGGTGTTGGGTGCCGTGACATCGAAGACTAACACGCAGCAGTCGGCGCCACGATAGAATGCGACACCCAGAGACTGAAAACGCTCCTGCCCTGCTGTGTCCCAAATCTGTACCAGAGAGATGGAGGCAAGGTTAGATCAATATGTACAGCAATCTGAACAGGTAGGGCTGATCAGCTATCTATATACATATACAGTTTTTGTGATTTGGTAAAAAATATGCCCCCAAATATGCTGCCAGAACACTTTAATTTCATGTTAAACTCAGTTTAATGCATTACCCTTATAGAAAATGTAAAGGTAAATAATCAGAATCAGAAAACTAAATAACTGGGTCAAAGCATCACCACAATAGGGGGTCATGTGGTGTGTGCCTGGTATTCAGTACTTACAAAAAGTGGTCTACAAAAGAACCAGCAACACGGTCATGGGCACCCAAAGCTCACTGATGTGTGAGAGGACTGAAGGTGAGTGTGTCTGGCATCACTAACTGAAAAAGTTCATGCTAGCTCTAATAAGAAGGTATCAGTGCATGTTGTGTAAGGGGCTGTGTAGCCTTTGACTGGTCTCTGGGCCTATTCAACAGGACCTACACAATATTAGGCAGGTGGTTTTAATGTTATGGCTGATCAGTTACACACACACACAAATTATGCAATCACCACACTTTGGGGAGGATGTGTACCCAGCTGTTACAAATGAGCAGCACAAAATAACTTGCTTCATATTCGAACATTCTGATTTCACCATAACATGTAGAAGAAAGACCTATGGAATAACTCACACAGTAAACTGTAAATGTTTTTTGCCATATAAAGTCACTGTGCAGTCATTTTTATGACACAGTACTGCTCAGTACCTGCATTGTGACGAGTCGGTCATCCACCATCACTTCTTTTGTCAGAAAATCTGCTCCTATTGTGGCTTTGTACTGATTGCTAAACTTCTTGTTCACATACTGGTTCATCAGAGAAGTCTTCCCCACACTGCAGAGATGGAAGTAAACACAGTTTCAAACAGACCACACACAAAAGAGGAACTGAAAGCTCAGCAGAGCATCTGCACCCACAAAAAACACTTTAAAAAGAGAATAAGAGCAAAGCAAACCATACTCAAGCACTAAGCAAAATTAACAGGTGATTTTTGATGGGTTAAGATACATTTTAAGGGGGTTTAGAGACAGTATTATGAGTTATGATAAAGGATGTAAACTGTAGAAGCTTAATTAAAAAAAAAAACCCAAAAAAAACAAGGGGTTGGAGGGAACTGGGTTGGGATTTTCCCCCCCCCCCCCCCCCCTAAACAAGCCACAAATGCTTTATGAATGCTGGTCCACTTTTACAAGCCTATTAAAAGATAGATATATGGGAATTCAAGCAAATGATATGTTTGCTTTTGGCTTATCCAAAACATGCTAATCTATAAGCTAAAGAAAGTGGATCTACTTGTTACCACATGGCCATGATCCAGCTTTCTCTATGGCCTCAGAAAGTATTAACTTAACCATTTAAACACTGGGAAAGTTAAGAAGCTCTTGAGATTGCTCCATAAATTTGTAACAAAATCATGTGTTTCAGAGCAAAACACTTTCAGACTTCTGGCAGGTCTCTGTGTGCACAGCCTGGAGAAGAATACCAGCGAGGCTGAAACATGGAGAGATTGAAACATCAAGGCCTGAGGCTGCTTTTCTTATAGCTGTGTTGGTGAGCTTGTGTTCACTGATGGGTTCATGAGCTCAGAAGAGACCAAATGCATTTCCGGATGCAAAAATGCTGTAAATTTGTAACGATCTGTAACACACCAGCTGCCTTCTGAAAAAATTCATTGCAAATGGCTGTCTTGTCACGGTCTGTTAAATAGTAAACGTCCCCCGTTTTGGTATTTCCTGTACAACTTTGTCACCACTCTATAACCATAATCATAATCAGACATTATAGTTATGCCAGTCAAGCACTTTGATTTTTTGTGTGTGAAGAAAAATAAAAGGCCAAAGAACCGCAAGGCAGCTTGTTGTTGAGCTTATACCTTAGACACAACTATTCATGGCTTCCTGTCCAATATCTTTAGTGCAGTATGGCACAGCTTAGTGGTTTTCCTGTTTCGACTCATCGTGACTTGATAAAGTGTGTGTTAGAACAAGGGAATGAAAATCTGTGTTAGTGTGAAGTCGCACTGTAGGTACCCACCCTGAGTCTCCGAGGATGATCACTTTCAGTAGAACTTTCTTCCTCGATGTCATTGTGTCACAGCTAAGGAAACAGGAAAGATTACAGGATGAGCACGGGACCATTACACCACAGGGCAGAAAGGGGTCAAACGATGCAAACGTTGGGCTGATTATAGAAATGAATACAATGCAAAAAAGGGTTTGATTCCAATACAAGCAAATTAATTGGCCAGACGTTTTCAGAGCACAAACCAGAATTATAGTAGTAGTTCATATGACATGTTTAGCCTGACAAAACACTTCCATTGGCCAACCACACACTATTGTGTTAACCAACTTATCCATAACCCCGCCCACAAATGCATTCTCTCAATTACTGCTGCAAGATTGGACAACGCTGACAAGAAATCTTAATTTACTAATGAGGTATAGTACACAGATTACTTGGGTAAGTATAGGAGATTTAATTTTAAGTTTATTTCAGAAAAATAGGCTTACGTCACGACTGCACAGACACACACAGACAAGAACATATAAAACAATCTAAATAATAAAAAAAAAACTGCAGATAATACTCTATACTATACACACAAATGCTGGCTATTAATACAAAAGATAAATAAAGGTACAGTTAAGCGAATTACTAGTAACACATGGTTATTTAACACCCAACAATAAAAATCAGGTTACTGCACAGATTACTGTGTAGATGTGTGATAGAGTGAGGAGTCAGTAGCTTGATTTCCTTTAGTTTAGGTCCCCACTGAGGCCGTCTAATGTGAATCATTTAAATACTTTGACAAAAACTGTCTTGTTAAACTGCAAATCTTCCAATAGTAACTTGTAAAGAATGCATTTGTGGGAGGAGTATGCCTGGATCAAATAGACTGTCCTCTCTTTTCCTTGGTCTGGAAGCAGCTGCCTTTACCTGACCAGGCGTAGATCATCAAACGAACACGTTTGCTGAACATAAACACCATTTTATACCACCTTTAAACCAGGAACCAAATGAAACTTGCTTGTCTAGAAAGCACAGGTTGTAACTTGAGGCTCAATCTCTAATAGGCAGACTGGTCTCTGGTATTTAAAACAAACAAACAAAACAACAACAAAAAACAACAGCCACAGGTCTTTTGGACAGCATTACAGAACCGCACCATGCATGCTTACCATGTTCTTTGTTAGTAGACGGTCTAGTTCTACAGCAGCTGTGACCCCATTTAGGCTGGAGTCTGGATGAATATTTCAGCACAAAAATATATTACAGCACTAAACTACTGCTGTTACTACTACTATGACCCTGCAGTGACAAGAGTTACATAGAAAGCCATTGTGTAGGAGCCACTCCTGCTCCTGCTCTAAATCTCGAAGTGGTCATGTGTTCCCTCTCTCTCCCTCTACATTACTCTCTCCAAAGTCACGAGGAGTGTGTGCGCATGCCCTCACACTCGTGCTCACTCTCAGTCAAACACATGGTCCCACTTCCTATTAAAATAAGGACAGCGGGGCAAAAAGTAACTGCTGTAAACTGATCCACTCTCCCACTATCACTCTGTCAATCACACCAAACTCTCAACTGCCGAACTGCAGTGTCTCAGAAACGCTTGAAAAAAAAGACCCCTGATCAAGTGACACGGCTTGTGACTTTTTAAATGAAAATGAATTCCAACAGCATCTACAGGGAGAGAGTTTAGATCGAAGTTTAATGTATTGAAAAATAAAAAAGCTTAACATAAGATGAGCCATGACTTTTGCATCTATTATTTGACTAATCTTTGAAACATTTTTAGTCAAATGATGCAGAAATGATATGCTGCAAAATTTAAGGCGAAACAAAAAAGGGGTTAATTGAAGGCAGCATGGAAAATAAGAAGAATTCATCTTCATAAATTCCATCCTGAGTGCAATAACTGTTTGGCCGTGTTCGGCCTTTAGCTAATGTTATCCGGGTATGATTATTTTTATTTATTTTTTTGTAACTTTTTTTTTTATAATTCATTAACATGTAATTTGGGTGAGTTCTGTCATTTTCTTGGTTTCATGAACAAATGCTAAATGATTCATGAGCTTTTCACTAAAAATGTCAGTAGAAGTGCTCCTGTCAGTCTAAAGGGTTTAAAAAAAAAAAAAAAGAACTACCACAATACTAATTATTCAGGAGAGTTTAACAACCTAGCCCCCAAAAGGGTTCTGCTACTGTCATAGAACCAAATTACAAAACTCATTGTTCATGAGGGTGTAAACAGCAGCAATACTCGAGCAAATATGGTCCAATTCTATCACAAAACTAAGCAAGGTAATCACAGAAGTACCAGTGTGTCAGGATATAACAACAGTAACCACATGTAATTTAACATTAATGCAAGAACAACCAGTACTGGTTCAGTAAAGCAGTGGTCCCCAAACCCCGGGCCGCGGACCGATACCGGGCCGCGGACCGATACCGGGCCGTGGGTCATGTGGTACCGGTCCGCGGGCAGCACAGAAAAAACCCCCGTGGATGTTCTGTGTTCTGTTGTCGGAATATGCTGTTAATAAAGCTGCGAGTACACATTGGATTTACGTATATTATTATATTGTAAAGATACCCCATCATTATATTTTTAAAATATAATGATATAATAAATATAATACATTAATTTGTATAAATACGTATACGTATATTTATCTGCCACTCCTTAAAGGCCGGGCCGTGAAAATAGTTTCTGATACTAAACCGGTCCGTGACGAAATAAAGGTTGGGGACCACTGCAGTAAAGCACACACTTGGGAGACAGCTTTGGACAAAATACAATAAAAATATATTAAACACAGACCTAAATGACAAATAGTGTAAGTCAATAATTGACTATGATTTACAATAGGAATTTTGGTTCAATATCACTAGTGTGGCAATGTTTTTGTATCATGGTCAGAGAAGAAAAAGTGTTGTGTCATGACTAGTATCAGGAGGTGAAGGAAGGCTGCCCCTAAATACCTGAATGAGAAAATGGAGCAACCGCCTCACAGGGCACAGTGGTCCTGCAATGCCAACGATCTCAGACAACACACTGACAAGCTCCCTCTGGCAGCGCAGAGAAACACTCAAAGCTGCAGACATATTTGACATATTTGGCACAACACACGTCCCATATGGGGAATGCCATCAGTGCAGTGACAAACAAGCTGCATTAAACAGCAAAACATATTGCACAACACGGCATGATCCCATTCCAGGAAGACTTCAGCAGCATGAAAAAGGACCCCAGTGCACTAACGGCTGTCTCCAGCAGCAGTGTGGAACTGTGCAGTGAGCAGTGATTCCCAACCTGGGGTTACCAATTGTACACATTAAAAATGTAGGGAATAACCTGGTTATCGTTAATAATGTTTGTTATTATTGTAATTAATTACAGGTGTTGACATGACGTGCATGTGAAAATCAACAGCTTCCCCCCCGTTTAAGTTAACTGTCTGAAGTCCATTCACATGTTATAGACACAAGTAGACAAACAAAAAAATATTGTTTAAAAAAAATATACTAAATACTAAAACTATTTTAATACAAACTAAATTATGTAAGCGATAGAATTCCAACATGTACATACATGTTGAATATGGGGTTATTTTTGGCCTTAATCCTGGTCATTTCTGACACTGGCTATAATAAAATGTGGTGTTTTATCCAAGAACATTATTTAAAGGCTGCTGATCTATTAAATCTAAAATATTATTAAACTTGCTTTTGTGGCAGAGGGTTAACAGAAAGATGTTTGATTTACTGATTACGGAACATAGCTCTCCAGATTTTTTCAAAGCATGCCTGTTTTATAAAGAATATGCATAAGACTGTCTCCCACCACACACCTAAAATGGGATGGGGCTGTTGTGAAAGGGACTCTACAAAATAGATTCAACAAGAAATCTGAGGTATATTTTACAGACTGACGAAGGATTAAAAAAAACAGAAGCGAATAGATCGCTATCTTAAGCAAGGAAACTATGAGTAAAACAAATGGGGTATAAATCAAATTACTATCCACTTAAACTGGAGGCAGTTGGGACTCGACTGTGATCATTACAACTTACCAAAGAACCAGTGGTACATGGACATAGATATGAGTACGGAAACTGGATTTCCCATCATTTATTGTTTTGCTTTACACATTTTGCTGTACTGTGATGGTACTGAATTTGGTGCACGCGTTGATTTTTCAGTGTATCTTAGCCCAGCAACGGAATTTCTCACTCAGTTCTCTCTTCACAGTTTATGGCCTGTTGTCATTACAAAACCATGTCTATGGAGTCAAACCAACAGAAAGTTCTTCTGTCAGAGCTGGTTTTGTTATTGTGGTCTCTATTTTTTATAGTCTTGTTTGGGTTTAACATTTTCTCTTAGCATTCTTTAGCCAATGAAAACCCAACCCAGCTAACTAGTGATGTCTTGCTCATTTCTCAAAGCGTTGTTTGCATCAAAGAAAACTCCCACTGAAATGTACCTTCAGCCTTAACAGATAGCACTGTTTGTACTTTGTCAATTTGTTAGTTTGTAAACAAAAACAAAAGGCCTCTTTCCATGTTCTGCTAACATTTCAACCAATCAGAAAACAGCTCACCTGCTTTCTGCTCAAATACGGGTCGTTTTACCATTCACCGTATGGCACAGTTACTTCCGCCAGTGGAAAAGGGCCATGATTTCAACTGCCTTTAATTTATGCTCATCATTTATTTTGTTCCTGGTTTCCCCACTAAAGACAGCCATACATACTTTCAATGGCCGGGAAAAGGGTAACAAATTTAAATTCATCCTACAAGGTGTTTTAAACACCTGGTTCTGACTACACATAGGTTTCCAGCATAGCCTGGCGGTGCAAGACTGCAAAATATAAAGTTATGGCCAAATAAAATAACCTGCAGACAAACTGAGCCAATCAAGTCAAGACAACAGAGAGGACAAAATAACAACAGCTCCAGGC
This sequence comes from Hemigrammopetersius urotaenia, assembly GCA_037974485.1. Taxonomy (NCBI): domain Eukaryota; kingdom Metazoa; phylum Chordata; class Actinopteri; order Characiformes; family Alestidae; genus Hemigrammopetersius; species Hemigrammopetersius urotaenia. Next base: position 14,591,926 of record JBBPDC010000135.1, read on the forward strand.
TGGCTGCAGATGTCGGACCCAAGGAGAATCAAAACAACTCAAAATGAACTCTTGACATGCAGACTCCACAGGCACAAGGCTGTTATTTGCACGTGAGTAGACACAGGAATGGAAAGCTCGAACAAGAACTTAGACTGAGGTCTTGATTGACTAAAATGAGAAAAGCAAACAACCTGACAGTCACTGCCCCCCTAGTAGTTAGGTGAAAACGCTGCATAGGTAAAATTATTCACCACTAAAAGGTACTCTTGCTTCCATTATGCCATGATCTTTCTGCCAAAATATGTTTTTAGAATAAGATGTGTACGGTTGAGTGGTGATTGGTAGTTTGGTTCAGTGTGCGAGGGTTCAATAAACGCCCTCTTCAGGCTATATGGGTGAGCTCAGGTCCATTAGCCAAGCCCTCCACTCATTCATTTTCATATTATGTAACACCAACTTCAGAACAACAATCAATCAGAGAGGCACATTTAGTCTGAATTTGCTGTGCTGAGTGGATTGTGCAATTGGTCTGCGTTTAGGAGGACGAATTCAAAATCCAACTGTAGAATTGGACCGAAACATGAGTGAACCCAAGCACAAAATCTGCAACCAAGAACTAAAATCCTTTTCTTTCAGGTCCGTCAGGAGGATTACTCAACTAATGCCCTACTTCTTGAAATAATACTTTGGAGTTTGTAATAAGAAAAGACCTGCAAGAGCTTAATAGTCTTAGAACATCTCCCTCAGACAGGCTCTTCGTTCGGCTGACCTACATTTCCTTTAAAAATAATATGCAGATTCACCAGAAATGCTCCTCGAGCATCTCTGCACTCCATCCTCAAATTAGCATAAATATCAAACTACTGCACTGCCGCTGTTATCTACTCAGAAAAAGCCCTCCACACACACACACGTGCAAAAAAACTCAAAAACCAGCACCTGTATGGCTGCCTGTGTCTGTAAAAGAAAGGCGTGTATCCAGAGCAAGTGTAACATCATCCTCCATATTGTCATTTAAACTGAATAAAACCCAAAGCCGTCAAAACGCATAATTATCGAAAGCCTCTCAAGGGAGGCCTGGATACATGAAGAGATAAAGAACGCACACGTGTTTTCTGCCTTTCCAGAAAAATCTTCAGACTGTACCAGCAAAATTCCTAAATTTGCATTTACAAAATACATGACAGTATTGTTTTCATCAACAATTAAGGAAATCTAATCAGCTGGATGTTTTATTACACTTAGAGTGTAATTAGGCCTGATCAATTTGCTTCAGTTCAGTGCATAAAAATTATTTGTACTCTTTATATTTAATTGTTGGCTCTTTTTTGTCTGTTCAAAGCAATCAGAAAAAAATACATTGTGAGATACGGAATATAACATAAAACTTTTACACTTCTTTGGGACTTTTTTTTTTTCTTATGTCATATCGACCACCACAACATGCAACTTTTATACATCTGATAACACAAAATATATTTTAATTAACTCCAACTTTTATTAATTAATCATTAATAGTGATAGAATCAATTTTAACATTCCAAAGCCCAATGCCATTTACCAGGAACAGATTATATCTTTTTGAAGTGGAAGTGAAAGTGACCATTCTGTCATACATGAACACAGCAAACAGTGTGAACAGCACAGAATTCTTCTCTGTATTTAACCCATTCACCAAGCTCAAGGGTACCTTAGAGGTGCTAAGCAGTCTTAGGAATCAAACACACAACTCCCTGATCGCAGGGTGAACGCCCTAATCACTAAGCCACCAACTGCTTTTGTGGAAAATCACAATTAAAGTGATCATAATTAAACATCTGGTTGCAGCCTATTAGACAAGAGCTGTAAATCAGTGTCAATGAGCACTGGGTGAAATCTGATCAGAGAAAAAAATGTATCTGTGCTAATTTTACTAAATTAGCTCATTTTAAAACTTGGCAATGTTTTCGTTAAAAAAATTATGACCAGCTTTGGTCGATATCAGTATCTGAAAAGATATCTAATGTGGGGTTTATACATATGTATGTACATGATTTTTCCTTTTCCTGTGGCGTCGCTGTATTTTATTTATTTTACAGCTATGTTAGGATTGTTAAGTGAGTTAAGTGTTTTGAAATTTTCGGAACGAATTTGTGGCGTAATTCAAGAACCCCCTGTATGTCACCACAAACACAGTGGAATTTGTGTAAATTCTGTTAACTTTTAAATAAAATATCTAATATTGCTCAAATGCTGAAAATGTGCACATTGTTAGGCCATTACTGTCCACAGCTGGTTGAAGCTCCCTCCACTGAAACAAAGGGAATTCCCTAAAAATCTCCAGCAGGAAAGAGTCTGACCTTCGTATCCGAAAGTGCTGACATAAGCCAGATCAGCACAAAGACCATGAATTAAGGATTCACCAGCAGGCTGCATTCCATCAGGGCATAAATACGTACAGTTGTATAATGAAGCAGCCAGAGATCGTGCTGTCATATGGGTGGACACTGTGGTCACAAGTACTTACTGTTGATGATGTGCAATCGAGGCTGGGTTTTATGACTGATTACATAAGCCTTGCATAGAGTTAACTTCTATTAAAAAAAAATGAAACAACTGCATGCGCATTCGCTGTTTATATTTCTCACATTGCAATGTCTGCAATTCTCTATGTTTAATCTGGAACCCATGACACTGGAAAAAGTCTGATCACATGGTGCAAACTGCAAAGCCCTTTCAACAAGCATGGATAAGAGTCCTCTATCTGAAAGCTGGCTAGAGCCCTTTTACTTTTTTTAATTAAAGTACACTGAATTTAGCTCCAACAAGAATTAAATGTCATATAACCAGCACATCTCATATTCATTACTTGGTTTAGGGTGTTGTCTGTTATTATATATGCACACACAAAATGGCAACATGCCAATTAATGCATTGTGCAAATGTTTTTCTAACTAGGAAAACTTTTTTCTTCAAAAAAAAAATAAAAATATATATATATAAGTTTTTTTGATTGTCACAGTTTGTCCGACGGGGAGGGGGCATCATCTGTTACGGTCTATGCAGATCAAATTAACAGCACAGATTAATCTAGACAGATTAATCTGGTATCATGTAATGTATAACCGTTTTTATATTTACATTTACACACACACATATATATATATATATATATATATCCCTGGCAGGTTAAGTATTTGAGATTCACAGCTACTATTAAGGGTGTAACAACAATTAAAAACAGTAAAATATCAAATTTTTTGTAAAATGAGGCACAAATGTTTTAAAGGAGACACTTTACAAAGAAAACAAGAAATATTGTGATCAGAGCATTAAAAAAGTTAAGTTAAAGAAGTAAGCCAGCTAGCATTTTCCCTCGGTCGTCAATTCATCACCAGCGATAAATATTAAAATCTTATAGCAAAATATCTTATTATAATTTCTTCAGTTTCCCCTTAATTTTTAATCGTCTCTGTTTCAGTTGTCAGTATTTTTTGCCGAGGTAACACTGGCTAAGGTCGGACTTTGACACTGCTAACGTTAGCTTAGCTTAGCCATTTAATTTTATGCATTTGAACATTACTCTGTTGCAGCAAAACCCAAAAATATCCAAAACAACGACAAGAATAAATGCATAAGCGCAAATAGTCTTCAATGTGTTATTCCCAAACTGCTACATCCGAGAATTAAACGACTTGGAGCTCATGTTTGTTAGCCTAGCACAGCTAGCACAGTTAGCTTGCAGTGGATTCTGGTGTTAGCATAACAGCTACTGTAGCTTTCGCCTGGGTATCAGTATTAGACATCACTTGTTTCACTAAAATTAGTTTTTGTCTATGTTTAATGCTGATTTAAATGAAAATGGTACTCGTACCTGGTTCGAGAGGCAGAGGAGAGTGTGTGTGTTCGTATTCAGGCTGAGTGCTAACTCCTCTCCAGGTCACTGTTTGTGTTTTCTCAGCTCTGACAGGACAGTAAATGTTTCTACCGCTACTGGGTCTGGATGCTTTTCTCCGAATATCTTGTCTCCGAGTGTCTTCTGAGACCGTTCAAACGATCCGAGTTAAAAATGTCCGGTGTTGTTTCGTCTTTCTTCTCTTTCTTTTTCCTTCTGGAGCCGCTCTCGTTCTCGCTCTCGCCTCACTTCCTCCAAAACAAGTGAGTGAGATCAGACCATCACCACACACAGGACACACCTTTAATCACAACACTGGCACACTAACGTACAACACTAAAATACTATAACTCACAACACTGACCGACTAACAACACTGACAAACTGTAACTCACAATACACAGACTCCAACTCACGACACTAAGACTTTAACTCACAACACTGACACACTATAACTTACAGCACTAAAGGACTCTTACAACACTGAGTCTAACACCCACTGACAGATGTTAACTCACAACACTGACAGACTCTAACTCACAGCACTGACAGACTCTAACTCCCCAAACTGACAGGGTCTAACTCCCTGCATTGACACACTCTAACAACACTGAGACATTCTAAATCACAACACTGACAGACTCTAGCTCACAACACTGAAAGATTTTAACTTACACAACTGACAGACGTTACCTCATAAAACGGATAAAAGTGACAGACTTTAGCTCAACACTGACAGACTTTAATTCCAGAGGTGGACAAAGTACTCACATTCAGTACTTAAGTGAAAGTAGAGATACCACTGGTCAAATGTTACTCCAATAC
>JBBPDC010000135.1:14620932-14634515 GCA_037974485.1 Hemigrammopetersius urotaenia
CTCCCTCCCTTTCTCTTGCCTTATCTCTCATTCTCTCTTATTTTTTGTCTCTTACTATCTCTTTCCCTCTCACACTTGTAATCTCTCTCCCTCTCTTAATCTCTCTCACCTGTGTTTCTCTTTTCCTTTCTCCATCATCTCCATTTTGTCTCTCCTATTTTTTATTGACTTTTTCATTCCTCTGATGTCTTTTTTCCTCCAACAATTGTGTGAAGTAGTCACACGCACACACACTCTTTCACATACCTCTCTTTCTTTCGGACTCATTTTTTTTTCTCTCACCTGCTTTTATCTTATGCTTTCTCTATAACTGTCGTTCTCCCCTCTCCTCCTGTTATCTCTTTTTCCACCCCTCTCTTTCTCCCTCTGTCTCTCTTAATACCTCGCTCACTCTCTTTCTCTCTCTCTCTTTATTTGCTTTTCCATCAAAAATAGTGTGAAGCTCTATCGAGCATGCATGAGTTTCCCTACAGAACACCGTTGCCCAATCAGTGCATGTATCAATATTTTGAGCTTTTAGGAAATTAAATCTTCATTGCACCCATCTGTTAGGCCTGATTTGTGGTTTTCGGGCAGTTGAGCTGCAGTCATCTCCCCAGACCCCACGGAGCCAGGGCGAGCGAGAGAGAGAGAGGGAGAGAGAGAGCCTGCAGTATGTGGTATTCTATCAATTTTTAAATTACTCATTTAGATCGAGCGGAGGAGCAGCAGAGGCCAGTCATTGCATTTCAATAAGTCTAGTGATACAGTGATTCTCGCGGATGAATAACGAATTAGCGGCCTTAAAAGGTCCCTATTTTTAGAGTGGGCTCCGTGGAGGGCCACAACGCCATATCAAAATAGCATTCCATCTATCTGGATTAAAGCGCCGCGAGGTTATTTCATCCCCGCCAAATTGCCAACAGGAGCAGAAAAGTGAATTATCCCGACTCCCAACTTTTTTTCCCGCTGATTTTCTGCCATCAGAGGCATTAAATAACGCTGTAAATGCAGCACAAACATGTATCTCTGCTTTACTGATCTGACATCTATAGACACAGACACAAAGGACCCCACAGTCCCTTTCTGCCCACTTTGCCCAGTGAATGGGGAATTAGAATGTGAGAATGTTAGTCTGTATATCCTGCTAAACATAGACCCCCCCCCACCAGGTTCCTGCTCTATATTTATATAGAAACAAATATAAAATACTTTTTTGAATTGAGATTTATTAATTATGTCCTGACAGTCCATGACAGACAGACAGACAGACAGACAGACAGACAGACAGACAGACAGACAGACAGACAGACAGACAGACAGACAGACAGCTGTTTTCTGCTTATATTTTCTATATTTTTTTCTTATTTGAAATTTTTGCAGAAATCTGTAATTGACCGTCCCCTGAGCTCGACGTCCAGCCGCAGTCGCCGTCTACCACTTGTTCAGAAGCTCCACATTTACGAGCGCCGTTAAAGTGACCAGTTGCACGGCCATTAGCAAGCGGCGTTGTACAAAACCTCGGAACACGACTCTAAACTGCAGCTAAAAGGGGGTGATTTGCTTTGCAAAAAAGAACCACAGCTGCCCTCTGGACGCCTCATTGGCTCCTCAGATCAGGTGCAATCGCGATCGGAATCATTTGGATAATTGACCTTCTGCGCGAATGCATTAGAATAAATTAATTTTGATTGGCCGTGCTGCGCAGCGGAGCGGGGCGGGCGTGTTGCTCTTTTATATGCGGCGGCCGGTTTGTTGTGGCCGCTCTCCGAGGTGATTATGCAGCAGTTCGGCACCATTATGCGTTCCTTCACTTTAATAAAGTAACTGTGGCTCGGAGCGGTGCTGGGCCCCGGCTCCATGATGACTGGAGAGGGCATGAGGACTGTTTCAGCGAGCAAACACACACACACACACACACACTCACACAGTTATAAATTGAATGGCTCAGGCCAGTCCAGCACTCCACCCCGTCCCAAACCAGCAAAGGTGCTGAGCCCCAGACCGGCCGAGGTGCTTCAGGTTTGGTGAAAGACCTTCGTGGCTCTCAAATATTTACCCTCAGAATCACTGTTTCAGAAAATGTATGAGAAATATCTCTCAGTGCAGGAGTCAACATAACCTGTAATAAGAATAATAATAATTCATGGAAAAATGTATAAATGGAGAACTGCATCCATAATAGATGTGTGCAGAATGATGAGCGAGGGTGTTAAACAGGTTGCATTAATATTAATATTAGCAACAGGAATTAAGTAAATAATAAAATAAAAATTCATTAAAAAAAAAACTATAATAAATTGACCTTAAAAAGTTATAAAATTCATGTCTAGAGTTGTTACCTTAACAATATGCATAATAAATTATTTAAAAAATCTAGAATGAAGTTATTTTAAATAAAAATAGTTAATGTGAATAAAAAATATTATATATAAAATATAGATAATTATAGCATATTTGCTTTTTCCTAGTGTTTTACATTTCAAAATATAGGTCATTAATATTAATATTGTATTTATTAAAATAATGCTAATTAAATACACATTACTAGTTAAATGTATTTAATACTACTTAAAAACTGTGTATACAATTCAAAATATTAAAACAAACAGTGAGGAGTGGAGTTTGTTGTCAGAGTTTTGGTCAAATTTCTGCTTGAATTTTCCATGTTGAGTCTGACGGCCGGACCGGTGCAGTTTCAGGTGTGAGTGTGAGTGTGAGTGTGTGTTTGAGAGAGAGAGACAGGGGCCAGACAGTGATTGGGCCCCTGTGTCCTCTCTGTCACCCTGACCAAGAACACCTGACAACCCTGCAAACACGGACAGCAGGTAATTGGTCTTTGGGTGCAACAAAACATATGATGGCAGTGAGTGACTCCTCGTACCGGTCCAGCACCCCTGCCCTTTGAACCACGGACCTGATACACAGGGTGGCGGTGGCCTAGTGGGCAAAATACTTGCCTCTGGACCAAGAGGTTCGAACCCTACCTTCAGCAGAGCACCACTGGGTTCCTGAGCAAGACCCTTAGCCCCAAGTTGCTCCAGGGAGACTGTCCCCTGTAGTTAGGGAATGGAAGTTTATAGACGAGTAGATGGAGTTGTATGGGTGGATGGATCCACAAGTTTGAATCAAAGTCTGTTGCCCAGATAAACAACTGAACACGATGGGACACCAATATTTGAGTTTCATTTAAATGAATGTAATTTTAATATATTTGTAATGTCAGACTTAAAAGCACACTCTGTGTGTGTGTGTGAAAGTGTGTGTGTGTTTACCACTATTCTGTTTCCTGTAAACCCCAACCTGTCGTTTATTCTTTGTAAACATGTCCACATCCTCTACGCACTTGAATGGAGTTACTTTTAACCAAGGAATAGCAAGCAAATGTGAATACAGTCTGACCGTAAAGATCATATCTGGTGACGGAGGTGTGAACACTGAGGCCTGAGTGACGGGGGGTCCCCAGTCGGGAGCCCCCTTCATTCCACTGTTATTTTACTGCTGACTTAAAAAGACACAGGTTTATTTGTATTGAAACATTTAAAAAAAAAAAAAAAAAAAAAATCAAACTTTTGATTGCCAAGGACATCTGTCTGTCCTGTGTGGACGCCGTGTCTCCTGTCTGTACTGGAGAGTCTCTGCTGGGTGTTATCTGTGGTCTGCTGTCCCTCTGATGGACGTCTGAACCTCCCATCGAATATTTCAGGGTGTGTGTGTTTCTGGAGACTCGGGAGATGAGGAATTTTCCTGTTTCGGCGCGCCTGCTTTCGTCAAGTCTCACCGGTTGACAGGTCGGCATGCTGGGAGTTCATGAGAGGAAATGAAATCTTGGCTCTGACTGACATGTGACACTTTCTCTCTCTGTCTCTCTCTCTCTGACCTTACCTCACTCACTCACTGAATTCTGTTATTCCTTCTTTATTTATTCCTGTCTTCTTGTTTTTTTGTTTTGCACAGCACTGCTTCTTCTTGCCTTACCTTTTGTACTAGAGTTAACAGTTTGAGATATACAGTATCTCAACCTTTTCACGGGGGTTACATTCCAAAGAGTCTTTAGTGTAAACCCTAAATACGCCCCCAAAAATGCTCCCAAAACACTTTAATTTCATTTTAAACTCAGTTTAATATATTACCCTTAACGAAAATGCAAAGGTTAACTCCTATTCCTACTGTACAGTTAACACTGCACCCCTGCAGTGCTAGAATGTAAATACCGATATTACCCCTGAATAGACTGTACTGTAATTCATGCAGCGCATTTTCTTTAGTATGCTAAAGTTGTTTTCTTTGGTATAAGCAGGAAGCTTTGTGTTCTCTCTACAGTACAAAGAATTCATACAGTTATATTTTACATGGAAATGTAGCTGAATTTACATTATTATGTATGTTACAAAATTAGTAAATTATATTTTTCTCAATAATTTGCAACTAAACTGCATTAAAAAACATATTGCCGTGAAAAAAGGAAAAAGAAATGTGGAGAGTATTTGCAGGCTGTAATCCACCTAATGGATGTTTGTCAGCTTCCATTAAAGAACAGATCTAGCAGAAGATGAATATGTTTCACCCTAACACCGATTCTATGAATAGAATTTTTGCTTCAAATACCCCAGTGTAACTACTTCTAGAGGGACGGATGGACGGATGGACGGCCGGATGGATGGACGGATGGACGGACGGATGGACGGACGGACGGATGGATGGACGGACGGATGGACGGATGGACGGATGGGCGGATGGACGGACGGACGGACGGATGGGCGGATGTACGGATGGGCGGATGGATGGATGGGCGGATGGATGGGCAGAGACAGACAGTCTGCTACGCAAATAAGCAAATGAACATGGCTGGACACCAATGATTTGAATTTTAGTTTTGTTTAAATAAATGCAGATTAAATACTTTCATAAATTAATTTTAAAAAGTACTGTGTGTGCGTGTGTGCATGCGTGTGTGCGTGTGTGCATGCGTGTGTGCGTGTGTGCGTGTGTGCGTGTGTGCGTGTATACCGCAATTCTCATCCTTATAAACCCCAGCCTGATGCTCTTTTTTGTGCTCGGGCTATTGGAGTGTGTTTTGTTGTGCTGGGAATTGAATGACAGGTAGTGTGAAAGGACACTCTTGCTTGGCCGTGATTGGCTGTGAGGAGCGGCAGCTGTCACAGTTCACAACCCTCCGCTGCCACACAACAGCACGGGACCTTGAGGCGGATATGACCAACTCAAGTATCAAATCACCGGGACACTGCCGTCCACCCGCCTTCTCCCCCCACGCCCCTCCAGACCCCCCCCCACACCCCTCCAGACCCCTCCAGACCCTGACCGCAAATCCATTTCTGTCTTGATTGGTTTCTTTTCACTAGAGAGAGTGAGTGATGGTTCCGACTCCCTCACATGCTGAAGAGAGGCGAGGGCCTAAAAGCCGATATGAACTCTGGAAGCGTGCTGCGGTGCTACCAAGCTGAAGGCATACCAGCACTTCATCCTCCGAAGAGAAAATAGCTTGTTTAGGGGGTGATGGGTCTTTGTTACCATTCAGCGTTGCACCGTTTAGATCTAGGTAAGGGTGTTGGGTGAATTGTCTCTAGCAATGAATGTAAACAGTTTTTGGAACAGAAATGGTTAACAGTTCTGTTTCTCTGCTGCAAGCAGAGGCAGAATTGTTATAGGACTGGCCGAGCCTTTTCTTGCTAGCGTGTGATTGGATGAAACTGCATCTGAGAATCACCAAAGCTATCAGTTGTGGATGCTGGCGAGAAAGAAGACTAGTGTTACACAGTAAACCTAAGAAAGGGCTGCCAGACTCCATCCTTGTATTTACGATGTGAATAAAATTAAAGGTATTTTTTATGTTTAGAGGGAAATATACGTTTCAAGATCATTGGTTTAGAAAAGATAAGAGTACCTGCTTTAAAATGTGAACCTCGAAGTTACACTCAGGTGAAAATAATTTCTTGTGTTCTGTGATTACAACTCCGTCATTGGTTACGTGGATGACAGTACCAGGCTGTAGGTCCCCATATGTACTCTGTACATGCAGTTTGGCAGATGACAGATGTTAGCGATTGCGCTATGACTGGAGTAAAGTTACTTCCTATGTGACCCCGTCAGTGTCAAAACCTGCGCTTTTGCATGAATGTGTCACTTTTCCGACATGAAAAAAAATGATTAATGGAACATGTGTTCCTCTGTAGGCTAATGTCTCCTAACACCAGCTGTCACTAAAATACAAAATCATTTTACTGTTTTTCCCCGGCAGCTATCTGAATATCCATTCATTATCTCTTTTGGATAAATGAATACCAAAATTAGTCAAAATTCACATTTATAGATGGTTTCCCTGTGATATCAGTACTCTTCAGCACTCAACCACCATTGGGTCAACCACCAACAGTGTTTGCTTTTGGGACGTAAGAGTGTGGTAGCTCAGTGGATAGGATACTTGCCTCCAGACCAAGAGGTAATGGGTTCAAATCCTACCTTCAGCAGACCACCACTGGGTCCCTGAGCAAGACCCTTAACCCCAACTTGCTCCAGGGATGTCCCTGTAGTTAGGGAATGGAAGTCGCTTTGGATAAAAGCGTCTGATAAATGCCGTAATTGTGTGCATTAGGCCTAAAAGGGTGCTTTTATAAAAGGTAACTGTCAAATCACCATTTAGTTATGAGCAGCAGTTTACATAAGTGGTACACGGAGACAAAATTGCGTACAAGTTAATTCATGTAGGTATTCATCAGTGTGCTACGCCAAAAAAATTTCAACACCTGGTTGTGTTGACATATGTTACCATGTGACTATTTTTCTTATTATTTTTTTCCTTTTTTAATGAAAAAATTTACAGTAAAAACAAAAAACGTAACCTTAGCCGTAACATTCTGCGTGAGCTTTCCTCATATTTCCTCAAGTTACTCTGCAAACATACAAAAAAACCTAATTATTGTGGAATACAGGGAACTCCCGGAGCAGGGTTTCTGGGGTTAATCGTAAAAAGCTCTGCAGTTTTTGACCTCTCAAGTCTTCACAGACGCCTCATCATTTTCCAAGATTGACCTTTAAGCACAACGGTAATAAAGCATGTTTATCTCCAATGTTCTTCTTTTCTCTGTTGGAAATCTACATGCCATGAGATGAGGCTCCGCAAGCTGCATGGAGAAGCGGCGAGGGGGTCGAGTGCTCTGGGATGATGGCAGGATGTTTCTGTGGGCTTTCGCGAGCTTGATTTTTTGACATGATGCCTCGTCTCTTTCACTGGAGGCAAGAGGAGGAGCTGTCATGCTCCAGCAGACTAGATAATTATTTTCCTCTTATCCCCTTTTGCCAGGGCCAATCTCAGTCCCCAATAACAGGCAAACTCTCTCTGTCCTTCTCTCTCTCTCTCTCTCTCTCTCTCTCTCTCCCTCTCCCTCTCCCTTCTCCATCTTCCCCACCCTCCTCCTCGTTGTCCCATGCCAGAAGAACAGTCCAGCCTATGGGAAAGGATTAACAAGAAAAAATAGCCCTGAGATTTGATAAAATGAGGCCAGAAGCCATCAAAATAAGTACATATCCTCATTTGCCGTCCCTTCGTTGATGTCATTGATCACTCGTATCACAAGTCAGTTGATTTCCATGCCTATAGACCTGTCGATCACATCCTACTGATACAGGACATGCTGCCAGTTTGGTGGGTTTGCAAGTAACACAAAGCTTTTCCCAAGCTCTGATGAGAAGCCTCTTGATTCGGGGTGTCGTCCATCTGCCGTAGTGTCCGGTTTCAAGGTTACTTAATGCGATATTCACTCAGCAAAGCCGCGCAAATGCCATCACCGCTGGGGGAAAAACAAACAAGCGTCTCTTCTCTGGGATTGACCACTTTTTGTCATCTTCAGAAAGGGATGTGTTCTAACCTTTGACCCCCCAGATGATATGAATGGCATTCTGCGGCAGACGGCGAGAGTTCTGGAGGGTTCTTGAAGGTACCGGGACGGGACGTCTGCGTTCTGCCGATAAGGAAGACAATGGTGCTGACGAGCCGCGCAGACGAGCCGATTCCAGCTCTTTCGCTCAATCTGTTAGCGGCTGACAAAAGGCAGATGCCTTTTGCCAGCTGATTAGCACCGGTCGACAGGACTAGCGGCCCGTTTCGGCGGCAGCCGGCCTGCCAGAGAGCACGAGTGCGTTAGCGTGAGGGGGGATGATAATGTTAGCGCTGTGTCACCGGGCTTCAAACCTCCTGGCAGCGAGCGGAACAACAGTGGCGTTGTGTTTGAAAGCTTGGATATGAATGGGTGTTTTCCGCTCCTCTTTTGATGCCACTCTAGGCTGATTTGGCGTAATCGCATTTTGCGGAAACCATTGTGTGTGGAGGCTATTATACGGAGCGCAGAGGTGGCTGGACGAAACAAATGGCTGAGCCACAAAAGCGGCTCTGATTTGTTATCATGTCTGGGATGGATGGGATTGCCAGAGCACTGATTCCGAGAGGGTCCGATTACACACAGCTGTTTACTGAAGGTGTAACACCTGGCCCAGAGAAACGATCTCTAAACAACCCGGACATCAGGAGGGTGGAGGTAGCTCAGTGGGTAGGTCATGGGTTTGAATCCTCCCTTCAACACCACCACTGGGTCCCTGAGCAAGACCCTTAACCCCAAGTTGCACCAGGGAGACTGCCCCCTGTAGGTAGGGAATGGAAGTCGCTTTGAATAAAAGCGTCTGATAAATGTCGTAAATGTAGCAGGCAGCTGATACTGCCAAATTCTGCAAAAAAAAAAAAAATTGCTTTCTTGTTGAAAATAAATAGGTTTACTCGTTAAAAATAGTTTTTTTTACCATTAGTTTATTCTACATTCTAAATGAGATTAATTGGATATATATGTATTTTGTTACTCATCAAATCATTTGAAAGTCATAGGAATGGCTCTAAATAACTAAATAACTCGGTAAAGTCGCATTTCATTGACAAAAGAGCATTAAGAGCATTTTTCATTCTCCTGAAAAGTTACCATACCGGAGATGGTAGGTTTTGTTCTGACAGTGATAGGAACTTGTAGCTAAGTGGGGCGTCGAGAGTATTTCATTACTAAGCATTTCCCTGCCTGTATTTACATATGACAGACAGAGAGAGAGAGAGAGAGAGAGAGAGAGAGAGAGAGAGGTCTGGGAGAGCTTTAAAGCCGAGTGCAGTCTGTTTGCCTGTGCTCTGAAGCCCGTTCCAGCTGTTCATCCTCTCCCCGTCCGCCCGGATTTGAAGAGAAGGTGCACTGACAGGCCGTTCTGCCGCCAGCGGCGATGTCCTTATTATGTGAAATTTGAGTCGCTTGTGCAACTTTACGGCAGGGATCTCTGACACTCGCGCTCTGCACACACGGAACGTCGGGCGGCACCTGAATCTCACTCTCTTTTTTCATTTTTATATAAGTATATTCTCTTGTTCGCAGAGGAATTGCACCATTCCTCTGCTCCGGCTCCTCCCTGGTGTAAAGAATGGATTTCTCTCACTGCTTGCTGTCCCGGAGGATTAATTAACGGCCTGTTAATTGACCTAATTGATCCAGTTGAGTGTTAATTGGCTTAATTAAATGTTGCTTGCTGTAATTTTGGGCTGCTGCACATTGCGGAAAGGTTTGATGATCAATCAAAGCAGTGGTGCGTTAGGCTCCTAATTGGAGCGAGAATTGATTCGAATTGATTGGACGTCTGAAATTAGTGGAAGTGAAATGTTTACCCTGATGGCTACAAAGTGTAGGGATACACGCGTTCCGCTCCCAGCAGGGTTCCTTTCCATTAGGCCTGAGATTATTCAAGCCTCGGATAGCTGTTCACTGTTTTGTGTAATCTAAATCTCACGTTTTCTTATTTTGAGTGTTTTTAAAGGGAAGTTCTGCCCCAAATCTCACATTTTGTAGTTAACAATCTGATGGCATGAGGACATTGTGTTTGGGCTCTTATAGTAAGCCAGTATTGACAAGGGATGCTGAATTGTCATTGATATGCACATAAAGTGCACAGTGTTCAATAAAGTGATTGGAAATTGCAGTGATGGATTGATGAAGCAACACTAAAGACTGGTAGATCTGCCATCATAGCCCTTAGCAGTGTATTGAAATCAGTCTGGCAATAAGAATCTGGTTAATTGGGGGTTCCCATGCGGTTCAGCTATCTGTGTGTTGGTCCTGTCATTAAGGGATTATGAGTTCAACCCCCATTACTACCCTCCCCCTTTTTTGTTTAGCTGTTCTGTTTTGTGCTTCATTCTAGACACACTTATGGTGAGTGGGCGGGGCTTAACTGCTGCATGCTGAAGAGGTGCACACATGCATTGTTTTGTGACATCACAAAAACAGGCATTTTATTAGCTCAGTTTTCATTCATGGACTGTAGATTGAAAATGGAAACTTTTAACGGTAGTTACACTATCTTAAAATTTCTGCTTTAAGACTTTTTTTTAATGACATGCACCCTTTCATGTCTATTGCAGTGCCAGTTATTTGATCACTGCTACATTATGAGTAACAGCGCAATTATAACAGTTTAGTGAGGGATTTTAACACACGAGTGAATGATTTGAGGGTCTGTAATGGGATCCAGTTTCATTCCTTCTAGCACTTTCCATGATTTAAAGCCTTTAAAGATTTTCTATATGATCTCACTTAGGGCTCCACAGTATATAATCTGAAAATCACTATTGTGATATCAGTTTCTGCAATACTGATATAGTTGCGTTTCTGACAAGGCAACCAATCACAGCTCCAGGTGAGAGGCAGGGTTTTCATGTAATGTCATATTTATCTTTAACCATTATTGGCCGAGGTGTTTGGCCACTGCGACAGTTTAGGGAGCGTTTTTAACGCACAGTAGAATAATATGAGTGTCAGTAATGGTATCAAAATTCCACTGAACATTTTAAAGCTGCACAGTCTTGATCAGAATCTGAATCTGAATGTTTTTGATCCTTTTATTGATTATTTTTCAACTGCACAAAGACAAGAACAACATAAAACAAAGTCCAATAAAAATACATTATGACATACACAATGCTGGGTATTAATATTACAGATAAGGAACTCACAGTTAAGTGAATTACTAGTAACTATTGGTCATTGATTACTAGTAATGCAAGGGAGGAGTCTGTTATTGCATGTAGTAGAGATCAGTAGTATATAAGTAATATTGATATGTAATGTTATAATATGAGCCAGAGTGACCCAGGGTGTATTTCCACCACAGCCTGGTTCTTATATAGCGTAACGGGATGCTCCAGGCGGAACCTCTCGTGTCCCCAGGAGCTGTGTGTATATATTTCAGTGGTAGATCCAGAAGCAGGTGGTGCGGAGCATGCCCAATATTTTTATGAACTGCGTTGACTTGTGTATAAGGATACATAAATCACCCCGTGGATCATTAATATACATAGATGTCAATAGGAAACGCATGAGTGGAAGAAATATGGTCACTCTCAATACGGGCTGAGCTGAAAAATGGGCTAGTGATGGCGAGAGAGCCGTTAGGGGACGGGGCAGCGCGCCGTCGAGACACTGGATCTGCAGTGCCCTCGGGTGGCCGGAGAGGAAATTGCAGTGTAGAAAACAGCAGTGTGTTATAGAAGACCCCCTTTTTAGGGTGAGCTGTCAGTCAAAACCCAAAGCAGATGGAAAATATCAGTGATTCAGGTTTGACAGCAGACCAAATGGCATTCCTTTTAAAGGTTTAAAACCTTAAAAATCTCACTTTCCCTGCTTATCTGGTCTGCTAAGACCCTCCTGATATTTCCATGTCATGTTTTTACCAGCGTTAGACTGGTTTTCATTTTCTGTATGATCACAATTAGCTCCAGAATATGAAATCTGATAGGCAGAAGGCCGCAATATGCAAATGAGTGTCTTACTAATCAGTGTGTTTGACGGGGGACCAATCACAGCTCCAGTTGAGTTAATGGGAGCACTGATGCATTGAGCTCTTCATGTAATCCCATGTAACTAATACAACATGACTTGAAGCCTATTAAGCGTATTAAATTCCAGAAAGCCGATCTTATGGGCCAGTAATATATTGAAAGGTACTGCAGCCCCAATATGCAGCATTATAATCTCAATACTAATATTTTGTCCATATCATGCAGCAGTTTCCACTGTACTGTCATATAAAAACCTCATTTCAACAGTGGGTGTTAATGTGAAATATTTTTTTCAAAATATTTTTGGCCCATTTCTATTGGTCTGTTCTTCGAGACTCGTTCACCCAGAGGCTCTCAGAGGAACGGTTTGAGAGCCACTGGTGTAAATAACAACAACAGAAGAAGCTGAATAAGGGCTCTCGAGTGGCACCAACCTCTGTCGCCAGGAGATTGCGAGTTCCTTCCCTGGTGATCCTGTAACCATCCAGGTGTTTAAGAAAGCCTATCTCTTCTCTCTCTCTCGCTCGCTCTCTCTCTCTCTCTCTCGCTCTCTCTCTCTCGCTCTCTCTCTCTGCCCCTTCATCACTCAGTGTGGTGCTAACCGAAGCAGGTGTTATTGTGTTGTCCTCGTCTCCCAGACCAGGCCTCAAAAGCTGCTTGTGGTCCATTTTCTTATACAGGCAGCAAGTTATTAGGTATTAGGTATTAGATATTATTATCATTATTATTTCACTCGTTTTTTGGAGGCACTTCTCCTCCAAGTCTATGTGAGTTATGGGAAAAATCTGACACTGCCTATGAATTGGATGATCATTGGCTGAGTAAAATTTATTTATATAAACTATATAAAAAGCTATAGAAAAATATAGAAAAAAGCCACATAAAAAAGACATTAAAGCTCAGATCAGTTAAATAAAAAATGTCACTGCTTCCTGTGGTTTAATTAAAAACCTGTGAATGCTGCCATGTGCATTTTCAGACGCCCTTAACGTTGGTAAGAGACCATGAGTTCACACAGGCCGCGGTGCCGCTGTCCTGAATCAGATCATCATTGGTTCTAATGCACAGTGTAAGAATTTTTAATGCAATTATTTTAAACCATAGAACTAATATATTTGTGTTTCCAAACCCTGGTTTTACAGCAACCACTCTTCGCATTTTCTCGCAGAAATGCGCTTTGTTCCTACCCCTTCTTGCCCAGTGTTTAGCCACAGCCAGAGCTTATCCTAGCTTTTCCTGGACAGAGCTGTTAGCTGTTGGCCTGCCACCTGCTACCTGAGGCCCAGTGTGTTTAAACCTCAGAACTTTAGCTTAGTTAGTCTGCAGAGTACATCTCACTCCTCCACGTGCAACATATTCCACTGGAGCTTTTCTCTCTCGCCCAGAACATGAGCACACTTAACAGCTGCTTTTTGGAATGATGAGTCAGCTAAGTCAGTAGTTGTGCAGCACATAGCGGATGCTTTCATGCTCCCAGGATAGTGAAAGTGGGTAGTTGGTCATTATGACTAAACAAGAAGGGGAAAATTGGGTAGAGTCATAAGGAGTCATAACGAGTCATAAGGAGTCATAAGGAGTAGGGGTGTAACGGTACACAGATGTTACGGTTCGGTACGTACCTCGGTTTTGGGGTCACGGTTCGGTACGGTTCGCGATACAGCAAAGTTAAGCAACAAAAAGTTCTAAAGAATGAGGCTTGGTTTGTTTTCGTTTATTTTAAATAAACAGC
>JBBPDC010000135.1:14683141-14697491 GCA_037974485.1 Hemigrammopetersius urotaenia
TTTATTCTAATATTCAGCTGTTTTTGCTGCAGAAAGAAGCCGCTGCTGATAGAAATGACTTCAAACTATTTGCACAGGTGCCTGTATATACAGTACTGTGTGTATATAAACCAGAAACCTGGTTTGACTCGATCAGTCCTTCATTAAATTAAATCAGGAGCTGATGATCCAAACAACAGCTGGAGGAACCTGGAACTGAACCTGTGTTCTCCTCACCAGCTCACACAGTATCAATGACTTTTTACAAACAAAACAGATATTTTTTTATTACTGCTTTCTAGATTTTTTGTATTTATTCTAATGTTAACTTTGCAGAAAGACACTTTATCACACTGAGAAAATTAGTTTAAAGGATTTACAGAGGTGCCTAAGACCTTTGCACAGCACTGTGTGTGACTTATACAGTAAATCTATTTCCTGCATCACTACAGTTTTTAAACGCATTGTATAACACTATGGACTTTTTCTGTGGGCCTATGGACTTTTCTATGGACTTTTTCAATTCACTTCAGCATAAGTGAATTGTATCATTGTTGATATGAGCAAACATATATTGCTTGATGCTTAAATTTTCATACTTTTCATATTTTTAGTAATAGATTCCATGCTTGTCATGCTTCACCCACAGACCTCTTTTGCCTCATTATGGGGGAATTTCACAGAAAGATTGTATTTTATGCCCCAAAAATCTGCCCAAGTGTGACTGTCCTAGATTTGGGCATGAAGTAGTTTTTCCCCCAATTAAAAAACAAAAACTCTAAACTGACCACTTTCAATGATAAGAGTTTTTGGAGCAACGGCACCGAAGATTCTTCGATAGAAGTTGAGTATCCATGGAAAGGATCTTCAGAGAGTATTCCAGTCATTTAGCAAGTATACAGTCGTATGAAAAACACCCCATATACACTGAATAAGCTTAAACATGGCATTCTTCAGACACGTTCACAGCCCACATTTATTTATTTGCTGAGTTTAACATACTGGAAAGAAATAAAAACATTATGCACAGGTCAATGCCCTGTAAAAAGCATTTTAGGCCAAATCTTAGTGTGATACAATGTCTTTAGTGAATGTTCTTGTTACCCTATTTAATAGAACGAATCTGTGATGTATCTTTTATAGGTATTAAACACTTTGGACATTTGGCTCCATTTACCACTACTGTGAACAATCCTGGATTTCTCATCAGTCCACTCAGAATGACTTTATCTTAGGACAGATTTCTACAGAAAAATGTTGCAAACGATTTCCATTAAATACCCAAAAGCGTATCTAAGCAAAGCCACTGAGCCCCTCAGCCAGAAGTATTAGCGCACGACCATATCCGACACCTTCTCACTCACGGGGTGCCCGGACCCCTCAGGAGACCACCGATCGCCTCATCAGCCGACCCGCTCTAGTCGCTCCTGCCCGGTGGAGGTGGGGTCAGCGGCATGCTCCCGCTGGGATGGCTGGTGAAGGGGAGAAAGCAGTGGACCTGCGGGTGATGTATCTCTGCTGTCGTTCTTCCAGCGCGCAAGGGGTGACATTGGCAAAAGAGAAGTCAAGGGCGTTATGATGAAGCCTGTGCCGTCACTGGCACACGTGGGAATTCTCCCTCTTTTCGCTCTCGTGTTAATGATGATCAGATCCCGGCACTCTCGCGGCCTTATCCCTCTTTTTCGGGGACTGTTTTTTTTCTTCATCGCTCTTGGAAAAGCGCAGAGATCACACTGGGTTTCCCAGCAAATCCATCAGCTCTCCTGCTCTAATGGACCACTTTCTTCATCTAACTCCTTCATCTGACTCCTTCATCTGACTCCTTCATCTGACTCCTTCATCGGACTGCTTACCAACAGCGACAATCAATAGTTTAGAAATAAAGTCAGTTTCACGACACACCACCAAATCCCTGTTTATAACACCACCGAGGGGCTTTGCGGGACCCGGATTAAGTCAAGCCTTGCGCCGCCAATGGTGATTCAACATTAAAGATCCTTTTAGTCTTTAAGCTTAGAATGAATCTGGGTCTGCAAAACTGGCCCTGTAAGTGTTTCATGTTCCAGCAGTCACTGAAAAAGTAGTGCTAAATGGAACAGCCCAAGCAGACTCAGGTCTCAGATTGAATTGTGTTGTGTTTGTGATTCCAGTATCGGAGTAAAGCCTTTGCTTTGCTCACAATTTGATGGCAATCCTCTCAGGACAGTTGTGGGATTCCACGTATCCCACCATCAAAGAACCTTCTGCGGAGACCTCCAGTGTACTTTGAGATATTAGCTTAAGGGCTTTTATGCATCTTTTTATACAACGATTGATTCTCATATACTAATAATGACACATAAAAAGTAGTAAAACAAAAAAGAGATAACTCCTTACGTGGGATTCTCAGTTTACAACAGCTGTTTTTGGGATATAAAATCAACATTACTTTAACATTTTCAGTTAGAGCATCGAAACAAAGATATTGTGAGGCATTTTTGGACACAGATAAAATGAACTGATATTTAAAGTGATGCTAAAATGACAGAGAACGCTGTATAACGATAGCAATTAAGCCTAAAGTTAATCACCAGAATGAATTACGGTGGTCTCAATTACATGATTAAAACTGATTTCTTTAAAAAAAAAAACGATTGAAATGTGCACAGCTTTCAATCTGAACAATAAAAAAGGAATGAGTGTCATTAGAAAGCCATTTTCAAACATTCTCAACAAGGGGGAGCTACTAGCACACCAGTCACTTTGGGCATCACTGAAAGGGAGGAAAACTACACCAGCAAAAATTAAACGGCGCATGTATGAATACTACATTAATCCTCAAAAATAATCACTAGATTACTCCGTTATTAATATAATCGATAGTGACAACCCTAGAATGAATGTGATGATTAAATCTTAAGGCAGATGATGCATCAAGGAGTTACTGTAAATAAATATTGAAGCAATTGATAATTGTTAATATTACATGAGATTTTACATGTAGACCTAACAGTACCTTATTTATAAAATATACATATTACTTTAGTTGTTACTGCACAATTTATAGCCACTGCAGTTAAGGGGTTGGCAATACTGCAAAAACGTATCACAATACTCAAGGTATTTGTTACAATTTTGGAAAGGATGAAAATGAATCAATTAGGGCATGAATACTCTAGATACAAATGCTACATTTTATGCTACATAAAATGTAGCATTTGTAACTTGATTTATGCTACATTTTATATTCTGCAAATTAAACAGTTCTTAATAAGTGTTAAGTACTAACCACACCACCAATCTGTTATGAAAACCATATTCTGATGTAATAGTGATAAAATAATGATTATATTTTGCAGTTCATGCCAAATGTTGGACCAGTCAACTGGAACTCTAATGGAAATAATTTTCAGGTATCCACTACTTCCACTACTTCATGTTAAAGCAAATGTTTGGCCCAAATTTGCACATTTTCCCCTCATCTCAAACGTAGTTGGTCAGTCAAGACCTGTTTAGGGCTGAAGTTACTTTACTGGTTTTACTAATGTAGCTAACAAGCTTATAATCACCCATTAGCAATGCGCTAGCTGTATGGCTGAATCATCACACGGACTGTGCTGATGTGTTGTTATGTCATCTCCAATAGATTTGCTTCTGACACTTGATCTATAAAGACTTCGGCTACAATTCAGGCTTTAATCTGCACGTTTTAAGGCAAAGTTAGGATTTATTCCTTTAAAATAGAGGAGGAATGTAATGGTACATAACTGTGTTTTATATTTTCTTTTATGTTCTATTTTGTTCAACTCAACCAGAAACTGTGCACAAATGTGTGCAGAAAAAGCCATGCTCAAGCATAATTTTGCATTCAAACTTTTGCATCCAGTTGTAAAGTAAAAAGTACATTTGACATGCAAGTGAATTCCCAAATCTTTGCGAGTTTACACAAGTACAAATCCAGACAGAGCACCAGTACTTTTACACAAGTACAAATTCAGACAGAGCACTAGTACTTTTACACAAGTACGACTTTATCAAGTACTGAATATTACAGATTTTTTTTGCCCAGAAATACCACTCCCTGATGATTTCTGCAGTGGCTTCATGCGTTATCATCTATTAATGGTGCGAGTAGTGATGATCTGACTCTAATTCCAGATTACATCCCAGCCCCTCAGGGCCTCATAGCTTTTGCCCTCTCCCCTTTCCTCCACCATCAGAGAACAGTGACCCGAACCCAACAGGGAAAGGAACGGAACGGCTGAATACAAATGTCATCCTGGATGCAGCAACACAGCAGCCCTGCACCAATTAACTCTTGCAAACGACGTTTCTCATTAGTACTCTAAAGATCAGCTCAGACTCCGGTCAAAACCGCGCTCCCTATGGAAGACTAGAAAGTGCCTTACCTCCTGCATACATAACAGCCAGCATGATGGAGGAGACCCATGCGATCTGGCTGTAGGAGACGCCGAAGTGCTTCTGGATCTCCTTGAAGTAGATGGTGAGGGCCTTGGGGAAAGAGTAGGACAAGCCGATCGAAATGAAGGCCCCAAAAACCACCACCCAGCCCCAGCCGCCATCCGGAGGAGTGTACCCCAATGCTGAGACCGGCACGGCACCCATGACCACTCTGAGAGAAAGCGACGGAGTGAGAGGGAGAAGATCCTGGGGGCAAAGATAAAGAAGTCTTCATCATTAGAATGAGGACAGAGTGCTTTCCTGTATATCTTGACCTTCGCACGTTCCCTAAGTCAATCAGCGCTTGACAGTGCCACTCAATAGCATGTGACATCCATTTATTGACAATGATTAATGTGTTGACTCCATACCTGACTCCATCATGCACCCCCCATCCCCAATATCCCATTCTGATTTACGACCCCCACTACTAATTATCACCAATTACTCACTCAGTGTCCCACTCAGTCTCAGTCTTCCCAATAGAAATGGTCCACAATGATTTCAAACCTGGTTATATTAATGACATTAAAGTTAAGGAAACAGTCCAGGATATAAAATTACACTTTACAGATGAGTTAGAGAATCTCCAAATTGTGTAGAAATAAAAGTTTCCAGATAGTGAGACATGTCTGGACAAGCAAGATTTTTAGATATCCTCATTTGAAGCACTTCTACACATAGAAGAGATGAAAGAAACTCAACAAGGTGTCCCATTCCAAGTCATTTCTCAGTTATATGGAAAAGTCTGGGAAGCCCACATTTACTACAGACAACACACCTCTTGTACATTTTAAGCAAATTCAATGTCTAAACGGTTTGTTTATGGACAGCATTATTTTGACTTTACATTATATTTTAAATTGTTCTTGTCTTTGTGTCTCCATGTGTCTGTGCAGTCATAACATAGGCTTTTCCTCCGGGATCAGTAAAGTTTTCTGATTCTGATCCTCATGTAAAGATAGCATGCTACCCTCAGGAGGTAAACTCCAGGATCTGAGAATTCAGGGAGTAAGGGGCAGCTGATAGGGCATTCGCTCTGTGATCAGAAAGTCCGGGTTCGATTCCCCAGCTAAGCACCTCTGAGGTACCCTGAGCAAGGTACCGTCCCCACGCTCTGCTCCCCAGGCGCCGTGTTCGTAGCTGTGTGTGCACTTTCACTATTTAAAGTTCATTAACCTTTGCTGGTCGAGTATCTACATCTTCATTAGCGAGGACGTGGCACTGAGGATGTACATCATTCGTTTAGATTTTGTCCCAGAAATATAGACAGACTGAAGTGTTAGAATCACTTATACACTATATGGACAAAAAATACTGGGTCTCCTGACCACTCCACCAACAGGCACTTTAATGCATTCAGTTCTACAGACATTAATATGGAGTTGGTCCCCATTCGCAGATTTAACAGCTTGCACTCTTCTTGGAAGGCTTTAAACAAGATGTTGGAGTTTCTGTGGGAATTTGTGTTCATTCTGTGAACATTTATGAAGTCAGGCACTGATGGACAACAAGGTCTGGATCACCGTCAGGGCTCTGTGTGGCCAGTCAAGTTCTTCCACACCGAACTCATCCAGCCATGTCTTTATGGAGCCTCTATTGGTCAGACCAGTTTGACCAGCCCATCCCACAGATACTCCATCAGACTGAGATCTGGGAAACCTGGAGAATTTCCATTCCTGAACAATATTTGCAACGTGGCAGCAGAAATTATCCTACTGAAAAAGGACACTGCCATTAAGGAACTTTGTCTGCATAAGGTAGTTTCTACATGGAAAAGTAACACCCACATAAATGCAAGGTTTCCCAGTAGATCATTGTCCAGAGCATCACACTGCCTCCACCAGCTTGCCTTCCTCCCATACTCCAGCCTGGTGCACCAGCTAAGTGGTGCTCACATCCTCAACTGCTCACATGACGTAAAAGAAAACTTTATAAAACTTCATAAGACCAGGCCACCTTTGTCCAGTGTTCCATGGTCCAGTTCTGATGCTCATTTTCTTTGTAGGTACTTTCATGGATTAACAGGGGAACTCCGACTGGTCTTCACCTATGCAGCACCATTCACAGCAAGATCATAGCCAGCATTATTCTTTTCAGCAGTTTGAGATGTGAGATCAGACCAGATGGGCTAGTCTTCAAATTAGGCACCCATGACCCTGTAAGCAGTTCACCTCCTTTGGTAGATACTAACCACTACATACTGGAAACACCTCACAAGACCTGCTGTTTTGGAGATGCTCTGATCCAGTCACAGTTCAGCCCTCCGTTCTCTATGTTTGCAGATTTTTCCTGCTTTACAAACTGTTCAATTGACAGTTTCGAAACCTATTCGACGTTTACTGTGTTTGTCTTGCATCAAATTTAAGCTGTTTTCAGGTAAGAAACAGTTGTGGACTTCTTAAGCACTGATGTACGTCGCTCTGGATAAGAGCATCAGCTAAATGCCCTAAATGTAAATGTAAACACATCAGTGAATAACCCTGAACTTGTCTTCTGTGGTTCGGTTTCTCTCTATATTTATGCGTAATATTACATTAGCAATTGAGCAACGTGGAACACATGTGCCGATAAAGTGCTGCTGAAGTGAAAGATTAATAACATGCTGCACCCACACCCTCCTAGATTACAGGCATCTGTGAGAACTGGCTGACTGGGGAGGGGAAATTTAGATCCCACATGTAGCACAGTCTACTTAAAGCTATACATAGCAGCTGTATGACCATGAGCTTTTTTCAAAAGTAGGCCAACGAGGCAGTGAGAGGCTACAGAAATGGTGCTTTGTAATAAGATGGCAATGCACATCCCATTTAAAAGACCACCTATAACAACCAACCAAAGAAAAGCTGGGCATATGTTACATACTGCTCCACAGTAAATATAAATGAACATGCATTCCCTGATGAACATTCATTACTGATCCATTTAGTGTGTCAGATCAGCAACAGGCAACATACTTGGCCGATACCATCAGTTGTCAAGCTTGCCGACCTCTTACGTGGTTTACTCTCAAGATGGGGGTTCTGAAGGTGGGTCTCCAGCTACCATTCTCATCCACACCCAACAGGATGTTCACTACGCACCCATGCCTCCAAGCATACACAGATCTGCCATCACACTACAACAAAACTGGCTTGATTGATTAGCTTTGATCATCTCATAACAATACAGGTACTCCAGATTTTGTGGATTCCAAGCATCAATTAGATCAGAGCTGTTTTGGGATACTCTTCCACTTGCACAAGGAACAGTGCAGTACAGTGAACAAATAAAGAAAGCTCTGCTCGATGGCGGGACCAAAAGTGGGCTATTAGCATCTCTGCTATTTGTCAAAAAGAGACTTTTTAGTAAACCATTCACTACTCCCTAAAAAAACACAGCGGAAGTTGACGAAGTACAAGCAGCATCTGCTTGGGCTGAAGATGAATTTGTGGTAGTTTAAGGCATACCAGGACATCGGTAACAAGTTTGCCGAGTTAGCTTTCCTCATACAGCTAACCGGCACTAAGAAAAAACAAACACAAACAAGACCACAAAAATAAAAGCAGCTCTGACAGAATTCACTTTCTGCTGGTTCGATAGGTTTTGGGACAGCGACTGACCATAAACTGCGGGGCGAGAATTGCAATGGCAGAACCGTTTCTGGAAGCACAAGGGGGACCAATACAATATTAAACAGGTGGTCTTACTGTTACAGCTAATCAGTGTATCTGCTGTGGGATCTTGCCCCAGGATACCTCTCTGAGCACACAGCTTGCAGGCAGGGTTGTCTACCAGCGACCATCTGCAGAGCCTTGCTGAGGATGGAAGTGTATAACTGACAGACTGGAGGAGGAATTGGAGCTCCATCATGGACACATTCAGATCTCAGTCCATGTGAGGGTGCAGCTTCCAGTCTGCCGTCTCTTCCATGTGCTCTGGCACCACCAGACCGACGGCTTTGGCCTTCCCCAGCTCCTCTCCCCCGTGCTCTGATTTCTCTCTACAGGAGGGCTCTTCTTCCAGCAGGGCTGATCCTTTTCCAGGATTGCTACTGTGATCTCCCAAGCCCCTGGCCTACAAGCCTGAGGGCGTCCTCTTGACCTTGATTCAAGCCTTGTAGAGTCCTGAAGGGTCTGGTCTTGGCCACTTTGTACCACTCAGCTACATAAGTTAATAGGGTTTCGATGATGACTTGCAAAGCCGTTTTCATGGGTGCCTTCTTATGGTACATTCCACAGAACTTGACCCTGTCCTACAATGTAAGTAGCCAAATGAATCATGGCAGTAATCCATGTTGGTAAATCTAACATCCCTGGAGGCATTAACCTTCAACCGTGTTTCCAGACCTTCCTGAAGGTCTCCATGCGAGCCACCATACCACCTCCCAGGGCAAGTGTTCGGGTTCCACTGTTGATGGTATTAGTTCCTCTTGCACCATGAGCTGGAACTGTTTTCACCTTCTCTGATCAAATGATCGATAGCCTGGACTTCTGTGATCTAAATATCATCCTGGTCCATGTGGTTGCTTTCTCTAGTGGTGCTGAAATCCAATTTGCTTGGATGTATGCGCTAGTTGTGACCATCAGATCATCCATGAATCCTCTGCTTAGAGGCTTCTGCGGCTGTTCAAGCTCCTCTGGTCTGTTTCGCCAGCTGTTATGACGGTAAAATAATGAAGCAGATGGGCAATTCATCTGGGACTAATTGGAACTACGTCAAATTCAACAAAAATCAAGGCGGAGGTAATAGCATGAAAGGAGAAAGGCGCAAGTAAGCAGCCCCCAAACAGACAAAGCCTTCAACACCAAGAAATTAAATTTCACACACGTTTACGATGTTAATTAAGCAGGACAATAAACACAAAGGCATCCTGTAGCTAAGTATTACTTTTCAATAATTTTATTTTCAAACTATGTGCAATGTGAATTTCACAGTAGAGCTCAAAGTATATTTACCAAACTCTCATACCATACAAACAGGCAAACAAAAAAGTAGACACAAATAAAAGAAAATGAGAAAAAAAAGAAGAAAAAAAAAACACACTTGTGTAGCCACTCTGTTACAAAATGGTGAGCGAAATGCAAAGACGAGGTGAATGGCTTTTGCACTTGCAGCAGGCGACAACACGAGAAGTGTAGTCCATAAAACTATCAAAGCTTTCTGTACATTTGGACGAGACGACTGGTGTTTTGTGGCGAGTTAAAGAGAGGACTGCTGCTGCAGTCTGTAATGCTTTGAGTTATTTTAAAGTGATGCAATAATTTGAAAACCTAAAAAAACGGTGTCGTTTTCCATAGTTTGTGATTCATCTAAGAAAACTAACAAAAACTATGCACAATTTAAAATAGAAAATAAACACTTATCTGGGAAAAAAAAATCACATCTATTTTTCAAGTTGAAAAAGGAAAAAGTCCTGTTAAAAAAAAAAAAAAAAAAAAATAAACTGTGCAAGTACAGCAAACTTATGTTACAGTATATTACACGTATATCAAACCATAGTCAATACAGTACTGGGTATCAGTATTTAATCCTGAGAATGGTCCGTTTTCTGGTTCCCGTGCTACTGAGCTTCGGAGCGAACCTGCCGAAGGCGACCTGCTGCACAGTCCACGCCTTCGCGTTCTGAGGAGGGCTCCGGACGTCGATACAGCCATCACTGACCGGACCCCTCGGCTGGGGGTCCTGGTGTATTCAGGCCTCCTCAGAGTCAGTTCAGTCCTGATGCGGCACAGAGCGCTCACCGTCTGGAAATGAGAATTCGGCTTTCTGAGATTGCTTCGCCAAGTCCGACAGAGAGCGAGAGAAAGAGAGAGAAAAATAATGGAGGGGACAGTATTTAAAAAGCTGGGAGGGAGTGCAAAGAAAGAAAGAAAAAGAAAAAGAGAAGAGGGGCGAGTTTGAGAGAAAAACTAAGAGGAACACTCTTGGAGAGGAGAGTATTTCTAAAGCAGGGAGGAAATAAAGAAGGGAACAAAGTGAGCAATAAAAAACAAAAAAATTCAAATGGGGGGAGAGAATGGAGAAGTATGGAAAAGAGAATATGGCAAGGGTGAAGAAAGAAAGAAAGAAAGAAGGAAGGAAAGAAGGAAGAAGAGAGAGAAGGATGTAGTGCAAGATCAGTATGCCACAGGGAACCTGCATATGATAAATGTAAATAACACACAAATCAACAAAACCAAACACCATAATGCTCAACCTGATAGAGCTACAGGACCTTAACCCAGTGGCTGTGATTTAAAAAAAAAAAAAAAAGTCTTTCTGTACAAGATTGTCAAAGAAAAAGCAGCACCGAGAACGATTACTCAAATTAGTCTCCATATTTATGACATCAGAAGATGGACGCATGGAAACAAAACGAGAGAGAGTCCAGACAGTCTGGAGTTCTGTCAAGACTTAATGGAAACCCTCCAGAAGAAGAAATTAGGCTTATTTAAAGCATCTCAGTGCAACATGTAGACTCGGATGCTGTAGGGACCAAGCGCTGGACCCACTCCCACCTTTTCATCTCTTAAAGGAGGGACGCCAAGACTGGAGCTTCTGAAGCACAACCAGCGGCCAGTCAACACCATCTTTGGATGGCACCTCAAAGATGGCAATATAACAATCCCTTATATACAAAGACCGTCCACCTCAGAGCCACATGTGAGTTTCTTAACGCTTTCCCCCCAGGAAGGACATTAAAACAGATCTATTTATTGCTAACAGGAGCAAGCCTGTGACATCTTTAATGCGTAAACCTCCCACTGAGAGGGGCGTCCGTCCCATTTGATTCAAACAGAATTCACGTTACGGACGGGACGTCTGGATACAGGGGGTCATCCAGGTGTCACAGAGGATACGAGCCGATCTCTCTGCCTTGTCTGACGTCCTCTTGCGTTCTTTTGCACACGCGGCCAGGACAGGGCACTACGAAGCCAGATCCATGGGTCAACCACTTGCTAACCATACACAGAGCTGAAAAAAAAAAAAAAGCTGCTTTTGTTTAAGTGTGGGGTTTTCAAACTCACTCACTGGGACACACAGATCTGCAAGAAAAATAAACTGGTAAATGGTAAAGACTGAATTACCATCGTTCACAACTAACTTTCAGTACAAAGATTAATGCCGCAGGCATGTTACTTAATGTTGTCGACCCTTCAATCCTGTTGGGATTGATCTGCAATCCTTTAGGTAACATTGTATTCGAAAGGCACCTGCATAGGGACAGTCCGAAGTCCTGAATAATGCATTTCATCAGTATTTAGGAACAGCTTATATCGCAACACAGGCAAACTTGAAAAGGGCCCTTAGCACGACAACCATTTGTTCAATTTAAAAGCTCTGTTATAAACAGCTCAAGTAAAGGCAGAGACTTTGGTACGAACACCACACACTGAATCAGTCCCGTTGCAGTATCATGGTGTTCACAAACAGAAATGAAACAAATGTGTGTCGCTTTAGTTTGAAGCCCCTTACATCAACACAGTGTCATTTACGTCATACTGTGCTGCAAATACGGACACAAGCTGTTCAAACACCCGTCCCTGTTATGAAGTCCTTATAGCAGCGTGGTTCATTACATGGAGAGAATAATTGGGAATTAGGAATTTACGGGAAATTCTGGTTCTTAATGCATCTTGTAAATGCAGAATATCATAATCCACATTGTATATTGACATATCCTCCATTATCACCCACCTCTACTGCACAGCTGGCTGGTACAACATGCCATAACACTACCATGAGTCCACCATGTTCTACCAGCTGGACACAACAAAACACTCCATGACTCTGTGTCCCAGGGACTGCTGCTGAAAACCCCCTGCTTTAAATGTTCCCTCGAATTTCATGTTGGCGTTCAAACCCATAGACTTAGCTCAGTTGTGCCCGACACCAGGCTGCTCTTTCTTCTCTCCAATATGGAGACAGAGAAGAACACTGTGACCTCACTGAAGATGTAGCTGGTGAGACAAAATTGCAAAGATATAGAAAGGTCATCAGCCTATAGCCTATACTGGTGCTCCTTGGACAAAAGCAGTTTAAAATTGTGTTTTTCTCTTCTTACACACCGTTTCAACTCAAGAAAGGTTAGCTGGCGAGTTGGTTTAGGCGTGTTGAAGCAAAGAAAACACTAAACAAGGTGGAACCAGGCAAAAGCTTGCAGGAACACCGATACAAATTAAAGACTTAAAGAGATCGACAAATAAAACTAAACCCAGAACTAAAACTGCAGTGGCTTCGGAAAGCATTTGGGTTGACACATTAAAAATGACTGGTTTAAAAAAAAAAAAAAAAAATTCAAACTAAGAAAACACAAACAGCCACCAAACATCTTGGCAATTCAACTAACCTAAATGAATCATTACTGTTCTACATAGTCAGAGACCAAAAACATCCCTCCATAGGTGGCAAGAGGGATCTTTAAAGTCTACGTAAAAGATGTGATCTCATTACTCAGACCTAGCTACCTAACGATGAGCGCTTCGGCTCACCATACCCGTATGAATGTATATAGCTATTTATATATTTATTACTTTGTCATATTCTGATGCTGACAAA
This sequence comes from Hemigrammopetersius urotaenia, assembly GCA_037974485.1. Classification (NCBI taxonomy): domain Eukaryota; kingdom Metazoa; phylum Chordata; class Actinopteri; order Characiformes; family Alestidae; genus Hemigrammopetersius; species Hemigrammopetersius urotaenia. The sequence continues at coordinate 14,696,081 of JBBPDC010000135.1, forward strand.
CTGCTTGTCCTTTCTGGAAAAAAAAAATCAACATCAATGACTCTGTCCCAACCTTGCATGCCAAAAAAAACAAAAAAAAAAACAAAGATATCCAAATCAGCAACAACAAATCAAATCTCTAAGTTATGCCTTAAAGTTACAAGGAAAAGGAAGAAAAAATGGCTCAACACAAACTTGAACAATATAATAATTGCACTTATAATTTTGTTTTGTTTCGACCGTAAAACAAGCAACGGCGAGGGCACTTTGTGCTCGTCTCTCGAAGGTTAAAATACTGCCGTCTATCCAATTAGCCCTCGATCGAAAGCATCACCGCATTTGTTTAAGACTTCTCCACCTCAGGAAGGTTCTTGCGTGTTTGGACAGCACCATATGCGAAGGGGCACAACCCCTTTTTCACCCCAAAAAAAAATTAAGAAAACCCCCACCCCTACCCCACTGCTCAAAGCACTTTCTGAAGACACTGAGGGTACAGCTTGGCCACCACGCACTCAAAATGCCTGCCGAGGTCCCAGAGGCGATCGGGAGTCTCGTAGACTTTGGTCCAGCGGTCGGCCTCCTCGTCGTACTGGTAGAGCGAGTTCTTGCGGCTGGTGCGGAACACGTGCTCCTCCACCATCACCTGCGTGGCGCGTACAAACACGTGCAGCTGGCCGGCCAGCAGCTGGGCCTTGATGTAGGGGCTGGCCGCCTGTTCGAAGGGCAGGTCCCGCCGACGGCTCCAGCTGTTCTGCTCGATGTCGTACACCTCCACGGTGAAGGTGCGCTGGTGGTTGCGGCAGATGCCGGCGATGTAGAAGATGTGGTTCTTACACAACGCCGCCAAGCCCTGGCTGCGAGGGACACTCATGGGGGCCAAATGGCCCCAGTAGTCCTTGCGAGGGTCAAAACAGAAGAAGTATTCACCTAAGAATAGGAGGGAAAAAATATGAAATAAGTGAAATAAATGGATAAATAAGCAAAATTGGGAAAGTTTTGAGAATTGTGGGCTGTATATAATTAGCCGAGGGAGCTAGATAAATATATACAAAATGTAAAAATCTATTCTACTTAATATGAATCCTACAATGTTCTCTAGGCAATTATTCACAGATGTTTGTTTAATGGCTGCTTAATTCAAATGATTATGCTGTAAACAGTCAGAGTGGCACAGTGTGAAATTTAGAGTAAAAATAGTTCATAGTGGTGGAAACAGGAACCAGACATCAGATAAGTTTAACACCTCTAAAAGATAACTCACACCAAGTGTAAGGGCGGTGCCCGATGCACAGGACTTTGCTTTTTGGTAAAATATGAAGTTCGTTCATGATGAGGAGGTACAAGACGTTGTGTTGCACATTACATTTAAAAACTCAAACGACTCGTTGGTCGTTTTGAAATGTAAATATTCACTGCATAAACATTCTGGCCC
>JBBPDC010000135.1:14839062-14851027 GCA_037974485.1 Hemigrammopetersius urotaenia
CATGGTTAAAGGGTGTTTCGTCTGTTTTTATTTTATTTTTGAAATATTCATTTATCGGCCGTTATAAATGCCGATACTGATAGTTTGGAAAATGCCTAATATCGGCCGATAATATCGACCTGCCGATAAATCGGTCGGGCTCTAATATACACTATATATACTGTCATAGTGGGGGGTTTTTTGCCCAATTTTTATAATGGAAATTTCAAAAAGGAGATTTCAGATTATGATTGTCATTAATCGCTGCGCCCTTGACCTAAATGTGACTTTTTGTGTGTTTGTATACATAATTGTGTGTGTCTGTGTGTATCAGGATGAGTTCTACTCGGTGGACCTGGAGCGGGACAGTAAAGGTTTTGGCTTCAGTCTGCGAGGAGGACACGAGTACAACATGGACCTGTACGTGCTGAGGCTGGCCGAGGAAGGAGCCGCGGTGCGCAGCGGCAAAATGAGGGTACGTCTGATCCCCGCAGCCTGAGCACAGCCTGAGCACTGGGGGTAGCGGCGTAGTGGGTAGGATACTTGCCTCTAGACCAAGAGGTCATGGGTTCGAATCCTACCTTCAGCACCACCAATGGGTTCCTGAGCAAGACACTGCCCCCTGTAGGTTGGGAATGGAAGTCTCTGGATAAAAGCGTGTGATAAATGCCGTAAATGTAAATATAAATGAAGCCGTTATTGGAATGATGCTGACTGGAATAAGATTTGATCAGTAACTGTGTAGGGTTGTCAGTTATTGTCCTCAGACTGTAACAGTTTTCCCCTCAATCAACATACAGTACTGTGCAAAACTTTTTTTTCTCAGTGTGATAAAGTGTCTTTCTGCATAGTAGGCATTAGAATAAGTACAAACAGACCAGACAGCAGTAAAAAGTATCAAAAGTAGTTGATAGCTGGTGAGAGAACACGGGTTCGGTTCCAGGTTCCTCCAGCCGTTGTTTGGAGGGTGAAGCTCCATCAGCAGCTCCTGATTTACTTTAATGAAGGACTGATCGAGTCGAACCAAGGTTCTGATGGAAAGTAATACAGGGAACATAAATCCAGCACTTACTTCAATGTTATTTGTATTCAATATTATTTTCGCCCGACTTTTGCACAGTACTGTATATAACGTGTGCTCTGTAACCAGTCTTTAAGGCTCAGCTTCGTCCTGGGAGTTACGTTTATAGGTCGGTTCGGGTTCCACAAGCTTCATTGCTCAAAGATGCCCCCTGAGTACCACTTACTAATGGAGGTGTCTCCTCAGACTTGGGTGGGCACTGGAATTCTTACGTAATACAGTACTGTGCAAAAGTCTTAGACCCCTGTGCAAATAGTCTGAAGTCATTTCCATCAGCAGCGGCTTCTTTCTGCAGTAAACAGCTGAATATTAGAGTAAATGCAGTAAAAAGTCTCAGGATTTCTTTTCTCTAAACAGTGGTGGATATTCTGTGAGCTGTTAGAAGAACACAGGTTTGGATCCAGGGTTCTGCTCAGGGCCTCCGGTCATTGGGTGAATGAATAAAATTCCATTTTTTTTCTTCCACCCAAGCCCTTCGAAACGCGCACGCATTCGGTTTCGTTCGAATTAAACGTCCTTGTGTTAAACTCTCCACCATTCAAATGCACCATAGCTCCATTCTGTTACCAATAGCAACAGGTTCTTACCGGATGCCACATTGAAAGAGCTCTAAAGGAGCAGAGTTTCAAAATAAGATTTTATTCACCAGAGAGCAACCTTGGCTGGCAAGAAGTGGCACTGAGTAGTGAAACCAGTTTGCAGGAAACTTTTGGGGCGGGGTATAATGTGGAGGATGTCCTTCAGTTCATCTGTGCTACTTCTCTACTGCTTGAGGATCTGGCTGTGCTGGCTGCTGCAGGAGCTGCTTTATTTTTACAGAGCTCACGAAAACCTACTCCGAGATCAGCGAAGATCTAAACGGGCCCGACATGCTCCGTAACACCGTCTGCGGTGGTGTAGAAGGAGTCTCCTGGGGTTCCCAGGGCTGTTCCTCAGGAGCGTAGCTTTGAACTTGTAGCGCTAGCATCGTTCCATGACGATGTCAGAGCTATCGCGTGTGCGGGTCTTCGCTCGTGACGCGACGGTTCACCGAGAAACGGTCCCGCCGCTCGCAGGTCAGCGTAAGGGTTAACTGTAGGGGTCATTAGCAATAGCTCCTGCGTGCTAATAAGCTGTAGACGCGCAGCTTTGGCTGGCAGTTAGCGCCGGAGCTCGATTTGGCTCATAGAGATGAGAGGATAATGGAGCTCAGGCTGAGAGAAGCAGAGCGAGAAGGTGTCAGGAACAGAGAGCGTCTGTCGAAGTGGCGTTCCCCCGGAGAACAGAACTGACAGATAGCCAGAGGCAGAGAGGAAAATAGAACAAAAGGAGCCCTGCATCATCCTCCCCTCCTGATCTCTCTCTCTCTCTCTCTTTCTCTCTCTCTGTCTGTCTCTCTCTGTCTCTCTCTCTGTCTCTCTCTCTCTGTGTCTCTCTCTCTGTCTGTCTCTCTCTTTCTGTCTCTCTCTCTCTCTCTTTCGCTCTATTTATTTCTGTCTCTTTTTTGTCTCTCTCTGTCTCTCTTTCTGTCTCTTGTCTCTTTCTGTCTCTCTCTTTCTTTCTGTCTCTCTCTTTCTTTCTGTCTCTCTCTCTCTCTTTCTTTCTGTCTGTCTCTCTCTCTCTCTCTCTCTCTGTCTCTCTGTCTCTCTCTCAGTCTCAGTCTCACTTAACTCACTCTTTTTCTCTCTCCTGATCTTTCTCTCTGTCTCTCTCACTCTTACTTTCCCCGTCTCCAGTCCGCTCTTCTTTCTTCCTTCCTTTTTTTTTTGTCCTTTAGGTCTGCTCTCCCTCTCTCCGTGTATCTCTCTGTCTCACTTTCCTCTCTCCCGTACTGCCTTTCTCTTACTCTACATGTCTCATTCTCTCTTTACTGTCTCTCTCTGTCTTTCTTTTTCTCTCTCATTCTACTTTTCTCTTCTCCCCTCTCCTCTCTTTCTTTTCCTTTTTCTTTTTCTTCCTCTCCACTGTGTCTTTCTTCTCCTTCTCTATTTTCTCTTATTGCCTTTTCTTTCCCGCTTCCACTTTTTTACTTAGCATTTTTTTTCTTTCTCTTTCTCTCTCTCTCTCGCTCTTCTCTCTCTCTCTCTCTCTCTCTCTCTGAACATAATCACTGAGAGTAATTTCAGAAAGAGTAAATATTGTGGCCACCACACTCTTGCTCTCTTTACTAATAATAATGACTATAATTAAAAATAATTTCTACCATAATGATTGGCAAGTTGTTTTTTTCTCTCTCTCTCTCTCTCTCTCTCCATTCTTTCTTTTTCCAGGTTGGGGATGAGATTCTGGAGATTAACGGCGAGAGCACCAAAGGCATGAAGCACGCGCGCGCCATAGAACTGATCAAAAACGGCGGCCGGACGGTCCACCTCGTCCTGAAGCGGGGCGACGGCTCCGTGCCCGAATATGGTGGGTCCATCTACGAAAACATCCCTTTCTCCCCCCTCTTCACACCCTGACCGAACTGCGGGGGGTTTGGGGGCGACAGCAGCACCTCTTCTCTCTCCTGGCCTCCTGCTACTGGGTGATGGGCCCTTTTCCTGTTGCCTTTCGCCCTCCTCTCTGCTTCACCGGGCTAGCCTAGCAGGGGACACTGGGAAATGTAGTTTTATTTGGTTTTTTTCCTTCTCTTTGGGTAGCGGTTACATTCTTTGGGCACATGTTGTTGTTGTTATTTTTTTTTATGCTAAATCAAACACAAAAACAAGGAAAGATTGTTTGTAAAAAAAAAAAAAAAAAAAAAAAAAAAAAAAGACAACTGGATTTTAAGTTTACGGCGTTTCAGAGCCCTCACGGAGTGAGATATTTTAAAGCTGGTAGTGAGATACACTTGATTAAACTGCTTTATAGCCTCTCGGGCGATGGCGGTACCATGGCAGCGCGGTGTGACATATTTATGCTATTTATTGAAGGTGAATGTACGCTACTGAGAAGACGTTTAGAGACTTTCGAAAGCTCTAGGACCTTTTTAACGAGAACCCACTCGATACTGTAGTAGAGCTGTTCACGGATCTCACTACGTTTAACACTGCAGACTCTGAACAGACGCTTCATGGACCTCACCTGCTCTCACCCCCCATCGGTTTGGTTACCTCTGTCCAGCCATTCTCAACTCCACCTACCCAACATTAGACTTGTCTGTTGCTGCATGGCGTCTTTTAGTGAAAACCAAATTTGTTTCTTCTTTTTTTCTTAAAAACTCGATTTTCCATAATATTTATGGAAGGTTCATCATACCTGTTCTGACTGACGTTCTCGTTTTTAATGCATTCTCTTTATTTTTGTGGTTCTATTGACCATTTCAAGTTTCTTTCATGTATTTCTGTCAAGTTCAGAATGTGACACGTGTCTTTCTCCGCAAAATATGAGAACTCTGTGAGGCTGTATATTTTTGTACCATTTTTTTTTTGTACTTTTATTTGAATTATTTTTTCATTGTTCCACATTGTTGCACCAGTTTCTGTTTGCAATGTAAATTGCTTCATTCGCGACTGTGCGTGCGCATGTGTGATTGAGCGTGTGTGTGTGTGTGTGTGTATGCGTGTGTGTTTGTGTGTGTATACACATATTAAAGCATCCACTGTCTCTTTGTGTCTATGGAGCTTGGGTCTATAATGCTGCTGGGTGCTTGTGTGTGTGGTCTTCTGGATCTCTTATCTCTATTAATGTTTTATTTTTCACTCAAGGGTGGGGGCATTTTATGGACAATCTCTATCTTTGATTGACTAATTAAACAAATAAACACCTTTTTTTCCATTGCAAAACCACCATCACTATCTCATGGTTTTTGTTTCAGGGTTCTAAATGTTTCTGCTTCTCTCTCTCTCTCTCTCTCTTTCTCCTCTTCTTTGCTACTTGTTTCTGATTTGAATCCTCGCTCCGTCACTGTCCCGGGTTCTCTTCCCCCTCCTTCCCCGTCCCAGCGATGGCCGCTCCCCAGGCCGCGGCCGGCGCGCGGAATGAAAAGGCAGGAGAGCCTGGTTTCTACCAAAACCAAACCACGGTTTGTAGCTATATTGTACACGCCGTGCCGTCATTGCTCCAGTCGGTCATCCAAGCCGTCTTCCACTCCATGCAAGCAAAAATCCATTCGCCCGCAATGCATCGTCAGCGCTGAGGCCACTCCTGTGGTACCGTCCCAAATGCGGATGTATTCATGCACCTGACCTGTGGCTGAACGTGCCGCATCGGTTTTGTCTTCAGGGCCGTTTTAAAATTGGATGTGGATCCCAGTGCCATTAACGCATACAGATTCGCACCTTTTTAATGCTTCTCTCTAGCTTGAGTTTCTGACGAGCTAAAGTAATAGGTTAAGGCCTCCTCCTCCAAAGTGCTTGGAAAGTTGCATCAGCCCAAGTTACATCTTGAATAATAAAGAGGCCAGACAAGACTTGCATGAAATGTCTGTTGTCTCAGATTTATTTTAGGATTCTCAGTTTCACTTGAACTCTGCTACATTGACATAGTCCTATAATAGAAAATGTCAAACACCGTCATGATGGATTCTGACCCTTCATATAACTGTCTTTTTAGCATTACCAGTAATTGCCATGCCAGATGCTACAGTGTTTCGTGTCGGGACCGTGTGTCAATGTGATTGTCCTAGAATGTCATAGAATCTGTCTCGACGGTGACCAGTAATGGTGACATGTTAAAAGATATCTGTCATGACCGCCTATGACATCTCCCAAGGCAGGGTTCTAGTAAAAGTTTGGTAAAGCCTATGAATATCATTGTTACTGATGAAGAACGGCTAGGCTGAATTCAGTTATCGCCCCCAAAATATAAGAATGTGCCACCGTTTCTGGGCCGATGTCCTCATCTAATATCTTTTCAAACGTTTATTTGTCAGTGCATACAGCATTGCAGAGGAATGTCGGTGGTTAAAAATGTAGTGAGATGAATTGCCCAGCATAGGCTAACATACTGCGCTAGAATTAATCAAATCATCAAAGGTTTTTGAAATTGTGTCAAATCTAAATTCCTCACTAGTGTTTTTCTCATCTATATGTATGGACTGAGCATTAGGTCATCGTCCGAATAAGGTTAAGCTACTTGAATGCATGAATGCTGCAATCTTGACAGCCTGAACTTGCTTTATTGCCGTGATTATCAGTACCAGTCATGGGTACTCTCTGCCCTCTATTATCAGGTATTATCTGCCTCCAGCACATCTGATCCAGCTTGTGAAGCATTTGATAATTGGCTGGTGAGTTGGACCAGGTGTGTTGGGACAGGGAATAATCGAAAGTGTGCCAGGCAGTGGGTCACCAGGACCGGGATTGAAAGCCACTGCTGCATCGTATTCATAAAACCATTTACCATTTGTGCCATTCAAGCTTTGGCTGAATCATCGCTCTTACAAGAGACATTGCTTTCTGGCTTGCATTTATATTTCATCATCTTGTCCTTTAAATTAAATTCGGGGCTGGACTAGCTAAAGTAATTAGCTTGTGCTGAAATGATTCATTTGGTTTCAGTAACATGATCGATGACTACTTTGTCATGCCACTAGATATGTTTCTACTGATAATTTTTTTCCTATTATAATGGCTCTGGCTAGATGGCCACTCAAATATCCTTGGTTCAGCTCTTTAAGAGTTTTAATACTTAACACGGGTTAAATTAAGTGTGCTAGATCCCTAACTGCACAGGCCTGTGGCACTCCTGGATAACCTTGGCTAGACTTCTGGTCAGCACTTTCAAGTTACGGCATTACCAAAATTATTGAAATTTGTCCTGTGCATATATCAACAGTAATTGATTGGGCCTTGGTTTTCTAAAGGGGGTTCTCCACTGACTGGTACCAACTCGGTTCGTTTCAGTTCAGTTTGGTTTCGGACCTGCAGTTTTCCACAACAACTGGTTGCTATAGCAATTCAGCATGGATGAAATCAGAGGGATTTTATTTCTTACACTTGGTTTGTGGCTGTTTGCCAAAAACTGAGACAATTGGAACCAGACAAGGCTTAAAGAAGCAACATTAGGCTAACGCTAATGCTAACGTTAACAACACTGGCGTAACCATGGTGACAACCAATCAGTAACCTCCAATATGTACACATCTTCATTTAGTATCTGTTCGGCACGCTTGGAACCTTGGCCAAGGTGGTACCAAGAATGGTACCGAGTACCAGGAACCAGATTTTAGTTCTGGAAAAGCAAAAAAAGTGAGTAGAGTTGAATCGAACCAAGCTGGTACCAGTCAGTGGAAAACTCCCATAAAAGATTCACTAAAAGAACACTATGGTCATTATAGTGATATTCACTCTGTAGCCTTCTGTAATGATCCTAGTGTTTTTGGAAGCCCCGATGATAAACTGGCTAGGCATACTTTGTCTTTATTTTACTTATGATTACTTGTTTGTTACAGACAACGACGGCAATGGCCCCGTCGTCGGGGCTCAAACTGTTTCGGAAGTGAACACCGCACCTCCTGATACTCAGTCCCATCCGCCATTGGATTCCAGCTCTCCACCAGACCTTCATAAACCATCCCGGAATGAGGACAAGAGGGCACGAGAGACAGGTCAGCACGAGCACGGCCGCCGCTCCAACCATAACCATTCCAACCACAGACACCGCTCCCCAGGCAGGAAGGGCAAGGGCAAGCGCCATAACAAGGAAAGCAGCAGCACTGGCAAATTCTCCAAGAAGAACAACAACCAAAGGTCTAGCAAGGACGACTCGCACCATCATCACCACAGGAGGCACCATTCTCCAGAGAAGAGGCACAGGGCCAGGAGTGCTGAGAATACCCTGGACAGGCACCACGGACATCGGCATGGTCGCTCACCAGAAAGACGGCAACATCGCCACTCATCCCCTCATAGGCATCGTTCTCCAAACCGGCCAGGGCACCGCCACAGTTCCCCTCACCGGCATAGATCACCATATCGTTCCCCACAACGCTCCAGATACCGTTCCCCTCATCAGCCCTCCCACACTTCCTTGGACAGGCCTCGCAATGGCAAACCCCTGCAGGATGAAGATGTGTTCCTGAGGGAGCCCCCACCACCAGAGCCTCCATCCCGCGTGGACAGTGTCCTGAAGGAGCTGCCTGCTTTGGACCAGCTGAACTGTGAGAGCCCTTTGCCAAGGCCTTCATACGACCGGGACACCTTGCCCCGACAATCTTATGACCAGTTTGAACGTGATAGCCTGTCTTACAGCCGTTTTAAAATCGATGATGCTCTTTCCCGACGGTCTTACGACCGTGATGACACTCTTCGGCGCAAGTCCCTTGACCGCCTCCGGGATATTTCACCCATTGGGGAGACATACCGTGGGGACAGCCTGCTTAGAGGGGCCAACAAGGATAGCGGCTCACCCCGTGTCCGGACCCCCGACTCAGCCTTCCAAAGGTACAGCTCGCTGTTGAGGGGTCGCTCTCCCGAGAGAAGGGACAAATACTCCGGGGCAGAGTCTCAAAGAGCGGGTCAGTACAGAACCGGGAGCCTTGGTCGAGACCTGTATAGTGATGAAGAAGACTCAGAGGAAGAAGACAGAGTGAGAAATTACTACCGCAAGCTCAAGTCTGACTATGGCCAAGCCAACGGCACACTACCTGAGCCCAGGAGGAGGGCCAAAGACAACCCCAAAGATCTCAGCATCTGACGCAGACACGGACCGGCCAAATCTCCACACAAGCCCTCATCCGCGGATCACACACAGATGCTGGATACTACGCTATGGATTTGACATTCCTGTGCTTTCCTAAACCAAGATTCCTTGACGACTTGTAACAAACAGCGGAAGAATGGTTTTTATTGTACGTTCCAGGAATTGATAGATGTTTCTTTTTTTTTTCTCCCCCTTTTCTTTTTCTACAATTCCACAAACACTTCTACATTCAATCGGAGATTGACAACTATGTATAAAGTAAACTATTATGTGCCTAATAGTACCATTCTTGATGGTTTTTCTTTTATAAAGGGCAGCCTTTTGAACTACTGTCTGACTATAGTATCTTCAGTTTCAGAGAACAATCCCATTCAGCGGGCACCTCTCTTCACCTGGTGCTCACACGTATGCTGTGCATGTCTACTCTTCTCAGTGTCTTTTTTCTTTCTTTCTTTCTTTCTTTCTTCTTTCTTTTTCTTTCTCTCCCTTAGTGCCAATGTTTTTTAAACATTTGACCAGAGTATAGCACAAGTCTGCATTCATTTGTATATTTTTGACAGTTTGCAGTATGTGTACATTCAGAGGTGACCATTTTACGAGAATGAAGGGGAAAATGAAGAAAAATTATGACGATAATGTGAAAATAAAACTAATATATATATATGCAGTCTTTTGATTTGTCTTAATTGTATACACAGCGCGTATCCGTTGCCAAAAATCTAACCTCAGATAAAAAATAATGGCTACAGATGGTTGAGAAGGAGTCGGAGAGAGAGAGAGAGAGGTAACCTTGGGTTTTGACAGGAAGAAGCGGCGGTACATTCAGATGGGCGTGTGGGGGAGGGCCTATTCTGTATTAAGGGTTTGAAGGACATAAATTCTTCAGCAAGACTGTGCAAACATGTCTCAAATAAAGAGGTGGAGAGAAGAAAGACTTCTTTATCTCCATGCTGGTTCAAAGGGGGGATGTGAGAGAGAAAGAGAAATTCAATAATCAACCCACAGAGTTGCCTTCTCTCTTGCACGCTCTTTTGCTCGCTCGCTCTCTCTCTCTCTCTCTGGGGTTATCTGCTGAATAGCAAGGAGAGGATGACAAGATAAGGAACGGGGAGTAAAAGAATAAAGGGCATATGGTGTTGTATGTATATATACGAGTAAAGAATACTGATGTCAGAGGCGTTTCATATCCTAATGAATGAGGTTGTTATACGGAAGCTGAAGGCCGTTCTAAGACCTGGAGGAAGCACTGGAGGAAGTTCAATATGAAGGTTTCAAAGACACATAGGACCGGCTACCTCTGTGTATGTAATTTCAGTCGATGAAATGACTAAAGTGGGGGTTGAAATGTGCTAAGTATTGACGTTGGCTTTCAACACTTTGCCTTTCAAACCAGCTAGCCTTTGTTACTGCTAGCAACTGTTCTGCTTTTATATTTGGTTACAATGTAATTACAGGCCTCCAGGTGTTCTGACACCAGATTAGCCTAATAAGGTAATACATGTCATTCCATTAATTCTCCACGAATCAAAACATGTGTATCCCTCTGACTCTCCCATTTAAGTCCATTTAAGCAGAGTCTGGCAAAGCTAGCTATCTCATTGGTTAGGTCTTCAAGAGAACACCTTCTACGTTGGATTAACTGCTGTATAATTTGGAAGTAACACTGGAGCCAACCAAGCAGAGTGGGACCATTTTTGTGTAGCTATACCTGCCAGGATCCCACAAGATCCTGATCAGACAAATGTCCATCTCAAAATTGTAACCGTTTTACTTCCAACTACAGTGAAACAGTTGTGGTGGTGGTAGACTTTACTTCAGGAAGTTGAAAGGGTTAAACTATTTCACATGGAATGGGGGTGTGACTTCCTTCCTGTTCTCCCTCCCAGAAATGACTGCAATTCATCAATGGCACACCAGTCTGTGTCTGGCCCTGCGTCAACGACCTCATTTCCATCTGCTTGAAACGTTCAAGTTATTACGAGTGCTAGTATTGACATTGGCTTTCAATGCTCTCCCTTTCAAATTAGCTAGTAAATTAGCAGTCACCTCGGCTAGCCACCGTATTTTTATGTTTGGTCACAGTTACAGGTCTCCAGGTTTTCTGCTGTATGTTCGTTTCAAAGGCATTTTTTCCTAATTAGGAGATTCTGACTCCAAGGATGGTGGGACATCCAGGGCCCAGCCCAGGAATTCGTTTTGAATATGAAATACAATTTTAATGATGCAGTGTGTTTGTTTTTGCTGATGAATAATAAAATGCGTCTTTATAATGCAATTTTAATGGTTAAATCTATAAATAAAAAAAGTCATCACAGTGTGCAAACGCTACAGCAGCATGACATCATGATAAGTGAAGCTCCGGGAGGATTGATTCCATTTTCTGGTCAAAAATTGTTCTCGAAATTCATGTAAAGTGCTCCAGAATGAATCCGTGTTTGACTGAATGGGCCAATAGAACCTCTTGGCTCACTCGTCCTTGGCCTCTAGGCCCGATTCGCACGCTTTGAAGGAACGGAGATATTCTTATCCTGACTCTTTAGGTTCTTCAGGGCGCAGAATGTCAGGCTGACATCTCCTGCTGGAAGAGCGGGTTGTGACTTTTCAGTTAATAAAGCACTGAAGTGCGTGAGTCAGTCTGCAGGAAGTGCCTTTTAGTGGACTTTCAGAAATGAGAGCCAAGCGAAGGCTTTCAGCCAAAACATGTTTTAGCTCCTCTGCCAGAGAACACAGCAAATTCGATGTCAATTATGGATTTGTTTATTGGTGCGGCACCGTTTGTGCGTCTGGAAGAGTCCTGAAATAAAATAGTTCAAAGAATGTCATAGACGTGCGGCTGTACCTGCGGTCGCTGCACCATGGAACACTGATGACTAAACTGACATCCAGAACTACGAGAGGACTGACTGGCCTTGATCTGAGCTCCAGCCTTTATTCTCAGCTGTGTATAAGTGGGTTGCCATGTTGAGTCAACCTCGATGACAGCTGAGGTGACGTCTGAATGATCTCCATAGATAAGCTTGTGTGTGTGTGTGTAAAGGCAGCGGATTCCTTATTACATGGTGCTGGTTCACACCTCAAACCTTGAAACTGACTTTTAGACTCAAATTGATCACATGACCAAATTACAAATTTTTTTTTGTAGTTATTAGAAACCACACTTTTCTAAACCAGTTGTTCATGCTGATCTCAGATCTGCTTTCAGATTCTGCTTTTCAGTCACCAGTTATCTTTCTGAATGCTGAGTGATATTAGATCTGCAATAGACCTGCATGCGGTTTCTATTAAAGCGCAGCACCAATCAAG
>JBBPDC010000135.1:14860748-14874933 GCA_037974485.1 Hemigrammopetersius urotaenia
CTGACTCGCCTGTAGAACCTCTAGAATAAGAAATTGGTAAAATGTTACAGAATGAAACACAACCCGAGCTGACGAAGCAAACAAGTCATTTATTTTTAACAATGTTTTTATCATCACATATCACACACATACACTAACAGTATTTGCAGGTAATGAAAACATCATGATTCATTGTCCACAGCATATGATGCATAATTTGGAATGTTTGAGACCCCCCCTGCATGCTCCCCAAAATGGTGTCTCCCAATTATTGGCACACAACTCCTTAAACGGAGTAGTTTTGATGCTGAAAACACTGCCCTTGAAGTTTACACCTCAACCATAGAACATCTCTGACCGTAATTCAGTACTGAATTAATATCTTTTGCTTTCTGGGCTACTATTAACACAGATATAGATATAGATATAGCTATAGCTCAGTTTTTACGTGCTAACTTTATAACTTAATTAGTAGACAAGCCTTGCCTTGGACTTGGCGGGCAAAGTCATTTCACAGGCCGTTCTGTACGTTAATGTGATTACTGTCTAAAACCTCGCTCAACTTCATTAAAAAAACTTTCCAGACCTCAGTATGTTTGCGCAGGTTTGAGGGCGAGTTTTTCAGGCCGTTTTATAGTTTGTTTTAGGCAGAAACAGCACACACTTAAAACGAAATGCATCTTTAATCCTTTCGGAAAATATAAACATTTTGTCAAGAAATGGCCATGGGTGCGGAAAAGGCACCGAAAATCTCCGTCTCTGTCTCCGTCTGTCCTCCGGCGCTGCAGAAATGCAATACTGGCGTTGAACTTAGTTTGATGGTTACAGGCTACATCAGACGTGACGTCACTCTACTGATTACTGATAGGCTGTCAGCCGGGAAAAAAACAATCACGTTTTAGAAAAGGAGGAAAAAACATCCACTTTTAGAATTAACAGTAACGAGTGACGAGACCCTTGATAGAAATGTAGTGAAGTAAAAAGTACGATATTTCTCTTTTAAATGTAGTGAAGTGAAAGTCATAAGTTTCCAAAAAAAATACGACTCGAGTGAAGTACAGATACTCAAAAACTCTACTTAAGTACAGAACTCAAGTAAATCTACTTCGTTACTGTCCACCTCTGCCCCAAACCCCCAACGCTGGTGGGCCGACTAAAAAATGCCAGTCCAGCCCTGAGAGGAAGCAACTGACATCGAAACTCCGCCCACAAATAATTTTGTGCAATGCTAGCCAACTCATTTAAACTAAAGAGAATTAAGTAATGAAAATTTTATGGGAAAACTATTGAGGCAGAAAGTTCAGCACCAGCTAATTAGCAATTCTAGCCAATAGTTCAACCCTGAAAAATGACTTAATGTGGCGACAAAGTCATTCATTTTACAACACAAATACATTTCAATGACCCAAAGCATAGCAATTGATTTCACAATTCAAAACACTTCGGGTTCCCCTTTTTTTCACCACTTTTCTTTTTAATTTTTTTGGCTAAATGCTAATATCGTTCTACTGTAGCTTGACTGAAGATGGTCGAAGGGTACATCTGCATCACACTTCATCATGCTTTCTATATATCCTTGTACAGATAGAATGCATTAAATGTGTCTATATGCGCTTAATAATCTGCCAATTGCAGAAAATTACAGTTTCTAATAATTTTCTACATACACGACCTGAACCCTCATCAAAGTTGATGATGAAGCAAAATGTAAACGTCTTTTTCCAATTTTTTTTTTTTTTATCCATAGAGTAAACATGTATTTGAGAGTGTATATGGCTGTAAAAGACCTGATTCAGATCCAAATCCTTGAATAAAACAGTGGTGTAGAAAAATGAAACATGCGTGTAGAAGAACATAAGCAATATTTGACCAGTTCAAACTTCAAAAGCTCCTCAAATCAGTGTTTTATATTTTACAGCATTTTCTTCTTGCTCTCTTTCCCATTAAAAGCTTCAGACAGAGAAACCAAAATATTGAAAGGTTTCCTAGTCCATCTACTGAACAGATCCTCATCCACCCATCTGCATCTGATGAAACGGTTTACAGTCTTTTAAAAGTTCTTGTAATTGATTGCTTGATGTTTCTTATTTCTTTTATGCTTTTATGTTTATACTGCAGAGGGAAACCCGCAGGTCCTTACAGGCTTTCCAAGAGCCGTTCCATTTTTCTTCTGGGAAAATACGTTTTAGTTCATTGTTATTTAACAGAATCATGCTCGTGTTTAAGTCCCGCTGTTCTTTTCTTATTCCATCAATACGTTTTGGCTGGAAGCCGTAGCACTAAATTCGTGAAATGTCAGGATGTTTCTCTGTGGAATTCAGGTAAATATATTTAAGCTTGGTTTTCCATTGGTTAGGCCTTCCAGCGCTGGACTGAAGCTCTATGTTGGTAAATGAGTCCCAAACTGAAAGGCTGACAGTCAATGTTCGATACTGTTACACTGTTACGTTTTCATATTATCATGGTACCCATAGCTTTCCATAATTTAATATCAACAACATTATATATACACAGTAATCTCATGCTTTCTTTTTCACGCTCCAAGAGCACCCGGGTTTAGTGAAACACAGCGTTGTTGTGTTTTGTTAAAAAATGCCTAAAAATGCCTACATTTATAGTGTAAACCCTAAATATGCCCCCAAATCTGCTCCCAGAACACTTTAATTTTGTGTTAAACTCAATTGAATGCATTACCCTTAAAGAAAAATGTAAAGGTAAATAAATAATCAGAATCAGAAAACGTCGCTTAAAAAAGCATTAGCACTAGCAGTTAACATTAGCACTGCGGCGACCGGAAACAAAGACTCGTACACAAAAGAAAGGTTGAAATAACTCTCTCTACCCGCATGTTTAGACAGAGCACAGCTTACTAATACTAAATACACTGAGATAACTGTTGAACATTAAACACTAAAATATGAGGAAAAGACACGGAGCAGTCATGCTACATGCTGCAGCAGCTGCTTCTTCTTCTTCTTTTTATGGCGGTTGACAACTTTTCAGTGTATTACCGCCACCGCTGGACTGCGTTAGACTAAATCTACGAGTACTGATTGTAAAACTGAGGGGTTACTGTACACACACACACACATATATATACATATATAAATACGCTGTGTATGTATGTATGAACACAAACACTATCAGTGTTTTAGTCGCTATTACAACTAGACTCCTTATGTTTATTAACTTCTGTTTTACTTGTGTAATTAACTACATGTGTATCCTAATTTAATTACATAGAGACAAAGCACATTTAGGCCATTTCCCATGAAACACTTTCCATTGATCTGCCTTGCATAGTTCCCTTTACTGTCTTAAAAACGAAATCAAAGCCATGCCAGAAAGCTGTAGTGTGGTGGGTTACACAATAAATACAATATCTAAACCTGACATGAGCTTTTACAGGTTTCCAGGATGAAAACCAGGAACCAAAAAAGACGTCATGATTGCCTTAAAGCTATTAACAGACAGGAGAGCTCCTGTCGCAGGGCCCCTTCGTGTGCAGCACACTTTTTTGTCAGGTAGGTCAAAAATGTACTGAGAATTTGTGATGAAAATGTTTATATGAGTCAAATTCCGCAAGTACATTTAATTAGTTAGCTAGTTCTCTAGCTACAGTATCTTGCTCTGTGTTAGTCTGTGACCAGCCAAGTCAAGTTTATGTGTCATACTCTAAGGTTGTTCAATGGGATTTACTGGAATAGTGATACAAAATATTAGTAAATATAAAATAATAAGAAGCAAAGAAAAAATCAAAGGCAAATAAATAAACGAGACAAAAGTGTGCACTGAAAATCAATTAAAGGACATAAAAAGAGCGATAGAAGTGCAGATATTAAAAAGAAGGCAGAAGTGGATCTTCATATTTTCAGGGACTAATGGGGATTTCCGCTGACTGGCTTGGCCGAGGTTCCAAGCGCGCTGAACCGATACTGGCGTGTACATATTGGAGGTTACTGATTGGTGGTCGCTATGGTTATGCCAGTGTTGTTGACTGAACGCTAGCATTAGCGTTAGCCTAATGTTGCTTCTGTATGCCAGTTGTCTCTGTTTTTTATTTCAAACCAAGGATAAGAAATAAAATCCCTCTTTTTTTTTCATCCATGATGGCGATTGTAATGATGGCAGGTTGTTTTCCACAGCTTAGAGCTCCTCAGAATGTTTGGTCGCTATAGCAACCAGTTGCAGTTGAAAACTGTAGGTCCGAAACCAAACTGAACTGAGTAGAACCAAACTGAGAACCGAGCTGGTACCAGTCAGTGGAGAACCCCCATTACGGGGTTCTTCATCACCCATTAGTCACTTTAAAAGAGCCCTCTGGAAGGAGCCTGTCGTGAAGAACATTGTAATCAGGGTTTGACTTTAACAATGACATTCAGCTTCCAGCCACTGTGGTTGACTGATTTCCAAAGAAAACAATAATCACCAGCTATCATTTTCTCCAGCCAGACTTTAGTGCTATTAGTGCTAGTGCTATTAGTGCTATTAGTGCTAATTATAAGTAATGGTGTAGCTGTACCTGAGCGTTTTGGTCTTACATGACAAAACAGCAAGATGACGAATTCAGTAAAGTAAATTTGTCCACAGCACACAGTGTGAACTGTGTGAAATTCTTTCTCTGTGTTTAACCAATTCACTTAGTGAAGCAGTGTGTGGGGATGGAATTTAGCTCAAGGGTACCTTAGTGGTGTCACTGGCAGTCCTGGGATTTGAACCCACAGCCCTTACAACCGCAGGGATAACTCCCTAACCACCAGGCCACCAGCTGCCCCAAAATTGTTCTCTGCATTTAATCCATTCACCCAAGGGAAGCAGTGGGTAGCCAAAGATGCAGCGCCCGGGAGCAGTGTGTGGGCACGGTACCTTGCTCAAGGGTACCTTAGTGGTGACACTGGCAGTCATGGGATTCGAACCCACAGCCATCTGATTCCAGAGGCTACAACCTATCACCAGGCCACCAGCTGTCCCAAAATTGCTCTCTGCATTAATTCCATTCACCCAAGTAAAGCAGTGGGTAGCCCATGGTGCACAGGGGTAACTCGCAGGGGCAGCTGGTGCCCTAGTGGTGAGGGCGATGCCCCAAAATCAGAAGGTTGTGGATTTGAATCCCAATACTGCTAGAGTCATCACTGAGGTTCCCTTGAGCAAGGTACTGCTCCCCACGTTGGTGGCAGCCCCCAGCACACCACAATAAACACTGTTAGAATATTCCATCGAATTAGAATCATCAGAATACACTTTGCTTTGATGTGTGTAGGATTATCCATAATCAAGCAGATTTGTGCAAAAGTCTCAGGCTCCTGTGCAAAATGTTTAAAGCCATTTTTCTGAGCAGTGAGGGACGTTCTGTCTGCACAAGCACCAGTTAACATTAGAATTAATGCAAACAAACAAGAATTCATTAAATAAAATCAAGAAATCTTATGTTTGTAGAAAGTACTTCGGTTTGGTTCTAGATTTCTCCTCGATGCCTCCAGCCTGTGGACGGATTTGCGAAACTCTGATTTATTCTGGTGAAGTACTGATTGAGCTGAAACGGGTATTTGAAGGTATTCGATGAGAACTTGAAAGTAATACTGGGCCTCCATGAATCGAGCTCTGGGAATGATTAAGCAAACACACAGACACACAAAAATAAATCACTATTTACTGCATTAATATTATAAGTATACATTCTACTATTAGCTTACAAAAACAGGTGTCATTTTCTCAGGCGTCATGGACTTTTGCACCATGCTGTGAGTGACCTGGTACATCTGGCTGAGCTCCATAAGCCCACACTCAGAGCAGAACATGTGAAGGAGGAACCCAGAGAGTGGGGGAGATGGAGAGAAGATAATGAGAAATGACAGAGAAAGAAGGAAGGAAGGAAGAAAAAGATGGAGGAAGTGTGTGTGTGTGTGGGGGGGGGGGTGTTGGTTGTGAAGGAACACAATAAAAGCAAAGTGCCTTTTCAAGCCAGTCACTGGGAAGTTCCTGAAAAGTAAGGGCTTCCAAAGTGTGTTTGGGAAAATCAGTTCATGGAAAACAGGAACAGCGAAGGAGAACGATGAGAATGAAATATGAGGCCTCTCGCACAGCTGTATCTAGTCTTTTGAAGGGCACGGCTGTTTAACAACTGCTCGCTGCTCTCCAGCAAATCCCCTCTGGCCACCATGGGCTTTCTCTAAACACTGTTGGGTCTCTCCCTGAGAAAGTCATAATACAGGCCTCCCCTCCCCTCTGTCCTCCTTCTGGACATCTTCCAAACCCAGCCATCGCTTTGGCGCTTCGTTCCAGGCACCTTCCTGTGATCATGTCACTATTTTGTTAGTTAAAAATCATAATTATGACTGTCATGAGTTCAAGATACCAACAGTTTGGAGCATTGCTATAGAAGCACCCAGACCAGCGGACCCCAACCTTTATTTGGTCAGGGACCGGTTTAATATCAGAAACTATGTTCGCGACCCGGCCTTTAAGGAACGGCAGATAAATATACGCATTTATACAGATGATACGCATAAAAATGGGGATATTTTAAAAATATAATAATGGGGGTATCTTTAAAATACGATAATAAACATAAATCCAGTGTGTACTCGCAGCTTTATTAACAGCGTTTCCA
Organism: Hemigrammopetersius urotaenia; assembly: GCA_037974485.1. Lineage (NCBI taxonomy): Eukaryota > Metazoa > Chordata > Actinopteri > Characiformes > Alestidae > Hemigrammopetersius > Hemigrammopetersius urotaenia. The sequence goes on from JBBPDC010000135.1 coordinate 14,867,338, forward strand.
TAACAACGAGCGACAACAGAACACGGGTAACATCCCGCGGACCGGGAACGAGCACATATAAAGCACACAAATATATTCCACTATTGTTGCTTTCCGGCAGTCTGGTGGAAAGTGACAAAGTTCCCCAAAGAAGCTTGTTAAGCTTTTAGATCGTTTCTTCAAGGAACACATAAAGCACACGATTGCATTCCAGACTTGTTGCGTTCCACCTGACTGCTGATGCAACATTTGCACTGATTTTTTGGATGTTAAAAAATGTAAATCTTGTTCCAACACCAAAGTGCACAAACTATTCTTATAGTTTATGTATATATGTGTACTTTTGGTGCTCTGTAAAACCTGGAGCCACACCGTCTCGTCTCTCTGTATACATGTGCAGTAACCCCCCGCGTGAAAAAACAAAACAAATGCCTAAAAACATCTATTTTTACAGTGTAAACCCTAAATCTGCCCCCAAATCTGCTCCCAGAACATTTTAATTTCATTTTAAACTCAGTTTAATGCATTACCCGTAAAGAAAATGTGAAGGTAAACCCATACTTTGTGTAAGATAATGGGCAATATGAATAAACTTGGCTTGACTTGGAGTTTTTTCCATTTCTTCGCTCCACAGAATCTGTAGATATACAGATGTATATTACATCGCAGCAGAAAACCAATTTCTCCATTATTTGTGGCCTCCAAGCCATGCAAGCCATGTCACTTCTGTTTTCCAGCCAAAGCCAGTCATGGATTAAAGGATGGATGGGTGTTTTCACTTTAAATAAGAAACATAAATCATGCACCTCAGGGTAAGGCTATGGACTCGACGGCACGAGTGACTGTGACGCAAACCAAGCCAGTAAAATAGTGTTCGAAGTTTCCTCTTCAGGCTTTCCTGCTTGATTTGGAGACATCAACAAACTGTTGGCTCTGCATCACCACTCCTTACGAATCCGAAACGACCACCATATTATAAAGCCGACAAGAAATCAAGGAACTGTTTATTTGTTGTAAACAGTGGAATTAAAAACCTTCATCCACTGGATCATAATGGAATAAAAATGTTGATGCACTTGAGACTGGAAACTGACAAGAATAGTCAAATATATAGTCATTATTCTACTATTTTTAAACTTTTAAACACACTTTACAGATAGAAACAAGAAGTTTGAAATGAAAAATAAAATGCCTCCAAATGTTCTCCCAGATCACTTTATTCTGAACTCAGTTTAATACATTACCCTTAAAGAACATGTAAATATAAACCCGAGGTTTAAATACGGAAGAGTCAGGAACGAGAGAGACAGAGAGATACAGAGAGACTGAGAGAGAGAGAGAAATACAGAGACAGAGAGTGAGACGATCCGCACACTCCGGAAAAGTCACGAACGAGAGAGAGATGGAGAGAGAGCGCGCGAGAGAGAGAGACAGAGAAAGAGAGAGAGAGAGACGGACGATCCGCACGCTCCGGAAAAGTCACAAACGAGAGAAAGAGTAAGAGAGAGCGAGAGCGAGAGAGAGAGGCACAGAGAGAGCGAGACAGGTTTAAAAAGGGGGCGATCCAGAAAAGTCACGAACGAGAGAGAGAGACAGACAGACAGAGAGAGAAAGAGAGTAAATCTGCGCTAAAATATCAAGGTGAAAGTCATCATAGCTTGCGTAGTATAGACCCAGCTCCCAACCCAACTTTGTGAATAGATTAACGGCGATATTTTTTTATCGCCCGATAAGAGTCTCACATTAACGCCGATAACGGCCCACCACTACTATATATATATACACACAAATAGGGACTTCATAGCACATGCATAAACACTGAAAAGCGTCTATAATATGTAACAGCTGAATGATTATTGACTGCATAAGGACTATAACAATATTTTAAATATTTATAATACTGCTCGGCAGCCTCACAACAAAGTAACTGAGCTAAAAGGGTGCGGCTTCTCAATAGGAATTGTACTTTTGTATCTTACAAGAAGTCAGATATATGACACTGACAGCTAGCCTTTTTCCTGTGTACCTCAGTCTGGTTTCTGACACACAAGCCGTGCAATTCTCTCATTTACTTCCATTCCCTACCTACAGGGGGCAGTCTCCCTGGAGCAACTTGGGGTTAAGGGTCTTGCTCAGGTGGTGGAGCTGAAGGTAGGATTCAAACCCATAACCTCTTGGTCCAGAGGCAAGTATCCTACCCACTAGGCCATCACCACCTCTCCCGACCACGTCCACGGAAGGTTTCTGAGTCAGACCTGCATTTGTTATTGTGGTCTTTTTTGTAGTCTTTTATCTCGGCATTCTTTAGCCCTGTGCTACAAACCTCAGCTTAGTTAGCTGGGTTAGGTTTGTAGCACAGGGCTAAAGAATGCCGAGATAAAAGACTATAAAAAGTTAGTTGTGTCCTGGCACACCTTCGCATTTCTTACAACAGTAAAGATACATTTGTTAGTGTCATACAAACAGAAATGTATCTTCAGCCCAAACAGACAGTAGTGCTTGTACAGTAGTGCTTCCCAGCTGTTAGTTTCTTTATCCATTGTTGTTGTTTTTTTATGGTTAGTAAAAAACAATGGCCTCTTTCCTTATTGTAATGACATGTTGACCAATCAGAAAACAGGGACAGTCAGCTCGGCTGGGGCCCCGCCGTAGAGCAGCTCAGGTACGGTTGTTGTACGGATCACCTTATTTGTAATGGAGAAGCGTTTGATCGCAGAACAGCACGGTTCCTTGTGGAAAGGCACCACGAATGCAGCAGCAAGCAATTCAGCAACTCCAGGTCACCTGACATACTTTGAACTGTGGGAGGAAACCAGCGATACCTTCACCTCCGCAGACCATCCCTCTGTGTAGCAGCAGCGCTTACCCCTGTACCAGAGTACCACCCCTCTGTGAATGCACCTCCAATTTATTTCACAATGGCTTCAAACAAGGTTCAGCCAATTGGATTGTAGAACCGGAACTACCCTTTTCCTCATGTAAGCTGAGCAGGAGCCCCCTTGCCACTAGAGGAAGTGCACTTCAAAAAGATTTCTCTTGAGATAAGCAGACGTGGCCTCTGCACTCATTTCTGGCTCAAAGCGACCAAGTCCATAGTCAACGGAAAACAATCTAATAGAACAAAAAAAAGGTTCATCTGTTGTCCATTTGTTCTAATGAGTCATATTGGTGAAATAAATAAATAAATAAATAAACAAGTACTGAAAAAAATAGCGTCTTATGGGTTTTATGCGATGCAGCCGAAGGAGAAGCCGCGGTGCCGGTGAGTAATAGTGTGATTATCCCAAATAACAGACAGCGCCTGATTAGACCAATAAATGTTCGGAGGTTCAGGTTTGTATATCAAAGGAAAGCAGAACACAAAGCCGGCCGTGGCTCGAAAGTCCAGAAGAACTTGAGGAAAACTCATGTTTTCATGGCGCGAGAGTTCACGTCAACCAATCGAACTCCAGTCCGCTTGATTTGAACGCAAGGCCGAGCTGTTTCCAGATGTCACTGTGGAAAGTGTGACTTGGAACTGAAGCAAACGAAGAGGGGGAATCCCGGTTCTCAGCCGTCTCCTTTATTTATGCTTATGGAAGCAATTGGTACATTTTAGAGGCATTTGACTACTATCTGGCACATCCACTGAGAGATGTTTCAAGCAAATCATTCACCAAGAAACTGCATTCAAGTCGACAGCCCACGCTTTGGCCACAAAACCATTCGTTTCTAGCGACCACAGCGGACTCGGGCCTGTTGAAAAGACGCTGAGAAGATCTTTATAATGGCTGATCATCAAGCCAATGCGATGAGGGTCGCTGAACACTTATCCCAGATGTTGTTGACCAACTAAGACATAATTAAAGTTCAGTTTGGAGCTACAAGCCTAACAGTATTTGCAAACACTCTATAGGCACTCAACTTGTTCCTGTAACATCATCAATCCTTCTCAAACCACATCCAAATTTGGTGGTGCCACAGACCTGCAGATTTTAGGACCCAGTGAAGTTTACGGAGAATGAGTATAATTTCCCTATTAGAGCCATTTCAGACTGCTATTCCCAAAGCAGTGGCAAGGAGGACTGATCTCAGATCGGATTCTTCGATATTTATGATGCTCATTGTCACAGATTGTAAATCAGGAGTCCTACTCTTGAGGTGCTTCGTGAAAAAAGACCCAGTTGTCGACACAATATTAAGCCAAATTTTGTTCATTTTCTTCATATTGTGTCCTAAAACACACACAAATCAATTCTTTAACTTTCGCTTCAGTGTATTTTCATGCATATTTTGCCATATCCTATAAAAGATTCGATGAAAAGTAGCACATATCCATTGCTGCTCATGTAAAGAATGGTTACATTGGAAATTACGATGGAAATGCATTTACTGGATAAATAAGCTAGTCATAGCTACGATAGCCGTTGCTACGATACGTAACAAAAGGCATCGGGTGAAAACAAAAAATCAAAATGTCCGTATCTGTTCCAAGAAAAAAAAACATGATTTGACACATTTCACAAATTCACTCGAATCGAAATCTACAGCTGGGATTTCTACTGTTAGGAGAGATCGTGCGGTTTATTTCAACAAACCGTTAGCATGTCGCCGACTCTGGTGTCATTTATAACTTGCCCGGTTTCAGCCGGCTACAACATACTCCAACTCTGTAAAGTATTTTTAAATCCAACCAAAATTCAGAGGGGATTTTCCAGCTCGTCCGACCTTGTTATATAACGTAGTTCAATTACGTGCCAGCCGGGCAAAATGGAAATTCTGGTCTTGACAAAATACACACTTTTCTGGGTTGCCTAAGGGCCTTGGAAATGTTTTAACCGTTTTAATGAAATGTAATAATATCCTTGGTTATTGCAACCTTTGTCCACTTGACTTTTGAGAGCTCCAGAAATACACAAGAGGCAAAATGGCACAAGAATTTAAGCAGCTGGCCTCTCGCTGCTCCGGGACTGTTGTGCTGCGGTTGACGAATAATTCCCAATTTGAGCCTAAGAATAACAAAATGACAGGGTGTGTAATTTTGGGCCAGAAACCAGATCATAGCTCTTGAGCAGAGTGAGTTTGAGGAGCGAATAGAGCCTCCGGCTTTGAAGGCCAGTGTGTCTTCCGATGCCGCCTGATTCTTTTGTATTCAGGCTGCAGGGCGACATGCATTTGAAGCGTTTTTCGAACGTGATCGTGTGAGGTTTTTGGCTCGAAGTGCATTTGAACAAAACCTAAACGGAGCTAAACTAAAGGACTTTCTAGGAATTTCTCAGAAATGTAGAATGAGCAAGAGTGACCAGGCCAGGCAGTTGAAAGTCGTATGCAATTAGACCCACTTATGTCATGCGATGTATGAACTGGTTGTGGGTATCGGCCCTCTTGCGCCATTATAGTACAGAACCCTGCTTAACTTGAACCCTGCCATAAACATCTTACGGAAAATGCACTAAGTTGTCAGAACTTGTCGTCACAGATGTCTTATCTCATCTTTTGCTAAGCGAACTTCAGGCGGCTGCCTTGACATCAAACATCATGACATTTTCATTGTAATTAATGGTAATGCTAGCAGTTTTGTTTCTTATGACCATGTATGGCATCTGCTATGACTTACAGAACCGCCAATAATATGTAGCAAATAAACCGAAACTGAAGTTTGAAGTATTTGTGAACCTTCGATTGACCGTTTTTTGTAAAACTTTCCTTTTTAAAATCCAAATATGAATCTGTTATTTGCCTTTGCATGAAAAAATGTAACTTTTTCTTACAGCTGTTGAAGCTGTGTGAGATCTAATCACTGGAAATTCAAAGGATTTCACAAGATGGAAATTATGCAACCCCTTGTGTTAAAATGTACTTCTGGTTGGAAAAAGAAACCCCTTGCGGTGTCAGATTTACTTTAAATAGTCAATCACCAACGATATCTCACAAACTGCACGACAATCATTGTAAAGGTCAAAAAGGCATGATGTGACTTCTGACCCTCTCTGTACTGTCTTCAGTTTTCGATGAAAATGGACAAAAGTTCAGATAAGACCCTCCAGAACAGGAATGTGTGTCTCTAGGATTGAACCAATACTGATACTGATGCTGATTATTGATAACGATTCTCATATTGATCCCATAATTTGGTGAGTAAAATAAAGAAAGCACATGAAAAGATGCTAAAAAGATTGAACCGACTTTTGGAGACTTTTTAGGCGCTCAACTGTGTCCTGAGTGTTCTATATGTATAATAAGGGAGTAGCGATTGTTATAAATGAGTGGTGGTGATGTGCAGAACTGATCTATAGTGATTCTGGGTGGGCATCAGGGTCTTCCCACTGCCAACCCATTCACTGTCCAATGGTACAGTATATGTGCCTACTACATGGGTGACTGGGGTTCGATTCTCTGATGAGGAGGTTTTCCTTGGGGCAACTGGTGGCCTGGTGGTTGGGGAGGTGCCCCTGCGACCCGAAGGTTTTAGGTTCAAAGCCCAGGACTGCCAGTGGCACCACTGAGGTTCCCTTGAGTAAGATACCATCCCCACACACTGCTCCCCAGGCACTGCATCACTTACTGCTCACTGCTTCACTTGTTAAATGGGTTAAATACAGAGAACAGTGTCACACTGTTTACGCTGTGGTGCATGACCATGACTGTGTTTAGCTACAAGCTTTGTTTTATTGACAAAACCAAGACCCATAGTGTCAGGAAACACATTTGTGACTCCAATTACTTGCTCCATCAGCCTTATAGCTCCAGTCCAGAACTAAAGAAGCAAAATTCAGATACCGATCACATCTTAGCTGATTGACATATGGGAGTAAGGGAGCATATAATTCTGCAAATGAGATTTTGAGCTAAACTGCTGCTTCTCTGTATCTCTTTCTCTCTCGTTCCTTCCGTGGTTGGCATCGGAGAGGGGAGGAGGGGGACGAGGAACACCCTGGTTGCCCATTGTCCTCCGCCATGCTGTCCCAGGAGCTCCCCTTCGGCTCCTTTGATAGCAGAGCGTAATAAGACAGAACATTTCCTCTCCTTCTGGCCTTTATCAGCTCCTGGAGCTTCCGTTGAGGTCACTGCGCCCTCCTTCTCGTGGAGATAATTAGGTCACTAGAGGGGTCGGGGCAAAGTGGAGGCTTCTGCAGGTTCTTATGCAACACTTTGCAACATTCAGAGGCGAGGAGTCTCCGGGTTGGGTTTGCTTTGCACGCTTGCCCGAGGACTGAATCGTCATCTCAGACAGGGCTGACTTGTTAAGCAATCTCTGATAGACGTTCCTCTGTCTGCAGTTTCCGACATTATATGACATACTTTTATCTATAAATATGGACAGAAGTGTGCAGCAAAGCCCCAGTTAAGAACTATGTTGTAAAATGTGGCAGAGAGAGACAAAGAGAGAGTGAGAGAGAGAGAGAGAGACGGAGAGAGACAGACAGGCAGAGACTAAGACAGAAAGAGAGTAAGAGAGAGAGAGAGAGAAAGATGGAGAGAAACAGAGAGAGAGAGACGGAGAGAGACAGAGAGAGAGAATGGGAGAGACAGACAGACAGAAAGAGGGACAGAGAGAGAAAGAGACAGACAGAGAGACAGACAGAGAGACAGACAGAGAGACAGACAGAGAGACAGACAGAGAGAGAGAGAGAGAGA
>JBBPDC010000135.1:14961355-14978258 GCA_037974485.1 Hemigrammopetersius urotaenia
TGTCTGACTCCACACTGAAAATACTGAAGCAGTTCTTGATTGGTGCTGCGCTTTAATAGAAACCGCATGCAGGTCTAATATCACTCAGCATTCAGAAAGTGGATGTGACTGAAAAGACTGAGAGCAGATCTGAGATCAGCAGGAAACACTGGTTTAGAGAAGAGTGCTGTGGTTTCTGGTGATTCCAGAATATTTTTGTTGACCTGTGGAATAGTCGATAGACGACACATTTGCTGAACAATGAATAAATCCACAGAAAATGTTTCACAGCTAAAACTTTAGCTTGAGCTTCACAAGTGACATTAAATACACACTCGTCAAAAATGTGAGGACTGTAAAATGCTGACCTACCAGTTGCCTTAACAAGTCGTCCATGTCTGTCCAGCTGAAGGTCTGTGCAGGAGTGATGACTCACATTGACTAAACACAGGTTAGACCCTGTTAGACATTTAGAGCAAGAAGATTAATTTTTACTCGGGTTTCAGGCGTCATCATCACATCCATCCTATTAGTAGGGTGGTGCAATAAGCCAGAAAGTGTGGACACTCAACTTTGGCATAGTTCTTCAGACCCCTCTGTTCGACTGAGTGACAGATGTGATGTGAGTGACAGATGTGATGTGACAGATGTGATGTGAGTGACAGGTTTCCTTCTCTAGCCACATTAGTGTTCTCATGTTTTTCGTTTCGTTCTTCTTAAAGCCCTGTATTATTATTACTGTAAATTAAATTAATGTATTACTGCATTTACCTGCTTATACCAAAGAAAATGACAGTGCATACTGTGCATCTTTTGTAGTTTATTTATGTCTATGTACGTAAATTCAGATTTTCTTTCCTTTTTTTTTCTTTTTGCAAAATCTGTAGTTCTTCACATCTCAGCATTTTACTGCCTGTGCCGGGTATAGCTATTTATACAACCAATAAACATTTATTTATTCATTTATTTTAACTGGATGTCTTCTATTTTATTCTATTCTAATCTATTCTAAATCATATATGATATTACTCATCATATATTAGCCGACATTACTGATCTTATAATCTATCCTATTCTGTTTTATTATGTTATGTTATAGATCCTGTATGATATTACTGATCATATATTGTGTTCTATTCTATAGCACTGGTCCTATATCCTTCTATAAAATATATTACTGATCATATATATCAGAATATACTGATCGTATATTCTGTTCTAGATCAAGTATTCTCGGATGTTGTGTCTGTAGGTCATTAGTAATCCAGTAGGTGGCGGTATGTCTGGGAGGTGCTCTGTTTCTGAGAGGGGTGCAGTATTTGGCAGAGAGTGTTTTTCGTGCCGGTTGTCCGGAGTCACGGTGTCTCTGCTGCTCTGTGTCTCTCGGTTCTGTATTTTCTGAATTTCTCGTGTTTGTGCTCAACCCGGTCCGCTCCGATGCCGCTGGAGAACCTGGAGGAGGAGGGTTTACCGAAGAACCCGGACCTGCGGGTGGCACAGCTGAAGTTTCTGCTGGGTCTGGATGGATTCCGGCAGGACGCGGCGCTGCGGGCCGAGCTGATGGAGGCCGTCCGGGCCAACAGTGAGTCCAGACCCCCGTACACACACATGGGTCCACCTGACAGGATTGGGGCCGTGTGTGGTGGAGCAAGGCATCTTTATTTATCTAAAAAGAAAAAAACAAAGCCCCCAACAAAGCCGAACCTCCGGGCTGCTGTGTGCTCGCAGCCCCTGAATGACTAGGCTATTATTGTTAGCATTCATGTGCTAAGCTAATGGCTTCTTTATGACAGAGCATAAAAAATAAAGCAGTTTAGAGTCACACTGTAATAGTTGTAGTGGTTTGAGCATCTAAACTCTTTAAAGCTGTATAATTTCTCTTGTATATTTTATTTCACTTAATTAATTTGTTTCTTGCAACTACTTAGGTTCCCTAATCGTTAAGTGACTACAGACACATGGGAACTGCATTTTATCCATATTTCGGACATATTTATAAGTGTGCTCCGGGGTTAATCACAGTTTATTATAAAAAATAAATTTTGGGCAATTAGAATATCACTAATATTTGTCAACCAACGAAATTTGACATGCTAATACAACGTTTACTTTTACCAGGACTTTTATTTTGACATGTTCACTTCTAGTAGCCAGGAGTAATAAATGGTGGTTGATTTTAAATGGAGAAAAAATGTTCACCGTAACTTAAATTAGTCTTTCACACACAAATTAGTTTAACAGGCTACATTTTGACATTGAGTTAATTTTTAAATTGATTTATATATTTTTATAGTGAAAATGCAATTTTGTTATGAATTTACTGCAGACCTTTATACTATAAGCACACTTATGTATTGTTGTGTTTAGAAGTCATGGGGGCAACTGGAATCATACATGCTAAAACAGTTCCTAGTAACAAATTCATTTAAATATATATATATTTAAATAATATTTACATTTTGATTAGGTGGATTTATTTATACAGTTGGTTATTAAGCTCCATCCCAAATTCGGATGTGTTTTAGATATGGCTCCGTACTACGAGACCTTGTGCAAGGAGCTGAAATGGCCAGTGGACTCGGATCTTCTTGGTAAAATGAAGAAGGCCAACGAGGATGAGCTGAAGCGCCTGGACGACGTCCTGGAGGACGCGGAGAAGAACCTGGGGGAGAGCGAGATCCGGGATGCCATGATGGCCAAGGCTGAATATCTGATTCGAATCGGGGATAAAGTTAGTGAACCTGACTGTCAGCATGACTGAGTTATACTTGGTTCTCATTATAGAACTAATATCACCTCACCTTTGTCTCCTGCAGGACGGAGCTCTGACTGCTTTCAGGAAAACCTACGACAAGACCGTGGCGCTGGGACATCGCTTAGACATCGTGTTCTACCTGCTGCGGATCGGCCTGTTTTACATGGACAACGACCTCATCACTCGGAATACTGAGAAAGCCAAGAGGTATTGTTTCATAAAAACACTTATGAATGTGATTTCTGCAGTTTTACTCTCCAAATGCCATCAGTCAGCAAACAAGTAACAGAAGCACTTGACCCAACTATTGCTCTTAAGTAACTTCAGGCTTGTTTGTGGTTTTGGACACTGTATGATCTTTATCTGTAAAAATAGACATGAATATGGATAAAATTCAGTCACTGATATATTAGTACATCATTGTTCAAAACAGATTTCTTCCAGTGTAAAGCAGCTGGTATTTAATTAAAAGAAACACTAAATTATCTCAAAAAGAAAATAAAAATGTTTTTTTTCTGACGGCAACAGTATTTCAAAGACAGATGCTGCTCACGTACGTATTCTGGTTTAGAACAGACAGGTCTGTATGAGAATACTTAAACCGTTTGGGGCAAGTGGTCCATGCTTGTCTCATTAATGGGGTATAAATGGGGTATCACTTGTTTTCTACATGAGCCTCAGCTCCACTGCCTCACTCAAGAGCCACCTTTGTTTTGGCTGTGCACCTACAGCTGAGTCAAACTGTTATATATGTGTTTTTTTCTGAATTTTCTCTTGGGAATAGTGGGAGTTGTTTTTAACGTTTAATCTCCTCTGTAGTCTGATTGAGGAGGGCGGTGACTGGGACAGGAGGAATCGTCTGAAGGTGTATCAGGGCCTCTACTGCGTGGCCATCAGGGACTTCAAGCAGGCGGCTGAGCTGTTCCTGGACACCGTCTCCACCTTCACCTCTTACGAACTCATGGACTACAAAACCTTCGTCACGTATACGGTGTACGTGTGCATGATCGCACTGAAGAGGCCCGACCTGAGAGAGAAGGTTAGAATCCTCACACACTTGCGCATTACACTGGTTGGCAGTAGGATTGTCCTTAGATTTTTACAGACATTGATTGGCAGGGATATAAATACTGATTTTGTTTGATCTGAGATTGGAATATGTTCCTGCTGGTCGTCTTTTAGGTAATAAAGGGCGCTGAGATTCTGGAGGTGTTGCACAGCCTGACTGGCGTGCGCCAGTACCTGTTCTCTCTCTACGAGTGCCGTTACTCCATCTTCTTCCAGTCTCTAGGTGAGCCTGAAGCTCTCTTTGGGATGATTATGTAATCCTGTTCTCCACTGCCAGCACCGCAGACCTTCTCTCTGCTCCAGTAAACCTAGCAGACGTTTGGAAAGGCTTTGATAGTCACGGACAGGGGTGCTGGGCTGTTTGCACTGTAAGATCAACTATAAGGGAAATTGTTGAAGCTTGTAGAATGACATCCTTGGATCACTGAAAGTAGGTGTGGGTCATAAAGCAGAAATAGTGAGTGCTATTAAAAGATGATACTTCTCATTATCGCAGTGCATAATACCAGAAAAGCTACATGTATTTTAGAAGCTGTTGTGCTATTATTGGCTTCCTGGTTTTAAGATTCAGTGTCTTGAACACCTGACCACTGACCAGAGCCTGATCTAAACCTCTTACTGGAACGTGCTCTTGGTCAGCGCTGTGGAACTGCACATAAGCATGACGAGAAAAACGTAATGATTAGAATATCTCACTTTTATGAATTCATGTTGATTGCCGTATTTAATGACCCCCGTTTCTCTGCCGTAGCTCGTGTGGAGCAGGAGATGAAGAGGGACTGGCTCTTCGCCCCACACTACCGTTACTACGTTCGCGAGATGCGGATCCTCGCCTACAGCCAGCTGCTGGAGTCCTACCGCTCCCTCACTCTGGGCTACATGGCTGAGGCCTTTGGAGTCAGCACAGAATTCATTGATCAGTGCGTGAATAAAATCTATTCTACATTGGAACAGATTAACGTGTCTAGGGCGAGACACGGCCTTTCTGCTTTAATGGTACATTAGGAAATAAATTGTAACACATTGTTTTTATTACTCCCCGTAGGGAGCTGTCTAGATTCATCGCTGCGGGCCGTTTGCACTGCAAGATCGACAAAGTGAACGAAATTGTAGAAACTAACAGGTGAGTTAAAACAGTCGCTTTTTTAATTGGATGCGACGGGACTCTATGGAAAAAGTAATCATGTCATTCCTCAGTTAAACGTTGGTTTGTACTTTTTAAATGTATTCTTGATCAAAATAATCCCAGAGAAGTTCTGTGAATGGTTAAAGCCTCAGTTGCATGTTGCTGCCTTCTCTGATGACGGTATTACCGAGGTCAATAGCATGATCCTGTTTAACAAATTACTTAATTTCTACTTTTTGCTACAACTGTTTGTCCCATTAATGATATTTCAATCATCTTCTCTCTTTCATCCTCAGGCCAGACAGTAAAAACTGGCAGTACCAGGAAACCATAAAGAAAGGGGATCTCCTGTTGAATCGAGTGCAGAAACTCTCCCGGGTTATTAACATGTAGCCACCCGCGGTATTGGGCTCGGTCGTCTTTTGAGTGGGTCAGACCTTGATGCTGAACACGTCCTGGAGCTGAAAAATCTTGATGTTTTTTGTTTTATGTACAGTATATAATAAAATCTTTTCAGAGAAAAGGTCTTCATTGTCTGTCTTTAAAGAATGTTTGTGAGGCTGCTGGTGCAGAATAAAGCCTTATAGTATATTATAACACAAAAGGAAAACGCAGAACATTGAGGGTAGACAGCTCAAGAACTTCCAAAGCTACTGAAAAGTGAACACCGCGGTTAAACAGTGGTGTGCAGGCTGACCAGTATACTCCGGAGGAGGAAGGGTCAGGTTACGGAGCAGCATCCCGGCTACGTTCTAAATAACATTCTGGGCTGGGCCTTCGTCAGGCCCATAGCTTGGTGGGGTTTTGATCTTGGTTTTTACAACGAAGTGGGACCCAGACTAGCACCGGGAGGGTATTAGGGTCCCTCCTGGTAAATTACAACTATTTGGCTTTTATTCAAACCTGAGGAGACACTCGGCTTTCAGGTCTAAGTGCTAAAATATGAAAAGTAGTGCAAGAAGATCAATGCATCAGGAACGGAGATGCTCTGAACAGATGAGTTCAGGAGGAGAGATTCTGCGCTCATTCCACCATCAGGGAGCCGGGAAAGAGCCCAGCCTGGACTGGGTTTACCTCGTGTGTAGGGATGGCAGAGTCGGACGATGTTCCCTGGAGGAGTGGAGGGAGCGAGGCGGGACAGAGAGGATGCTCTGAGCAGCCCCTGCAGGTCTATAGATTAAACAGCATTTGGCAGACTGGCGTCCTGACCTCGCTTGCCAGACAGAAGCTTTAGTCCTAATTAAATATATTAACAAGTTCAATGTTGTACAATAATAAACGACTGGTCAAAGGCTGAGGACATCCATTGCACTGAAGACTGAGAGCTGTGTTCACTTCCATGCGAGACTTTTTTACCATTTCATAGATTTTTTTGGCATTTCAATAAACTCGAGTCACCATAAGAACATAAAGGAGTGAATCTAGCATTTCTTTTCTTATAAATAGCTGTATAAATTACTTTTTTTATTTACAGAAAACCTGTTACAAAACAAATAGACTATACAATCTTTTTCTTTAAATATTAAGTAAATCTAACCTACTATGTTTGTTCATGAATTACATAGCAGCCAACACACAAAAGTCCAGCTGATCAAACGATTCTGATTATGTAGATAAAAAACAAAAACGAAAGAAAATCAAATATACACACTTGTACATCATTTTCTAGGTTCTATGCAGATGCTTCCTCTGAAAACTGAGCCGTGTTCTGTCCGTGATTCACATTCCAAACCTGTGCTTCTTTTATCAAATATAATCCACGTTTCCGCCGAACGAAAACGCCGCCGGCGGAGGCGGAGCTGGAATCTGACGGCATACAGAACATTGATTCTGCGTTAAAAAGAACAGAGCTGACTTAAAGGGACCTAATGTTCAGCTTTAAAAGCATAAATAGGCCTTTTTTTAAACTTGCAAAGTGAATTACACTTTCAAACATACAGAAAAGGGAGCTTTGGAACCAGGCTTTGACCATAAATGTTCTACAAGAGCTTCGTCCATCTTACGCCAGTTAATGCAGGACACTGAAAAGGGAAAAAAGGACCACATATTGGAAAAAAAAGCTTCTAAATCCATAAAACATTCAAGTAACATGAAAGAAAAAAAATGACTACTAATAAAGCTCCTTTCTAAAAACATGAGAAACTAATTCAGGCACTTTTTTGTCGTTATTTAAAAAGCTGCAAAAGAACGGCTGATTAGAAAGCAGTGTTTTCTATATATATACGTTTGGCAACGGCGGTGCAAGGAAAAACAACAAAAAAATAAAATAAAAAAATACAATAACGGTCTGCAGAAGTGTTCGCTCTCCTTTTTTCGGATTAAAGTAATTGCTTTAGTTTCCCCGTTAAACCCTCGCGGTTAGTGTACAGACACGGGTTACGGTGAAACGCACAGGACAGAAATAGCTCACGGGGTCAAAGGCCGTTCTGATCAAGGGGCGGGGCTTTGGGGAGGGGGGAGGGAGGGTAACGTGGATTAAACAAATAACGACTCGCTCTACTGCGGCGAAGACGCTCTTCCGCGAGGACTTTAGTACGCGACTAAACTCAAGAAGCTCCGTTTTGCTGGAAAAAGAGGCGTATTGCATTATCGGCTTGGCAGTGAACCACTTCAAATAATCTCAAAACTGATCCGTTCACGAAATAAATAATAATAATAATAATAATAAACGATCTCGGTTGTACCAAAAAACGCGTGTAAGAAATTGCCTGTGCAAAAATACATCTCCGTATGTACAATTCTTTTTTTTTCTTCCTTTTTTAACAAAATACGTATTTTCTGAAATAGGGTTAGAACTTCAGGATTCGTAGATAGAAAAAGCCGAAGATAGAAAAACAAAAAAAAAAAAACACTCGCTTCTCAGCTACGATCGCTGACTGACATCAGTGGAGTTTGGGATATTTATATATATATATTTATATTTATATATACTTTTTAAAATTATTTTTTAAACAGGAGCCAAAGCTTACAACACCGTCTCCACAACCTGACTGTCTAATACTTGTCTCCGCCCACTTTACGGCCTCCACCAATGGAAAGAGGCCTATTGCAAGCTCATCACGATTAGAGCTCCTATATTTCTCTCTGTAAATAAAAGAACACTGTTAGCACAGCAGGCGCTGCAAACAGGGGTCAGCCGGTATCAGAGGTGGAGATATAAAGGATAGTGGTTGATCAGTAGAGGGCGCTGGAGATTGCTTTAGAGCTGTCACTCAGCAGGAACTTCTCACAGTATCTGTCTCATATTGGCGCCGCCTTCAACTACACTAACACAGCTGGTCCTGAAAACCAGTGAAGAGACTCAGGGGTCCATCATGAGCATCGTGGAAAGGAGGCGGAGCCTCTCGCTGGCTGGCGTCTGTTCTTCACCACAAACGAATGAAATGTTTCTAGAAGAAGTGGTTTGGTGAAAGAATAAAATATGCACGTTTTGACCGCACTCAGGCATGACTGGCGGCCACAGTTCGCTTCTTTAGCATTTTGGCCCGGAGTTATTAAGACATGTGGCCTCATTAGACAAGCCGACGGCGTAAAAACAGTTATACGGCTCCTGGGTGTCGTATAATTTCTCTAATGATCTGAACCGATACGGCATACACATCGGAGTCGAGGCTGCAAAGAAGCGTTATGCATTTTATAGTAGAACCTTTGTGTCGATTAATCAACAAATAGAATGATAATCGGCCTCAAAGTGGCTTGTGAATATTGCGAGCTATAAAAAAGTGGTATGAAAAAAAACAGGTAAAAGTGGCGTGCGACGCTCCGACAGTCTGTACTATTTCTAATATTTGAATAACGAGTAAAAAAATATATTTCATGTGTCATCGTATTCTATAGCCTGCCTATCATTTTAATCTGCTGTAAGAGAGTGACGGCTGAAATGCAATAATAAACAGCAGTTTCCGCTTCAGCAACATTAATGTCGGTGCTTGTACTCCTCTGTAGTGAAGCTGCGTGGGTGAGCCAGTGAGCCGATGGTGTTTATTCTGTGAACTGTAAGAAGAAATGAACCAGTACTATAAGGCCAGTGATGAATGTGCCACTCCAGTGAAGGTTAGTTTGGCCACTTCTGTAAAAACAGAGACACTGTGAACTGCAGTAGTGCTTTTACAGAGCAGTTTTGGAGGGAAAGCTACCTTTTATTACAAGTTCTGACTTTTTTTGTCAACATCACCAATAAAACTGAATATTAAACAGACTCGTCGATGCGGTATCTTAACTCGCCGTCTTTAGAACGGGACCAGGTGGGAGAAATGGAAACGAACATTTGTGGAAACATTTTGATTTTTTCACCAAACCATTCCCTTAAAGCTTCAGTCGGAAGCTGCTGAACCAGCGGCTGCAGGATCCGCTTTGGGCTGCAGGGGGCGCAGCACACGTTTGTTAGCTTTATTAGTGTAGATGTAGAAGTGGACTGCTCTGATTGGGCCTTTGTCCTCTATTGCCACGATAAAGTTGTCTTCGTGTGTTCGGACAAGCGCGTCTCGTACAGAAGGACGTCTACGTGAGCTGTAGTGATGAGGACTAGCCGATTTGGACAAGAACGACCGAAGGCGACTGACATTCTATGAAACTGTCTGAGGGTCTGTGTACATTGATAAGACTGACAATAACAGACAGTGTTTCCAAGGCAAATACTACCAACAGTCCTTACTTGTAACATCCCGGGTTACAATGTTTTTAAAGGTTTTTTATCAAGTCATAGTTCAGAAGGACACGCAGTCATCAGGAGTAATACGGCGGCGTCTGGAATTAAGGGAACTCCTGCCTAGAAATGATGCCAGGACCACTAGCTTCCCAGAATACAGTCTGGCTGAGTGCACAGGGGGTTACAGAGGGACTGGGTCAGGTCAGATGTGGCTAAAACCAGTAATCAGGAAGATTTAGCTCATTTAAAAGAAGCTCTAACTCAATCCCTTCCTATAATGGCTGCTGGTCTTTATCTTAATGGACAATAATTCAAAACTAAACTTCTGGAAAGTGACATTTTGTTCCATGTGCTCCAAAGTTGCAGATACTTGAAGTGTGTAAACAAAATGCGTTCTAAAGCAAGATTAAGACTGAAGACCCTTCAGACGGGTTGTTCTTTTGGATCCTGGACTCACCTAGCCTTCCTCATCTTCTCTGTGGTGAATAAAACTGCTAATGAAATAAACTCGACTAAAAGCGCTTCTCTCGCGCGGAGGCTCCTGATATTCCCTCCTGTTTCCTGTGCACTTCCTTTTCTTCCAAGCACTTACAGTTCAGGCCGTGGAAAAGAAAACAACAACAAAAAAAATTCCAGTATTCCGGTTACACCCATCCGGACACACACATGAACACACATTCGAGCAGACGCGCACACACACACGCACGCGCACGCGGAAGAGATCAGCAGAAACGCTCGCGGAAGTCCCTCTCGGCGATTCGTAGTAGTGTTGGTGTGGCCCTGTACCAGCCCTTAACTCTACCTCTGCATCCCTCGCTTTTCTACCCCTCCTCTCTCTTCTGGGGGCTGCATCGCATACACCCACCACACACACCACTACACCCCTCTGCGTGATACACCGCCCCCCTGCGCAGCGCCCCCGTTTGGCTGGGAGGGGCGTGTCGCCGTCATTGAGCCGCCCAGTGCGCTCTCCACCCTGAGGATTGCGGGAAGCTGAGAGTAAGTGAAGAAGAAGGCCTCGTGCAGTGTGGCGTGACGGGCGCTAAGGGAGCCTGCGGAGATGGAGTCCCAGTACACCGCTCCGCACCCCCAGAGCCGGCCCACCTGTGTCAGGGACGGGCCTTTGGCTGAGACAGGAAACAAGAGAGACAATCAAATTAGTATTAATAGTGAAAAAAGGGGCGGCTGACTTAGAAATAAATATTTAACATAATAATAATAATAATAATAATAATAATAATTTTTATTTATATAGCGCCTTTCCAGAGCTCAAGGACACCTACTATGCATCAAAACATTTTCACAACCCATTATATGGTCGCGTGTCTGAGGTTCTATAAGTTGGATTGATTGAATGAATGAATAGAAAGAAAGAAATTAGGAAAGAACAAAAGAACCGAGTGCCACAAGGTCCTTAAAGTGACATTTTCAGTATCAGACCGATGTTTAGAACAATATTCCAAACTGGTATTTTATTAATTATGGAGGTGGAGGGGCTCAGTGGGTAGGATACTTGCCCCCAGACCAAGAGGTCATGGGTTCGAATCCTAGCTTCAGCACACCACTGGGTCCGTGAGCAAGACCCTTAACCCCGAGTTGCTCCAGGGAGAGACTGCCCCCTGTAGGTAGGGAATGGAAGTCGCTTTGGATAAAAGCGTCTGATAAATGCCGTAAATGTAAATTATTTAATGGACTTCTGCACAAATGATATTTTATGTATATTGTAGCACATCTGTAGCTATATTTCTCTGTAATGACAATCCCACTTTCTCCAGCCTACATATGTATCGGACAAAAGCGATGCATTCTCACAGCGGTGCACTTTGGGTAAGTGTTCTTTATGTAGTGACACACAGAACATGTTTTGTAAAGCAGACTGTGGTGTAATTTACTGTCACTCCTAATCATCACTGCACCACACACAAGCAGGCAGTTCCAGTTAGTAGGGCATTACTGCTCCTCTCCTGTTAATAGGACCCTGTGCAGTACTATAATGGACTGTGGAGTCCCAGATTCATTATTTACATTCCAGCTTTCTGTCTTTGCCTCATAATTAGTTGAGCGCACAAACAGTGGGAAACAGGGCATGCTTTGAATGACTGCATTGCTATGATGGGAAAAACTGGGACAAAAATGTGTCGAATAACTCGATAAATGTACTTTTATCCAAAGCGACTTCTATTTCCTACAGGGGAGAGTCTCCCTGGACCAACTTGGGGTCTTGTTTAAGAACCCAGTGGTGTGCTGAAGGTAGGATTCGAACCCATGACCTGAAATATCCTACCCACTAGGCCTCCAGCCCCTTCAGATTCATTACAGATTCATTAAAGAAATCATCATTAATCTGTACTTTGTTCTGCAATGTAACGAGGTCCAGTTAGAGAACCTTTCCAGAAGATTATAACCTTTAATTATTTAGTGTGATTATATATATACACACACGTGATCAATATCTTATTGTCGAAGCTTGAATTTTCACTTTTCTGTGTCGTATTCTCAATCAATTTTACAGAAAATGAGCCTCAACAGCCCCCCCCCCTTCTCTCACTCAGTGGTCTGTATCTCCCCCTTTGTTTGCTCATGTATCGCTATCTATCTACCATCTATTCCCCCGTTTGCCTTGTATCTGCCTGCCCTGTCACAGCGTTTACCGCCTGGAGCGGACCTGATCGGCTGAAAGGGATCACGTGGGACGGCTGAACTTGCATGCAGTTGGTCTGTGGGTTTCCTCGGTCTCTAAATCGCCACGAAAAGACTATAAAAGCTGGTCCACCTGTTAGTGACCGCTGGCCTAGACCCATCAGGCATCCGATCTGTCATTTACACCCTTACACTACAAATCTGCAAACACATACCTGATGTAGAAGCGAGTTGTTGGGAAGCCCTGGTGTTCCTGGCATGGGTCGTGCATGTTTGCTGTGGATGTTGTTGATGGCTGGAGATTTGGGCATTTTAGGCCTGCCGGGACCCTGCGACCCCCCTCCTCCTGCAGACGCTGCAAAAACAAAATTACACACTAAACAGTGACGGCACAGAACAAACAAAACACACTATTCATTTATATTTAGATTGCGCACTACAGGTCATGCTGTCAATATATACATTTAAACCCAACAACGTATTTTAACCGTTGCCTTAATGAGAAATCTGATTAACTGCTCAGGTTCTCCTATAACAGTACCTCAGTAGAGCTTCATACTGCACCTAGAATTAATTCCGCTAACACAAGTAGCTTGGGTTAATTAGCTAGACATACGCAAATAAAATAATACCAGTTCCCTGCAGATGCTTACACTCCCACTCAGGTCAGGAATCAGGTCATATTAATGACATTATTTTATTACATCATTTATACAGTGTACTATAAATCTAATGTCACTGTAATGCAAAGTTATTAAAGGACAAATTCCTCTAAAATCTTAAGTTACTATAGAATCATATAGATACTTGATATAAGGCCTGTTTATGTAAAAGTAAACAGTGATCCGCACTATTTCTGCTATGTTTGGCGATACCTGAGCTAGTGAGGCTGCTGCTAGCAGGCGAGCTCTTCCTCCTCTTGCTGTCGAGTCGGGCGTCCGCGTGGCCGTGATGCTCGCTGCTCTGGTGGACGAACGGGCCGAGCGAGAGCGTGGAGTCGCTGCTGTTCATCATGACGCTCATGCGCTTGATGGGCTCGGCCGGGCTGGCGGGCGGCGGCCCGCGGCTGGCTGCTTCCTGTCGAAGGCTTAGCGAGTTGGCGCGGCCCGGCGGGCAGTTAGCGCCGGTGCTGTGAGAGGAAGAGGAGGACGAGGACAAGGAAGCTGTGGAGGAGGGAGTGGAGGTAAGCGAGGAGTGGAAGCTGCTCCCTGAGGTGCCCGAATTCACTGCACAATTCTTCTTGAAGGAGGAGGAAGAGGAGGATGACGAGGAAGATTCGGCGGCGTAGGTGCCGTGGGGCGTCAGTAGGGAGCTGTTTTTGCGCTTTTTTGCGCCTGCGCTACTGCCCGCGCTCACACTGCTGCTGCCGCCTCCACTTCTGCCGCTGCTGCTGTTAGCGACGGGGCTAGCTAGCGTGGCTGAGGAGGAAGAGTCCCTGACCCGGAAGGGTTTGGCTCCGGAGCGGGATTTGAGGGGCCTGCTGGAGCCAGGCGTGGAGGGCAGCGAGGAGGAGTGGGCCGAAGGCATCTGGGGTGACGACGAAGACACTTGTCTGGACGAACTGCTGCTGCCGCTGTAGGACGGCTGCTCTCCTGCCCTCTGGGGTGCGGCCCGGGCGTTCAGGGTGGTCCCGTACGACAGCACGGGCTTGCTGTCATACGATTGGCCGTAGGGAGACGGGGGGGAGGGGCTGAGGAAGCCCGAAGAAGAGGAAGAGGAAAGAGTGTTTGCGCTCGACCGATGAGACGTCGGAACAGCCGATGAGGATGAATTGTCCGGCGCCAGAGGAATTTTCCTACGAGGTCAGAGCACAGAGTAGGAGGAGAGACAACATTTGGAAAGTCTTCAAAGCTGCAACATGTATTCAGTACTGATTATAAAACAGAGGTAATCGCTAATTCTGGTCGCAGAGGGCCGGAGTCTAGAGCAGTCTGGTGACTTATCAGCACTATTACATCAATTAAACCAGAGTTGTATTAGATCTGCCTGGCGGCGCAGGGGGTGGCGCCGTCGCCTCAGAGCAGGCGGGGCCGGGGACGGACTCGCAGTTTCCTCCCGCAGTCCAAAGACATGCATGTCGGTCGAACTGGAGACACTAAATAGGTGTGTGTTTGTGCATCCGGCGACTGGTCTAGGGTGCTTCTCTGCGATAAATGATATTTAAATGGTCTACATTAATACATTTCAGATTATTAGACCAGACCAAATGCTACGCTCTTCATGAACATCATAAACGCAAACTGGCAAATTTCAATCTGCCTGACGCTGCGGTCAACGCGGGCGCAAATTTCCCCTTGTGGGACTAATAAAGGTTTATCTTATCTGATTTTTAAAGCAATGATCTGATGTATTAATTGTAAGGTGCCTAAATGTAAAACTATATTAGACTGGAATAATGGCAGACATTCATGATCTCTACTTTACTGGAATAATCCAAAGTGTTCAGTGTCTTTTGTGCATAAAGACCACGACGATGATGATGATGATGATGATGATGATGGCACTTACTTCCACATCAGAGAATTGACGTGTTTGTCCATCATCGCTGCCAGGGCACAGCGGACGCGGTTCCAGCGCCGGTCAAAAGAGTAACAGCTCCTCCCGAAAAGGCGGCTTCCAAAAGTGCAGTACTGACGAGACAAAAGGGAAAGAAACTGAAGCACAAGATTTCCTCCATATTTTCAGAACATGAGTTTCATGTTAAAATGCTAAAGATAACAGGAGGAAATACATCGATTACTGAATAACCAGAAGCAAAGCTTTAACCTGCTACCAATAACGGGAAGGATTCAAAGCCTGACATCAGCAAGTGCTGGGATTCACATGCATTCAAATATTGTCCATCAGGTAATCATCGAGCCCCTCGTGTGCTTAGTCAGGCGTGTTGGGACTAAACCGGTAAACCGTCAAAGCAAACAGCTGAAAAAATGCTGGAAGTGAAAGAGAGAGACTTACAGCAGCTGGTCGTGGGTGATAACCTGAATAGTGGCAGTCCAGTTTGTCCACTCCCTCCTCTCTCTCTTCGTTCTCGCCCTCGTCGCTGGACAGGCGGGACACCCCGTCAGGCGTGGGCGCCGGGTGGGGGTGCTGAGTCGAGTCATGGGCCACGGCAGGGTCCCCTAAACCGCTCGCCCCACAATGAGAGCTACTGCTACTTAGCCTGAAGAAGAAACGTAAGAAAGAAAACAGAAAATCTTTAAGAACAATCCATTTATGGGTTAGAGATCACTGATATGTGAAAGACTGTTGGTCAATAAAGGTGATCAGCCATCAACAGCTATAAGACAGCTTTGTTTATTCAGAACTATTCTAGTGTGTTCATATGACTCACATGTTCAAACAGACATTCTGAAATATACTCCAAACTATTAGCTTTAAGCTTTAAAACACTGAATATTAGCTTTAAGCTTTAAAACACTGAATATTAGCTAGATTATGTCGAGGGAAGGGTTTGGCCTGCTGTGAGAAAGCTCCTACGTATTCAGTTCTCTGCAGAAGTCTCTGTTTAAAGCCTTTGTTTCTCGGTGTGTGGTGATGAAGTGTGTTTCTGCTGGTAAAGTTAACACTAGAATAAAGGCACTAATGTAAACAGTAGCTGATCTGGTGTGAGCTGCTGAGGAGACACAGGTTCAGCTCCAGGTTCCTCCAGCCGCTGTTTGGATGGTGAAACTCCATCAGAAGCTCCCGATTTCATTTAATGAAGGACTGATTGAGGATTTTGATGGAAACTACAAGTAACTGAACTTCCACAAGAAACGCATCGATATACTGAACATTAAATCCCCGTTTACTGCAGTGTTCTTTCAATTTACTGTCATTAGTTTGATTAAGTATATTTAGTGCTTGTTGCTCATCTACAGTATTTTAGCAGCTGTCTTCCGCACAGATCACGCAGTAACTACGATCTTGTTGAACTCACACATGTGGCAATACTGTTCGGCCCTGGGGCTGTTCTATAAAGCAGGAGTTCCCAGTTTAGCAAAGACAACTTCAGCCCAAAATCAAGCCTGTCTCATTAGTAAAGGGAGGAGGTACGTTACTATTGGACAATCCTCAACTTTGGGCTTTTGAGGGAGTATCCAATACCCTTTGATGGCAGAAGGAAAGAAGAATGAACTAATAAATGCACTCTGGATGCAGGTGTGTGTATGGAAAGGCCTGGTTTGGGCAGGAACGGGGCGACTCACCGTGGAAGACCAGGATTGTGAGGTTTGGGTTTGCTGAGGGTAAAAGGCTTGGGGGCGTCGGCGGCGGTGCCGTTGCCATGGGGAGTCGGGTGGTGGGGGTCTTGCGGGAGGCGGGAGAGGGGCGGGTGGGGGTCCCTGAGAGGGGGGGTTTGCTGGGAGGGCTCGGACCTGTGCTCCTCTCGCGCTCGATTCTTGTGCTCAGCCAGCAACGTGTCGAAGCGCTTCCGCCGCCCGAGCACCGCCCTCCTCTGGCTTAAGGAATGTGTCTGCAGGAGAGAGGACCACAGGTGTGTTAAAGACAATAATAATAATAATAACAAAAATGACAACAACGAAATATCATCACAGGTCAACAAAACTGTAATCAACAGCACACTTTTCTAAACCAGTGTTTCACGCTGATCTCACAAACACTGTACCTGAAGGAGACACTACACACAGATCTGAGATCAGTATAGAACTAGCTTCATCACAAACACTGTACCTGCAGGAGACACTAC
>JBBPDC010000135.1:15159635-15179838 GCA_037974485.1 Hemigrammopetersius urotaenia
GGTGTGTGTGTGTGTGTGTGTGTGTGTGTGTGTGTATGTGTAGTGTGTGTAGTGTGTGTGTGTGTGTGTGTGTGGGGGGGGGGATGCTGAAGAGACCTGAACAGACAGGCAGTGTGTGTTGGGAGAGTGATGGGGAGTGGAGGTGAGATACACAGACTGCGACAGACTCAGGCAACACAGGCAGGCTGCAGGACAAGAGACCTGGCTGACAAAAGGACTCACTCAGATCCACTAAAGCAGCCAGTTCTGCAGTTACAGGAACATCCTGACATCCTGGCTTCCCTTTGCAAACTTTCTTCAAACCTCTCTCTCTTTTCTCTTTAACTGAGTTAACTGGTGGAATTAACCCTCTAACTTCCTCCCTTCCCAACATTTCACACCAGGTCCTATTCCCTGGCAATAAAGTGTTTGTTTTTTTAGATGCAAGGACTGTTCTCCCTATTCCACTCCGTAGCTGAATACACAAACTGCTTTAGCCTTAAACAACACAGCATACGTCAGCATGCCCCGATGGAGTGCTACTTCGGAAGCTAAACCTTCATTTTGTTGCTGTCAGAACAAAATCTTCAATGAAAACATTTAAAGTGTTTAATATAGCAACTACTTTTGAACCGTATCTAACACAGCGTACACAGCAATCGTGCCTTTAGCAAGCAAGAGGACAATCAACATACATTAAAGATGCTTCATTATGCATCATGTCTTCAGAGAGAGAGGTGAACAGCCACAGTGACACGTCTGAGCACCACACGCCTCTCTCAGGTCTCGCTTTTGGCTCGGAAGACCAACGGCAGATTTATCATTCGCTGAGTTGTAATTAAGAGAAGGCAGAAGGACTATTGTTGGCAGCATAGATACTGTTCAACAATTCACTGACAGACATCTATGTGTGTGTGTGTGTGTGTGTGTGTGTGTGCTCACATTGTAACAGCTCCCTGCCCGGCCAAGCATGATCTGGCACGTTCTCAGCTCTGCACACAAATACACTCCCCTCTCCTTTCGCTCTCTATTATGACCAAGGCTGTTGTCACCTTCCTGAGATCGGTAATTATGGTGGTCTTCAGCCACAACAGTGTTTATTTAAAACACTCCAGTATCTTCAGAGTAAATGTGAGATAGACTTACAGCCTCGTTAGTCCAGTGCTCAGCGCCCCGACAACATTCCCTCCTTTTCACTGCAACAGTTGTGACACTGCAAGTGTTCTGAAGAGAAACACCCAATATGCCCCATCACATATATTTCACTGGCACCGTACACCATACAGACGAATGCAGCCTCTGTCAAATTACACGTTTTGTTCATTAAGTGAAAATGTGTTAAAATGTAGTTACGATGGACAACTTTTAACATTGCTTTAGTGCACAGTTTCAATTTATTTAAAAAAAACAAACATATCTTTAAAAATGCACTAACTTTTGCACACGTTTTGATGTTTCTCTCCATCATGTTACATGTATGCAAACAGTGCTGTGCATTTAAATGTGCATAAATTAGTTCCCTGTAGAGAATGTGTCATTACTTTCAATAAAAACTATCAGGAAGAGATCATTTGAGCTGAGGTGCTTAAAATTGTCCGTGCGACTGTGTATCACAATGCTCTTTGCACATTTATCACATTGCTACTGCATGTGTTTACTGGTTAAAAAGCTCTAAAGTTCCAAAAGAAACTGTGTGAATGCATCTGAGGGTGACTAGATATGCAATATAAGTGTAAATATAATATATTTAATCTACTTTTCTGTTTGTTGATAAAGTTAGTGGAGCAGAATGGTGGAACAGAACTGTTATGTAGTAATGAGCCCAGCACAGATCTGGGAGGAGGCCTCTACCTGTCACCATGCTGCATGGACTGATTTGGGAACAGATGGGTTGATAACACTTTCCAAAACTTGCCTAAAAAGGGATCCCTGGTGTGACATGTGGCAAAGCATATTGTTTGAAGGTGTCCCATCTTCTCCCTCTCCCTCTTCTATCATTAAGATGTTGAAGAGCGTACCCACCTGGCTGTGTTTAGCTGTACCCCATGGGGCTCCTGCCACTCACTGATGAATATGGAACTCATCCAGTCAGAAGGTTTTGGAGCTACTGGGGTGAACTATGAGCTTCAGAGAAGTGCTGGAAATTAGGACAGGACAAAAAAGGACATCAATGGTGGTCCTATCACACACACACACACACACACACACATGATATATATATATAATTC
Source organism: Hemigrammopetersius urotaenia (assembly GCA_037974485.1). Taxonomy (NCBI): domain Eukaryota; kingdom Metazoa; phylum Chordata; class Actinopteri; order Characiformes; family Alestidae; genus Hemigrammopetersius; species Hemigrammopetersius urotaenia. Next base: position 15,161,843 of record JBBPDC010000135.1, read on the forward strand.
TGTTCTATTTCTACCGTGTACAAACATACATATTCATAAATAAATATGTTTGTATAATATATATATATACACACAAACATATTTTTATATTTATTAATATTACATGCTGCTTCTGCTTATAAAGGCTTGTGTTATTTTATCTGCACTGTTATTATTATTATCGTGGTTGGTGTTATCATTACTGTTATTATGTACAGAGGTATCCTGATATCATTCCATTCATTTGAGATGCTGTTTTAAAATACCTGTCCTGCCCAGTGGTTGATCTATACTGGGCCCAGTGGTTGATCTATACTGGGCCCAGTGGGAATATAATCACTTAAATTGGCTTTTAACATACAATAACATAAACAATAAAAACATAAAAAACGAACGCCATGCTAGCTTATAAGTCCAACAGGGAAAACAGTAACGGGGGAACACGGGAAAACGCTCATCACAGGTGGGGAAACGTTTAAATCAATTTCTCTAACATCGCTAGCACAAGTATCCACACTGAGTTCACTATTACTTATAGCAGTAATAGTGAACTCAGCACACCACAGGACACAATGGAAGTCTGCCATGCTAATGTGGGCTAAGCTACACAGTATGGACACAAGTATTTGGACACACTTCCATGCCCAGACATTTTGGACAACGCCACTTCGTGGACACAGTTTGGGGAATAACCTCTATATTCCAGCATGTTTGTGCTCCAGCTCCATAAAGCCCTGACCTCAAGCCCATCCAACACCTTCAGGATGAACTGGTACAGAGATTGTGAGCCAGGCCTTCTCGTCCAACATCAGCATCTGACCTCATAAATGCTACAGAATGAATGGAGACAAATTCCCACAGAAATCCAAAATCCTGTGGTAAGCCTTCCAAGGAGAGTAGCAGCTGTTATAGCTCCTGAGGAGGAACCGACTTCTTATTAAAGCCCATGTATTTGAAGGCAAAGTGCCTGTTGGTGTAATGGTCTGACGTCCCAAAACTTTTGTCCGTACAGTGTAACACTTGTCAGAAATATCCTAAATTTGGCTACTTTTTACACATAAGCTGCTAAAACAACTGATAAACATCGGCTGAGCTGGCTAATGTGCAGGTCGCCTGGCCAATCTGACACGAAATCAAATGTCACTGCAGGTCATTATCAATTAACATGAATTTTATTATAGAATGATTAGACTTAAAATTTCATGTCTGTTACAGCCTCACGGTATGATAATGATAACATTATAGTAGCGAAATAAATGACTGTTGGATTTGTTTTGCGCCAATCCGTTAAATTTTACGATTTAAACGAATGTGCGCAAAACCGCCGTGTAATTTAAAAACAGAAAAATCCGATATTCACCTTTTCCGTAAAGTTTGCATTTCCTTCAAACCTAAAACTGATCTGTTTATCTTTTAGGCCGATTTTTCAGTAAGAAATTACATTTTACTCATTCTGAGCATTTCTGAAAATCCACCCCCTGTTCTATGGACATGTTCTTTAATGATTCAGTGTAAGTCCTGTATAGTCACTAGCCGCCTGTTTTTGTATCAATAAATGTTTCTTTATCTCTAAAACATAGCTGGAATACATTTACATAAACATTTAGGGCATTCAGCTTATGCTCTTATCCAGAGGGGAGACAGTTCATGACTGAGCAGCAGAGTGTTCTAATGTGACAAAATTACCGAACAGCTAATACAACTCCTCAGTTTATACAAATATTTGTTTCGCTTAAAAAAGCAGCGAATACAGTAACACACAGGGTTTTCTTTGTTCATAGCTGGACGCGGTGTGGTTCAGGTATTGACTCCTCTCCGGAACACTAAGGTGTGTCAGCATAACCACTCTCTGAATGCCTTAAACTGGGCCATAAACACTAGCATTGTGCTTCGGGTATTTTATATGCGCTCATCACTTCTTGAATATGTTACAATATGCATGCAAAGATAAACGCAAAGTCTGGTCTAAAATACACATGTCAAACAAACCAGTTAGCAACTATGCTAATGTTACTTCGACAGTTTGGTTCATATTTGAGATTTATTTAAGACTTGCTGCTCGGTAGAAACGAGATTTGTCATTTATAAGAACTTGCCAAAGTAGCACTTTATCTTGCTAAATGCTTATCTGGCTAACATGCTAACAGGCTTAGCTTTTGCTCTACAAAACAGACTGCTAAAGTCAATTTGAAGCTCATGTCCACTGTAGCAAAAAGTAGCATTAAAGATCAATTGTAAGTGACCAGTATTTCAAAATGAGTCAATAAAGAATTCTGGTAAAAGTAGCCAAAATTAGCCACAACTCTTTCCAGTGCTGTTTTTACTTACCATAGAAGAATTAGAAAACAGTTTAATGACTTGCGTGTGGGATAATTGATCTGCCTCTTGAAAATAGAGAGTAATATTGAACCCTACTTGCTATGGATCGCATCGGATGTATGGGTGATTCCACAGCAGCTATCATGAACGAACCCTCTATATATTGTTGAGTATTGTTAATTAATTTACAGTTTAATAATAAATTAATAAACATACTAGTATGGCCATTATCTTTAATTGCTTACAGAGTCAATACTGGCCACTCAGAGCCTCAGCTGGCCCAGATCACGCATGCTATCTGACTATACAAACCCTGATAAAGAGATCTATACTTACACAACAGGACTCTCAACATTAATCCCATAACACACAGTTAATCTGGGACATTAAACTGAGAATTTATACATATGTATGCTCATATGTACTGTATGTGTAATAGATTTATTAGGGATGATTATGTTTATAGATGACTAAACATTTCACGCTGGTTCAAACCCCAGCTGTCAATGTAAGTGAATGTGGGTCTCATAGTACAACTGGTGATTTCTTATGAAGCTTGTTAAAGGTGAGGGATAGTGAGCAGGTTCATATCCCAGCTGTAATGTAAAAGCGGCTTAATATCAATATGTGAGGGTATGTAGGACATGCTGGCCGACATATTCACATTACAAACACTTTAAACGTTTCACCAGCTTGAAATCACCCATGAGATTTGATGAACTGTATGTGTGTGTGTGAGAGAGAGAGAGAAAGAAAGAAAGAGAGAGAGAGAGAGAGAGAGAGAGAGAGAGAGAGAGAGAGAGAGAGAGAGAGCGCGTTGGTATCTGGCCTCAGCCTGCCCTCTCTGCTCCACTCCAGCACTAAGCAGAGCTGACAGGCCGAGCACTGCGCTAAACTTTTGGCGTTAAGAGGCCAATCGTGGGTGGCAGGTCACGCAGTAAATGCCCCCTTTACCCCGCAGAGCGTTCGTGTGTTGGGGGTGGCATTTAGGAGATAGAGCGTTCAATACGCATGCGCCGTGCGTCGCGGCATCATCAATCTTACACCGAAACCAATATGTTTTCATGTCGACCCTTTCTGTACCGCCTTCATAGGCCTAGATATGGTGAAAAAGTATGCGGTGTAGTTTCTGTGTACGGCATTCATAGACAAATGGGAAATAGACTGCTTAACATTCTGCATAGGATGAACAGACCACTTCATATTGTGCAGTAATTATAAAGAAGCGCCAGCTAGCCCCGGGTACAGGCTATAACCTGTGAAAAGAAAGCCCGTCTCTATAGGTTGTTGTAAGTAAACGGGCCGCATTGTCGTGTAAATGTGTCTGTAAGCTGCTTGGCCGCGTTAACATCGAGTTTACAGCAACGGAATCTAATGTTTATTGTGTGGAGGAGTCGCTAATGGGGTCTGAATAAACTTCACTCAGGGGGGGACAGCATCTGCATACTCGGGTGCGGGGCAGGGGTAAATTGAGAGGATGGGGGGTGAGTCTGGCCGGCCACTTAACTCAGTTAAAAAACCCTAGGGGGAGTTTATTCATTCATTCATTCATTAAAAACAACGAGGGACATGTTTAATGACACACAGGATCGTCTTTTTGAATCTGTTTATCTATTTATCTATCTATCTATCTATATGTATGTCAATCAATCTATCTATCTATCTATCTATCTATCTATCTGTCTGTCTGTCTGTCTGTCTGTCTGTCTGTCTGTCTGTCTGTCTGTCTATCTATCTATCTATCTATCTATCTGTCTATCTATTTATCTATCTATCTATCTATCTATCTGTCTATCTATCTATCTATTTATCTAGCCAACAATCTGTTTGTCTATCCGCCTATCTATCTGTCTGCTCTTTATAATTAATTTAATTATACATTTAATACAATTGTTACTACCAGCTTATATTGGCAAATTCATTCATCTGAAACACGAGAAAGGAACATGCACAAGTGTATTAATTTATTATTTATGTTTATTAATTTATTATATATGTATTTATTTATGCATTTACTTGATTGTTTATATATTTATGTATTTAATTCTATGTTTGTTTGTTCATTTTAAACGTTATTATTTAATTGCTATTTGCTGACTCACTGTTCCCCTGTGAGATCCCCTGTTTCAGAAATGGAAATGTGTCATTTTTAAAACGATAAGGGGGCGGTACACTCGTTCGTTTACTTCATCGTTGTTCAATCGATATTACTCCTGAAAGGTTCAGTAGGGAGGACAGAACGTGTCTGACTCAGGACGCTAGAGGAGCAGTTTTTAAGACTAAAATAAAAGACGGTGAGCCTGGAAAAGCGCCGTGTTTTTTTTTTTGGACAGCGAGGGGCTTTTTTGAGTCTGTTTTTAATATAAATAATAATTTGTTGTGAGTCACAGGTGAAATCGTCTGCAAACAAATGAGATGGAGCAGGGTCCTGTACAGAAAAGGCGAGAGGGGGACTGGTCATTGTAGCAAAGAGCCACAAAACTCTGGATTCCTGCAAACTTTCAGAGGGGCCCTTTTCATTCGCTGCCGTACCTCTGGCCAGGCGAGGGCTTTTCTTCCCTCCTTTAATCCGTCCCTTTATTCCAGAAAAACACAAAACCAGGTTCCACGCAGTGCTTTAGTGGCTAAAAGTGAAAGAGCTGTTTTTTTCCTCGCGAAGCCTGAGCTCTGAATTGCACTGCAGAAAAAAACAGGCTGGTGTGAATAGGTGGAGGAGGAAAAACGTTTAATAGGATCCGAGGGAGGCTCTGCTCTCTCAATCTGTTCTTTAAAACAGGTGGAAACGGGACCTTCTCCATTATCCAAACAGCATAAGCAGCGAGCAGCGTGGAAACGGCGTTTTTAAAACCGCCAGGATTAAAGCGACGGGGCAATGAAAACTGAAACTAGTGGAAGAATCCGCAAATCCTCATTGTTCACCTCACCTTCCACAAATATCAAGTACAACGACGGGGGGAAACAGAGAAACAGGCTCGCCTGACGTGGGTAAAATAAAAACAGGGAGAAAAGAATTCAGTTAATACATAATTTAGAGCACAGACTCAAAAGGGCTAATTAAATAAATCCGTTCCAGTTCATTTCGTTTCCAATTCAGGTTAAAAGTGGTTAATTCAAAAACAAAAACAAGAAATTAAACGAAACAATACTTTGGAATGATGTGACCTAAATGACAGAAAAGCGCCTGAAATAAATGGAAACAATGTGAAAATCGAAACACACACATACACAATGATAATATACCTCTCATATATATATATATGTGTGTGTGTGTGTGTGTGTGTGTGTGTATAATAGTATAATAATAATTATATAATAATTGTTATGTTTTGCATGCGCTCTGTCATCAGACAGTAACCATGAACGCGTGCCGCCAGATTTGGGTTCGTGCAGCCTCTCTAATAAAGCGTTATGTGTAATATGTGTGATGCATGTCCTCCCCCATGGCCGCGTATAAATGGGCGGTTTAAGCGAAGGGGAAGAGCTCGGGCACCCTCAACTCTCTGCCAGAGATCAGAGCGCGCAGTGCTGAAAAGCAACACGAGGAGGAGGAGGAGCAGGAGGAGGAGGATGATGAGGAGCACCATCAGGAGGAGAAGGTCGTCTGGAAAATGTGACAGCAGTACAGAGCAGCGTCGTCACCCTTGAACACACGGTGCTTGTGGAGCAACTCTATGAGGTAAAACACTGGGAGCTGAGAAACAAACGTTCAAAAGAACTTAAATTGTTGAAATGTGCGTTAGTAGACAGAAGCGTGCTGATTTAATGACACTGAACGCATGACGCTTTATTTGGTGTGTGTGTCCTTCTCTCCTTAACGAGCTCTATTAATGTGCTGTTAATTTCTAGCGCGCGCTGCTTAATGAGCATTAACCTGCCTCCGCCGGACGTCTTTTTGAATGCAAATGGAAGAAGGCTGTGACAGTGGAGGGAGCGCGACGACGAGGCGCGCGTGTTAAGCTGATGCGCGTCCCGGGACACTCGGCCACGGAGAGCAGCGACAGCGATAGGAGCGAGGAGGAGAAGAGAAGCAGGAGGAGGTGGAGGAGGAGAGCAGGGCCTGGCTGGAGTCCGGTGGCCATGGCGAGCTCGGTGCCTCTGGAGACGGCCACATCCTGCGCGCGCCTGGACGGCGGCGTGGGTAGGGGCGTGGGCGCGGGCAGTGGCGGTGCCAGCCCGAAACCCTTGGCCTTCTCCATTGACCGGATCATGTCGATAAAAGCGCCGGGACCCCGGGCGAGTGGAGGTGCGAGCGGGGGCGGCGGAGGGGCGCTAGGGCCTCGCACGCTCCCGGCGCAGACGCCCTTTACCTACGACCTCCAGCAGGCCGCAGCGCTCATGAACTACGCCGAGCTGTGGAGGGCCGGGTTCAGAGGGGCCGCGCTTTGCGCCTCAGCGGCCGCGTGCCGGGCCGCTTTCTGCGGGGTCTGCGGCGGAGGAGGTGGCGGTGGTGCGGACTCTGCTCCGCGGAGCCGCGTGATCAAGCCGCAGGTCATTCACCGGGCTGTGGCCGCGGCAGCGGCTCCGCTCTACTACTTCGGCTGTTTGGACTCTCCGTGCCACCCGGGCGAGCTGCTGAACGGACACTTGTTCTCGTCCTCCGCGGCAGCGGCGGCTGCTGCGGCTGCTGCTGCTGCTGCTGCGGCGGCCTCGGTAGGGCCTCACGCCCGCGCCCACGCTCACGCCGCTCAAGCAGGAGCGCAGCACACGCTGCTGCTGCTCGAGAGCGCCAAGCTCGACAGACTGCCCACCCCGCAGCACCCGCACAAGGAGCGGCTGCCGGGGCAGCTCGACCACGTGGTGAAGGAGAACCACAGCACGGCCGCGGCGGACAGGAGCGGCGCGGGGAAAACGCACACAAACGGCAAAACCAACACCTGCGCCACGGACGGGAAACCCAAGAGCTTCACGTGCGAAGTGTGTGGAAAGGTGAGCTGTGGGGAACTTTGGGAAAGTTTCAAAGAGTTCATGAAAGTGTGTGAAGTGTAAAATTGCTTTAATGCGCGCGTAGCTGAAAATGTTTTATGTGACACTTTTATTTGATTTATTTTTACTAAATTAGTATTAAAATATTTACACATTCCAGGTCGTTTAGTAATATTTATTACATACGTGCATTGGTTTATTGCAGTAATGTGTGTGTTTTTACTGTATAGATTAATTTTACTTTTTTATATTATTCTGCTAAATGATCACAATTTTAGTGTCTTATTTTTTCTTCCAAAGGGGCTCTAAGTTTTTTAATTATTATTATTAAAACCGTTGCATTTTCCTAATTGGGGGCATTTATATTTGAAATGGGCTATTCTTGTTAAAACAAAATTGTAAACTAGTGTAATGTCAGAAACGATACTATCTTTTTTGAATGTATTTAATTGGTATAAGCTTCTGTACTTATTCGACCTTTCTTTTTTAAACTAAATCAGTGATGAGCGCGGGTTTCTTTTTCTTGTTGTTACACTAAATGAATGTTCACCTGAACTCACTGCGTGTTTGTGCCTGTCCGCAGGTGTTTAACGCGCACTATAACCTCACCCGCCACATGCCGGTGCACACGGGCGCCAGACCGTTCGTGTGTAAAGTGTGTGGGAAAGGCTTCCGCCAGGCGAGCACGCTGTGCAGACACAAAATCATCCACACACAAGTGAGTAACACCCTGCACTCCATTACAGTCCATTCAGCAGCCGGCCATTCAGGCATCACTCCTGTAATTGAAATGTAATTGCGGTGTCGTTACTTAGGCTAATCGAGCACCAATTTAAACAGCGGTGAAGTGTGGTTTTATTTATGCTATCATTTTCAATCACACTGACAGAATTCGAGCGTGATTGAGGCGCTCGTTGCAATTCAGTAATAACCAATATGCCTATAATCCGTTTAAAACATACAATCAATTTTAGAGCGATTCCAAAAGAATATTTAGTTTGCACAAACTAACCCCTGCTTTAATAAAAACACCGATTTATTTATTGATTTTGTTTTCTTTCTTTTATCACAGGAAAAGCCTCATAAATGTAACCAATGTGGGAAAGCTTTCAACAGGAGCTCCACGCTAAACACGCACGTGAGGATACATGCCGGATACAAGCCGTTTGTCTGTGAATTCTGTGGAAAAGGGTTTCATCAAAAAGGTGAGTTCGTTTTTAGCTTTTACGTTTCGACTATAATAATAATAATAATAATAATAATAATAATAATAATAATAATAATAATATAACGAAAACGAAATTTCCCTTCTCAAGAAACCAAAGTAAAACAGTTCAGTCAGAAATATAAACCAGGAGGGAAATATATTTCTAGCAGTATTTGTAACGCGAGGGCCTCTCGTTCCTGCCTGTAATCAGGCTGCGACAAGCTCCCAAACGTCAGGGCAAATATGAATTGTCACTTTGCACCAACTTAACTATCCCTAAAAGATTTTCACATTTGCCCACGGGTCAACGCACCCTCTGTGTTCTCTCTCTCTCTCTCTCTCTCTCTCTCTCTCATAATCCGACAGTTTGGGGGCTGTTGGGGAGGCTGAGTTTGATAAAGTTTGACAACTCCTTGACTTCAGCATGCTTGGAGATGAAACCCTCTTTTTTTCTTAGACCTTACTTAATTGTCAACTACTGACCTTTTATAGATAAAAGGGCCGGGGAACCTTCTACCCTTTCTGAAAATGTATTATTATGTTATTGTTGTTGTGATTAGGGGATCCAAGCACCACAATACTGAAACACTGAATCCCTGTTGAATTGATAGCCATTATTATTATATTATTATTACTATTGTCATTATTATTATCATTATTATAATCGTTATTATTATTGTTATCATTATTATCGTTATTATTATTGTTGTTAGGGAGTTTTTCCTTGCCACTGTCGCCGTCACTCTTGGCTTGCTCATCAGAGGCACTTCATTCACACACATTCTCACACACACATTTATTTCATTTATTTCATTTTGTAAAGCTGCTTTGTGACAATGACCATTGTTAAAAGCGCTATATAAATAACATTGAATTGAATTGAATTGAGTTATCATATTTATTATTATTATTATTATTACTATTATCATCATTATTATTGTCGTTCTTATGATCATATTTATTATTATTATTATTATTATTATTATTATTATTATTATTATTATTAACATTTTCTCGTCACTTCCAGGGAATTACAAAAACCACAAGTTGACGCACAGCGGTGAGAAGCAGTTTAAATGCTCCATCTGCAGCAAGGCCTTCCACCAGATCTACAACCTCACCTTCCACATGCACACGCACAACGACAAGAAGCCATTCACGTGCGCCACATGCGGCAAAGGCTTCTGCCGCAACTTCGACCTCAAGAAACATGTGCGAAAGCTGCACGAAAGCGGCAACTGCCCGGCCCCCGTGGTCCACGAGCCCGCCGGGGCTGCCCGGACCTGAATGGGCACACGGGGCCAACCGGGACAGCATCGGCTCCGTGCCGGGTCTCACCTCTGAACGACCGAACCGGCCGGAACCAAAGGACTGAACGAATCACTGCACAGTGAAATTGTACATAAACCTGAATAAAATATTATTTAAAAATGTTTTTTTAACCTTCAAAGTATCTATTTTTATATGACCATATAACGTGGCTTCGTTATACAAATAGCATATAAACCCTCAATGTTTTGTACGAAACGTTCAAAAAACGAGACGTTTACAGAATTAAATTATTTGAGGGAAATTTGAGTGTACTGAAAATAAACGGACAAAGACCATAATTTCAGACTTTACATTAATACGAGTTGCATTTTCTGCTTATGCTTATAACCACCTTCTTATTTTGAAGAATTTAATTTTTTTAATGTGTATTCAGTGTCACGTGAGGCGCACAGGTTTTATATATATTGTTATAATTCTGACAAACTAAGCTGGACTAAGAGATAATGAGTCTTAACTGGTGATGGAGATGCAGATGGTCAATTTCTCCTTTTTTTGTTACATTTTTTAATTCGCCGGGTTCTAAGATTTCCGCACGCGCTCATCTGAGATGCGTGATCGTGGGCCTCTCTCGCTAATTCCGTGCGCAAGCTGGAGAGAAAAGCGATTAGCGAAAGCTGGAACATCGCACGGCTTTAGGTGAGAGCGCAAAAGAGCGCGTTTTTTTTTTGCGGGTGATGAGGTTATGACGCGCAGATGAGCCCGAAACCGGCGGCCTCTTCAAAGCCCCCGCGCGCTAATCAGCTAAAGAGTCCCGGGAGTGGATGAATGGAAGGATGGATGGAGGTGTGTGGAGTGGAGTGGTTTGGGGGTGTGGGTGGTGGGCTAAGGGGTGTAGCTCCCGTGCATCCCGTTGCGCTAATAAAAAAAAAAAACCTCGGACCTTCCCTCGCCGTCTCCAGCTTTAATAAACCCTAATCCATTCCGCGCGCGCCTCCGGGAACCTCGTTCTGCTGAAATGAAGGCGTGAGCCCCAATCCCCACGCCACGATTAGAGCGAGGAAGACTAATATTAAAGAGAGAGAGAGAGAGAGAGAGAGAGAGAGAGTGAGGGGGAGCAGATTGTAGAGTCGATGTTTGGGATTGATGGAGTGTTTTGTCGCTGTGCATTAAACACTTCACACACACACACACTCACACACACACACACACACACACACACACACACACACACACACGAATTTAGGCCCTAAAGTTTTAACCCATTAATGGTCCATATGTCCTCCAAACGTTTCAATTTCACCAAACCAGAAAACCACAGGTGTTCTTTTTTTTACCGATTATTAATTATTATTTTAACTTTCCGTTCTCATTCAGATGGTGTTCATCAATAGGACTAAAGTAAAAAAAAAAAACAAAACTCATCACTTTCGACTAATGACAATGGTGCAGATCACAAACCATTAAAATGACCATAATACACCAAAAATGCAAGCGTCAAACGTTTGTGTGGCTTTTTTTTTTTTTTAGCTCTGATTAAGAAGAAAATGCTTTTACAGACTTTGATAACGCCTTAAAAAGTGCCTAGTATTTGCATTTAATTGAAAAGTTGAATGGCGATGCATCAGTGCAGCAGAAGTGCAACGGACAGCCTGTCTTGCTCAACATACGCTTTTATTTCATAGAAAGTAAAATACTGTGATCAATGAAGAAAGGAATAAATGTATATTTTTATTAAGTGCAGGACCAGGGAGGACCGAATTCCACTACAACAGAGAGACAGTGCTTAGCCGAGCTGACTAATTAAACGCTGATGTCAAACCATCCCCCATCTGGTCACTTATTAAAGTGACCCTTCAGTTAACTGACGTTTATGCAGAGAATGACTCCATCAGATTAGGTGCTGAGTGGAGAACTCTCATCCCGGGAACACCGATCACGCACAGATTAATACACTCAGAACCCAGTGAAAACATCTGAAGAGGCGAAAGACATTGGAAATGCAAATAAATAAAACATTGTACATTTTTATTTACCATTTCCCAGTCAAATACTACGATTAACCCACAGGTCCCATAGAATCTTAGGGATTTAGAAATAACGAGTTTTCAAATAAACGGACGCAGTTTATCCGTGCCGTAAAGAATTATAGGGTGGGTTTCGTGAGCAAGAGAGTAAATGATTGTCCAGTTATAGTAACATACGCTTTATATAATTAAACACTGCATCTCATATATATTTCTCACTCGTTCATTCCCTTACCTGCTCTCTCAGGGACTCCATCCACCTTCATTCATTCATTCATTCTCCAACTCTCACTCGTCCAACCCCTCACCCGTTCATTCCCTCACCAGCTCGTTCATTTTTTCACCTATTCATTCCCTGATTAATTCTTTCACTCCCTCACCGCCATTCTCCAACCCTCTCAACCAATAAATCCCATCATGTATTCATACTGACTCTTTCACCTATTCTCTCGCTTTCCCCTCACTAACCAAACCTCTCGCATCCAAGCCCTCGCCCATTTACTCTTTCACTCTCTCATCCAGTCATCCTCTCTCACCAGTCCATCCCCCTCACCCATTCATTCTGACTGTCTCACCCAATCAATTTCTCTCACCAACCGGCCTCTTATCCATTCATACTGACTCTTTCACCTATTCATTCTATCACTTTCTGGCCCGTCCTTCACTTCCTCACCAAACCCCTCATCCATTCATTCATCCATTAATTTATTCACTCCCTCACCCATCCACCCCCCTTTATCCATAAATTCTCACCAATCTACACCCTCATCCATTCATTTTCTTTGTCATCCTTTCATCTCCCTCACCCATTCCTTTTCTCTCACTCATTCATCCCTCTTCAATTCATTCTATAACTCTCACCCATCCACCGCCTCTTTCCCATTCATTCTCTCACTTTCTCATCCGTTCATTCTCTTCCTCTGTCACCCGTTGCCCTTTTCTCTGCACTCCTCTCTCAGCCCCTCTGAGCAACCAGCTCTGCTGCAGAAACACGTTAATTGGCAGCGGGTCTCATTAGGGGACGAGCCCGGCCCGGGACAGACACAAAGCCGAGCTGGACTTTTGTTTGGCCAACTCCATTGATGCTAAATGGAAGATTAACAGGGCCTTTTTTTCAAGAGGCGAGGAAGAAAAGGTCCCAATTAAGTCCACCAAATGTTAACTACATCGCCCCCCCCCACGGTTTAGACCGAATGAAATTCTAATTAAAGCGTCCTCTTCGGACAGTTTGGGGGAAAGAATTCATGCTCTCTCTCTCTCTCACACACTCTCACACACACACACACACACACGTTCTTCTAGAGGGGAAAGTTAATGAGAGACAGACGCACTCTCTCGTGATCTGGTCCTCGTCCCTTTTCCTCAAGAAAGAGGCCAAAGCACTAAAGCGAAACCAAACTGAGCTCTAGCCTTGTTTGTAAAAACACAAACTCATGAATAAAATGTTGCATCTGTTTGTTTTGTTTTTAGTTTATGTTTATTATTGAGTCCGCTGTGTAAGTCGTTTGAAGAAGAAAACGTTTCAGCACTTATACCGTGCAAATGAATGGCCCGAGTAATGCATGAATACACAAATGCAGCAATTAAGACACAATAACACTTTGCTCTCTGTTGTCATGGAAATGTTTAATGCAGCAGCAATACACATATAAATAACACACACACACACACACACACACTCTGATTTTGAACTGAAAAGAGCATTAAAGGCCAATATGTTTACGAACGTGGTTCTTTTAATGAATGTATCAGTTAGTAAAGCACACACACATGCAGTTGATTTTAGTCTCCCAGGTCCTTAGTAAACTGTATATGACTGTATGTAGCCATCCCGAACCCCCCACTCCCCCCAACCCCCGCCTACAAGGGCTTGTGTTGCACCAAGGGCATGCGCTTGGCGAAGGTGCTTCATGGCTCTGAGGTGTCCAGGCAGTGGGCTCTGCCCCGCCAGAGCAACATCACTGTCAGTCTCCGTGCTCCGGGGCCCGAGGCTCCAGCTGAAGGGGACCTTCTGTCCTCTCGTCCAGCGCCTCACCCACGGCCTCTCAAAAGACATGAAGGCCTGACCTCAAAACAATCTGCTCCTCATTCAACTCCACCCCCTCCCCACCCAAACCCCCATTAGACAGCTATCAATGCAGACAAGCCCAGCAATTTCAAATAAATGGGAACATAAAGAGGCCTGCTTATCCTCCGAGGAGAAAACATTTGTGCAACAGATGTGCATTAAAGCAATACTCCAGCATATTTCAATCTAATCTTCCCTGATTACTACAGACACTAAGGTTAATATACTCCCCTGTACTTAGAGAAAGGACAAGTTTAAAAAAAAAAACAGTGGCCAGTTGCTGTAAGTTGTTTAGCACCTGCATCTGCTCACCGGCTGCCGTTAGAGTAAAACTACTTTCTGTGTTACAGACGCAGCAAACAGAGATTAGCTTCAAAAACACTGGAGTATTCCTTTAAACGTTTCTGTTTAAGCCACTGGATCCCATTGAAACACTGATCCGGAATCAGTCTCATTGTTCGACGGGGCCGCTAATGCGGAGATGTCCGGTGTTAATCCTCAGGATTCCCTCCTTCACTTCCACTCCCTTGTGTCACAATGGATGGGTCTTAATTAACTCGGACCTACAGATTCACCCTAAAGCTGAAATTCAGTTTAACACACAGGGAAAGATCAGGGAAGTACAATGAAGGATTACGTGGCGTTGACTGACCCAATAACAGGTGGTGGACGACAGTCAGGAGCAGTTCTCTGCACTCATGTGCAAATTAATGCTTAAAGAGAAGAAAATGCAGGCAAACACTTGGACTGGTAACATTTTTCAGCATTAAAGGCAAACACAGTCACACACACACACACACACACACACACATATATACACAAACAGTCAGACACACACTCCTCACTCCTCACAAACGCAATTAATTTGAGTGGATGTTTTGACTCCTCAGCCTGACAGGTTCTGGCGAGAGGAACTGTGAACAACAACAACACGGAGGCACTAAATCAATACGTGGGAATACGAAGCGTAATTCGGTAATCACAGAAACCCAACACGAGCTTCTGATGACCCACATCGGCGCTGGAATAAAGACATCAAGCATGAAGAGGATTCGCCCCACAGGATCACACGCACAAAGCTATTTGTGCTGAAGTGCGCCGCGACTGCTCCACCGTGAGCCGAGACCTCCGGTGTGGGGAAAAGGGGAGGCACTTACAGATGCGTGGGTGGGATGTTACCGCAAAAAGATAGCACTCCGTTCTGCTGAAAAAAGCGTATGGATCTTCCATGAAGCTAAATTAAATTTCGTTTCCTAGGGAGTGAGTTAATTCTGAAAATAGGCATTTTACTGGGAGTTTTGTGTGGGAAAGCGAACAGAATCCATCGTGTTTATGATGGTCATTGTCCCAAAAACCGATGCCAAATCAGGTGGAAGAAAGAAAAAACACGAATCTTAGGCGGGTTTACTCCAGTTCCCCGCTAAATAACTTACAAATTAGCTGTAAAATACACTTTTAAATAGTCTAACAGTCTTCCATAAAAATACACTATCAACCCGCACAACCAAAGTGGTGCAAACTTGTGAAAAAAAGGCCACCTATTTTCGACAACAGGGTGTGTTTTCATAAAACCTCAAAGGTTTTAGAGGCAATGATCGTCATAAACATGTAGGAATCTGATCCAAGATCAGTCTGGTGTCTGTTGCTGGTGTTGTCTTAGATGTAGCCAGTTTTCCAGTTTTGTTGAGTTAACTTCACAAGTCACACTGTGGCCTAAACCACATTCACAAGTCTGTGCCACCTTAATTAAAGAGGCAGATGCAGTTTTGGAGTATTGACATAAATGCACAATATACTGTGTGTGAACCATTACTGCAATTTCTATCGCTGCCATACTAATAACACAAAGATGCAATATGCAAAGATGCTTTAACCAGTCAGTATTTTTAACAGGGCATCCAGGTGAGTTACACTGCACTCTGATGAATCCAGGTCTTCATTTAATCCAACAAAAGTGTCACTTTGAATCAGTGCATGTCTGGGCAGAGCTCAACCGTTGTAGCCAGAATTGAGAGACGTGTTTAAATGTGGTGGTTCTGTCACAAAACTATGAAAACCGGCTGTTTTGTAGCTTAGTTGTGTTCTGTATGGATGGTGGCAGTAAACATTTAAAACTATTTATGGACTTTAAGCCTTTTTTAATTCCAGAAGAATTATTATTATTATTATTATTATTATTATTATTATTATTATTATTATTATTATTATCATTATTATTATGGTACGGGCATCGCAGTCACAATATGTGCGGCAAAACTGCAATAGTGATGTAGTGCCCTAGGGTAAATAGAACAGACAGCAATTGCCAAACAATAATGACTGAATATTAATCTTTGTGATGTCATGTATAAAAATAACCTGTTGGTATCATCACTTAGTTGTTGGCTTTATAGGTTCATACAGAGACCATCATCCTAAACCAGGTGATGGCTGTATCAGTTCACTCCAATGGCCTTTCTCTAGAGAGCTGGCTGAAGTCCAGGTGTGTGTGGCCACCAACCCAACTCCAACACCCCGTTCTGGCTCCCCTTCACCCTGCCAGCCTCCTTGCTGGTGGTGTCCGTGGCCAACGCACCTCGGGGCTTTATCCAGTAGAATATGCAACGCAGAGCTAGTCATTTGGAAAGGCTCCAGATCGTGCTCTTCAAAACCCTTTTAGATAATTCACCATCTTACCCCCCCCCTCGACACACGCACCCCTCCGCCCCTCGATACCCCCCCCCCGCACACCCACCCCTTCCCCAGCACTCTAGACCCTCATCACCGCCCCCCCACCCCCCTTTGTGACTGGTGCCCTGACCTCAGGGGCAAGAGCGGGTCCCAGCTGAGGAGCATGGGCAGCTGCCAACCAGCGCCGCTTCAACCCCGGCCATCCGGATGATCGCGTTTGTCAAGCCGCCACTCCGCGTCACCCGGCGCAGGTTTGATCATCACAATTAGGCTGGGGCCGAGGACTGCCATCCCGAGAGTGAGAGAGAAAGAGAAAGAGAGAGAGAAAGAGAGAGAGAGAGAGAATGAGAGAAAAAGTGAGCTAGAGAGAGAGTGCAAGGGAGAGAGAGAGAGAAAGAGAGGGAGGGAGAAAAAGAGAGAGTGGGAGAGAGAGAGTGGGAGAGAGAGAGTGGGAGAGAGAGAGAGGGAGGGAGAGAGGGAGGGAGAGAGAAAGAGAGAGGGAGAGAGAGAGAGGGAGAGAGAGAGTGGGAGAGAGAGTGGGAGAGAGAGAGAAAGAGAGAGGGAGAGAGAGAGAGTGGGAGAGAGAGTGGGAGAGAGAGAGAGGGAGGAAGAGAGAAAGAGCTGACATAGTCCAGCAACACTAGTCAGATTTGAAGGGTTAAAAAGTGTAAAGAGTAAATATTAATGAAATATGGGAACAGTTATTAACATTGAAAACACTGTATTCAGATTTACATGAATGGTGTTGCTGCAGTCATCAAAATATAACAAAGAAAAATAAAATATCATGAACATTTCTGTAAATAAGCTCATTGCAAGACTTGGTTATATGTAATCCTGTCATTGTGGGAGCCATTAGAAGCTGGAGGGGGGTCTTTTCGTCTGGATCACTGGGTCACTACAGGGTTAAATACAATAACAGCACTTTTACAGGGTAAAGTACACTACTTCAACCAGAAACTGGTATTTGTTTTTGCTTTTGCACACACTGGAGATACATTATCTCATTTGGCAAAACAAACTGGAGCCATGATTCGGTTTGTTAGTCTTGTTTTGTGGTAAACGAAGCTCATTTCGCTCTTTTCTAATTCAGAACTTTCCTATTCCTCATATTTATCTCTCCGTATTGCCCTTAGACTCTACACGAAGCAGCCCACTTGTCATACAACAACTGTCAGCGTTTCATTGATATGCATCAAGTTCAAACTGAGCAAATTACCAGATCCAACACCGAGAGCCAAGCACAAAAGCGGAGCTAACTGTGCAGAATATATTGGGCAGCTCATTTCAATAGAGTTATTATGAACATATGTCAAGTGGCTGACCTCAGGTCGCTCTTCAGAGAGACAATGGAAAAGCAATTACCGCACACAGGGAAAGCACTCGCGGAGGATTTGCGCAATGAAAGAGTCATGACCTCATAGCTACCAACAACTCAGGTAAGGTAAAGGGGGGGGGGGGGGGGGCATTCCAAAAAACAACCCTGCAACTTTGTCTGGGAAAACAGGGTATTGCCTTCTTCAACATCTGATGA
>JBBPDC010000135.1:15250158-15263367 GCA_037974485.1 Hemigrammopetersius urotaenia
CGTTCATTAATCGTAATCGAGTTAAAATGTTCAATTAATCGAGATTTTGATTTTAGGCCAAATCGCCCAACCCTAGGCTTTATTAGGCTTGGACATCTGGAGTCCTGGATCTGATCAGGATCATCCATTATTCTGATCTTTCTTGAACATATATGTTCAAAAGTACTTATATACATTTGTTAACATTTATCTTATAGTTATAAATATAAATCCACATTACGTATTCATATTGTAGATTCATTATTGTATATGATATTTGCTCAGTATATTGTTTATTGTATCTTTAATATTGTTGTTGTCTTTATACTGTTGTCCTTGAGAGACACCATCTACTGGAATCAAACTCCTTGTATGTGTTCACACACTGGCCAATAAACGCGATTCTGATTCTGAATGAATCAGAATCAGAATCCAATTCTGGCTGCTCTACGTTGGCTGCCTGTCAATTTTAGAATTCGTTTTAAAATTCTTTTACTGGTGTTTAAAGCATTGGAATGGACTGGCTCCGGCCAGCCATACGTCCCTGTTCACACACTCCGATCCGGGAACCAGTCGCTGCTTTTGGTTCCCAGAACTCGGCTGAAATCGAGAGCTGATAGGGCGTTCTCGGGGGCGGGGCCAAATCTGTGGAATACACTTCCGTTATCTGTTAGCCTCTCCTCATCGGTAGCGGTTTTTAAAACAAGGCTGAAGACCTGTTTCTGTGATCTGGCCTTTAACTCCGTGGGTCAGCTGCTGTTATTTTATATGATTGTTTTATTATTCTGTCTGTGTACAGCACTTGTCTGTAAGGTGCTCTGTAAATAAAGGCTGAGTTGAATGAATTAACGATAAACAGTTTTAGGACAAAACAGTGGTGAAACAATAACTTAGTTGTAGTTAAAACCATTTCATGTTACGAGCTTTTAGAGGCATTCAAGTCTTCAGACTGTGAACGAAAGTCCTGAGATGGGAAGTCGGGACCCGGCGGTGTCGTGACAGTGACTCTGCTGAAGGACCAGTCTGCCTGGTTTGACAAAGAATATTTTCCATCTCCTGTTTGAAGAACACAGTCCCCAGGGTTTATCATCCGTCATCATACGCGAGAGCACGGCATTATGAACCGCTGGCATGTTTGGAAAGATCTGCAGAAAAGAAAAGAAGATGGAAAGGAACATTCTGACGTTTAACTCCAGTTTGTTCGCTGTTCCACCTTCCGTTCTTTCGTTTGGTCCTTTTCCAGTCGGCTGGTTTAAAACTCTCCCACTCCCGGCTGAAAGTGGACGCACCTGATTGCTTTATTATTATTATTTTATATTATTTAGCCGCGTCATAGTGAACCGGCACGGTGTTGTGCAAATCACCTTCTGCTTTAGGTTCTTTTAGAAATTAGCCCACTTTAGCCTTGATGCAGCTTCATGCGGATCCGTTCTGTGTCACGATCCTGTGGTAGTGGAGAAGGAATGAGAGCACCTACGCAGGCGCGATAGCCGAGCACAGAGCGGGGAGCTAGGTAAGCCTAAGTGAGGGACTGAACAGAAAGACAAGTCTAAATACAGGTGAGGATTAACTAGGGCTGGGCGATTTGTTGAACATTTTAACTCGATTACGATTAATGAACGATAATTTTATTTATTTATTTACCCTCATAGTTCACTGACAGGTTGCTCAGTTGTCTCAGTGTTTAAGCTCTCCATGCTCGACATGTCGGCGGAATAACGTAACATAACGGAGCGGGGTCACGTGACTCCACACACGGTAGTGTTTTTAAAGGGAAAGTAATCGAAATAATCAACGTGGAAAAATTTGATCGATTATTGGTTCTGAATGTCGATTTCGATTACTTTTCGATTAATCGCCCAGCCGTAGGATTAACTAAGGACCAATCTAAACTCTGGATGTAAAGTGAGGGAAATAACACAGGAGTGTGAGGTGATAGTGTGGGATTAACTACAGGTGTGAGGGATCAACTGAGAGCGAGTCCAGTCACTGTCCAGGGTCTGTAGCGACCCCTGGTGGTCGAAACGGGAACTGTCCCAATGTTCTGCGGCAAGCAGGCGGGAATCGTGACATTCTCTAACAGAAATAAAGCATTTTCACACACGATCTTTACTAATTGTCTTAGAAACTAATTCCATGTGTCTTTAAGTGCAAGTCTGTACATATGAATGTCTGTCAGTGTGGCATATCGGGCCGGTTTGACTGATACTGTGTGGTTTTGTTGACATTCAGTTAAATCGGTTTCCATTGTTGTAAAACTGATTGACTGCTACAAATTGCAGTTATAAAAATAATCATCAGATTAATAAATAACAAACAATCAGCCATATTATTAAAACCATTTACTTTACTGCGGTCGCCCCAAGGCAAATGCCAGCTTGCTGAATGTGTGTGTGTGTGTGTGTGTCTACAGGAGCACTTGTTCTTTGTAATGGAGTATCTGAACGGAGGAGACCTGATGTTCCACATTCAGGATAAAGGTCGTTTTGATCTGTTCAGAGCCACGTGAGTAGGACACAGTTTTACACTGCTGTTCTCTTACCACATCATATCACAAACTGAAAGTAAAATGTATCTCGTCACTCTATTTTTATTCTATTATTTGTACACAATGTAAATTAACCAATATTTCTCTATATTTCAAATTGCGCATTTCAAAAAAAATAAAAATAAATATATATATATATATATATATATATAACATTTTATGTCGAGACTGTTGTAACCTGAGGACCCTCCCTGAAATATATCAATTCTACTGCATTCAAATATCTACCTTTAACGGAAATAAAAGCAGTCTCTGATATAAGAGCCCTAGTAAGATTTGGGCTCAATGTCATTGTTTATAACACTATATTGTAACATTTGAGTATTCAGGATGATATACAGATATGCTGTTTTAATTCTAAAATGCTCCAAGATAGGAAATAAGGCCTGTTTCGTTTATTAATCAGCCTTTTTTTTATTAATAAAGCCTCATTTCAACCCTGAAGCCTGCAATGATTTTTTCCCTTGTTTTGCAGGTTCTATGGAGCTGAAATTATCTGTGGCCTGCAGTTCCTTCATTCCAAAGGCATCATTTACAGGTAGGATATGTTTGTCCAGCTTCTGTTTGCTGGTGGATGATGATCTGTCCCGTGCCTTTGGATAGAAAGACTGTTAAGATCCTGTAACAGCATCCTCTGTGTTTCATACTGACCTGACCTGGAGCGTTTGTGTGTGTTTGTAGAGACCTGAAGCTGGATAATGTGATGTTGGACAGAGACGGCCACATTAAGATAGCAGACTTCGGCATGTGTAAAGAGAACATGTTTGGAGAGAACCGAGCCACTACCTTCTGTGGAACGCCTGATTACATTGCGCCTGAGGTGTGCATTTGCATAAAGAATACTTCTAAAACCGGTTCATAGACCTGTCAACATTATTCAGCGTGGAGTTTCTACCGATATAATGTGAATCAGACACAGTACGTTCCAACAGCTCCCGCGTTTAGTGAAAAACACATTGTGGGGTTTTGGTTAAAAAAAAAAAAAAAAATTATTTTTAAAAAACTCAAATCTGCTCCTATAACACTTTAATGTCATTTTAAACTCACTTTAATGCATTACCCTTAAAGAGAATGTAAAGGTAAACCCGTATTCGTATTTAAATCCCCCGCCGAGACTCGGAATGGTGCGGGACAAAGTTTACACCCGAATCACATTTAAAGACGGACGCGTCTGAATGCGCTCCGGCTCACGGTTTTCGGGGAGTAACCCCGGATCTACTGCAGCTAAACATACAAATGAGGGCTCGCTGGATAGGTCTCCTGGAGGTTTACTGAACTGTGGAGTCTGAAGAGTCTGAGAGCTTTCCCCAACCAGATATGCGACTCGGAAGGTCGCGAGACAAAAGTATTGGGACACCGTGGCGAGGTGAACGGGTCCCCTTGTGTGAAAAAGGTCGCGATACAAAAGTATTGGGACACTGTGTGACTGTCTGACTCCTATTAACTGGTTGGGTGGCGAAGCAGAGACTAATTCCAGACTGTGCTTTAACTTGAAATGCACTCGTTACTGTTTCATCACACTGGCTGTCACTTGGGTATCTTAACACTCGTCTGGCGATCCACATTATAATTATAGTAGGTGACTTTTTATTGGTCTGTAGACATTTTCTGTCTAATAAAGCCTCAGACTGTGATTTGTTATTAACGAATATTGAGTGTATTTTTAGTAAATGATAAGTGAGTAACATGCGAATGTAGAATATCTCAGTGTGTGCAAAAACCTTTGACTGGCGCTGTGTGTGTGTGTGTGTGTGTGTGTGTGTGTGTTATTTAGATCTTGCTGGGACAGAAGTACACCTTCTCGGTGGACTGGTGGTCGTTCGGGGTGCTGGTGTATGAGATGCTGATCGGTCAGTCACCGTTCCAAGGCGATGATGAGGATGAGCTGTTCGAGTCGATCAGGATGGACGTCCCTCACTATCCTCGCTGGATCACCAAGGAGTCCAAAGACCTCCTGGAGAAGGTAGCACAGCTCACAAACAGCTGAAACTGAAACTACTTTAAAAAGAAAGAACAGGACAAAAACAGCTAGTAGAGATTTATGAACAATTTATACAGACTTACTTTCTTCAACACAAGTGATTATCAAGGTATGTAACTGATTGAATGTTGTAGAAGACAATTGCTGTCTTTTATTATAGATTATTTCTAATAAATCTTGTTCTTAGCGTGTTTTATGAGTTTCCTGTCCGTTTTCTTTCTGTAGCTATTCGAGCGGGATCCGACCCGCCGGCTTGGAGTTGTGGGGAATATTCGAGGACATCCTTTCTTCAAGACAATCAACTGGCCTGCACTGGAGAAGCGAGAGGTGTCTCCCCCCTTCAAGCCTAAAGTGGTACGGCCCTTTGCTTTATTGCTCTGTCGAGAGCGAAGCTCGTTCATTGACACGGCCTGCGGGTTATTAGTCAAATGCTGGTGATTGAAGTTAATGATCAAGCGAAGATTAATAAACGATGACGGAAGTCATTCCTGAGAAATGCTTGCAGCCTGTAACTCTCAGGATTTTAACCCACAGTTGAGCCAGACTGCGGTGTGGTTATGATGATTGATATCAGGAGCAGGAATGGCATCCGACTGTCAGCTTATCGTGTGGGTGCGGTCATTCCGAATGTAAAGCTGTTGTTTGGCCCAGATCACACTTTGCGCTGTTTTCCCGTTAACTCCCGTCAGCCAAGGCTAGTGTGTGATATTTGTTGTTTTCGTTTTGCACTGGAGCTATGAGGCTTAATGTCACTAACAAGCTCACCTCAAATCATGTCACAGTATATTTATAAAAGAATACACACAGCTGTAAACATCAATAGCCTGATTATCTTACAGCCTTTATCATATTTTTGTAGATATGGAGCTTGTGAACTGTATATTAAACAAGAAATACATTAAACACGTGTAAGAAAACATAGACGTGACTTTATTTCTGTTTCTGGTTGTAGACTGAGGTAAATGCAGAGGGATATCAGCTTCCATAGCTGCTTTAAATCCGGTGCGAAACTAAACGGATCAAACTAATAAAACAATCAAAAACAAACAATCTAACTGCAGGAGCTCCTTAACCACCAGGCCACAGTGCTGTGCTGTGTTCACATGTGTCTATAAGGCGCCACTTTATTTTACTGACCACCCCTATAAACCTGCCCCTGCTCAGCTGCAGTTGGTAATATCTGGTTGATGAATCTGGTAGTAACTGTTGCTCCTTTCGACTGGAGCGCTCTTCTGACAATAGCTAGAACTCAGCTAATGTTTATCTCACGTTTGACTGACAGAAATCGCCCAACGACTGCAGCAACTTCGACCGCGAGTTCCTGAGCGAGAAGCCCCGCCTCTCACACGCCGACAAGGGCCTGATTGACTCAATGGACCAGACGGCCTTCAGCGGCTTCTCCTTCATCAACCCGAGCATGGACGTCATTCTGGAGAAATGAAGGGCCCGTCCATCCTGCACTGCGACCAAACCTGGCTCCCTCTCCGCTCCAGCCAGAAGCAGCTCAAACCGGTTTCAGAGGAATATTCCAATACTGTTCAACCAAATCTTCACTGAACACAAAGGGAGCGTTCAAAAGAGCCCCGCTAATAATAATACTTACAAAAGAACAAGTTTAATAAGTTACACTGCACTGGCTTCTGTTATTGGTGTGTTTTGGTCAAAGGGTTTCCTTAACGAAGTGCAGAATAGTTGTATGTGGTAATCAGTGGAACGCTACGGTGATGGGAGGTAAAGGTTAGGCTGAAATCTGCTGGAATATTCCTTCAAATGTAAACCTTTCAGTGGGGTCTAAACTGCAGGCTTTGGAGGGCCACGGTGCTGCAGACTTTCCTTTACCTTGACTCACTTCTCAGAGACTTCGTACGGAGCTGATGGGTTGACTGTGGTGTATTATATCCGAAAAAACAGACCCGCTCTCTGATCCTCAGTCTGAACGTGGGGAACTCAATTCGGTCAAATAGGGCTGCATTACTTACAGAAATAGTGATCCGGCAGAACACTACGACATCTAGATGGCACTGACTGGGCGGCTCTACTCTTAACGTGAGCTCATTACTGAAAGCTGTGGTGGGCTGGTTCCGAACAAAAGGCCTGCAGTGCTCCCTAGTGACCAAGCTGAGTACTACAGTGAGATGTAGTTTTTCTTTTTCATGATCAAAACTTTGGAATCAAACGAGCTGTATATGATGTACTGTACTGTATTTGTTGTATTATAGGACAATGTTGGGGAATTCTATTGTTTTTTTTTTCTTTTCAAAAGTTCAGAAAGGTTTTATTAAAAGTCGCTCAGACTGGTTTGATGTGAAATGCATTGGATAAGAACTCACCCATACAGTCTTTCGTACCAGTGGTAGTGACGGGAACCAGGGCTCATCCCAACTGACCAGTGAACCTTGATGTTTTTTTCCTGTTATGCTGGTAAAATAGTGGTACGTTTGATATAAACCGTATTGTACATTTTAGACCCGGGTTTTGCTTTTGTACTCATTTCTCCAGACATCTGGTTCCTATCACCGCCACTGTGACACAGCTCCTCCAGAAAGGCCCTGCTCCGAATGAGCTTGTGTATGACTTAATTATGCCCATATTGATTTTTTAAAAAGTGGAATTAAATGTATCTGTTTGACCACAAACAAAGCAGCAGGAAATGGAACGGTCCCTAGAGGTCAGTGCTTTTGGCTGTAGTCCTACACTGCAAAACTCGTGATCTAAGACTCGCTCTTATTTCCAGCCTAAAAGTCTCTTGTTCTTGTTTTGAGAATAATATACTCTATAAGAGCAGACTGTGTAGATTATTAAGATGTTTAAGGTTTTTTTTTCCATATTTCAAGAAATCTGTAAATATCTTACTGACAGATAATTTCACTCGTTTCTAAAGATTTCTTTAAATAGAAAAAATATCTGTAAACAATCTTTATATACAATATAAGAGCAAAAAATCTGCTCTTTTATAGTATATTATTCTCAAAACAAGATCAGAAATAAGAAATTGGAAATAAGATTAGATCAGCAGTTGTTGCGGTGCGCTTGCGGGTCGTCTTGGTAAAACACGACCTGCAGTACGAGACGAGCGACGTTAGCGACAGCGGAGGGAGGACGTTACTGTGTGTTTCTTCGGGTTTCAGTGTTTTTATTTCAGAAATGTCTGCGGTTTGCTTGCCGGTCAGTGTGTGGCCTTTGTTTTCTTCTGCATGTAGAAGTGGCTCTTTTGCCCTGATCTTAGACCGGGTCGACCCTTAGACCGATTAAAGGTTAGAGGAGGAGGGGGGTGTCGCTACAAAGCCGTGTTCAGTGGCTAATTAGCACTGAGTCGAGTTGATACTGGGCTGCCTTAAAGGAACACTTCAGCGTTGTTCAACCTAATCTGTCATTAATCTCGACGCTCGCTTAAACACAGTTCCTTTAATCGAACAGAAGACCTGTGGTCTCCGAACCCACTCACAATGGAAGCAGTTGGGCAGATATGACGGATGTAACTGAAAGCTACTAATCCCAGTTTCACGGTTCACCCCTCCTCCTGGTCTTAGATCTGCACATTAAACCTCTACAAGCGAAAACCAGAACTTGCCTTCAAAGTCTGAGTTAGCCTGTTCCTATGTGGGCGTATGCAGTCATGGTACTAGGTTCTGCTGCGGAGTACGTAGCGGGTGGAGGTTTTTACGTCCGCAGAGATTAATTATTGAGATATTATGGATGTGTAGGTATTTTTAAAAAGATCTTGTGTATATATATATAAAAGTGGATGTATATTGTTTTGAGCTGTTATTATTATTGGGATGTTCTTTTTTTTTTTTACTATACTTCACATCTTGAGACAATAAAAAGCATCTTTATCTCAGAAAAGCAAAAATCTGAGTCTAAAGTTCTTTCCAGCGGTGGGCTATAGTCAGCACTATAAAGAAGCCCAAGACTAGGCCGTCCTGTCTGAGGAAAGGGATTCCTGATTTTTATTCAGTGTTCTTCCCCTTTTGCCCTATAAGCCTTGGGTTTGGCCTCCCACGTGCTAATGAGTAGGATAGGAAGGTCAGAATAATGGATGGAGTATTAATCCACTCCTATACAAACGTAAACACAATTACTGCTGTACTGAAAATACAGTCTCTGGCTCTGAGGATCTACATTCATATTGGAACTGAACTCCGTTCCAGTCTTAATCCGACAGTTCAAACAGGTTTAATCGACTCCAGCACAGTTACAGCACAGATGGATCTCGGATGTTTTAGAGAGGCAAGGTGTGTGTCCTACACAAACCTGCAGGACCAGGGCGTGGCCTTTCTGCACAAAACACTCCAAATACAATGATCACCTAATAATTAACAAGTTTATTATTTATTATACATCAAATTCCAGCCTGTCATCTTCTGCCGCGGCCCAAACATCACACACCACCCTGCCTGCTTCCTAAAAACAGAACTGTCTCTAGCCCAGAGAACCAGTTTACATTATCGGCATAACAGAAATATTGTGTTTAAATACAAATATTTACGGCATTTATCAGACACTTTTATCCAAAGCGACTTCCACTCCTTAACTGCAGGGGGCAGTCTCTCCCTGGAGTAACTTGGGGTTAAGGGTCTTGCTCAGGAACCCAGTGGTGGTGTGCTGAAGGTAGGATTCGAACCCATGACCCCTTGGTCTAGAGGCAAGTATCCTACCCACTGAGCCCCTCCACCCGCATGTATATCTTGGGGAGTTTTTCCCTTGCCACTCTCGCCGTCACCTTTGGCTTACGCATCAGAGGCATTTCATTCACACACACATTTATTTCACATTTATTTCATTTTGTAAAGCTGCTTTGTGACAATGACCATTGTTAAAAGCGCTATATAAATTGAATTGAATTGAATATATTGTGTTTAAATGCTCGTACCGTTCGATATATTAATCGTGTGCTTCGTGCATCATAGTAGCCTTATATACAAATATTAAAATATTCTAAAGTAGCTGCACGTCTGTTGAAATGGGGTGGGGTGTGTGTGAAACCGAGTTGTTTTTTACTAACCGGTTCAGTTATGGTGAATGGAAATCGTTGACTCTACTGCCATCGTGTGGTCGTAACCTGGAATTGCAGGACTATAGTTTTTCGCCCTTCTCTGGTTGACCTGTGAAACCAGGACATCCAGTCACACAGAAATGACCCACATTGTCCTGTAGGATAAGACAGCCTGTTTAAATGTTTCAAATAAAGAACCTAATATCAGCATTAGAAAATGCATGAGAGATTCATAATATATATATTATATAATATAATAATATATATATAAATGTGGTGTGTGTGTGTGTGTGTGTGTGAGTGAATGGGCTCTGTGCACTCGTGGAGGGACACATTCTTAGTTTCATGGACCCTATTTAACCCTATTGAGTAAGTTTTATTCCATAACTGGTCACGAGGGAGCTGCCTTTTTATTTTTAAAGAGGTAAAAGCAGAAGCTCGGTGCGTGAACACTGTTTAAAAAATTTAAAAAAGCATTTTATAGGAGATATTCCGCCATATTTACACTGGATTGAGGAGAACAGTATCGGAGTGGCGCTCGGTCTGGGGGTAGAGAGCCTGCCGGGCGGTCTCTGAGCTCGGTCGGCTGCTCCTGGAGCAACTTGAGGCGCAGTTGTCTTCAACTGCACACAACCTGAGCAGCTGATGGCAGCGTGTGCAGCGCAATGTTGCGCCACTCTATTGGCCACGCTTTGTGCTTCCTATACTGCAAACGCACCACAGGGGGAGGGGGGTGCAAAATAAAATAAAAAGAACAGAAAGCAAAAAAATAATAAACCTGGACCGTTCTCTAATTGTGTGCGATTTTATGATTCCACTCATCTATTCTCTTTAAGAAGCAAAAAAACAGAAAAACGAAGAAAAAGGAGAAGCCCGAGAAGAACAACGTGGATGGGGAGGTTAGGTCTCCGGCGCATGCGCAGTCGCAACTTTGTGCCATATTGGAATGAGGTCGTGAAAGACTAAGGCGGAAAAAAGATACGGCATCTAAAAAGCGACTTGGAAAAAACTCCTCCACGGTAAGAAACCGGCCCAGACTTTTCTATTTGCGCATTCGGGAGCCTGGTGCGTCGGACCGGCGTGTGTCCGGGCGCGTCAGGCGCGCGTCGGGCTTTTTTCCCGTCTCTAAAAAATAAAAAAAAATAATACAGGACTTGAGCCGGATCGCTTAAGCCGTGACGTTTCAGTAACTTGACTTGGTCACGAGCGTTATTTTGTGGCCCGAGCTCATAATCAGACCCTCTACTGCCGGAATATAAATTAAAAAAATAAAAATAAACAATTATTAGTGCGATATTGGGGGGGTTGCATGTGCTCTTCAGAATGAAAGTTGTCTTAAATGTGTTCAGTCATCAGGGCTTAGGCTCGGCCGGGGCGTCTCTTTCCTCGAGTTAAAATATAAATTAAATGAAAATTGCACGCGAACGGAGCTGCAGCCTCCGGTTAGATCAGGCGTTGCTGTTGTTGTTGTTGTTGTTGTTGTTGTTGTTATTTTCTAAAATAAAACAGCCGAGGGGTTGCATAAGAGCGTGATGCCTGCAGCCCCCCGCGCACACTCCTCCTCCAGACCCCCGAGTGGAAGTTGCCGTGATGGCTCGATTGGAGTGCTCGGGTTCTGCAGGAGTGTGTGTGAGAGAGTGTAAACGTGTGTGTGAGTGTGTGTTGAAGTTGCTTGGGCTATTCTATTGTTGTACGTTTAGACGCCTAGTTTACAGAAACCTGACAAGTTTGGTGTCAGTGCCACACACTCCTATCAGTCACACACACACTCGCCAGCCAGGCTGTGAATGCGGAGCTTAAAGCCGAAACCAAAAAGGCCAAGGCTCAGATACAGTGTTTGGCACCTGGCCCTATATCGTATATGTATGTTTGTGTGAGTGCAGATGTGTGAATGTGTATAAGTGTTGATTATATAAAATTGTTTACGTGTGTGTGCGTGTGTGTGTGTGTGTGTGTGTGTGTGTGTGTGTGTGTAGAGATTTTTAAATGATCTATATTGTATATATTATATATATTATATTATATGTATATATTATATATGTCTGCGGGATGTATAACTCAATATGATACGAAACAATGTAAATTTTATTCACAGTTTGAAATTCCGGTGCAATTACGAATACCAGTCATTCATAATATTGCAGATATAAACCCACGTCAAATAAAAGCACTTCTGGAAATGAGGTTTACGTCGTGCGGTGGTGCTGAGACGTGTTCTCTCATTGCGTCTAGTGAGACTTCCCAGTTCATGCTGGCCATGTTTTCCAGTGATGGCGATGAAAACCTTATGTAAGGAGTGAAAATCCCCGACTCCTGTGTGAGTAACTTGGGTGTGCCTTCCACCTCAGTCTCGGTCTCCGGGTGCAAGCTAAGCAGGTATTCCGAGTGCTCATGTCTTCCACAGATCTGCTCATTATTGGTCTAGAAAGTCTGGCTGGCATCACAGCACAGGTCCGCCACCTCCGGCCGTCTCTCCCCGACTCGCCCGCCCTCCCCTTGCATACCTGATACAGTGTTCCACTGGTGTGGAAATGAGTGGTGGGCAGTGCTAAAGTTCAGACGCTGGGTGGGCTGGCCTCGACCGTTAATGTTTCCTAGGAACTGCTAGTCTGTTCTAAAAGGACCTGGCATGGCTTGTTCTGATTGGACGCTCACACCGTATTGTACACTTGAAACCTGGTATGAACTACTTCTACAGGAAGGAATCAATTTATACAGGTTTGGTGTATTTTTATTGGCTTTGTGTAGGCTTTATGTATTTTATGCGGTTCAAATGATTGTCAGGTACTGGATGCCTCGAATAAAGGCAATAAATCAGCTGAGAATTTGAACTTTCAAAGATGTTGTTATTGGTAAAACGCTCATTATGTACATAATATTGCTAAAACTATCATTCAGTCCTAATGCGTAACAGTACACTGATATAGACGTTTTAATGTGTAACACCGTATAGGTAATATATCAGCCAGTGGGAGTTGAACCTTTTCTGGAGAGTGCATTGCTAGGAGTGAGGTTAAGTGGCCTTTTTGTAGATCTAGTAATAAAATAATAATGTTAATAAGAATAAACTACATTTCTAAAGCACTACAGAAGCTCAAAGTGCTTTTAAAAGACAAAGTAAACAATTCCGATTGTAAAAGTGTGAAAATAAGAGACACAGCTTAGTTGAAAGACATGTTAACTGCGTATTAGTGCAAACAGAGGTCATTATGAACGTTGTGGACAGTTTACAGACACGCAGACAGACTTTCTTCCGGTCGTAAACTGTAATATGCTTTAAAACAGCATTTTAAAAAGCTGTATGTATTTTTTGTAGCTCCTTAGGTGTGAATGTTTTGTCGTGTTTGTTTTTGGGGTGTGGAAGCCCATTGGACCAATCTCAGCCCATTAGTAACAAATACATGATCCATGATTTTCTGCATCTCAAAACAAAAGTGTGTTCGCTCCTGAATCCAAAAGCAAATGCTTCTTCAATATTTAATCCATTTATAAGGCTTGACTGATAAGTCCATGCTTTTCTCAGAATGATGCTTAGAGGCAGCACTTACAGGGGGAAAAGGTAACGGTCCTAAGATGGATCCCTGTGGAACCTCACAAGCGATTTTTAGTTTTATTTGATGTGTGATTTTCATGCTAACATAAGTAAGTTGTACGTTTAAACCTCTTTAACGAATATGAAAATTAGGTCCCATATACTGAATGGTG
>JBBPDC010000135.1:15278432-15290676 GCA_037974485.1 Hemigrammopetersius urotaenia
TTCAGTGGTTCAGTAGTTCAGTAGTTCCAATAACCTTCTTCAGATTCATTTAAGCAGTAGTTCAGCAAATGATTAGATTTGCTAATACATTGAAAGACCTGGAATTGATCTGTACATTTGACCGTTTGGGACACATCCGAAATCTGACCTTATGTGTCATCTGTAGCATATTACTACGGCAAGAAGAAGAGTCGGCGCGTGGGACGGCCCCCAGGTGGGCACTCCAACTTGGAAGGGGGTGTGAAGAAACGTGGCAGGAGGAGAAAGAGGAGGAAGCAGCTCTTTGTCCACAAAAAGAGACGTTCTTCAGCCTCTGTGGACAACACACCCGCAGGATCTCCTCAGGTAATGATGGGCCAAACACAGAGGCTATTTACTGCATACAGTAACAAGACTGCCTTAGGATTGAAGTGGAGAAAGTTAACCTGTTGTCACAACAGTGGATAAGTTGGACCAACCAGAAACAACCAATCATCCAATCATAACTTGCCGTCTGGTACAGCAGAGAGTGTTCAGCGTTCTCAGGCCTCGAGCCAGAAAAAGTGTGTGTCTGTATTCTTGGCCAACAAATACAGGCCTCGACATCGATTTATAGAAAAGAGTCTCAATTTCAAGCCTCATATGAACTTAAACTTGTGTTTTCTTTCAGAGTAGGTTAACCTTATGCTTAACGTTCATCTCTTTCTATGTAAACTGGGCAACACTACACAATTCTCACATACACTGCCAGTCAAAAGGACACGCCTTTGACCTTCTCATTCAATGTTTTTTATTCGTTTTTATTTTTTTCTACACTGTAGATTAATATTGAAAACAAATTAAATGCTGAAGGAACTCCTGGAGTTCTGCAGTAAACAGAGACAGGGTTAATAAACACAGAGGGAGTCGGTGAATGGGAAGCTGTGTCCAAACTTTTGACGGGTAATGTAGGTTTAAAAGGATCCATCACTTTTTACATTTCTGTTTCCTGGAAGAAAGAAGAAACACAATTAGATATTTTGCCCAAAGTTGTTCAGTTTATACACTTATAGTGTCAAAGTAAATAAGGCTCGCTTATTAGTGTGTTTGCTCAAGAACTATTGAGTTATTATTCCTTTCACCCGTTTTATGGCCCCCTACTCCTCCCAGAGCTTTCGAGATAGAGACGCCATTCCAACTCTGACACGTCGGGCCCGATCCGCAGATGCGTGCTTGTTCACAGCTTTTTGATACATTTTGTCGTTTGCGCGTTCGGGTGAAAAAAAGGCCCATAGAGAATGAATAGGATTCGACTTTCAGATGGTCCTGCTCGGACACGCTTTGTCCAAAAGCCACCAAACTTCATGTGATACCTTGGGCCAACTTCCCCGACACACAAATGCGGTCGGTGATGACCTGCACTCGTTTTTTCCTTGTCTTTCGCTCATCCCTTTTCCCCGCATTGACTTGCATTCATTTTTCATCCCATTGAAATGAATGCAGACTCAGAAGAGACTTTCAGGCTCAGTACAGTGACCAAGTCTTATGAAACCTCATATGAGACCTCAGGCCACGCCCCCAATGACATACATGTGAAAACTGAACAATATGGCCAAAAGTATTGGGACTCAGCTGCTATACAAATCTATGTGAACAAATGTATTGGGACACACTGTAATGCTAATACTATATTAATGCTTACATTATGTTAATGCTAATGCTATGCTAATGCTATGTTAATGTTAATGCCAACGCTATGCTAACGTTAATGCTAATGCTAACATTAATGCTAACGCTGACGCTAATGTTAACAATAACGCTAATGCTAACACTGTGTTCTGCATTTGAGCAAGCACACTTTGCAAATGATCCCAATGCCTATTTTTATAGTGTAAACCATAAATATGCCTCCAAATGTCCTCCCAGATCACTTTCACTTCATTTGGAACTCAGTTTAATACATTACCCTTAAAGAACATGTAAATATAAACCCGAGGTTTAAATACGGAAAAGTCAGGAACGAGAGAGAGAGAGAGAGAGAGAGAGACAGACAGACAGACAGACAGAGAGAGAGAGAGAGTAAATCCGCGCTAAAATATCAAGATGAAAGTCATCATAGCTTGTGTAGTACAGACCCAGCTCCCAACACAACTTTGTGAATAGATTAACGCCGATAATTTTTTTATCGCGCGATAAGAGTCTCGCGTTAACACCGATAACGGCCCAGCACTAATATATATACAGCTTATTTACTTACATGTATTTTATTTGCCCTCACTAAGGGATGTACAGCATACGTATACGTACCTATCTTGTTCCGTACACCATTACACAGGTACATCTGTAGAACCTGAGATTATCTAGAATTAATTACTGGTTTTTTTTCAATGTTTTTTCTTTCAGGGAAGTGGGGATGAGGAGGACTTGGATGAAGATGACTCGCTGAGTGAAGACACGGGCTCCGAGCTGCAGGACGAGTTGATGGACGACTCTGAATACTCAGAAAAGAAGTCGCAGCCCCCGACACCCTCCCCTTCTCCCCCTGAAACTCCTCGGCCCACCCGCCGACGCCGCAAAGCTCGCTCTCCCTCATACTCCGACGACGAGAACAGACCTCCATCACCCAAGGTAATGCAGTACAACTTTTTAGTACACTATGCTAGAAAGTTGGTGCCCCATGTGAGGAAGCCATCTTCACCTGATGATACTTCTTAAAATCTAGGCTTTGGGTTGAACTCCAGAGTCTACGACTTTTGTACACTGTACAGAACTACATGTTTAGCTGATCAAAGGTATAAAAGGTCTGTGGGCACAAAATCCCTCTCACATAAAGAGATTCTCCAGCTTTACTCTCCACAGTTTCAAAACTAACCGTTTCAGGGCTCTGTCCTTTTCATGGAAATAAGCTGTTGCTGGTCACGCCCCTCCCATCCCATGCTCCACCCACCCTTTGCGCTACTTATAATGAAAAGAAAGAAACTAGTTTATACTTTAACACAAAAGTCATTATTTGAAAGTACTTCCATCTCCCGACTCCTCACAGACAGCAGGTCCAGATCCTCCACGGCGCTGAAGATCGCTCCTTATTCCAATTTTCCCGAGTGTTTCTGGGACACGGTCATTGAAAATGAAGTGAAAGCCGCAGTTCTTGGGTTTTCTCTGTCTGGGAGAAAGTGCAGGATTTGTGCTGATCTTTACAGAAACTCAACACTTCAGGAGCGACTCGCCTCCGTCTGTAGACCCAGCGCTCGGCTTCTCCGCGCTCCAACACCAGCAGACAACATGGAGGACCTGCAGCTAGTCTAGTCTAGTGAGGGGCGGAACTATGCAAATTGGCCCAGTATGACATCACACTGGGCCCTCCGTCCAAACGGCTCATTTTGAAAGGACCTGAAACTGTGAAGAATAATTGAACCCATTCACCAAGTGAGGCAGTGGGCAGCCATGTATGTGGGGCCCACAGGGAGCAGTGTGTGGGGACGGTATTGCTGAGGGGTACCTCAGTGGTGCTATTAGCAGTCCAGGGATTGAAACCCACGACCTCCTGTTTCGGAGGTGCAGCTCCCTAACCTCTAGACGAACACTCATTTGCTAGTCAGGCAAAACGCTCTCTCTGCAGAACTGTGGCCAGAAATGAACAGAAATGAAGTTCCGGTCCGAGTTTAATTGATTTTTCTTTTTCAGAGTCCATTTTGTGAGGCTCCCCAGAAGTTGTGCTTGGACAGCAGTCCATTAGAATGGAGTGTCACAGACGTGGTGCGTTTCATCAGGACCACTGACTGTGCTCCTCTGGCGCGCATCTTCATGGACCAGGTGATTGTTTTTCGCACACCTCTGCTCCTCATGTGCATTAGTAGTGTCCAGCATTTCTTCTGTAGGTCCAATTAGAAAATAGGTGTTGCATGCCGTGTACAGTAATAGTATTGTGATACTAAAGGGAATCGTCTTCGTTTGAGCCAGATTCCTTGACTCTCGTTTCCTTTCTTCCTGTAGGAAATTGATGGTCAAGCCCTGCTGCTTCTGAATCTGCCCACGGTGCAGGAGTGTATGGACCTGAAACTGGGTCCCGCTATTAAACTGTGCCATCATATTGAAAGGGTCAAACTAGCTTTTTACCAGCAGTTTGCCAGCTGAGAGTGACCTGTATCCCTTAGGCAGGAGGGGAGATGTGAAGGGGGTATTATTTTTGTGTGTGTTCTTCACCAGGCTGTCCCAACGCTGGATGCGAGGCATCAAAACGTTCCTTATTCCCTTGAGTTTTGGTAGTTTGTGTGACAGAAATATGCTACTGAAGGGGATTATTTTGTGTATTTAAAAGTAACGTAATGCTCTCTGGTCAGACTAAAGCTTGTCCTACACTTTAGATGGTTTTATTGGAGGTTCTGCGTTGCCGGAGCTTGAACACAGTTCCAGAAAGTCCCATCTGTTCCCATAAGTCTTCTCGTTTCTTGAAACCTTTAATAATAAGCGTAGAGCGGACGACAATGCAAGATTCTTAAGCACAAAGACCAATTGCCCATGTACTGTAAGTGGTATGCAAAAGTGTACATAATAGAGTTTGTCTGTACATACTGTAAATACCAGATAGCCCTTTTAGCCCCAGTTCCTGTTTGCTTTTCTACAAAGTTTGAGGATTTCACTGTAAGTAAACGAGAACATTATTTTTCAGGCATGTTCTGCCTGGCGTTTGGTATCACAGTGGGATTTTTGTATAGACGCCAATAGCACTGTACTGCTTGACGGCCACACGTTCAAACTGATGTGTTGCTGCAACAAAAATAAAGTTATTTAGTGGCTAATTAAGTTACTGTGGTTGTTGTTGTGGTTAGGATTCAAGCACATGAAGGTTACTGTGGGCATGGTCCAGGTTCCAGGGTCTGTCTAAATCTATATATTCATAAAATATGTAAATCTATGATTGGTTTAAACTTATTGATCTATAGCTTGAAGCATTGGATTACTTATAACTTTACTGTTCGAGAGATAAGCAGGAAAACGTATTTTGATTTAGCATCACCTGTTCGTTCTTGAAGCATTTGTGCTGAAAACGGTGGCCGTTGTTTTTTGTACGCCTGTTATACGTCTTCTTGTTCAATTTTGGTTTGCTCCCATATTTTTGCCAATTCGGTCAAAGGACGTTTGAATTGATGTTAATTTTACCTTCAGATGTATATGTTTGTGAAATGTTATTTAAAAGAAAAATAAAATAAATCTGATCTAATGCCTCGTCTCTTTCAGGAGCGTAAATAAAAATCATTCATTCCACAAGTGAATCGCATGGTGTTTCCTGCTTTCGTCCGAGACAGTTCTGCCGCTTTAATGCTCTCTTAATCGCTCCATAAAATTGAATTAAAAATAATGCAGTTATTTATTTAATCGAAACTCACATTTGCATCGTCTTTCACTCATTTAAAAGCATTTACATACACAATATTGGGCCAAAAGTATTGGGACGCCTGGCCCTTACACCAACAGGGACTGTAATGAAACTGCATTCAAATCCTTAGTGGGAATTTTTGCCCGTTCATTCTGTAAAGCATTTCTGAGATTAGATTAGATCAACTTTATTAATCCCACAGTGGGGAAATTCCTTAGAAACAGCAGCAGCAGTGAGAAAGACAGTTTAACAGGATCTGTGAGATCAAAAGTAACGATATAAGAACAAAGAAAAATCTATATAAAACAATAAACGAACACAACTTTGCATCACGGCTGGTTTTCGTGGCGGGTCAGGCGTTCTGTTACTTTTGTC
This sequence comes from Hemigrammopetersius urotaenia, assembly GCA_037974485.1. Classification (NCBI taxonomy): domain Eukaryota; kingdom Metazoa; phylum Chordata; class Actinopteri; order Characiformes; family Alestidae; genus Hemigrammopetersius; species Hemigrammopetersius urotaenia. The sequence goes on from JBBPDC010000135.1 coordinate 15,284,143, forward strand.
TGTATTATATAAACAAAAGTAATGGGACGCCTGACCTTTACACTAACAGGACTCTAATGACAGATACAGATACACAGACTTTCATATGGACTTGGCCCCCGAGATGTAATGGATTAATCAGATTTCATCAGTAATAATCATTTTTTCCATGTAAGTGTGAACCTCATAAACCACACCTGATTAAACTCACCAGTTTAAAGGAAACAAAATGCAGAAGTTTGGTCTTCCTGGATGGGCTTAGAAGGAACCATAGATTCCTCCGATTCATAGACATAACACTACTGCCCAGCAGCACACAGCTTTACAGTGTAATTTTCTCAGGTGCCTAAGACTTTTGCACAGTACTGTATGTCTTAAATAAGGCTTGCCAAGCCCAGTAGGTCAGCTGTGGCCTCCAGATTGGAAGGTTGTTGGATCTAATCAGTGCTGTACTTTCAATGTCTTGTATGTAACATTTCATCTGAAAGTCAAACATCCAAAAGTAAATGGAGCCTCGGGCCTGAATCTACAGCGCACTGGTTTAAACTGGGGCCTCAAGTGTAGAAAGTAGCGTCACATTAATCTGAAAATAAAATACGTTGGTTAGTTTGCAGTGGTGTTAAGAACAAGATTTTCGGATCTAATTTCACTTTTATGTCAAATTTCCCCATAAAAGGCAAAACAGGCATGAGAGCCTGCGGCTCAGTGGGAAGAGCACTGCCTCCGTGACCCAGAAGTTGTGGGTTCTCGTCAGGGCTTCTAGCTTTATGTAGTGAACATCAGACCTCATATGAAAGTCAAATTTCCAAAAAAAAGCTTGGGAGCTGTGAGGTCCTGTGGCTCAGTGGGAAGAGCACCGTCTCCAGGTCCAGGAACGCGAGTTCTAGTCACAGCTTTTAGCTTTGTGTCTTGAACATTAGCCCTCATCTGAAAGTAAAATGTCCTATAAAAGGCTTAAAGCCTGTGTGATATGGTAGTGCAGAGGTAAGAGCACCGACTCCAAGACCAGGAAGTTGTGGGTTCAAATCAAAGCTTCTAGCTTTATGTCTTAAACATCTGAGCCAATCTGAAAGTCAAATTCCCCAAAAAAAGCCCCGTTAGCTGTGAGTGCCGCTTCAGGACCGGGAGCGTGTGGGTTCTAATCTGAGTGCTTAGCTTTATTTGTTGAACATTAATCCACATCTGAAAGTTAAATTCCCAAAAAAAAGGCAGACCAGCTCTGAGATCCTGTGGTGCAGTGGTAAGCGCATCGCCTCCAAGATCTGGAAGTTGTGGGTTCGAATCAGAGCCTTTAGCTTCATGTCTTGAATGGCAGACATCATTTGAAAGACAAATGTCCAAAAAAAAAAAAAAGCTGGTAGTTGTGGGATCCTGTGGCTCAGTGGTTACAGCAATGCCTCCAAAATTCAGAGGTCGTGGGTTCGAGTCCTGGGCGGGGATCTCCACCAACACCAATACCAAACAAGGGGCTGGGAACATAACCCGCTGGGGTTATAGGGCCTGACACCAGAGACAGCAGGGGGTTTCACTGTGGAAAAAATGGTCTCAAACTTTTGAGACAGTAGGAACGAACCAACTAGCCTTTTTTGTTCTAGTGTTTAAGTTTGTTAGGTTTAACTGTCTTAATAGTTTGTACCTTCTTAGGCAAGATTTGAACCAAGAACCTCCTGCATTAGAGGCAAGGACTTTCCCGCTACTCCACCAAGTCTCACACACAGACCAGGCCTTTTTTGGGGGGTTTATCTTGAATATTGAGAGTTTGGTATAAGATGCCAAGACAGCGATGGAAAGAGCCCATCTTGTGAAAAAAACATGCTGTTATGAGATCTTTCTTAAGTGATCCTGGTTTAGATCAGAGTAAGAGGAACAATATTAACAGTAAGTGATTCAGAATCATAATTAACTTTAGAAGTTTGGTGCTCCGGCCGCACCTTCGGCTTCTTGTTGACGGAACGAGAGGAGTTTGACGGACTTGGGCTGAACCATTACTTTCTGAGCTCGGGATAAGATCAGTAGTAAAGATTACAGTGACTTTCATTAGAACATTTTCTGCAGCAGCTTGCTTTCAGCTGGTGGATTATCAGTGAGAATCTGATGACTCCCATCTTACTGTAAACCTGTTTCTCAAATGTAAAGTTTGAAGAATCTCCATAAAGGATCTGTGAATAGACCTTATCCCAGTAAATGACCTGTTATGTGAAGGTTCTTCACGCCTTTAAAAACCTGTTTGTTCAGGAGTTCTAGTGAGTTGCCCCCTCCCCCATCCTTTTAGTACCTTTCCTTCTGTCCTAACAACCCACCACACAGTAAGGGTTTGATAACCAGCCGATTAGCAGGAGCTGGTGTGTTGTAATAAGTGCTTGAAGCCATTGAACTTTTCTGGCTTACCCAAAGAACCTTCCAGTCAATCGTTCTTTAGAGATCTACTTCTGTAAATGAGATGTTAGTAAAGTTTGAGGAATCTCGATATAATATAAAGGACATGGGAAATTATCCTTATATAACATGATGGCCCTTAAACCATTTCAAAGTTTCTGTTTGACCAGGAAGTGAAATAGTTCTACTGAGTTGCTGCAATAATGTGGGACTTTTTTTTGTGCTAATCCTGGTCCTTTTCGTTCCTTCCCTTCTTCCCCAAACCCATGTCAGCACAGTAAGGGCTCAGTTGATTAGTTGGATCAGAAGTGTTGGAAGCAGTTAAAGCAGCGGTCCCCAGCCTTTATTGGGTCACGGACCGGTTTAATATCAGACACTATGTTCACGGCGCGGCCTTTAAGGAGCGGCAGATAAATAAACGTATACGCATTTATACAGATACATGATACGCATAAAAACGGGGGTATCTTTAAAATATTATAATAAAGGTAAATCCAGTGTGAACTCGCAGCTTTATTAACAGCATTTTCATAACAGCGAGCGACAGCAGAACACGGGGAACATCCACGGGGTTTTCTGTGCAGCCCGCGGACCGGTACCACATGACTCACGGCCCGGTACCGGTCCGCAGCCCGGGGGTTGGGGACCACTGAGTTAAAGTGCTCAGATGTGCCTCTGGAACTGGAACACACTGTCAATGTTGATACATCCAAGGAGAAATATCTCATCAAACTATGCACATGTTCACACCTGCGGAAGAAAAGGGAACCTTGAACTGTTTTAGGTCCGTCTTGAGAGCTCCGCGTTCCAGCAGACCACCTGATGCACCCCTCCCAGTTCATTATGTTCTTCTGAAGACCCTGATTGGCTGGATCAGATGCGTTTGTGTGATAGAAAGTGGATCTTCAGGGGAAGGTGTTACAGCAGACCTGCTTCAAAAACACAGAACCAGTTAAAGAGCTGTTGAGGGGAAATGGGTTTCTTAGAAGTGCTTAAGTGTTAAGTCCTGCTCTTGCAGAGTGTTTTCACTGATCAGCTCCTCAACACGCCCTCACTGTGTTTAAGTTCACTAAATAAGGGAAAGCACTTAAATAAGTAGGACAGTGGAATCCAGGACCAGGATTAGGGAATCATGTGAGAAAAGAAAAGGCACATTATGGACGGCAGCAGTGCTCCAGGAATAGGACTCGTGCCTCAGTAGTGTATTGTGTTAATGCCCTCCCTCACACTAACAGGAGCACGCCTTTTCCCCTCAGCATGTCATGTCCTATCTTTGATGGCTGTGACCATTCCGGCACATCGATAGCGCAGAAAGTTATTAAATGAAAGAGACTCTGAACGTCTGTAATGCATTCACTCGTGTCAAAATTCTTAAAAAAAACGTTTAAATACTTTTCCAGCAAAGATGTGTTTGATTAGTGCTGATGAAGTGGAGCGTCTACTGCATGGGTCTCCTGGTGCATTCACTGAGAGAGTTTAACTAAGAGAGGCCCTAGCTTGACAGTAACCTTACACTGTGAATCTACTTATAAAGCTACTTACAGAGAGAGGTTTTTGGTTTTAGTGTGTACTGATATGCAGCACACATTCATGATAATATAATAAAAATGAAAGGTTCCTTCAATGACCGGAAAATGGAGTGAAAGTTCATAGGCACAGGTTATAAATAACAGGTGACCTTAAATCAGCGGAATTACTGAAAGAACAGAGATGAGAGAGTGTGTGTGTGTGTGTGTGTGTGTGAGAGAGAGAGAGAGCGAGGAGTGAAGACATGCTTTACTTTAAATAATGAGATAAACCAAAGTAAAGCGGCAAATTACAAGAAAGAGATGAAGAATTACGAATAGGAACTCAGAGGTAACAGACCGGACGTAGCTAAGGCAAAACAAACCAGGTCCAGGACCGACCACAACTCTATCCGGATGAGCTGAACACCTGAGGCGTGGCACAGTGCTCTCTGGTCACCCGCAGCACAGGAATAGGGGGATATGTAAAGGAAGGCAGAGGTGGACGAGACCGAATCGGGCAGTCGTGTGTAAACCCAGGTCAGAGAAAAGAGCCGGAGGAGGAACTCGCTGCTCATCACTGCAAAAAACAATACACACCTGGAGAAGATGGTATCTCAGATCAAGAAGAGTCTCTCCCTACAAGAGGTGGAGTTTATCGAACTTAAAGAGAAAATACTCCTGTCCTCCCCTCACAGACACCTGAAGGACCCGCTGAACCTCATTAAATCCGAATTCACTGGAAGGCATGAGAGAAAAAACAATGACCCACTAAGGATGGAGCTTAAAACAGTAAAAGACGCTGAAAAGACCAAGTGAACAACTCGAAAGTCTCAACCCTGGTCAGCAACCACCCTCACCAGCAGTGGATGGATCACCCCACACTCAAACACCAAGGGACAAGACACCAACATCACAGGCTGAGCCACTGAGCCCCTGTCCCAGAGGTTCAAACCCCCTGACAGAGCTACAGACTCAGGATAAGGAAAGCTCCAATACCAAAAGTCAACACCCTCTGAAAGTCCAGACACACACCTACACAGAGGCGGATGCGGTAATCCTAATTTAAATTCTTAAATGAAAAACAACTCTCCCCTGGATAGAGTCTCAAAACGATGGTGTCCCCGGACCAGTGATTCACTTGAGATCATCAATAAACTTTCACCAACAAACCAAGCCATATAATCACTGACACCGGCATCATCGATCTCAGGACTCAGCAAGAACAGGTAGCAGGTTCTATCAGAAGAGTGGCCCAAACGGCCACACACAAGCTCCCCTCTTTAAAAACAATAATATCCTGCATAATCTACCCTGACACAGTCCAGCGAGTGAACGCAGGGGTCGCATTAATGCACGCCACCCCAATCTCTACATCTACAGCCTCCATGATCACATCCGCTTACGCAGAGACACAGTCAGAGGTTCCCCAAAAACCTGAAAGATGATGCACTTGGACGGCCCTGAGAAAAGTGCCAAACCATCCAGACCACACAGACCATCGCACCCAAGGGCAAGATCGATCATGTCACAAAGGTACTTCCCAAACACCTTCCTCCCAGGCAACAACTACACATAAGGTCACTTAACGCGACCCCGGCAGCACAGCCCAATATCCACACAGAACATCCAGGGCATTACATCCTCACTGTTTGAGTGCAAAAGTAAAAATTGCAAACATAAAGGACACAGATATCACAATCCTCCAGGAAACAGAGTGGATTATCACCCACTGTCCAACACACTACAGAGAATTAGTCATCCCAGTCTTTTAAACACTGGTAAAAAAGGGAGAGGCTCCTAATTGGTTTAAATCAGAATTGGCTGACTTTATTGTATCACAAAAAGTAAACAAATCACACATTTGAATTAAAATGACGAAAGATATCATAGACACTAGAAATGATATGTACAATCTACAGCCCTCCCAGTGAATCTCCTCATGATGAAATTTTTTCTAAGCTCAAGGGAACTCTTTAGGAAGGAACACGTTCGGCTAGAATAGCACAGTAGATTACATGGTAACAGATCTATGTCAGTGCATTCACGGTCAAACCACTAACCCCTCGGTCCGATCACAGCCAGATTACTGTGTTCATGAAAAGGACAGGGCCTAACCCCACTACACACCAACAGCACAGAGAGCTGTGCAGCATCCAGAGGACGTACAGATGGACACCAAACAGCACCATAGACTTCCAAAAAGCAATTATCTGCAATTACCAAATTCAAACACTACCACACACCTTTCTGGAAACCAAATACCCTCACAGTACTGAAGGCATCAACCTCATCGTTAGGAGTATAAATCATATCTTCATTAGATCTGCACTAAATCTGTCCATTAAAACCTAGAAATCAACCAAAAACCCAAAGATGACAAATAGTTTGACAGAATTTAAAAAGTTGCAGTTATGCTTCTGATTAATCAGCACTAATCGTGCATTTTTCAACCGGTGGGGCACACTCTCGCGGGGGGGGGGGGGTATGGGGGCGCGAGTAGGCTACCGGAGGGTAAAAAAAACGCTAAATGCAAATTAAATGCAAATGACACCGATTTGCACCGATACAGCGTTTCTCAAACTATGGGCCGCGGCCCGGTGCCGGTCCGTGAGAGGGTTCCTGTCGGTCCGCGGAGCCTCGCTTCTGCACCAATCAAAATTCAGTCAGATCA
>JBBPDC010000135.1:15464645-15479034 GCA_037974485.1 Hemigrammopetersius urotaenia
AACATTTACAGTCAAACATCCCACATTTAGAGTCTCCGTCTGTAAACACTGCAGCTCAGAGACTGGAGACTCGACTTGGAGTCTGTAACAATGACTTGTGAACGTCTCTGCAATCTAGTAGTTAGGGCGTTCGCCCTGCGATCAGGAAGCCATGGGTTCGAATCCCAAGACATGCCAGTGGCACCACACACTGCTCCACGGGTGCCGTGTACCTGTCTGCCCACTGCTTCACTTGGTGAATGGGTTAAAGAGAACGGATTTCATGCTGTTCACACCGTGTGCTGTGGTGTGTTCACGTATGACAGAATGGACTATACTTTATTTTGAAGAGAATAAAGGTCAGGTTAAAAATGCATGAGTCTGATACCTGGCTCCCTCCGGAAGAATCAGTTTGACGGTCATCTGGTCAATGACCTGGTCATCGTAGACATGATCAATCAGGCGCATTTTCAGTGCATACTGATCACCTGTAGAGCAAGAAAACACTGTTAAACACTGAACTGGAACAAAAATGTGTCGAAACATTTTTCTAAATGTGTTCCAAATAGCTAATGAGTTTTTCCATCTCTACACACAACTGACCCAGTACACAAGGAGCTTATTCGTCACTTAATGGTGTGAAAAGGTGTGGCAGCATAAAAACATGCATATTGTTAGAGCACTAGGACAGAGAACCCCAAGAGCTGCTTCATAGCTGGTCAATTCCATCACATCCCAAAGCGAAACGTGTTAAAGGGCGCGCACCCAAGGTGTAGAGATATTCATAGCTGGGAAGATTGTAGCCGATGATGTAGTGGGTCTTCCAGCCGCCGAAGAGGGGAAAGCGTGGACGGACTTCAACCTCAACAGAATCTTCCAGGACCTGCAGGTGAGAGGTGGAGATGTTGCCGATCTCGTCGCGGTAGTACACGTCCTGGGCAGAGGCAGGAAGTATAGTCTGTAGGAGGAAGAGAGACATGAGACATAATAACGATGTCTGGTTTGCTACAGGGTTTAAAGGAAAGTTGTAAAGAATAGAAAATAGTGTTTTCAATACTTAAACCTACACTAAACGGGGAATGACCTCATTTATTAGTGGATCAAGAGTGAAATCCAGCTCAACCAAGAGGCTTCTAAAAACCAGATCAATAATTTAAGACACTCTTGCCCAGAGGTCCACAGGCCAACTCATGATGTTTACATAGTTTTATACAGTACTTTTTAATACCACTTTCCAAGCTTCCTTTATCTCATAATCAAATAGGCTGTTTTTGTAACTATGACGTGTGTGTGTGTGTGTGTGTGTGTGTGTGTGTGTGTGTGTATATATATATATTTATTAGAGGTGGGCATAGATTAATTTTTTTAATCTAGATTAATCTCACTGTAATCTTGGAATTAATCTGGATTAATTAAAAAAAAGAATCTAGATTAAAATGGCTCATTTGAATTCTGCCGAAGGTCTGAAGCCCCGCCCCCCCCCCAAATGATCCCAAGCCCCCCTAAATATATAGTCATTATTCTACTATTTTTAAATTATATCAAAACATTTCATACACGAGATCACTGAGCGCAGATACGCACTTTACAGAAACAAGACTCTGAACTGGGTCGCACAGATTAACGCAACACGTTAGCGCTGATAACGGCCCACCACTATAGATATATGCCAGCACACCTTAAAGGACTTGACAGAAGAGATGCCGCTGTCGGACTGTCTCTGGTAATCATAGCGGGAGAAGGGTCCCTTCAGGTACGCTCCAGTGTGTCTCAAGTCGATGGTCTCCTCCACGGCGATGTTGCCCCAGTGAGAAACCTCAATGGTGCGCGTGATGCTGCTGATGGTTAGGAAGGGGCTGTTGTTCTCATAGTGGATCTTCATGGTGTCCTGCAGGAAACACAGCCCACGTTTTACAGCGCAGCTACAGCAAACTAATCTTTCAGGACTCAAACTCAGGCCGGTTCTCCAGAAATAACTCCCGGAGGAAATTGCTTATGTTACAACCGCACAAACACACAGACGAGAACAGAAAGTCTAAATGAATCCAATAAAAATCCTCTGCTGGTAAGTCCACTGCATATTTACAACTGCACACTCAATCAGTGCAAGCTCTGTGGTAAAATTTAAGACTAAAATGTGTTTAATTTGTTTCAATAGAACAGCTGGCCACTCAAGGCTGCATGCATCGCAGCCTTTTATGCTCAAAAGAATCATACATTCCACACTAACATTTATCACTGAGACATACCCGCAGCAACCGGCAAAATCAGAGCACATCATCATGCTCACCTGGCTGAAAGGAGGTACATCCTTGAACGGGCCGTATTCCACCACGTCATCGTTCTTGCTGGGGTTGCCCAGCTTGGTGTAGCTCTCAACGTTTTTGGAGGCCAGGCGCACACGGGTGGTCTGGCTGCGGGTGGGGTAGGGCGAGTACAGGTAATGGTTCCCCTGAAAGACCACCAGCTGCTTCTCAGCCTGGGTGATGTGGGTGGGGAAGGGGCGCAGCACGTGGGTCAGCACTGTCTCCACCTTAACACGCAGCTTTCCGCCTGCTGCCAGGGCGGAGGGCAGCTGCACCTGGAAGAATGTACCACTGCAAGAGGAAGAGAGGGGTGACTGAGGATCAATTGTGTTGCTGCAGAGTGAGGCTGCCCTGGTCAACAGGTCACTGTGAAGTCCTAATGCACAAGAGAATATTCAACTGTAAGAGCTGAAGAACATCTATAGCCTTTTTAAAACTGAGAGCGTCTTCACCGGTACTGAGCGATACAACAGAGTTTACCCAAACTTCATGTATAATAAACATATTTTAAATGCTTTTATGTTTAGATTGTCATTTTCAACTCTATATAAACACAAATGATTAAAGCAACAGGATAAAATTAAATGTTAGATGCCATGTGGGTGACCCCCTGATGTAACATACACATCACTGTGTGTATCACTCTACTCACACAAATTAGCAGCCAGCAATTAGCAAAGAATCTGTTTCTGAAGCAATAAGCTTTGAGGCCACACACACTTATGACATTATCGCTCAGCAATAACTTTCCTCCCACCCTCCATCACTTTTCAGTCTCCGTCTGCAGATAAAGCTCACCTCCGTCCTTGGAGGGCCGTCTCCCTGAGTTCCAGAGATTCATCCTCCTCCTCTTCACCCTTCACCTGTGTACAGCACAGACATGGAGCGTCAATACCGTACTTCGTTTGTAAAGAAATTATGGCCAAACTTGTTCAGCAACAGCATTAATTTGCATAACTATTCCATTTCACCAATGCCTCTTTTCAGAATAAGAAAACTTTTCTGATCCTGGAGGAAACTGCTTAATTTTTCCTAATATATCTACACCTCACATGTCCAAATGTTGGACAATAGCATGACAATCAAAAATTACATGCGTAAAGCGAATTAACAAGAAGTACACCCCAAACATCTAATCTGCTAGGAAAGTTTTGTTGGAGCATTTAAGTGGCTGAAGGCAGCTTTATCTACACAACAGCATAAGCCAGGTCTACTAATGGTGACGGATTATTAGTTTTGGATTAAAAACCCCACTTCAACCAATTCCAAAAGTATGGAAGGAGCTCCATCACACCAGTGAATGCAGTTCTAGTTCCACAGCTCATGTCCTGGGCATGGCGATCACAGGATCATACACTTTCTGTTCCAGCATGACTGTGTCCCAGTGTACAAAGCAAGGTCCATAAAGACATGCTAGAGTTGTTCAGTGTGAAAGAACTTTACTGGCCTGCAAAGAGCCCTGACCTCAACCCCATCGAACACCTTTGGAATGAACTGGAACAGAGATTGCGAGCCAGGCCAACCTCAGTGCCTGATCTCAGAAATACCCTACAGAACCATTGGGCACAAAGCGCCACTTAAACGCTCCAAAATATTGTGGAAAGTCTTACAATAAGAATGGAAGCTCAGCTGCAAATATTAAAGTCTGTGTGTTTGAATGTAATGTCATTAAAGTTCTTGTTGGTGTAATGGTCAGGCGTCCCAATACTTTGGTCCACATAATGTAATCATACTTTAGAAGGGCAGCCTGGATGTGTGGGTCTACGGGAGCAATGCAGAAGCATGTAAAGCTCTAAAACGGTTTAAGCATTAACACTCACACAAGAATTGAGCTGGAACAGCTGGATATAAATTTAACAAACAAATACATTTGCAGAAATGCAGAATGAATGAGCTCAGGAGGAAGCGCTGACGTGTCCTGAAGACACGGCCAGGCCCGGAAGAGTGCTAGCTAATTCTAACTGACACATAATAAAGCATTTAAAAACTCCATAATTGTATAATTCACCAATTTTGTCCTCTATATCCCTACACACTTTGTATATTTCTAAGCTTGCCAAGTTTATCATTCTGAAGAAATGTATAACCTGCTAAACATAAATAGCATATCCGAGCTTTTAGCAGCGTTAGCTAAAGACATTGCCTATGAATGGGGGAATGCTAATGCTAACAACTGAGTCCTACAGAAACGAGCATGTTTACACTGTAACACAAAAGTATTAAATAGCACCACAAACTTCATTATTCGCCAATTTTTCGGTTCCCCCTCTATATCATTACACTCTTACTATATTTTTGAGCTCAAGTTAATCATTCTGAAGACATGTATAAGCTAAATATCCGATGTAGAGCAGCGTTAGCTAAAGACCGTGCTTTTGAATGGGAAATGTTAATGCTAACACTGGTTGCTACAGAAACAGGGATATTTGCACTGCAACATGAATTTAATTTTTTTAAATTTAATTTTTAATTTAATAATGCGATTAATACTGCACCTATAACGTGCAAAACAATATATAACCATATCAATTAGTCCTGGCTAGACAGAAAAGGCTGCCATTGGGGTCAGAAGGTCGCGGGTTCTAAACCCAGGACCGTTAGTGGCACCACTGAGTCCCCACACACTGCTGGGTCACTGGTTATCCACTGCTTCACTTGGTGAATGAGTTAAATGCAGACAAAGTCACACTGTGGTGTGGTGCGTTCACATGTGACAAATGGACACCTTGCACACACCACATTTATAGCAGGCTAAGCTAACAGGCTAAGCTCCAGGTTCTGGGGTTCTCGGTACTCACAGAAGCACCGATGTAGGCCAGGTGAGGTTCGAGCTCGGGTTCCAGGGCGAGGGTGAAGCTGTGCACCGGAGAGCCCCCCTGGTTGGCAAGCAGGAGCTCTGCAGAGATCTTGGCAAGGTGCGTGCTAAGGTCCACCGTGCGCTTCACATCTTCATTCACCAGCCCGTCCGCCCCGGCGCCCCTCAGCAGGCAGCCCAGAGAGAACAACAGACAGGGGAACAAACTCAGAGCTCCTCTTCTCTGCATGGTTCACTAAAGCCTCCTCAGACTCTGAGGGTCTAGGAGCGGTGGCGGGTCAGAGACGGAGCCGGGAAGGATGACGCTTCACTCGGTCCTGCAGGCAGTGACGCAACAGCAGGGCGACCCGCCAGGAGGAGGACAAAATAAACGTGTCTCCATTCAGATGCAGTTTTACAAAATTCTATGATTATATGATGAATGGGGCATTACAAATGTTCAAAGCCCAAATGTGATTTTTGGAGCAGAGCATGGATTTTATTAATTAAAAAGAGCGCATACGTATATAGAGGCGTATATTCACTATAAGGACAAAAGTATTGGGACACCTGACCATTACACCAACAGGGACTTCATTGACGATGCATTCAAATCCATAGACTTCATTATCGAGTTGGTCCCCCCTTTGCAGCAATAAGAGCTTCCACTCTTCTTGCAAGGCTTTCCACAAAATTTTGTTTGTGGGAATTATGTAAAGCACTTATGAGGTCAGGCTCACAGTCTCCGTTCCAGTTCATCCCAAAGGTGCTGGATGGGGTTGAGGTCAGGGCTCTGTGTGGCCAATCAAGTTCTTCCACACTGAACTCCTCCAGCATGTCTTTATGGAGCTGCTTTGTGCTCTGGGACACAGTCCTGCTGGAATAGAGAAGGTTCTTCCACAAACCGGGTCCACAGAGTTAGATGCATGTCGTTGTCCAAAGCGGGGTTTGTGTTTCAAAACTAATCATCCATCACCATTGGTACCCGACCTCACCAGTGCTGTTGTGGGGATAAAATTGTATTCAGCCACTGCAAACAAAACAAAACCATCCAAGCCTTCACAGAAGGTAAGGGGTGTGTAGGAGTATTACCTGTTAATTCCCAATAAACACGTATTTTATGGTGTTGCCATGGATGAGCAGGTGTCCAGAAACTTTTGGACATGTTACAAAATGTTTACACAAAGTTGGAGGCATGGGATCAGTTCAGTAAGTGGCCTAGCCCAACCCAGACAAACGTGTCCCAATACTTTTGTCTGTCTCGTCCATGTCTGTCTATATATATATATATGTGTGTGTGTAGGCCTCTATATACACACGCCATACACACCAGTGTAATTTTTTACTATAAGAAATAGAAAAGTCAGAAAGTACTGTGAATGGCAGTTTATTGAAACACTAAGCCAGCTGCAAATGTATCTGCTCTGAAAGATATGAAAATTCCACTTTTTATGAAACAAACAAAAAATTCGCCCACCTTACATGGGGAACCACTTTAGTGAACCTAAGCTGGATTCAAAAAGCCCGAAGGCCACAGGGAACGTTTTATAATTTGCCGTCACAAGCCTAACTAATTCCAAACAACTAATGGAGAACAAGTGATGAAGGCATCAACAGGTGAAGTTTTACAACATTTTATGAAAATGTCTATTTTAGAGCATCTGTTAATAACGAACTAAAATGCAATCGCATTCAAAGTGCTATGAACTTACACCACTAACGTCTGCAGAGTACAATTACTGTCTTACAAAATTACACATTAAAACGCTACGGATGACACAAGTGTTAGAGAACAGCGAGGAATGGTTTAGATCAGTGGCGTCACACACCAGTCCTCGGAGGCAGTTTAGTGTTTTCTTGGTTTACGAACATCTGACTTAACTAGTTTCAGCTATTTATGATGGACAACTCTAAACTGTGTGGTGCGGGACATCCTTTTAACATCCTTCCATTAGATGTTTTGGATGTTGTAGGTGTGACGAACGTTGAGCGTGTCCTTCAGCATTAGGTCTCTCAGTCGCCACAGAGCGTCGGCCATAGTGGTGTGAGCCCCCTTGCTCTTCAGCCAATGAGAAGGAAGTCTGCTTTCTTGCTCTTTCGTCAGACGCACATCTTTCCTACGAGCTGAAATAATTAAAAACTTTATCATTTCTGGCTCATTTATCAAACTGGTTCCTGTTTTGTTCCTATTATGGATTCCTAGTGACTCAAAAAGGCTGCGTCAAAGGCTGTAATGTTAATACGAATTTACTGCACAATGTCCTTTGACACTAAGATCCATTAAGAAGAATAGAAACGGAGGAATAACTCATAACACACACACACACACACACGTATATATGTAAATATAATCTCCATGGAAAAAATGTGCATGTCATTCCTGTTTTACACACTATAGACCACACATGATTAAAATTTTAAAATATTATATACATAAAAAATATATAAATATAAATAATTTATTATACCTGTGAAATATTAAACCACACTCTTTCTTTATTTTACAACTGCAACAATTAGTGATGTTAAGAGCAGTGTGTGTGTGTGTCTGACTCTGTTTCATCCATCAGAAACTGAATCAGGAGTGAAGCTGCTGGAATACAGACCACAATTTCAGTCCCTTTCAAACTGAGCCGTGTAGATTGCTCCATTACTGTGACGTCACACTAAGGAAATTTGCATAGAACCGCCCCTCATCTGCCGGGCCCCACCCACTAGATTAGTTGAAGATCCGCCATTTTTGTCTCATTGTTTTCCGAGCACAAATAAGACGCCGAGCGCTGTGTCTACAGTCAGAGTCACTCGCGTGTTAAGTGTCCCAATACTTTTGTCCATCTGGTGTATCTCTCTCTTTATTTCTTTCTCCCTCCCTTCCTCCAGCCTGGTCTCCATACAGGCTAGAACCACCGTCACAGACTGAAGGGATGGAAGGAAAGAAACCCTGTCGCTGGTGTTCAGGACGTGGATTCTAATGTAAAACCCAGAATTTAAACGCGCAGCTTAAGCATGGGATGGGTGGGGCGTGTCCAGCAGCAGCTTATTTGCATAAAAGGGACAGAGCCCTTAAACAGCTCATTTTGAAAGGGCCTGAAACTGTGAAGAATTAACCTTTATATAAGAGGGATCTTGTGCAAATAACTTCATGAGCATGTTTTCTAGCCCATAGACCTTTTATCACTACAGTTTTGCAGAATATGTCCCCTTTAAGACTACATTCGCCAGCTTCCTTAAGGTAAACATCACATATGAATGCGGACCATCCAGTACACCACTAGGTGAGTACCAGGGCCATCCCTTTTACTTAACGTGACTTAAAGAAGAAAGCATTGTGAGAACTTACCAGACAGTGTCTGGTCCCATTTACTGACGGTTGAGGACTCCGCACTGAGTCCCTCTATGTATCTCAGGTAAGCCTCTGAGTGCAGGAGTCTTTGCGGTTTGGGTGGAGGAGCCACAAATATGGGAGTAGAGGGCTGCTGGAGGGCAGGCTGCCCCCCCTGCCCCTGCCCAGGGTAGGGAGGTGGAGCCTGCTGATTGGGACCCATCACACCCCCCTACAGGGACACATGTGACAGATATTTTTTTAATCGCGCGATAAGAATCTCCCAGCACTAATATAAAGATTGTTTTAATATATTTTCAATTTAAAGAAATCTTTAGAAACGAGTGATATTATCTGTCAGTAAGATATTTACACTGGGTAAGATTTCTTGAAATATGAAAAAAATACCTTAATAATCTACACAGTCTGCTCTTATAGAGTATATTATTCTCAAAACAAGAACAAGAGACTTTTAGGCTGGAAATAAGAGCGAGTCTTAGTTAGATCAGGAGTTTTGCAGTGATACTACAGTTTACAGTGTGTGTGTGTGTGTGTGTGTGTGTGTTATTTTCTGTATGTACCAGTTTGTCATACAGTCTACCCGAGAATATCTGAAGACTTGACATTGTTGGAGGCGAGTGTGCGCTGTTCTAGGCATGAAATCGTCATCTTTGCTGAGCTGCTATTCTTTGGTTAAAGGGGAATTTGTATAAAATCGTTTTTTTTTGGCCAGGGAATCGCTCTGAAGAGCATTAGCATGTGCTCTTTCTTAAACATTACCTGAGCTCCATAGGCATTCCCTGCGGTCCCAGGGGCCATTCCGTTGATTCCTGTGAAAGCAGCCACAGCATGCACATTGAAAGAGGGCACTGACTGAGTTGTGGTTCACTAGACATGACGAACAATGGTGTCCCGATACACTGTGGCCTTAATGCACAAGTCTGTCCTTTGTCTAGTGAGAAAATACCCCAGTGAGGGCACTGTAACCTGATGGCGGCTACAGGTTAGTTGGATAATCGCACGCTTATTCTCTTCTGAATAAGGGACAGGGATTGCGTTTATTCTGTAATCTTTAAGTCTGCTACTGTAATACTCTGATTTCAAATGAAGATGACGGGGTCCTCAAACGTGGCGTCAATTGCATACAAGAGTGAAGTGTTTATGACAGAACGCCACGATCTCTCCCGTTTTTAAGGGCTGGTTAGTGCAAGGCCCTTAGCCTATGGTACAGGTAGCCCCTCCAGTTTGAGTTAGAGAGGCAGACAGGAAGCAACTGCAGGGGTGGTGGGCGGGGCATGTGGCTGTGGAGCTGTCCTTACCCGGGTACGGCATGCCTGGCGAAGCGGGCATGCCCAGTAGGAGGTGGTGGGGTAAGACAGGCACCTCCATGTGATGTGGCAGCATGCCAGCCATACTAACAATCCTATCAACAGGAGCTGGTAGCGTCAGCATGGGTGCCTGGTAGCTACCAATCATGCCTTTTGAGGAGCGAGGGGGAGGGGATGGCAACACAAGAGATCCATGCATCAGTAAAACATGCAGCTAGCTATGGGGAGAGAAATCCATGCATGTGCCTAACAAAAGAGACAGATGTTTACTGGCTTGGTACATGGCAGCAACACATATTTCTAAGAACTAAGACTTACACGGACTGTTAGAATACATGCACATGCAACTTAGCAACTTAAAGGAATAGTCACTTTTTTTCATTCTGATCTGTGTCTGCCTCATCTACATCATACATCACTGACAACAGAAGTCAACGGATGGCAGTTTCATGACTGACTTCTATCATGTGACAGTACTCTGGATGCTACAGATGTGGCAGAAAGAGATTCGGGCAAAATAAAGTTAAAGTATTCCTTTAAAGTGAGGGACTTCAAAAGTCGTGTTCTAAAGCTTCAGAGGCTGAAAACACAAACAGTGAAAACGGCATTAAGGATGAATTAGGAGGAATGAGGCATGGCTGGAGAAATGAGGCGTATTAGCAGTTAGGCTTCTTATTGCAGCTCTGTGTGGCACCAGTCAGGTGGATCCACCGCGCCTGAGAGGGGTTACCTGCCATAGGTGTCATGCTGTGGTTAAGCATCCCCATAGGGGTCGGAGGGGGCACCACCCCCATGAGCGCCCCTACTGGGGTACCTGCTCTCGGGGAGTTCTGCTGCTGAGCCGCCCTCTCACGTTCCTGCTGCTCGGCTACTTTAGCTGCACGCTCTGAAACACACACACACACACACACACACACACACACACAGATTCAGTCTGAGAAAACTGTAGATAAATCTGAATTTACATTCCCTAACAACAGGGGACAGTCTCTCTGGAGCAACTTGGGGTTAAGGGACCCAGTGGGTGCTCAGGGACCCAGTGGTGGTGTGGGTAGGATTTGAACCCATGACCTCTTGGTCTAGAGGCCACCACCATCCACCCAATCTATACATTCAGACTCTAAAATCTAGAAATGATTCACAGTTTAACTGTTTTAGTGCTGTTTATCTCCTAAACATGCTCCCATTGCAAAGTCTGCAAACTCCTGTCACATTTTTAACTTAGTAACACATACAGGATAGACAGACATAGTTTTTAAGGAACAAGAAGTTATTATTAATTGGTAACTATAATGCTGCACTTTTCTTTTGTCAGGTTATCTGTACGGAGATTGATCTGCACCAGCATCATATTCAACTCTTTGTGAGTGTGTATCCGTGACAACTACTGAAAGCAGCAACTTTAGAATAGTGTACAAGATTCAAGGTTCATTTTCAAGATTCAAGATTTTTATTTGCCATTTGCGCATAAGACCAACAGTCCATGCACATTAGAATTCTTGTGAGGAGCTCGAGTCACAGAGCTATAGTATAGACTGTATAAAAACACTGTACACAGACGGTGGTAAACGATAGTAGGGCTGGGCGATTTGGTCTAAAATCAAAATCTCGATTAATTGAACATTTTAACTCGATTACGATTAATGAACCATTATTTTATTTATTTATTTGCCCTCATAGTTCACTGACGAGTCGCTCAGTTGTCTCAGTGTTTAAGCTCTCCGTGCTCGACATGTCGGCGGAATAACGTAACATAACGGGGCAGGGTCACGTGACTCCACACGCGGTAGTGCTTTTAAAGGGACAGTAATCGAAATAATCGACCTGGAAAAAATCTACCGATTATAGGATCTGAATGTGGATTTCGATTGCTTTCCCTAAGCGATACATTTAAAACTACTGTCTTAAAAGCAGGAAAAGTCTTAGTGACTTTCAGAGGTGCCAGATAGTGATGGCTAGACAACATCTCCAAAATGGCTGGTCTTGTGGGGGGGGCTGCCTGTATGCAGTGGTCAGTACCTACCAAAAGTGGTCCATAAAATAGCAATCGGTGAACTGGTGACAGGGTCGTGTCGATACAGGCGGGGACCGAAGGCAAGACCATTTGGTCTGACACCACAGAAGAGCTCAAACTGCTGAAAAAGTTCACTCTGGCAGAAAGGTATGAGCACCCATGCTGAGCCCAGTCCACAGCCAAAAGTGCCTACAATGGGCAAGTGAGCATCAGAACTGGACCATGGAGCAATGCAAGAAGGTCACCCGGCCGGGTGTGTGTGTGTGGGAACGAGACGGCACCAGGACGCACTATAGAGACAACAACAATCCAGAGGTCATGTGATGCTCTGGGCAATGCTCCACCTTGGGCCCTGCACCACAGCATTTATTCTAGAGGAAACACCGTCAAAGGTGGCCAGTGAAGGGCGCCATGCTTAGTGGACACAGTTAGTGGAAGAACCTTTTCTAGCACAACTGTGTCTCTGTGAGCTCCATTAGGGCGTGTTTTTTGACACGAAAAAGTCGACAACGGCGCTTTTTTAGCAAAAAAAAAAAAAAAAAGCGTTTGGTTACAAATAGCAGCCGAGCGCGTCTTTTGTTGCTATGACAACAGCTGCAACAGTAGCCTAGTGCTGTGTGAGGCAGAAATGTGGAGAAAGAGAAAGTCGGCTCTTTTGAAGTTCGCGGGGAGGAGGATGTCGGGTCTCGAAGGCGTTTGTGGTGCAGGACATCATACGGGGAAGGAAACTGTGTGGGGCTTACAGCAGTTTAGTCCAGGAGCTCCGGGTGGATGGTGCAGTTTGTGGCATATTTTAGACACAAAAGTCCGTTTGAAGACCTGCTACACATCACTGCACCGTCGACTGCAAAAACAGTCCTGAGCGCTTTTTTAGTTTATCTACCGGCACCGTCTCCATTTTTTCTTGTTGTTCTTGTTGTCATGGAAACAACTGGTCTCGCTACTCGCGTGTCATTGGTCAGATGTCAGAAAGGCACAACACCAACATCAGTGTCTGACCCCATAAATGCTCTATGGGCAATGAATTCCAACAGAAACTCCATAATCTTGTGGAAAGCCTTCCAAAAAGAGTGGAAGCTGTTCTAGCTGAAAAGGAGGTACAGAAAGGAAACGCACCATTTTGATTAGTACTGACCTTAAGAACACTCTGCACTGCACTGACCTTCATACTCCGCTTTCTTGACCGACTCCAGGTTTCTCCACTCTGTGCCTACGAGGCGGCTGAGCTCACCGAAGGAGAAATCTGGGTGTTGGGCCTTGATCACCGCCCGCATCTCACTGCTGAACAGAATGTAGCCGCTCATATTGATTTTCCTCTTCGAGCCCTCCTTCTTCGAGAGGCCTTTAATGGACTTGGGTGTGGACTGTCAGAAACAAAGTGAAAGATGGTGAATGAGAATTTCTGTCGAGCTATTAATAACATGACAGAAGGCTGGACACTCTCTGCAATCTGTACAATTCATAGCCATTACCAGTCATTAATGGGGAACGTACACTACCGGTCAGACGTTTTAGGACACCCCAGTGTTTCAAGCTTATTTTGATTGAAAATCACACAGTTCAGGTCCAAGATCATGAAATAGTGCGGAGCTGAACTGCGAGAGGTTTAAAATGGTGAGGTCTCCCAGTTCCTCTGGTTTGGGCCGAGTCGGTCAGATTCGTCCTACAGCGAGATAGTGTCCCTAAACATAAGTCCAAGCTCTGCCAGAACTACCTTAGAAACAAGAACAAGGCGGAGAGCTGGAGAACATGGAGGGGCCAGAAGTCTCCAGACTTAAACCCCATGGAGCTGCTTTAGGATGAACTGGACAGAAGAGTGAAAGCAGAGCAGCCTATAAGAGCCACTCACACACACACACACACACACACACACACAGACACACACACGCACGCACACACACAACACACTTATGGGAACTTCTGCAGCAGAGCTGGAAGAACTACAGAATGAACAGTGAGACACTGAAACGCTTGAATTTCAAAACAAACGAACAGAAACACTGGGGTGTCCTTAAACTTTTGACCGGTAGTGTAGGTTGTATGTAAAAGTCTGAAAACTCCCAGTTCAATTACATATTTTATTCTAAAAAATAGTACACATTCTTATCCCCAGATATTTAACAAATAAACATTACTTTTCCAAGAAAATGTACAGAGATATGTTCTTTGTAGAGGATGTGTATCCCATCTTTTGCATATGACAGTCTACATACTAGGGCTGTAACGATGTGCGATATTAAACCGAAATCGCGATACAGAAGGCGGAATCGCGACACACCCGGCAGATCAAACATTCCTGTTACCGTGACAACAGACAACAGCAGAAACAATGCGAATGCTGTCCAAGTGGCCGGATATACGATGCTTTGCTCACACTGTTAATCTGGCTGCGCAGAGAGGGATGGGCGATCACCAGATGACCGACTCCTCGGTAGAGTGAGGACAGTGGTCACGTGCCGCTGAGCTGAAGGAGAAACAGGTGATGCTACAGCTGCCCTTACACAAGCTGGTCCAGGATGTGGCTACTAGCTGGAACTAGAGCCTGCCCCTCAAAAGAATTGTGATACGAACTAGGGCTGGGCGATTTGGCCTAAAATCAAAATTTCGATTAATTGAACATTTTAACTCGATTACGATTAATGAACG
>JBBPDC010000135.1:15532951-15551099 GCA_037974485.1 Hemigrammopetersius urotaenia
TCTCTCTCTCTCTGTCTTTCTCTGTCTCTCTCTCTGTCTCTGTCTCTGTCTCTCTCTTTCTCACTCTCTGTCTCTCTCTCTCTCTCTGTCTTTCTCTGTCTCTCTCTCTGTCTCTGTCTCTGTCTCTCTCTTTCTCACTCTCTGTCTCTCTCTCTCTCTCTGTCTTTCTCTGTCTCTCTCTCTGTCTCTGTCTCTGTCTCTCTCTTTCTCACTCTCTGTCTCTCTTTCTCACTCTCTGTCTCGCTCTCTCTGTCACTCTCTGTCTCTGTGCATGCATACTGTCTCAAATCGGACTCTTACATAACTTCTCTTTCTCTATCCCCCTCTCTATGTATCTCTCTCTCCCTCTCTCTCTTTCTGTCACACAGACTGTCTCTGTCTTGTTCTGACTCTTACAGAACTCTCGCTCTCATTCTGCCCCCCCCCCCCCCCCACTGCAGACCTGACATGTTAAGATAATAAACACACTAAACAAATCCTAAAAGTGAAAATGCCAATACTTCTGCAAAGCTGTGGGACAACAGCCAGTATCAGATGCAGCATTATGGCAATAAAATAGTAGTTGTTTAATAGTATAATATATAATAGTACAATATATAATTGATCAGTTATTGATTAAACACAATCCATCTCCTTCACTGAACTTCATGTGAAGGGTTTTTTTTAGAAGATGCCTCATTTGCAGTGGCCTAGAAAAGCCCCGAGTCCAGATGGAATGCGAAAGAGAATATCACCGATTCTGAGCCTCACAACCCGAACTGCACACACAGCTGTGTTTGACTCCCATATCTATCAGCGCATTTGGGTTTTAATCCATATCGCTGAAGACAGTCCATAATAAACACATGTATTTCAGGCTTGTAACAGACTCAGCTGTGATCTAAGAGGACTTTTGCTTGTCCCATAATCCCACTGCGCCCCGCTCTGGAGCAGCTGTCAGCTGTCACCGCCAGGCCTCAGCTCTGAATCACGCTCCAATCCCACCACACCCCTTCCACACCCTCCTCACACGAGCGGTCCACCCCGTTACTCAAATATTTGTGAATGTAGCTTTTTGCTTCCTCTGCGGGACCTGGCAACGGGAGCAGGAATGTAATGGGAGACTAAGAGAAGTGCCATTGAAAGTTGGCAGTTGGAAAAATTGGGAGAAATTTGTTTGGAATATGAGACAAAACGAAGGGCTTCGACCTTTTCTGTGACGTTGGTCATTTGTTACAAGTGTGGAAATTCTTGCTGGTAGGAACTTTTTTGGCTAAACTCACTGCTCGTAGTAAAATACGTTTTTAAATCAGCTTAGGATGAACATGGACGATCAGTGAACATGCATTCGAAATAAGAACGCTTTTTAAAGAGCATTTTAAAGCACTCTGCCTCCATGGAGCTGTAAACATCAACAACAAGAGTCAACTGCCTCTGCATACGAACAGGCCAAGCCCTCAACCGACTTCTGACACCGTTAACAAAGAGGCTGAAAAATATAGCTCTCTAAAAGAGATGCCCACTTACTTTCTTGCCATAAGAAGCCCCCATGTTGAGGCTGGCTGGTTGGGTCAGGTGCTTCACAGCTGGCTCACAATGTTCCCTAGAGTGTCTCCTCCACGCTGCTCCAAGGCTAGGCACTCCCAGCTCGGCTCTGCGTTCAGCCTGGCTCCGTCCGAGAGGAGGGGGGGTAATCAAAGGGAGAAAAGATTCCTCTCTCTGCCCCTGGCACCTAGTCAGCTGCAGGGTATTCCAGCAGGACGGTAGGGGTAGATATTTTTGGCAACACCACTGCCAAGGGCTTGCTAAGACGGGTCCGCCTTAGCTTCAGCGGGGTACGTTCCAGCAGCAGGTCACTCTGAGTTAGCAATCAGTGTTTGAGTCACACAAAATACGTTTGAAGTCAAGAGTGAAAGCAAGTCAAGAACAAGAAGAGCAGCTAGAGCTACAACAGAGCAGAGCAGACTCTTCTGTAGCCATCTGTTGCTAACCCAGTCACCCTTAAGGATTTAGACAAGAGGGCCAGATTATGCTAATTGATAGCGACAGTGGAGGAAGCCTTAGGGACAGTGTGTGGTGGGATGGCCTCAGGGTGATCTAGAGTCACGCTGGGGGTTTGGTGTCAGCGTTCATCCGCGATTACCAAAGCGGTGAGATCCACAGAAGCCCCCATTCAATTTCCTCTTAGGAAAACAGTGGTCAGGAGCAGGACTGGAGCTGGTCATGCTGGGAATGGTGCCCTTCTCAGGAGAATTGAGCTGCAGAAGGAGGTACCAGCTGCCACCAGATTGGGCAAGTGGCCCGGGACACCGAAGACAGCGCAGGGTGCTTAGCTCCTTGGATGTTCTGAAAGCTCAGGCGAGCCCAGAGGACTTGATCCGAGCGAAAGCAAGTGAACAGCGCTGCTGTCCCTGACCCGAAGCCAATTTGCGACAGCGAGGAGAAAATGTTCTCCAGGGCATTTCTCTCATTATCCACTTCCCCGAAGAGCAGAAGACGGATTAAGCAGTAATTGCACAACAGAGTGCCATTTAACATCCACAGACCAAACTATGCTAACAGAGCCTTCACCGTTATTGATTGTGAATAGGTTCAGCACTGAGAAACCTCTAGTTAGTGAAGATCCCACCACCCAGTGTAAGGTCCAAAAGTGGTATCCAGAGTTACATATGAATGTGCTGCACAGTTCTATTTGGTAACAGTCTTATATTTGTCTTAGCCTTGATTGCCTTGTTACATTTGTAAACTGTGTATCGCTGGACAGCTGCATGGCTGGCCACAGAACTTTCCTAAAAATAACGTTTCTCAACTCAGAACCTGATGTGATGCCTTAAGGATAGGTGTCACAATACCACTATTTCTATTCCCTTACCCATTTAAATCTTGGGCTGATGGTCTACAAGCTTCAAAGGTGTAATTTGGTATGAATGAATGTATCCAATGGTCCACTTACCATGGATGATCAGTCATTACATGTTTAGAGTTAGAGTTAGAACTGGAGCTAATGTCATTAACACATGCTAGAAGTCAATATTCACCTAAATCTGTTTTGCAAATACATGTTCAGAATATCTCTAAAACCACTCAAGCTGCATACAGCCCATCATTGAAGTGGTGTAGACTTGTCGATGTGGTTTAGGCCTCAGCATGGCTTACTGTGATCTCTAAAAATGATCAAAAACGGTATGAAAGGACTCGGATCAGATTCCTCCGTATTCATGATAGCTGCTGCCACGCAGCCTGATATTCACTGGTTTTGAAAACAGACGCTTTTGTCTAAAAGAGGCCTTAGCTCAGCTACCAGTGATGATGTGTTCTGTTGTGCTACAGTATAGTATAGGTGTACAGGCCACAGGAAAGGGCAAGAGAGTAAGACTGTATTAGCCACTGCTGCCACCTCCTGGAAAAGGCCAGAACAACACTGACCACACCATCCTCTCCCAGCCCACAGTATAGAGACTATCCAGTGCTTATACTAATGACAGTGTTGTTTTGCAGGAGCACACCAAGCTCCCCTATTCAAACACACCAAAACCAAGTTACAGGTGAGTTGGATCAGGTGTGTTTGAGCAGGAATTCTGTTTGTAGATACCTTTTGGAATATGGTTCTCAGAATATATAGATAGAGTTCAGTTCTGGTTAGAGGTGAAACAGATGTTTCTTGTTATCTTGGAAGATCGAAGCACATGCTGTCACTTCAATAGGAAAGCAATAAAGGGGTAGATAGACAGACAGACCTACCGACAGACAGACAGACCAGCAGACAGACAGACAGACAGACAGACAAATGGATAGGACGAACGGACAGATAGACAGATAGACAGACGGCCGGACAGATAGTCAGACAGACAGATCAACAGATGGTCAGACGGACAGTCAGTCGCACAGACAGATAGACAGTCTGACAGACAGACAGACAGACAGTCAGTCAGTCGGACAGACAGACAGACAGATAGACAGACAGACAGACAGACAGACAGACAGACAGACAGATAGATGACAGATAGACGGACGGATGGACAGATTGTCAGTCAGACAGAAGGATAGATGGACAGATAGACGGACCGATGGATAGACAGACGGATAGACAGACAGTCAGTCAGACAGACAGATAGACAGACAGTCAGTCAGTTGGACAGACAGATAGACGGACGGATAGACGACGGATGGACAGACAGATTATCAGTCAGACAGACAGATGGATGGACAGATAGACAGATGGATGGACAGACAGATGGATAGACAGATTGTCAGTCAGACAGTCAGTCAGACACTAGACCCTGACAGAAGTGGTTTGTTTTGTTCTGCTCAGAGCTGGAATAAATGCATCTTGCTGTTTTCTTGGCAACTCAAAGCACATCCTGTCACTTAGAGAGGGAGGCGATAACAAGAGGTATCAACTAAATAAACTGAATCTCCAAGAGAAAAAGGAGAAACAGCTAAATCGCTACAGATACCAAATGAACACAGCTTGAATTCGATTTGCCTTTTTAATTAGTTCATAATGAATTGCTCCATCATCAATTATTTCTTTGTTCTCTCTTCGGCAGGGTGTAAAACCCACATCACCTGCAGATACAAGGGAAAATGAACACAGTAAAATCAAAATAAGTGGGTGGCGTGTACTCATTTATTTTTGTTACTACACTGAGACCTAACTCATAATTAGACAATTTGTACATAAACGAGGGAAAAGGAAAGAGGAGAAAGTAAGTGGGGTATTTCAAAGCTCAACAATATCAACACATACCACAAACATAGAAAACTTGGCAACTCTGACACATAACAGTGATGATGCCATGTATAACTTATGTTACTGTTCAGTTCAAGTGAGGAACAAAATGCAGCTTTTCATTTCTCATGAAATAGCAGAAAAAAAATAGGAAAATAGGAAAAATAAATTATTCAGTACAATCAACTGTGCGGAAAACGAGCAGACGATGCGTACAGTGTTGACTCTGCTGTTCCTTATAGTCACACATGAACGTTCTTTCTCTGCATTTAACCCCTTTACCAAGTAAATCAGTGGGCAGTCAGTGACGCAGTGCCTGGGGAGCAGCAGTGGTGCCACCCACGGTCCTAGGATTTTGAGACCGGCCCACCAGACTGCCCGGCCCAACCGGGGCCCCTCTCAACTGTCGTACCGAGAGGGGAGGGGTGTTGACGGGATTCACCGCCCGCCCAAAAATACCTGGTCGGAAAACAAATTTATCATCGGTCGGGGGATGGGGGGTTGCTGGCGGGATTCCGCGCCGGCCCAAATTTATCATCGGCCCGACGGCCATTCCAGCACTGAGCCTATCACAGCATTCATTCTGTGAAAGCTGGAGAAACACCCTGGACAGAACACCAGTCCGTCACCGAGCAGACACTCAAACACACACACTCACGCGTTGGGGCATGTACATGTCTTCGGGCTATGGGAGGAAACCGGTGCAACTGCAGGAAGCCCATACAGACAAGGGGAAAACATTCACCCACAAATGTATGTTTTTAGTTCCTTCATGCGAGAATCTGAAGAACCATTGGGTTCATTTTATGTTTCTGGAAATGCGCCGATACAGAGCTGGTCTTGCTGAACGGCTGAAAGTACCACCTTTCTTTGGCTCAGCTACAAACTTAACTCTATATAACTCTTTCTTGCTTTGCTGTATATGGTTA
Organism: Hemigrammopetersius urotaenia; assembly: GCA_037974485.1. NCBI lineage: Eukaryota > Metazoa > Chordata > Actinopteri > Characiformes > Alestidae > Hemigrammopetersius > Hemigrammopetersius urotaenia. The sequence goes on from JBBPDC010000135.1 coordinate 15,538,592, forward strand.
CCGAGCTTTTTACCCTTAGAATGTGGCTGTAGCATTAGCTCTGCAGCTAACAGCTTAATTAGCGTGCTACTGTCGCTAATGTAAAGGTAGATTGTATACAGAGTGGTGTGTGAATACACACATTAACTTCTCTGTTATTTGAATAACCATGCTGCTGTCAGTGTTATGGCGTGTGCCCCTGCCCCACCCTCCACCTTGCCCCGCCTCTCTCCTCCTCATTATCATTTAAAGTTACAGACACAGAAACGACGCGTCCTCTGGAAATCTCATTGTGGGACTGTCTCGGCTCTAAGTGGCTGTAATTCTGCACCAAGACTGAATTTTGGAAAGAGACTTCAGATCCAGTATTAGGGACCATTAAGACCTGTATGAAGGCATAAAAAATCAGCATGTCATGGGACCTTTAATAAAGTTTTCTAATTCTGATCACAACTGAAACAGATAAGAACTTTGCAGCGGCCAGGGGGTCACAAAGTTCATTCCAGGTCTGAGAGGAAGGGAATATTTTGCGATGTCGATTGTGGTTTATGTTTTATTTGCATACTAACTTGTCGTACTTTTAATAATGGCATGAAAGACATTATACGAATAATCACCTCCTCTTCCATCTATCAGTTTTGCTCCGGCTGATCCATGACTCATTTCGTTCGTCGTTAAAAGAGCGGCGCGTTCTCTCAGTCGAGGCGGATGCACAATTTTTAATGGGCCGAGAAAAAGAAATAATGAAATGCAATAATACACACGGAGAGTGTTTTAGAGGTGAGGTTTCAAATGAGAGAGAGAGAGGAAGAGAAGGAGGGGGGGGGTGGTAGGTGAGAGAGAACAATTTTTATTCTCTTCCAGCTCTCATTCCCTTGAGGAGCTGCAGCCTTGGCAGCCAATGCCCCCTGCTAAGAATTGCCATCGAGTTAAGCCGCCTTCTCACACATTCATGCACACTCTCCCTCTCTCTTTCTCTCTTTCGCTCTCATTAGATGTATTTACAAAGCTGCCGTGTACCATAATTAGCTCTGCTGAGTCTTTGTTGTGTTTGACGGAGACATAAACTGCGTTCCTTTCGAAAAGAGGACGGCGACTGATCCAGATTTTGATGCCTGTGCGGCTCCAGACGGAGCAGAATTCGCTTCTCTGGACTCTCGCCGTGTGTCTTTACGGCCTTGTGGTCATTCAGGCATTTGCTGTCAGGCAGTAATTTATAAAGGTCAAAGGTGCAGTAAAAGCAGTTTGTCCATTACAAACGTTTATGGTTCCAGTTTGAGTGCCTGGGGCTTGTTTCGAGAATTGATGGTACATGAAAAGCGTCGATACCTGGGGGGACCTAGTGCTGCTCCAACTGATTTTTCACCTGGATTCACCTGTTCAGATCAGTAATTGGAGCTCTTTTTCCTCGTTGATCAGGCTTGATGCGGCTGGACTGAATGGCCTTGTTGAAATTCTGTCTTTTCTCGAACAAAATTAGGATCTTGGGGTGGTTTTGTGGTGTTTTTTGCATGTCAAGTCAAGTAATTGGAGCATTCTCCAGGGCAGGGTTGACCGAGTGCTTGATTTCACCTAAACTATGTTAAAGCTTTGAAAGCCTCCTCTCGGCTACTGTCACTTGGTATCTTCGAAATTGACTGGCACTGTGACTCACTGCTCTCTATACACTAAAATAAAAAGCCAGAAATGTGTCTTTGCATGCCACAAAAGAACCAATTTCGGCTGCATGACGAACCTTTCAGTGGGTGATGCTTTAGGGAACCAGAATCTGTTTGAGAAACCTTTTAAGTTCCATATAATGTAAATGGCATAGTAAGATCGTTTAAACTGACAAAGAAACTTTTTAAATTTTGCGCAGGTTCTTTTTAACTTAAAAAACTGAAGTTTCTTCTTATTCACACCCCTTTTGCAAAAATGTTTTTTTATCTGTTTCACTTTAATTTAACAGTGTGGATATTGATGGCACTGATGCAAGTTTACAAGAGTTCTTGCCCTATTCTCCTATGAAATATAGGCTGAATTGTCTTATGATGATGGCGTTATTTCTCTATATATCATATGGACTTGCCCAGAACCAGGACCAGTGTGAGGTTCAGAGCTTTGTCCAAGGCTGCAGCGATCAAGCGGCTGAATTCGTCTCTTGTGAGCTTTGTTTCATTCTTGATATTCGTGTTTGGAAGAACATCCTGTCTTTGGTAGGTATCCTGTCTTTGGCACTCTGACTCACTGCACCCCCAGAGGACAGAAATGTCCCAAATAAGACGTCGCTTTAATATCATTTAACTTTCCTAGACATAGTCAGATCCTTTTTGAAATAACCCCTAGTAAGTCTTACTAAATTATATTGTCATTCAGAAAAGTGTACAATTACCATTCTTTTGGTAATCCTCAGAGATCTTTCTGCAGTTTCAGAACAAAAGGACTTAGCTTGCTTGACCTCCATATGGCATGTGATATCATAGACCAAACTATACAATTAGGCAGTCTAGAAAACCTGACTGAGCTCATGGAAATAGTCCTGGTTTAGTTTGTAAGGATGAACAATGAAACATCATTACATAAAAAGGCAAAAAGTGGAGTTCCACAGGGTTCTGTTCTAGGACCTCTATTATTTTTGTTATACATGCTGCCACTGTGTACAGCTATTTGAAAACATAGCCTTTTTTACTCATGCAGAAGTCAAACAAGTGTTTATCAGCCAAACCAGGAGATAATCCTGAGATTAAATAAGGACTGTGTAAAGGACATAAAAGACTGGCCTCAAAAAGCAACAGGCCTCCCAACAGGCTGCCAAATTCATTATTATCTTAATAAATGGCCTTGATCATTGACCAACAAATCAATGTTCAAGGAAAACTGGGTATTCTGGCTCAGTTTTTCTCCCGACCGATTTGACCACCATGGATAACCTTCACATCCCTTAAATCTGCTATCGCTTACAAAACCCCCAACTATACCCTCTAGTCTGTATACCTCTGCCTCTTAAATATTGTTAGTCTTTTCCATAGTAATATTATATTATTCTCTTTTGCTGTCCAACACTGCAAAAACTCCTGATCTAACTAAAACTTACAATCTTATTTCCAGCCTAAAAGTCTTCTTGTTCTTGTTTTGAGAATAATATACTACATAAGAGCAGACTTTGTAAGATTATTCAGATTGTTTAAGGTATTTTTTTCCATATTTCAAGAAATCTTACCAAGTGTAAATATCTTACTGCATGGACAGATAATTTCACTTGATTCTAGTCTAAGGATTTCTTTAAATAGAAAAAATATCTTAAAACAATCTTTATATACAATATAAGTGCAAAAAATCTGCTCTTATGTAGTATATTATTCTCAAAACAAGATCAAAAATAAGAAATAAGAAATAAGATTGCAAATCTTAGTTAGATCAGGAGTTTTTGCAGTGAACCAGAAGTGGATAGTTTCCCTTTGTGAGTCTCGGTTCCTCGTAAAATCTGAAAAAAGGTCAAATCGGATTAGCTGCTGTGTATTGTACTTTATTTAAAAAACAATTCAGACTGAAATGCTCTTTATAACTCCAACGCAGATGGGAAGGTCTATAAACTCCTGTAAGGTGAACTGACACACATGCATACATGCACAGGTTTCTGTGACATTCATAAAAAACAAGCAATTAAAACAAGTTGTTTTACAGACAGTTTCTACAAACAGACGGTATGAATTGACGAGTTTGACAGTGTTTATCTCTTTATTTTAAAGTAAATTAAGGGAAATGTAGTTTTACCAAATGGATCCTTTGTTGGCATTGATCCAGCTCACTATCCACTTACCAGGCTTTTCTTACCCCTCACTCTGGAGAACAAAGCAGGTCCTCCACAGATGTGCCATTTGTCCTTCAGCTTTTTAAACGCAACGACGTGTAAAACTGAGCAAGAAATCCAAGAGGTCTTTTTTTAATTCATAATGAAGGAGCTTCACATTACGGTCATGTCTGCATGCTGGGAGTGTTTTAGTCTGTTTGCTCTTTTAATTCCTCTTTATTGAGTGTACTTATCTCTAAGCATTTATAGAGATAAATACACTCAATAGGCTTTGAAGAGTCAAAGTCCTTCTCTTTTTCTCTCGTCCTGTGCTTTCTTCAGTCCAGTGGGTGAAGAGGGGTTGCGCTGGACATTTTTATGGAAGAATCAAGCAAATTCATATTTTAATTGCAGGCGGAAATGAGAAAGCAGAAAGAATTTCTCGCACCTGTCCAAAGGTGGCTGGGCTAAAATGGTGAAAATGAAATGGCCATTTTCAGTCCATATGTGGGCATTATTCCACTTAGCTTCTATATTGATGAGATCTCATTTGGCCACAAGGCCGAGGAGTTTCCCCGTGCAACATGGACCAGTCGACCTTATTGAAAGGCTGTCGTTTCTCTACGTAGCGCGACCGCTCGGCCGGAATTAGGATCATTCGTCATTCAATAAAGTTGCAGGGATGACATCTCGCAACCTGTGAGGGAGAATTATTATCACATCATGAAGCTGTTAGCTCGAAACGAGTCTGCCGCACTGTCCCCTGAGATCGCGCCGAATAAGAACGACGGTTCAAGTCCGGGTCAGTCTACTGAGCCGGAGCCACTGTGCTCCCCTTCGCTCTTTGAAGCTCGGAAATATTTCATGAACAAACAAAAAGAATGCATTGCGTATTTAATTAAGAAATGAATTAGTAGACGACCTGTAACCAGTGCCACTCAGTTCTCTCTTTGTGTTTCTGTGTTATGTAAAGAGTTCATGTCATAGAAAATCTGCATTGTTTATTTCTGTACTTATTTGTAGGAAAACTTTAATTCATCATGTTTGTCACAAACATGAATGCATTTACATATCTGTTGAAATCTTGTATTTTTTTAAATCTATATCCATTAAAAGACCTTTAAACTGTGTCATCAGTTTGTAATAAATGGACCATGTGTAACGCCCATGGTCGGCGGCCACTAGAGGCCGCTATTGTTTAAGTTTCTGGTGAAGGACTCTTACGTTGACACACCTGAGTCGATTATTGTCACAGCTGTTTATTATGTTTAGTTAAGAAAGTGTCCTTTGTTTGTGATGTATTTATGTTCCACTGTTTCAGTTTAGTGTAGTTTTCCGTTCACCGTCACGTTACCATTTATTGTGTTCCTCGGTTTGATTTTACCTAAGAGTATCTGCCATCGAACCTTGATTTGTTTTCAGTTTTACTAATAAAGAGAACCAGAGAATGGAAGTCTGAATTTGTGCCTCCTGCTTGAGCCGCCAAGCCAAAGTGTGACACCATGAGAAAAAGTCCAAAATTATCTGGTAAAAATGTAACATTTGGGGATTTCTGAGATGTGTTGTGAGTAGTGCTGGGCTATCGCGCGATAAAAAAAATATCGCTGTTAACGCCCAGATTCCAATTAGATTAACGGCGTTAAAAAAATTAATCTATGCTCACCTCTAGTTGTGAGGTAATGATTTGATCGCTAAAAATATTAACAGTGTTTCCTTCAGCTTTGGCTGATTTTTGTGAACTGGTCAGTTCATACTGGGCATGTTTCCAATGTAGAAAATACTTGAACCTTTCATATCAAAAAAGTGGAACTGTGCTTTTTGCACTGGCTATTAGTTAAGAGCCAAAGATTTCAGTTGTTATGGTAGTTATGGTAGGTGGACTCCCAACTCTGGATCCTCCAAAACCAGGAGTTTATGGCCACATTCTTACAAGCATCAGTTGCCATTAAGGCTGATTTAAGGGAAGCTTGGTGGAATAAACCTATTGAGGTTAATGTTAAAACAGAGGTCATTCACAAATATCGGTCTTGGACATAGTAACAAGTTGGAAAAGGTCATGCAAAAATGCATTGTGGCTTTATAAACTGATCATATTAAAACCAAGAAATACATAGAATATGGGTCTCAGTGCCCCCCAGAAGTGCACATCCATATGCATAGTTGATTTCCCAACAAAAACAGGGATAGGTTTGAAGAGCACTGCTTTAAATCTACAATAACAAAACCAGCCTTGGATGAAAAAGGAGGTTGAAAAGGCTAAAACACATTAGCACTGGTACATAAAGCCACACCACTGTACCATGCATTTTTATTACAAGCAAAATGTCAAATATTAGCCCCTTATTATTTTTTGTGCTGTTTTTGCTGATGTCACATAGTCACGCACCAAAGCAGCTACTAACAGTCTCTGTCTCTGAGTCCTGGTTGTCACAGCAATCTGCTTTTGTCCTGATTAGAATACGGAGGACAGCAGTCCCAGCCTCTGCTCTTTGCGTGGAGACAAATTGGAGTCCGTGTTTATGAGCAAACGCTGAAGAAGGCCCACCTCCGTAAACTGTGTGAGCCTTGACAAGGTCAGCTAAAGGCAAATCCCTGTTTGCCGCCAGTCACTTTTAATGTGCTGTGGCCATGGATATTGGCATTTTGAATGTGTAAACCCGTGCTCACCGTACGCAAATGTACAAACAACCTCGCTGCGCTCTCGCCACATTACTCCTGCTCTCTAGGCGTCCACTTTGATATTTGCTTCCCAAACAAGGAGGCCTGGTTGACACCAGACGGATGCAGGGTGGCATTAAACGGCTTAAGGGCCTTCTCGGATATCTTCCACCCCGGACTCTTTAAAGGTCCACCGCAGCTGTGCTGTGCCTCTGATCACTTGGTGAAATAATCAGGCCTGGAGGGAGAGATGTTGTTAGAATGACCTGTAGACTCCCGGAAGTCTCCCCAAGGGCATTTAAACCTCTCCGCTGCCTCGGTGCTATTGTTAGCACACTGGGCGATCCTTCCCTCAAGACCAGGCATATGAAGGCAATTCTGGAACAGACCATGTGTACATGTAAAGCAATAGTCCTGCGTATATTTGACAATGACAGTCAGATCCTAACACTACATTTGCCTACACTTGTGATCTACAAAACTGTGATTTGCCTTTAAATAAAAAACATCATCCAAACGAGGTAAATGTAAAGTGCCTTGGCGTAGCAAAACATGGGTCGAAGCGACTGCTGCCATGCTGTGGGTGAATCTGGCCTTCATGTATGTGTAGCAAATACATTTTTACTATTTTTAATAGTTTCCGTCTATTTTCTAAAACTGTCATTTGAAAGCTACACATCACATGGCTTTCATACTTCTAACCACAATTTTCTTCAAGCAGAACCAATGGATTTTGTTCCTTGTGAGCTTCAGCCCTAGGGATCTTTGATGACCATGGTTTTACCTATTGGCAAAATTGTTAAAAAGAATGGTATTTCCAAGGTTAGAACTTGAGATATTCTGAAAGTAAGACAATGTTGCCACCAAGGAGCTTAATATCAGGCATCCCTTTTTAACTATATGTCAGTCGTGACTACTGGTTTATTGTAGTGTATAGCACGCAACAGTAAAAGTACAGTAATTAAAAAAGATTCAATTACTAGTAACCTTTTTTTAGGAGACAACTGATGAAAAAAGCAAAAAAAATCATTGAAAGCAACAATAACAGGTGTCCCCTCACTGGCTGCTAGAGGGCGTCGTTTTCTGTTTTGTTTGAGTTTTGTGTTGGGACTTGTATTATGAAATCCTGAGCGGTTTTGTTTGTTTACATTGTGTTTCAGCTGACCGACGTGCTCAGAGAAAATGAGATTTGTGTTTCGATTGGTTTGTGGAATTTTGAGTTTTATATTTAAAAGTTCATTTGTGTTGGACGTTAGTGTCCTAGAGTCTTGTTTTGTTGCGAGTTTTGTTTCGTATATAAATAAAGAGAAAAGAAATGGAAGTCTGCATGTGCGCCTGCCATCAATGCCTGGAAGATATGAGGGAGAAACGTCACACTACGATATTTGATTCTACTAATTTTAAAAAACTAATTTTTAAAAACTTCAATGCTGAGTTGAAAGTTTTTTAGAGTGTTGAATATAAAATTATTTATTTTTAAAACTTTTCTTTGGCATCACAAGGTCTGCAACACAAATATATCCAGATTTATTTACAATCCAAAATCACCCAGTGAACCCAGAGAAATTTCTTCAGGAAAAATGTATTTAGCGAAAATCGGTAGAAGAACAGAAAGTTATGTTTGACATTTTTACAGTCAATAAAGCACTAAAACTAAAACGTATATCTGAAATATATAACTGTTGACGCCTGCCCATCTTCTTAAATACCATGTGCTCATCCAGTGACAGGTATATAGTGGTATATAACAGTCTGAGCGATAAATACATTTGAATGTGTGTCAGTGTGACCCATTGCTAGCATTTAGCTTGTGCCAGCGTCACACACTATGTGCTCCCCATGAAGTACACACAACCTACACACAATCTATTTCTCCTTCTTTCACCTTACTATGCCTCCTACCCTATATCCCATATTCTTGCACTGATCCACAGAACAGAATAATCCCGTTAGAGCAGAATGGGAACCAGCTCATGTGAAAAATTGGAATTATATATAAGAGCGCCATATAGAAATGGTTTTGTAGTCAAAGGGCATTGGTTCAGGGACCGCACAAAGCAATAATACATGGTTGGAATAGTTGGATGGATGATTTGGAAAAACACAGTTGGCAGCTGAATACCTCAAATGGTTTAATTGACGAAATGTTAAAAATGCCAGAGTAGATGAATGTCAGATATAGATCACATTCCTAAGTGAAGTCCTAGGCTAAAACGTCAGGCATTCAATCATGAGAGCCATGAGATTGTGAATACATTGCTATGTACAGTCACATTTAGTGGGACTCTATTCTTTGGCCATTAATGGGGACAGTTTTGACAGAAAGTTGACCAAACCAAAAAATTGGAAATATTGCCTAAAAAACGGGGAAAGCCACTTCAGCATTACGCAATATGTTGCACGAAATTGCAGGGCTTCCATGGTTCATGGAGTGGGCGTGGCTAGTGGTCAGCAGACCTGTCACTCAGTAGAACTGTGTCCCAATAGACACAAAGGCTGCATCCGAAATCGCATACTACTTGAGTAGGTACTACATTTGAATGAGAGCGTACTGCTCTACCGTTAAAACAGTGCGTTCTATACAGTATGAATGAGGGTAGTATGAGTGGAATTCGGACGAACTGCATCCGCTGTGTTGATGTTGTCACGTGTCGTGTGTCGTCACAACAGCGCGTTATTGTTTACCTTTACAGAGGGCATTTACTCACAAGTGTAATTTAACCACAATGAACGTGTAATTTAATGTTTTCTTTAAGGTACTTACACTTGAAAAGAGCCGCGTCTCCATTTTTCGAATATGACTCCGCCTCTCCCGCTGCCTTATGGGATAGTGCAGTGCCCATCGAATGTCTACTACAGAATTCGGCCAGAAGCAGGAGGTCATCCGGGTTCTTCTCGCCGACTGTTTTTCCAATACTATGAATTCGGACACACTCCTCGCCTCGCGAACTGTTTTCGCACTATATAGTGGGAACTATGCAATTTCAGACGCAGCCAAAGTGAGAATCCAGAAGCAAAAAGCATAATTGAAAAATTCACAATAAAGGCTTGCAAAATGCAGGTTAAAACATTTAGTAAATGGACCAAACATTAGTTATCTCTTAGGTTAAGTGTAGTATTTGTCATTTATACATTGTTAATTTAACATTTTGATTGTGGGTTTTATTTTTTTAATTGGGAAAAAATTGAGTCATTGGTTAAAAGATAGACAAGTAAGTAAAATAATAGGGCTGTACATTTTTACACACTAAAAACAAATGTACTGATGTACGTCGCTCTGGATAAGAGCGTCAGCTAAATGCCGTAATTGTAAATGTAAATGTCTTTTAAAGCAGTGCATTTGTCAGACTAGCTCCGCTAGCTAACATGGCTAACGCTAACACTGCAGGGAGTCGTCCTGCCGCGGCTTAAACTGTTCCGCTCTCAGTTCTACACTTAAATTCACCAGGAAACTCAAGATTCAGTCTTTGTTTAGTTCAGTTTAATTGTGGTGTTGACTGTTAATGTTACAGAGAACTTTAATAAAAGTGTCTCAGTGTTGGACGCCTGCGTTCCTCTGCTGTGTGTGACGCCATCAAACGACTCGTCGACTCGACTTCCACTTCGCTGACCGACTGGTCGACTTGAAAAGATCTGGAGTCTAGTACATATAGATGTCAACATATAAATATGAATCTAATTACAAAAGAATTTAAATATGAAATGAGGTAGAACAGTTATTGCAGGAGACTGTGGCTTTTGGACTTGAGTTGAATCAAAATTAGGTGTCATTCAGCGCCCTGATAGCGACAGGGTGGAAACTGCTATTCAGGCTGTTAGTCCTTGTTTTGATGCTTCTATCCCATTTTGCCTGATGGCAGCAATTGGAAGAAGACATGGACGGAGTGTGAGGAGTCTTTATGATGTTTTCAGCGTTTCTGAGACAGCGAGAGCTCGCCAAAAACCACAGCTAGATATGATGGACTTTAAAGAAGTGATCCACTTTGTCTTCTGCTGAGCAGTTGTTCTGGTGCCAGTGGATGAACAGTCCTCCTTAAACATCATAAACCCTTCATTCGGAGCAGCGAACCTTAATTCTTGTGTTCATTCATTATCTAAGCTGCTTATCCTAACCTGGGTCACGGGGAGGAGGGGGGGAAACAACCCTCCTCTCTCTCTTCACACTGCAAACTGGACACAGGCCCAGTATAATCGGGAGTAATCATAGTAATTACGTGGAGAATCTCTCCGGACTAGAGAGTCATAAGAGAGTGTGTTAGTGTGTGTGTGTGTGTGTGTGTGTGTGTGTGCATGGCAGGGCTGGTGTAATGGATGGACCCCCATCATGCAGGCAGTGTGGATAAATTAGATTGCACTCGTTCATATCTCTCTCTCTCTCTCTCTCTCTCTCTGTCTTTCCCTCATATCCAGCACGACATCACACCTCGCCCGACCCAGGCAGAAATAATCCACCCTCCATGGGCACTTTTGCCCAGTGCAGATGATACTGAGTTCACATCAGCGCAGCAAATGCAGAAACCTAAACTGAGGCAGCCCAAGCGAAGTATCCTGCTGTAACTGCAGGGTCTCCCCTGCTCTTATATCATAATATGTACATAATTAAAAATCGCATTGTTGTATTTTTGTAAAGAAAAAGGGCCTACAAATGTCTATTTTTATAGTGTAAACCTTAAATATGCCCCCAAACCTGCTCCCAGAACACTAATATCATTTTTAAACTCAGTTTAATGCATTACTCTTAAATGTAAGTGTAAATAAATAAGCAGAATCAAAAACTTTTATTGTTTAAAAAACAGTTAGCGTTAGCGGTTAGCATTTGCAGCGTGCAAAGACTGAAATAACTCTGTACCCACATGTTTAGACAGAGCACAGCTTACTAATACTAAATACACTGAGATAACTGTTGTACATTGGGGGGGGGGGGGGGTTAAACACTAAAATACGAGGAGAAGACACGGAGCAGTCATGCTACATGCTGCAGCAGCTTCTTCTTCTTCTTCTTCTTCTTTTATGGTGGTCGACAACTTTTCAGTACATTACTGCCACCACTGGACTGGTGGAGGTAATACAGTTCGGTTCTCAGAAAATGCGTTAGGCTGAATCTGCGAATGCTGATCCGTGTAAAACTAAAGGGTTATGGTGATATGCTAATTTTTAGACAAAGAAAAATCTTTATGTTTATTTTCAAATGTAAAGTTTAAATTCAGTCCCCACGTCATAATTGTTAGAACTGTGTGATACAATGGTGTGTTGCATAGGGGGTGTGGGTGTGTGTGTGTGTCTGTGTGTGTGTGTGTGTGTGAGATGTACGTTGTCCTGCGTGGGACCATAGACCCGGGTAGGCCATGTCAGATCCAGGCCAACCCAGATATTTCAGAAAAGAATATATTATGCTGCATTTTCTCAATAGCGAAATTTGATTGTTTTTTCTGTGAATGCTGTTGTTTTATTATGATGGGCAATGAGATGAAGCTCACCCCAATCACTGCTTAGCAACTGGTCATATCTGCTTTTGCCTCAAGCTTTTAGTTTGTTACTAGTGTAGCAGTGTTTGGTAGCTCCTCTTCTCGAACACGATCACCAGACCTGACCATCCACAGGTAAACCGAACCAGGTCACTGGGTCTCCAGCGCCACAGCTGAAGCCTCGCACTGGAAATCTGGCAGGCTGGGGGCGAACTAAAAGCTGGAGGAAATGGTCGATAGCAACAGTGAAGTAGTGAAAAATGATGAAAAGGGTCATTAGTTTCATTGGCCTAAATACAACGACAGAAAACAAATCAAATTTCATTAACCTGAAAAATGCAGCTTAATGAAAAACTGGGTTAGTTCACAAGACAGTGTACATCTCAGACACACACACACACACACACACACACACACACACACACACACACACACACACACACACACTCTCAGAAACACACCACCACTACAACATCATACTTCTGTACTTTGTAACACATTTGGTGGCAAGAATGCACCCCAGACTCTCCCTGGAGGTCAGACATACCATTTTTCCCGCTGATGTAATAAAAGCTTTGTGCATTACTGTAGCACAATAAGAGGCAAAAGAAGTTTCAGTGGCAGGTTAGTGAGGGGG
>JBBPDC010000135.1:15764899-15783396 GCA_037974485.1 Hemigrammopetersius urotaenia
CTATACAGGAGTAACATCACTATTTACATTCTAGCACTGCAGGAGACAGCAGTTCAGTGTAAACTGTACAGTCCAGTGTTCTGAGAGCAGATTTGGTGGCAGATTTAGGGTTTACACTATAAAATAAGAGCACATGGATAGGATTACTATTTATGTTTTTAGTAAGTTATATATTTTTAATAATTTAGAACTAAAATGAGTAAAAAAAACATATTGCACGAAAAAAGAAACAAAAAGTGGAGAATATTTGCAGTTTCTGCATTAATGTGGAGATTTTTGAGTAAAACGATCAGTTTGGTTCTTATTTAGTCCTGATCCGCGTAAAACTGTGGGATTACTGTATACCAAACATTTCTGTGTGTAGCATTATCTATTCCTGTTGTGGTTGTTTTCTTTCTACAGATGTTTATTCTTGTGTCTCTCTGTGTCTTTGTGTTGTGGCAGTCACCATGTAAAAAATTTCCTCAGGGATTCGGATCAAATTTGTATTGTTTCTCCCTCCCCTCCTCCCAATTTCCTCATATGGCGCACAATACTCATGAATGCAGTTCTAATGTTATGAAAACACTAAGAAAAAATGTAACAGTTCATGAATCGACTCCACTGCTACCCTCCCTCCCTCCACTGGTATAATGGCTCCGCGCTGTCGGGAGTCTTAACTGTACCTACGGTACCACTTTAACGGAACCTGCATAGTTAAGGATGCCAAAGTAATACCAGTAATTGTTCTGGCCAGCTTTGATTCCTGGTAGCAGCTGTTTCTTCATAAAATCATGACTTCAGTGAAGAGTGATTTTAACGTATTTCATCTTTGCAGCGTAATTCAGTATTATTTCACCTGTTTGCGGTATTTTATCCTATAGTTTGTAGTTATTACTTTATAGTATAAAATACTGCAAACAGGTTAACTAATACATTTTCCCCCACAGGCGCCTCCATTACTTCATAGCTAAATAAACGCGTTATTTACTAATTAAAGGGGCAAATAATGCGTTAATAGCTAAATTAGTGCATTATTTACGTATTCTGCAAAACTCACTTTAGTTATAAAAGGTCTATGGGCTACAAAACATGTTCCTAAAGTTCTTTACACAGAATCACTCTCACATAAAGAGATTCTCCAGCTTTACTCTCCACAGGTTCAGACCCTTTCCGAACGAATCCCATAAGGATGTTTAGTATTATCACATTCACTGATAGAGGATACATACAGACTTCTTATGACATCGGCAGCCGTGCTCATAATGGAAGCGCCGCGGACGTGACGCGCACGCGTTACGACGCACCCGTTTTTTTCAGCCGCGTGCGCGCCGCGTCGTGGTGAAAACATCTCACCGCGGGACCCGCGCACCGCGGGTCATGTGACAAGATTCAACCAATAAGCTTCCTCGCCTTTTCCTCTACACTGACGCCGCAGCAGAAACACGGAGGAGCAGCTCATCATTGTGCTCCAAGGATTTCCTGAACTTTATGATTTGTAAAGCCCCCAAACTTTTCCTAAAATATAATCCAGCTGGTCCTTCTCAAGTCTGAAACAGGCTTTGAGCCTCCCGTTGTCCAGGCGGAGATCCTGGATCAGCTGGTGAAATTCCCCGTGTTTTTTACGTTTTTGAAGAATGGTGTGCACCCAAACACTACAACGTTTTTTTCTTTTCTGCGTAAATAAATCATGTAGCAGAGTTAAGTTGCTTAGCAACGACAGACGCTTCCGGTGCGCAAGCGGACGATCGCTTTTGGAAAGAAGGAGAAAGCGACGCGCCTAGCGCTTTCCACGCGTTTTTTGGCGCGATATGTGAATGGCCCCTAAAGGGATCCAGGCCTGTTCCGCATTTCTACAGATTCCACATTCCATGGTCATTTTCATAATTGTTCATTTTCTGAAGTGCAGTTGAAGAACAACAGATGTACTACTGAAGTCATCCAGACAAATCTGACTCATCTGCAGTCGACACCATCATCATTGGACTCATCCAGGATGGTGAGGAGTCTGCATACCAGCAGGACATCGAGCGGCTGGTGCTCTGGTGCAGAGCTGAACGCGATCAAGACTGTAGAGATGATAGCGAACTGTAGGAGACATCCATCAGCACTGCTCCCTCTCACCGTATCAGAAAACACCATGTCTACTGTGGAGACCTTCAAGTTCCTGGGTACCACCATGTCCCAGGACCTGAAGTGGGAGACCAACATCTCCATCCTCAAAAAGACCCAGCACAGGATGAACTTCCTGAGGCAACCGAGGAAGTACAGTCCTCCACAGGAGCTGCTGATCCAGTTCTACACTGCAGTCACTGAGTCTGTGCTCCTCCATCACAGTCTGGTATGGAGAAGCCACTGAACAGTATAGGAAAAGACTGCAGCGGCTGTACAGGCAGCAGAAAAGATCGTGTTTTGTTGCAATATTGGCATGGTTTCAAAGTCAAAATGTCTGTTAATATCTGGTGTAGCGCACCTGTATTCTAATTTTTGATTGATTGATCAGGGCCAGAGTATTGATCTTTAAATGTGGTCAAGTCGCCTCTGTAATGTATGGTGTGTCGGAGAGAGAGTCCGTTACAGAAAGGGACTAAACACAGAGAAACAAATGCGGAGCAATTTGGCTTAATGGGTAGGATACTTGCCTCTAGACCAATAGGTCATGGGTTCAAATTCTACCTTCAGCACACCACCACTGGGTTCCTGAGCAAGACCCTTAACCCCAAGTTGCTCCAGGGAGAGACTGCCCCCTGTAGGTAGGGAATGGAAGTCGCTTTGGATAAAAGCATCTGATAAACGCCGTAAATGTAAATGTAAAACACACAGGGGACTCATTAACAGACTTCGAGACACTAAAGCTCAGGTCAGTTGACACGTGTCTGCCCATGGATGTGGCTGTGGCTTGGTAAGAGACAGCTAGTTAGCGCCCCTTTGTTTGTAAGGCGCTGGACACTTAATGAAGAGAATATTGCCGCTTCAAATTCATGGTTTGAGTAGATCTTTTTATTAGTACAATATTTGCCCATAAAACCAATGTCTCCAAACACTGGTTTCATAGCAAACATATGATCACATTTCACACTTTCTCATGGAAATGCATCAAGGCATTATTTTTATTATGTGCTGTCCGACCATAGACTGGGCAGACACAGTGTAACAGCTGGGGTCCATTACTGGCTGTTTCCCAGTGGGGGCGCTATGGCAGTTCAGGGCCTATTTCCAGGCTCACTCCAGGTGCAGTGGAAGCTATTTATGGACTGTGAGGGCCTGGTGGGGGGTGTATGTGTTTGGCTAATGTTTAGTACATGGTGTGAATACAATATAATGTGTTGGTGGTTTGTTTCCTAACCCAGATCTGATAACAGCCTTGCTGTGCTGAATAAAGTTCGGGAATAAATTCAGTTAATTTAGCGGAACATGGTCGAGCTTTGAACAAACCCAGTAGGCCCTTAGAGTAACCTGTCTGAGCGGGAAAATCTCCTTAAGGAATGAAACAATGACTTTCTGAATGAATTCCTTTCCCTTTGCCTGCACAACACAAAGCAGAGTCTTAAACAAAGTCCTACAAATGACCCAACACCTGAGTCAGATCCCACTCCAAGCTTGCACTGATGTTTCATCACAACTTACTGAATGCGAGTCCATGCGGCGCACCTTCCCCCCTGAGTTCCCTCCGCAGCACCGTTCCATCTGGTCAGCTCGGGGAGCGTTCGCTGTGAATATATCTGTGCCCAATTACCAGGCAGCCGGGGTCGCGCTACATTATGGAGAGAATCCTTTGTGGAGATGTAACGGTTCAGGTGATCCTAATGCAACACAGCAACCTGCTCTCTCCTCCCAGGATGACGAAACGCTCACTGCAAATCCACTCCACACACGTCGTCCCACCAAACCACTAATGCAGTACGTCATTCAAGAGCATTTTTTTTACTCAAAGACTTTTGAATGGTTCCCCGGTTTGGATATATGTGACCTGATCTGGCAAAATGAGTCACAGTGACCGTAATTTTTGGGATCATTAAAAAGACGCAAGAATAAGCTTTAAAATGATATCTTGGTCAAAGCTGTATCTTAAACAGTTGTCAAGTTACAATCGTTTGAATTCTGAACTCGCTGCACCATTTTCCAACTGAAAAACCGAGAAAATCGCATTTAAAGTTTTTGTCAGTTTTTTCTTGATAATCCATAGCATTCAAAGAGATGCACCCAACAACAGAATTTTACTGCAGGCATTTAAATACTTAGAGAAATATATTAAATCAGACTGAAGCTTCAATTATTTGAAAATATGTATTAAATACTTAACAAATAATTCATATTTTTGTAAGATCTGAGAGCTGCAGCTCAACTTAAACAACCATTTAAGTACATTTTCACAATTATTTCTATGATGAAACTTTGAGAGAGTAATTTTGAAGACTTTTTCTTTCATATAAGACCAAAAAAGAAAAATCGATAATTTTGATGTTTTTCAACATAATTGGCCCGTATCTAAAAAAACAGAACTCAGACTTCCGACTCGTTTTGGCAGATCCGGTCACATATGCTTCTAGGGGAGAAAAAAGATTACGTTGAGCTTCTTCGTAGATCCACATGTCACTTATTCTTGCAAGAACCATCCACTGGAACCCAAGATGGCCTACATTTTTCCTCATTCCTGTGGCAAGTTGGAGCTGTATTGTCTTGGGGGCTTGAGGACTGGTTTAAGAACCATCTCTCTAAAGAACTCTTTGTGAAGCTCTGGAACGGAGAGTACCATAAAAACCAAAGCCGAAATCTCATCAGAGGGAGGATGGCAACAGAAAACGAATGACAACACGAGACGTGGTGGCGAATGCATAACTAAAAGCAAACCGAGATCCCGGAGCCGCGATAGAACGCTAATTGAGTTATCGCAGGTACTCAGCATTGATTGGTTGCATTTTGAGGAGCTCCTCCGGGAGCATCACCACGGATGGAATAATCAGTATTAATGCAAAGAGCTGACAAATGTCGAGACGTCGCACGCCGGAATCTTCTGGCAGCTGTTTGTTTACGACATTTACATGGGAAGGGAATCCATCAAGAAAAATAAGCACAAGCCATTACTATTTGAGGAGACTTGTGTCTTCAGCATCGGCATGCATGCAACGCCTGCTTAATGAAGGAAGTGAGTTTAGCAAATTACTTCGCATGCCATTTAGTTTTGGTTTAAGGGATGACGCTTGCCGTAGATCACTGGCTTTGTGAAAGATCGTCAAACTTTCTTGGCCTCCAGACGCCCGAGAACAAAAAGGAAAACAAAACACTCTGGAAATATTTGAGTCTAGACGGAAGTCATTAAGAGCCAATATAAGCTCCCTCTCAAAAGTGTCGACAGCGATTTCCAGATGAAGAGAATAATGTCCGTTGCAGGAGGAAAGAAATATGCCTCAGCAAGCATATCATCAAATGCTTATTGCATCTGCTGTGCGAAGACAGAGAGACTAGGAAGCAAAAAGGCATTCATGGCCCTGCCATATCGGGCACGGGGGTCTCCGTTGGGTTTTGGTGGACGCTTTGTCATGGGCATTCTTGGACGTGCACAAGTACTCGCACACATTTACTCCCTCCCTCCCAGCTCTGGCGGCGTCTTTCTGGGTGAACTCTTTGTGTATTCTGTGTCTGACGCGGCACACAATAGCTAATGGCCAGCTGCCACCCAGCTTCAGAGATGACTCCAATTCCTTGGTGGAGTGCTGCAATATCTGCAGTAGTACGGAAACGCAAGCAATGTCTTCCATTGATTTACCATGGGAGACCCATTACGAAGCAAACCATATGGTGTAATCTACCTCGCTGAGAAAATATGCATTGATCAAACATTTACAAATATTGTTTTGGGGGCCCGACGGGCAGGACCACATGCCTCCAATAGAGTCTGGCGTAATGAAGCGAAGCCGGGATTCGATTTCGCTTCTCAAGTTTGCTGACAAAGTTGTCTCGTGTATAAGGGCGCCGCTATCAAGATGCTGGAGCAACGGGGCTGGGTCGTGGACAGCTGGTCTGGGCGATCCACATACATACACACACACGTGCACAGACGAAGCCCCAGACTCCACACATGAATAATTGCAGACTTGAAAGTGGGTCTGACTCTCTTGCTCTGGAGGCCAGAGAATTATGTCCACTGGAAACAGTCCAAAATCAAGTCTACCTTAAATTATTTGGTTTGCGCTGATTAATATTCAATCAGCCCAGCACCAAAGGAGTGAAAATGCTACAATCTGGTTCAGTGTATTAAGAAAAAGTGTTGCTTGTGTGTGTCTGGCTCGTACCGGTGGACTGCGTTAGGAACACGTGTAGCTCAGATTTCACATTCGGGATTCACATAAACCTTTCCAAGAGTTGTTTTTCTTATTTCCCATTTTCTGCACAAAGTGGCACCCAGGCTGAATAAACCCCAGAAGCACAAGCCGGAGATAAAAACCAATGGTGTGCATTTCTCCTTAAGAAGACACCCTCAGTCCGACACATTCAAATTAGCATTTAAATGGCCGGACTTCTTTTATCATCCAACTTTATTTGATGCCGCAGCAACAGCCCTGCATTTAGACAAAAGAGAAAACGTGAGGCGCCACAAATGAAGCTAAGCGTCGGGATTATTTTCAGCACTGGCTGAATAAGGCTTATATTGATATTCTTTCCCTTTTGAACATGAGACAAATTGAGTAAGATCTGCGCGGTAAATGTGCAATTCAGCTGAAAACGTGCAACACCCCGCATTATTACAGGGCTAGGCTGTTAATAAACATCGCATTAATATTGTATGAGCACAATGATTAAGTAATACCTGATACAGCTGCAGCAAGATTAAAGGAGATTCTGTTATTCCAGTGCAAAACTGGTGTATGTGCATTTTAGCTCAATCAATCATCAAACCCAGCCTTAAGCCCATTTCCCCAACAGAAGGTCCTGTGCATGATTTGGGACGTTCTATCCACTTTGGCTGCTGTTGCTTTTTCTCTCTTTTTAATTTAAGTATAGCTTTACAGGCTTTACAGGTTGTGGACTACTTTAAGCACCGATGTACATCGCTCTGCATAAGAGCGTCTGCTAAATGACAAAAACGTAAACATAAATGCTGCTCTGCAAGCTTTCGAGCCCAGTAAGTCAGCTGCTCTCAGTTTGTGAGGGTAAGTCATGACACTGTTCCTACTAAGGTAACAAAAAGCACTGATTGCTAGCTGTGATGTTCCTTCAGCGGCCCCTAGAGGTCACCATTTTCTGTTTCGTTTAAGGATTAGAGCTTTTATTTTGATACTGAGCACACCGGTCTTAGATTTGTTCATATCATGTGTTGCGGCTGCCCGGTGTGGTCAGAGAAATGAGATTTGTGTTAATTGGTTTAGAGCTTTGATTTAGGGATATTTAAGTTTGTGTGTGGTGGACCTCAGTGTCGGTCCACAGTCATCTTGGCTTTGTTTTTGAGTGTCTTTTCAATCTCCTTTTGTTTTGCTAAAGTTTTCTGGCCCTCGTGCCTATTTACTTTGTTTTGAGGTAAATAAAAGATTCGAAACGCAAGTCTGCGAATGCGCCTGCCGTCAATGCCTGGGAGATCTGAGGGGAACCTGTGCCACTAGCAAGGCTCAGGAAGCTAATTTAGCCACGTACTTCAGAGTTTGCTGGGTTTCATTTACATTTAGGGCATTTATCAGACGCTTTTATCCAAAGCGACTTCCATTCCCTACCTACAGGGGGCAGTCTCTCCCTGGAGCAACTCGGGGTAGCTGAAGGTAGGGGGGGCTGAAGGTAGGATTCGAACCCATGACCTCTTGGTCCAGAGGCAAGTATCCTACCCACTGAGCTACCTCCACCCCAGGCAATGGGGTTTGCAAAACCAGACATATTTTTTCTAGTCTTTAGTTTAGATAATTAGTGAAATTGGGTAATTAGTGTAACCGAAAACACAAATGTGGAATATTGTTTTGTGATAAGTTAAGTCTAGACAACGAAAACCATTGGATGAACCGAGAAATCGGGGTTGTCAGGATCTTGAATCGTTGGGGGATCAGCCAAGGTCAGGATAGAGACAAAATATTTTTACTGATGGGGCTGGGAGGTGAATATAAAATTTTTTGACAAGGGAGGCCTAGATATTTCACCCAGGAAAGCAGTGAAGAGGGTAAGGTGCTGTATACCAATAACAACAGTACCTGACTGTAAAACACAAAGAGCTTAAAATCATTATATCCAAAACTTCAGAGAACGAAAAGGTCTTGTTAAGAGGCTGATGCATAATTTTGCTTTCTAATGCATTCAGTCTGTCTGGCAGTAATATCGTATAATAGTTCACTTTGGAGATGCTTCCCAAAACGTGATTTAAATGACCTAACCTTATAAAGAGTCAAACCTCGTATGTGCCGGTTAGCTTCATGTGAAATGACTCAGTGCCTGTTGTGGGGTCCACTCGAGACTCCTTCCTCATTTCTTATGTATTTTCGGGGATAGGAACAAAGCAAAAAACGAAATAAGCTCTGGAACGAAATGCTGTGTAATGATACTTCACCTCATTCACAGCAATTCATGTCACGGTTCTGGTGATCTGTCTGACGTCTCTAAATAATTCAGGGATTCTCTGTTGAGTGGCCTTTCCCTCCTCACTGACTTCCTTAGGTATTTCTGGAGCTGAGGTTCACACTGTGACAAAGCTGAAGCTACACTTACAGACATCCCTCTCCAATCGCGATCAAACCACAGACTCAGGTCTGTCTGAACTCATGAGCCCGGAGAGCACCTAGCCGGTCCCGTCGCGGCCCTCTTCCTCCACTCACAAACAGCTAGAGTCTGTCCCTCCAGGACTCCCATGATGCCCCACTCCAGTCAGCCACTTGTCATTACACACAAACCCCCCTGTCAGTCTTGGGCCACTGTGCGTCCGCCTGGCCCAGCCGAGCTCTTGGGCCTGTCAGAAAGAGCCGGGCCGCCCCAGACACCCCGCGACCCAGACGCCTGTGCATTTTTAATGACTCTGCGAGTCATATTTCATCTGCGTTCACATAACTCTGCTCAAAGAAATGTCGCGAGTCAAGTGACAAATCAGTCTTCCAGACGGTGACCAGGCAAGGCTTGGATGTCATGATAACTAAGGTTATTCGGGAAGGGGGGATAAAAAGTGAGGCAGCAACTCATCTCCGATTCTCTCTCTCTTCTTCCTCCGAGTTCATATATATATATAGATATTAATACGGCTGAATATGTTTTCTCGCCTATTGGTGCCCATAAAGTAGAATTATTCATGAATTATTGAAATGGGAAAAGTACGCCATTAATCAGGCGCTCATAAGCCGCTGACAGAGGAACAGCAAATTAGAATGTATGTCCTTTTAATGCGGCCACGGGATTCGGGAGAGGGGGCAGTACACACCTTGCCGCCTTTTAATGTGCAATCACTTAAGCTCAAGTCCAGCCAAGGGCAGCCGACAGCGTAGTTTCACCCAAGGTCATTTAATAGACTTCTCGCTCGTGTACTTCACTCTGCCGGAAGCTGAAGGCGGCGAACTCCTACTGAGCAGCCACTGCTCGCCGAGACCATAGGCTTTAATAATCATACAATAATGCCACAACGCTCTTGGAAACTTAAATCCCCTCATAGTATCTTGAAGAAAGAAAGCGTAAACAAAATCTTAGAAAATTAGAAGTACAGAAAGCTCAGGATCAGGACCGAGAACCAATAATTTTACTCATAATTTTACGTGGAAATCCCCACAATTATGTGAAAACTGCAAAGATTTTTAAAAATCTGTTATGACAATTTTATTTCTTGCAAATTTTAATGTAATTTTATGTTTTTATTTTGTTTTGTTTTTATTTATTTATTTATTTTCTATCCTGTTGCACTGTAGCACTTTGGTCAACTTTGTTGTTTGAAAAACGCGTAATAAATAAACTTGCCTTGCCTTCTGTCTTTTTAGCCTTTTTGTGGCAATAAATACATATTTTATAGACCCGTTCACCTCGACACGGTGTCCCAATACTTTTGTCCCACAACCTTCCGAGTTGCATATCTCGGTGGGGAAAGCACTCAGGCACTTCAAACTCCACAGTTCGGTAGATCTCCAGGAGACCTTTCCAACGAACCCTCATTTGTATTTTTTAGCCCCAGCAGATCAGGGGTTATTCGCAGAAACCTGCTCCCCTCGCCGCAGTGTCCCAATACTTTTTTCCCCATAACCTTCCGAAATTTAAATTCGAATACAGATTTACCTTTACATTTTCTTTAAGGGTAAAGCATTAAAATGAGTTTAAAAGGACATTAAAGTGTTCTGGGAGCAGATTAGGGGACATATTTAGGGTTTACACTATAATTTTTTTTTTAAACAAAACACAACAACATGGTGTTTCACTATAAGCAGGTGTTCTTGGAACGCAACCCCCATGGAAATTAACTGGAATAAAGGTGTTTTTATTCAAACACCCATTTCTGTAGGCCTTAAATCACCATTCTACCACCAGGATGGACATTTACACATCAAATATTGTAATCCGATTTATAATTTTAACCCAAGTGAAACATTTCAATGTAACTGAATGAGAATCTTATCGCTGAGCTAAAGGACTGAAGGACCTTCAAACAGCCACTGCGAAAAAGGGTTAATAGCTAAATACAGTGTGTTTAATGGGACAAAACCACTTCTTTCGTGGTCTGTGGAGAGATCGTAATCGTGACTTCTGTGTAACACAGCCCACAGCCTCAAGAACAGAGACTCCTTGACAGGAGAACGCCTGCAATCTCACTCTTTTGTTTCCCCATTGACATACATTATGGGCCGAAGAACCGGGACGATGTCTGGTCTGGTGGCCCGAGTCGGGCATTTGGTCATTCTCATCGAAAAGTCATTACTGCACGAGCCTCCCCGTGTCAGCCAAATTAAACCTTGGGGAGAGAGGGGGAATGCAGGGGTGGAGGTGAGGGAGACACATCGACAGACATTCCGACAAGAGATGGGTCTCTGAGCTGAAATTGGTTCGACAGCGCAGTCACTGTCAGGATCATTACACCACCTCTAAACGACACCCTGTCACACTCGGCAGGAAAAATACACACCTTCAAAAAAGTACAGAACTTCATCAAGATTCCCGAACTGACAGCTGCAGGGCGATGCAGGAGATGAGATGTTATCGGCGTGAGAAGACACTGCTGCCGGTCCAGAGCTGCTGCTGCACTAATCGAGTGTAATTTCACAATATTCTGTGGAAGCATGTTCTCCTTTCAAATGACACATTTCCTAGACGTGTGAGAGCCAGTCAATAACTTCTGCAATAATAAAACATCAGATAGTCACACAACGCTGGTAGAGTTCATTCATCACATCTCAGGCGGACCGAGTTCCATCACAGCCTTAAACCGTTCACAACTTTTCATCAGTGCCATCACAACTATACACTGTTCGTTAAAACATAAGTGTAACCGCATTTGGCCTCCGGTCTGTTTTTTAGTTCTATCAACAGCAACTAGCACTTTAGTCTGTTTTCTGTACATTTGCACACCTCAGATCATGTAGTAGCTGTGTCTGAAAAGTGCACTCGTTCACTACATAGGGCACTATGTAGTGAGTCAGAAACCATCAGTTTCACCCACTAGTTACCGCACTACAAAATCACCGTGACATCCAGACTCTGTACACTACATGAACACATATATACCATCATGCACTGCGGGTTTCTTTCACCATACATAGTGAACAAGTGCTCTTTTCGGACAAACCCTACTCTACTGTTATCCCGCAAAAGTCAAGAAGAGGAGCGAGACGGAGGGAGGAGAGACTGGGGGGAAAGTGGGGCTTCAAACGGAGGAGATTCAGCCACACTTGCATTCTCTCTCTCTCTCTCTCTCTCTCTCTTTCTCTCTGCGAAGGACAGTAGTGCCCAGGGCTGGACTGGGCCAAAAAATTGGCACAGGCATTTTGAGCCGCGGTCCAGTGGGGAGGTGTCGGACGCGATCCGGAGCGATAGACGGGATTTTGCGCCATCCAAAAATGACCCGGCCGCCCAAAAGTGACATCGACGGACTGGGCATTTGATCGGTGGACCGATGTCAAGTTTGGACCGGCACGGAATTCTGTTTGCCGCCTGGATCGTGTCCCACAGCCCGCACTCGAGACCCCGCCTCCTGTGCAGGTGTGTCTGAACTAGCGAGACGAGGCATGTGTTTATGTGACAGAGATAAATCGCTAAGATCTGGCGCTTCTCTTTCGTTCTCTTGTTCACTAGTTAGCCCCCTATAAAGCAAACACTATGTAGTGAACGAGTGAAAGAGTGAACACTTTTCGGACACAGCTAATGTTTAGTAGCGTGTTTGCGGAAGCAATCACAATATTGTTCTACTCAGGTTTTATTTTTCCTTTTTCATCTGTTTCGTGTTGCCGCGTCTCGTCTGATCACAAACTGAATTCAACGTAATACAACATCAATATCTGCTGCTGTGTGTGAGGGGCTGAGAATTGATCATTTTTGAGGTTGAGTTGCCTCTGTAATATAGTGGGGGGGGGCGGACAGTCAACACACCTTCTAAATGTGCATCAGAGAATCTGTGACATGATGGATATGGCAGCAGCAAAACAGCAAAGCGCAGAGAAACACAAACACGGAAAAGTAAACAAGGAGCAAAACACACAGCCGAGTCATTTACAGACACCAAAGCTGTCAGTTATAAAAGAGACGCGTGTCGCTGTTTGCTGTGGTTCTATTAAAAATAATCAGCCCGGCTAATGCAGCTACAGCCATCCTTCCACATAAATGGTTTGGTAAGAGTTGCCAATTTTGCACCCCCTGGTGGTGCAGTGGTGCCGGGACCACGTGATCTCACTTAACATTTTCTCATGGGAATGTATCCAGTTTACACTTGTAACATTTATTTGAAGATATTTTTTCTTAATACTCTTTGAATTTTCTCTTTAATTTATCGTAACTATAAATTTACGTAGATGTTTCAGAGTCACATTCCACTATACAGTGGTGCTTGTATAACTGGGTATGTGACGAATAAATAATCTTGAATCTTCTCCACACCTCTGATTTAAAACAGTAGTGGATTACTTTAAAGTGCTTTCCTTCTGAGAAGATTTGGGATTTTGCAGCAGAGAGAAGAGATTACAGAGTGAGTTTAGACAAGGTAGCATTTAATATTTAACTGTAACCCAAATCCAGCTGCAGACCCAGTTTGTTTTGCCTTTTCTGCCTCTGAAAGCATTGTCTATACTCAGTGCAGACTGTCAGTGTTTCCTGAGGCCAGAGCTGTCTAACTCTATTTCCTTGCTAAGCGGCTCTTGCAAGCCAACCGTATCCCCGATCGCATCTCGGCCTGTTCTGACACTTCACACTGTGGGTGGTCTAGGGGAAGTGAAGAAAGAGGGAGAGGATGAGAAAAGAGGAAGAAAGGCAAGAGGAAGTGGAGAGGAGAGAGAGGGTAGAGAAGAAATAAAAGAAGTAAGAGGAATGATACAGAGGGAGATAGAGAAGGAAAACGAGAAAGAGGATGCAAATCGATGAAAGAGAGGCAGAGGAAGAGAAACTGGAAAGAAAATCAGCATAAAGAAGAAGAACACAAGAATAACAGCGAGGTATAAGAGGAGGATGAGAAGAAATTGAGGGAGACAATGGAAAAGATGAAAAAGAGAAAAGAAAAGAGGAGGACACAAAGGATAAGAAGAACAAAAGAAGGAAGAAAAGAGGAATGGAAAGAGATGGAACAAGAGGTGTAGGGAGCGAACTAAGGATGACAAGAGAGGAAGGAAAGGAGGAAGAGAAATGAAGGAAGTGGGAGAAAAAAAAACGGGCAGGAGGAGAAATGAAAAAAGGGGAACATGAGGAGGAAATGGAAGTGGTGGAGCAAGAGGAAGAACAGAAGGAGGAGGAAAAGCAAAAGAAGAGTGAGAGGAAGAAGTAAAAGAGTGGAAGGAAGAGAATGATGGGGAGGATAAACAAAGGAAGATGACAGACAAAAGAAGAAAGGAGGAAGAGGAACAGTAGAAATGGAGGAAGCAGACAAGAAGAGGAGGAGAAACAGGCAGAGGGAGAAGATGCGGAGGAAGAAGGAAAAGAAGGAAGCAGAGTAGAAATAGAGGAGGAGGAAGAAGGAAGAGGAGGAAGGTAGAAGGAGAAGAAGGAAGCGGGGTAAAATTAGTTGAGGAGAAAGAGGAGGAAGAGGAGGAGAATGAGGAAGAGGACGAGGAAGAGGACGAGGAAGAGGAGAATAAGGAAGAGGAGGAAGCAGAGTAGAAATAGAGGAGGAGGAAAAGGAGGAAGAAGAGGAGCAGAAGGAGGAGGAAGAGGATGAGGAAGAAGAAGAGGAAGCAGAGTAGAAATAGAGGAGGAGGAAAAGGAGGAAGAAGAGGAGCAGAAGGAGGAGGAGGAGAAGGAGGAGGAAGAGGAGGAGGGGAAGAGGAAGAGGAGGAGAATGAGGAAGAGGAGAAGGAGGAGGAAGAGGAGGAGGAGGGAGAGGAAGAAGATGAGGAGGAGAATGAAGAAGAGGAGAATGAGGAGGAAGAGGATGAGGAAGAGGAAGAGGAGGAGGAGGGAGAGGAAGAAGAGGAGAATGAGGAAGAGGAGGAGGAGGAGAATGAAGAAGAGGAGGAGGAGGAGGAGTGCTACAGTGAAGCGCTGATTTAAATGTCATGTGAAAAGCATCTGCTGAGTCTGGAGCTGGAGCTCTATTGACGCAGGAACAAAACGAGATGGAAATTTCCGTTCGAGAGCTCCACCAGTGGCACACACACACACACACACAATAGACATACATAAAAAACACTCCTCTGCCAACGCTTCATCACAAAAGAGCGCTCTCTCTCAACCCACATGTTTCATATCTCGGCCAATCTGCTCATTCTGCCTCGTTCCCCACACGCAGCTCCACGAACAGCATGAATAGTGAAGCAAGAATCGTCTCTGGAAGAGGAGTTTCAATCAGATACAGTCGGCCTCTACAAAGCAGATGCCAGGCCAGGACTTCAGGAGGCACCAATTATATCTTTCAGACTGGCCTCAAGTGGTTTTGCTTACTCTTTCTCTTTTTGTAATTGTTTATCTGCGATGCCTTCAGACAATTACAGAAAATACAGTTATATAACAAACTACATTTACATTCTACAGGTTCAAGGCAACCTTTATCCCAGAGTTCTGACACGGACGTTTCCCACAATTTCCACACGAGGAACAACACAAGGGCCATTTCACGTATGAATGAGCCGAAGGAGTATTTAAGCACTTTTGTTATTGTTACATCAACATACCCACAGTGCACATGTTCAGGGGCGGAGCTACACGGCGGTGGCAGGACCAGCGCAAAGTGTGAAGTGGCCATTTTTGTCACGTGTGAAAACAAACGCCTTCGTTTTACCCCTTAAATTGACCTTAGTTTTCTCATACGGGAAAAGGTGCACAGATTAAGGCTCGCAAAGATGTAAAACTACTGAATCTTCCTTCCTTTTTTTCTAATTTGCCCCTTAAATAAGAGAACCCCCCCAAATTAACAATGTAAATTTAAGATCACACTCATGCCTTACATTAAGGGGTCGGTTTCACAAATCAGCGGTCACTTAATTCAAATAAAGGGGTACATTAAGGAGGAACTGAGCACAATTTAGGTACATTTTTGTAGTGGAATAGTGTGACAGTGAGCGGCACGGCGCCCGGAGAGCAGTGTGTGGGGACGGTACCTCAGTGGTGCCACTAGCAGTCCTGGAATTGAACCCACAACTCCCTAAACCACAACTGCCCCAGGGACTCCCCTGGTTAAAGTCCTCATCCCCCCCTCAGCTGGTGCAGATCAGTGGTGTAAAGTATTTGAGTAAATGGACTTCGTTACTGTACTTAAGTATTTTTTGGCTACTTTGTACTGAGTATCAAAAATATAAGCAACGTTTCCTCTCTACTCAACTCCATTTCTGATTGAGTATATGCACTCTTTACTCCACTACATCTGAACGGACTCTTACCGTTACTCACTACAGCGTGATTGTGCGCGACAAGTTGCCATCTTTATCTGCCGCGGCTAATTTCTTGGGCGGAAGAGGCGATATCGCCATCTGCTGGGTGCTGAAGGTACTGGACGCTATTTCCCTAAATGTGCAATTTTGAAATATTGAGGTTCAGTTTCATTTCTATATTAGGAAATAAAACCTCATAAATAAACAGTTTCTTGTTTTGCACATTTCTTGGTGTTCTTTGAGCCCACATTCAGTACGAGTAAAATACTTACGTTCTTTTAAAATCGGATACTTTAAGACTTTTACTCAAGTCTTATTGGAATTGGTGACTTGTAACTTGTAATGGAGTCGTTTTTACTGTGAGGTATCTGTACTTTTACTCACTGTACTGTACTGTACTCTTTACACCTCTGGTGCAGATATTCAGAGGAAAGTATAAAACATGACTACAGGAAAATGAATGGCTCTGATTGGCCACTTTAAACAAGGACCGCCCACCGAAACAGAGGGAGCGCCGCAGCAGGAGAACTCATTTGGCCCTGCACAGCGACAGCTGGCCGCTAATGCAACTATTTCACTGTATCTTTTCAAGTATTACTTTATTCTGTAAAGTTTCAGTAAAAGTGTATCTTTCAGAAAAAGTGTATTGTGCATCCTAAGGTGGATCGTATCCACTCGGATCGTAACATGCGTGAAAGCGAACAGTGCGATACAAATCCAGTTCGGCATTATTTCCCAGGCTGCTGTAACCTTCACAAACACTCAGCTTTCCTCACTACCTACCACACAGAAAACAACACTATTCAGGGAAGCTTAACTATACATTAGATATGAATCGGAGCATTATTCCATTAAGTCTTTTTAAACTTTCCCTCTATCCGGCTACTGATTGGATGAAGGTCACGCCGCAATGAACACTGAAGATGCGTGGCCTTCAAAGATGAGAAGAAACAGGGAAACACGTCACCATTGAAAAACAGCAACAAATCATTTCTCTCCAGCCAGCCTGAGCCCGTATGAAAGAGTCTTAAACCAAACCTTTACTGACGGAAACAAATCTTATGTGACACATTTCTCATTTTCCTCACGTGTGAATAAAGCACACAATGCTTCTCACATAGTTGTTACTAATATGTTGCAAAACTATAGAAGTTCGATGTTGTCTGCATTCAATATGCATTTTCCATGCAGCTTGATTTCCCTGTGAGCTACATATGAGGTTCAGTATAAGAGTAGCAGCTGGTGCCTAGTGGTTAAGGCATTCACCATGCGATCAGAAAGTCGCAGGTTCGATTCCCAAGACTGCTAGGCACCGTTGAGGTACCCTGAGCAAGGTACCAGAATGGTCACTTTCACTTTCAGTATGTCGCCTCTGTTTCCCCCTTCAACAGCTTTGTCTACTAAAGTTCGTGAGGGTTTTTCTATTGTTGGATTTCCATGGTACCATTGTTGGGTCACTGGTTACTGAGCGAATGTACTCAGGACTTACACCAGGACTATTCAGCTTCAATAGCAAGTGGGCCGGATATGAAAGTCACTGGGGGTGGGGGGAGTTGGGTGTACTTTTTTTTTTAACACACCCATTTTCTGACAAATCCCACCTCTTTCGGCTGCAATTGGCTAATAATATGCCAACTGTGCTCAGATTGGCTAATTTTATAGAACACAACAGAGAACCAATCTGGGCAAAAGTAGCTGGGGACGACCAGCCAATCAGGATCCAAAACCCATAATTTTATTAAATCACACGAATCGCAAACTGATTTTCTTGTGCCCATGAAAAACTACAAAAGGGCCGGATCCGGCCCGCAGGCCTCTAGTTGAATAGGCCTGACTTACACCATCATCTGATTTCGAGTGCGTAGAAAAGCTATGACTGGATCCGCTTCAGACCAGTCGTGTCAAAAGTAGGCGCATTAACATGTTTATCGTCGATGAAGTGATTAAGCCTTGACACATGGACTCCCTGCTGCGTCCCGTTGGCTCGGAGCAAAAGCTCATTACGTTTTATCCATTGTAATTCCTCCAGTCACATCAGACTCATTTACTTAATATATGAGGGCCATTAGTTACCTCCAACACTACACGATGAACCAAACAGCGAGGTCCAAAAGTTCATTAAGATGATATTCCATGGGAATCATTAGAGGGCATAAGTTAAGGATCCAAAGCACTTCTGATGATGGTAAATGAGGCTACACTTTGGGCCAAAAAAAAAGATTTAGAGGTGGAGGACAAATTATACAAGGCGAAGAAAGTCAATCAAACTGTTATTAAAAGATGAACTTTTCTGATCATTAGTTATGCACCCCTGTATGTCAGCAAATCTAATCAAAGCCCCTGCCTCCCAGAGATGGGGACTCGAGTCTGAGACACAAACAAAAGACTTGTGACTTGACTTTAGACTTCTCTCAGCGACTCGAGACTTGACTCGGACTCGGTGCTGTGTCTCGTGAGTCAGAACTCGTAAACCAAGTTAATTTATGGAATTATTTATTTGTATCTCGCACTCTTTCCAACGACCCGAAAACCGCTCACCTCGCCCCGGTGTCCCATTACTTTTGTCCGAGGTGAACG
>JBBPDC010000135.1:15996038-16013289 GCA_037974485.1 Hemigrammopetersius urotaenia
GGCGGACGAGGCCCAAACATAAACAACCAGCACGAGGACGAGGGGGCGTGGCGGACGAGGCCCAAACATAAACAACCAGCACGAGGGCGAGGGGGCGTGGCGGACGAGGCCCAAACATAAACAACCAGCATGAGGACGAGGGGGCGTGGCGGACAAAGTCACAGCTTTTTTGTGGCAATATCTAAATGTTCGTACGTTTAAGTGCTAAATCATTAAGAAAAATATAAATGACGGAATGAGGACCCACCCCCACCCCCCCCTCCGTCCAGGGTCAGGGGTGGAGCTGTGGTGCCGCTGGCCCGCGCCGGGCACTGCAGTGATGCTAGGTTGGGCCCAGCCCAGCGGTGTAGGTGTCCTAGTTGGTGCAGCGCGGTGTTGTTGTGTAGGTTTCTGATGATTAATGTGGATTAGAGTGCAGTTTGGCCTGACCTTAATGGAGGATCCCTCATGGCTTTGCTGGCTGCGTTCACGTGGATGTTCCCCCCCGAGCCCCCGCGCCTGGAGCTGCGCGAGGTTGATCTAGGTTGTTCTTTTCGAAGGCTGAGTGTGTGTGGAGTGCCAGCAGCCCTCGGCGCGCTGTGAGAACTGTATTTGCAGTAGAGCTGAAGTGTTTGTGTGTGTGTGATTATTTCCTGTGTAGAACACAAGTGCCACTTGATTGCAGGGAGGTGAGTGCTCTCTCTCTCTCTCTCGCTCTCTCTCTCTCTCTCTCTCTCTCTCGTTCTCTCTCTCTCTCTCTCTCTCATACTCTGTCTCTGTCCCTGTCTCTCTCTCTCTGCAGGAGGTTTTGCCCAGAGTGAGCTCATGTCAGGGCACCTGATTGACTTCTTTGTGCCATTCCTGCCGCTGGAGTATCGCCATGTGAAACTGTGTGCCCGGGACGCGTATACTGCCCGTGGTGTGGAGACTGACGAGGCGACTCTGGATGAAGTGGCTAAAGCCATGCTGTATGTACCCAAAGAGGAGAAGCTCTTCTCTGCACAGGGATGCAAATCCATCCCTCAACGGATCAATTTCTTTTTACCTTAATGGATTAATGAACTCCACATGAACTCTAACAACATACTTGAATACCGAGGTTTATTGAGAAAGGACCAGGATCCCTATCTGCTGATAAGTGCTGTAAGTTTATTATATCAGGTACATGCAACATGAGGTGATTTCATCCTATGCTGAGGGAGAACAAGGAGATTGGTGCTCGTCACCACAGAACCCTGAACACTGAGCAATGACTTTTGTTACCAAAATAACTTGTGTTCTTAACTTATCATACATAACTACCTAAAAAAAATTTCCACCCACAAATACATTTGTGTACATCTTTATATGTCAAGTGAATGCCTGTCCTATATATTTTTTTCATTTTATTGTTTGCTTAATTAATTTGCCTTCTTAATGCAGCAAAGAAAATCGTTAAGTTCCCCCCACACACTACTAACCTTAATGCATGCCTGTACCTGTCCACATTGCTGCTGTGCTCTTTATTTGAGCTTTCCCAGCCTATAACTTAATAAATTTAGAAAAGTGCTATGAGCCTGCATGAAACACAGAGCCAGACTGCAATTGCAGGAAGACCTAAACGGGAGGAGTCATAACCGTTGCCCCATTAACCTTTTTTCTTTGAAGTTTGCACATTTGTTTTTGTTTTGTGTCCGGGCATTGTTTTCATGTTGCTGTGAATTTGCATGATAGTGTTTGCGTCATTATCACATGAGTGCATCGACATATTCAGGAGCTTCAGTTATGACATGCAGCATCCTGTTCAACATTGATTCATTTAAAACCTGAATTTTGCATTATGTTTTGTTAAAATACTGAGTTACTGCAGCTGTACATTCAAGGAGCCCTTGACAATAATCTAAATTATGTTGCTTATCATTCTTCTTATGTATATTTTGAGCTTCTCTTTTAAGGTTTTAGACTTCAGTGTCAGTATCATTTTTCTCTTTTAAGTAAGTCACCAGCGGAGAGTACTAAACTTTTTGTGATTAATTAAATTTGAACTGTTACACATGGTGTAACTCTTTTCTGAAACTTGAAATGGTTCTGTGTCCAGTTTAATGACTGACGTTTCTCCCCAAACAAAATAAGCCCTTGGCATTACAGGAAAGGGGCAGAGTTTTCAGATGCATGTTTTTGATATTTATTCCGCTATTGGTTAACAAGGTTAACAAAAATACATTTCTGAAGAAAAACAGTTTTAGGCAAAATGCACCAGGTGTCAGTATCAAAGACATTGCTGTTTGTTGAGTTTTTTTTTTAACAAGTAGCAGCTGGTGGCCTAGTGGTTAGTGGTGACCTGCCCCTGCATTCAGAAGGCTTTGGGTTTGAATTTGAAGACTGCTATTGGCACCATTGAGATATCTTTGAGTGCCGTCTCAATACACTGCACCCTGCGCACTGCATCCCTGGCTACACTTGGATGAATGGGTTAAATACAGAGAACGATTATGTGCTTTTCATGCTGTGTGCTGTGGTGTGTTTACGTATAACAAAACGACGCTTTTGTAGCAATTATGGTGAAGGAGAAGCAGCTTTCTAAAAGAATATCATTAAAATGGGGAAAAACTACAGTGAAGATCTTAAACGTCTATAATGTGCAAATGGAAATCTCATGGAACCTCAACTAATCTTGCCTAGACATGTGCACCATGCAAAATTTCACAATCTGGTCTCTACAGTCATCACACTAATGATAAAGAAGGTAAGAGAAAGGCCAGCAATGGAAAAGGGTTGCAACAAAAAGACAGTTACACAGAAAACAACAAGAAATGACCGCCACCATGGTAACCTCAATTCCAACACCCCACACAAAACTCAGCACAAAGATCAGACAAAATCCAGCTCATGTTTGCAGAAAGTAGGGTGGCACAGATGATCCCAAGAACACCATACCCACAGTGTATCATGATACGGGGGTGCCTCTCTGCAAATGGTAAAATGGCACAGCACGGAATAATAAATGGAACATTGTACCAGGACATGTTAAAGGAGAATGTAATCTTATCAGCCAGAAACTTGGGGGGGCTTTAACAACACAATGACCCCAATATATATCCAAAAGCCACATGCATGATTCTTATGGGCGATTTCGAAACTTTAAGTCCTTCTGAGGGACAGTAGCAACCTTAAGGAATTAATTAACATTAGGATGTCAAAAGGAATGGGACTTAACTGGATCACAAAGCTGTAAAAGTTAATTGCGTCTTATTGCAGATGTTTCTGTATGCTGTAATTGCCAACAACGGCTTTGCCACAATGTGCTAAACGTAATAAATTTGTGGTGTATTTTCCCCTGTAAATGTACACTGTATGGACAAAAGTATTGGTATACTTGACCATTACACCATCAGGAATGACAGTGCATTCAGATACATAGACTGTAATGTACACATGTTCCCTCCTTTGCAGCTGAAACAGCTTCCACTCTTCTTGGAAGACTTTGCACAAGATTTTTGAGTTTCTGTGGGAGTTTGTGTCCATTCATTTTGTAGAGCATTTATAAGGTCAGACACTGATGTTGGACAAAAAGGCCTGGCCTGCAATCTCTGTTCCAGTTCATCCCAAAGGTGCTGGATGGAGCTGAAGTCTGAGCTCTGTGTGGGCCAGTCAAGTTCTTCCACACTGAACTCATCCAACCATGTCTTTATAGAGCTTGCTTTGTGCGCTGGGGCACAGTCATGCTGAAATAGAAAAAGTTCTTCCCCAAACCAATTCCACAAAGTTGGAAGCGTGGCGATGTCTAAAATGCTGAAGCATTAAGACTGTCCTGCCCTTCACTGGAAGTAAGGGGCCTATCCCAAACCCCAATATTTGTGTGTCCATAAAGTGTCTTTGAATGGCCTTATCGAAGATTCCATGAGAGGGGCCGTAGCAACCTTAAGGATTTAAGTAACCTTAAGATACCAAGTGAAATTGAAAGACAAAATTGAACCACTAAGCTGCAAAAGCTAATTACTTTTTATTGCAGATGGTTCTGTATGCTGTAATATATGCCGATATTGCTCATCCCTCATTCCTCATTTTTTGTCTGGACATCCCTTTTCCACCCTCTCCTGCTTGTTAAGTGCGTGGTCAGTCTGCATTGGTCAGGGAGGCTCGACCTTGTGGTCAAACTGGATCATCTGATTGGTCAGAGTCGTCATTCGGCCTCATCCAATCAGCGCTGCGTTCTCAGGGCTTCGGCCAATGAGAGCAGGCCATCTGTTCCGAGGCGAGAGGAGAAATGATAGAAGTGCCGATTGATATTAGAAAGCATGCTAGAGAGGCACAGCCGGCATAAATATACATTTTAAGAGGAGTTACAGTATTGCTATTGACAGCCTCACACTCGTTTACTTTAGTGTTTCCTTTTGGTATTTTAATAAGAAAATTTGTTTGTAAAAATGACATGGATGCACTGGCTTGTCATGTCCATGTCTGTCGCCTTAGCAACAGCAGAGCCGAAAGTGCATTTCCGAGAGCACTTTGAAGATGGGGGTAATGTGCTAATTTGTTTTTTATCTTTTCACTTTTCTTAAATGTTCTTGCTCCCATGCCTAGTGTTGCAGTAGTTCCTTCTTCACACGCCTGTCTTACAGTGGAGCTTTTGTGATCATTTTACTCCAGTCCCTAAGATAACGCCATTTCTCCTAGCCAGTTAGCTCAGTCAGGGTCTGGCCTGCAGAAAAAGACAGCTCAGTAAAGTCTTGCACTATGTTTTTTTTTGTGTTTTGTCATTTATTTTGTGTGGGTGCAGACGTGAAAGTATGCATGTCTTGTTTCACACAGCAGTGAACAGCTGCATCATTTACATGAATGATAGTATTGTGG
Organism: Hemigrammopetersius urotaenia; assembly: GCA_037974485.1. Lineage (NCBI taxonomy): Eukaryota > Metazoa > Chordata > Actinopteri > Characiformes > Alestidae > Hemigrammopetersius > Hemigrammopetersius urotaenia. Next base: position 16,000,851 of record JBBPDC010000135.1, read on the forward strand.
TAGACACCTTTTAACACAGCAACGGGGGTCTTTAAGTTGCTTGACCCCCATTAACCTTAAAGGACATGTGCATATTGTTGCTGTGCTCTTTATTTTAGCTTTTCCAGCCTATATCTTGGAAAATACATAAACATGCCATGTTATTGTATAATTAAATGTGTTAACCCTTATAATCACGCGTGAACACACTACAGTACACAGTGTGAACAACGTGAAATTCTTTCTCTGCATTTAACCCATTCAAGTGAAGCAGGGGGCTGTTTTGGGACGGTACCTTGCTCAAGGGTACCTCAGTGGTGACACCAGCAGTTGGGTTTCGAACCCACAACCCCCTGATTGCAGGGTCAACGCCCAAACCACTAAAGCTTGGTGGGAGATCACTGGCTTTATCCCCAATATTCTCTGAAAGGCATGTGATTAGGACAGTAAATACAATACTAGGCACCTAGTGGCCTAATGGTTAAGGAGTTGTCCCTGCGTGAGTTTTGGGTTCAAATCCCAGGACTGCTAGTGGCACCACTATGGCACCCTTAAGCAATGTACCGTCCCCACACACTGCTCCTCAGGCAATGTGTTCCTGGCTGCCCGCTGCTTTGCTTGGTGAATTGATCAAATGCGGAGAACAATTTTGTGCTGTTCACACTGTTTGCAGTGATGTGGTCATGTATGACAAATGGACTTTACAAATAAACGTGGTCATATTATCCACATCTGAACTCAGCTACTGCACCCAGCAGATGTGTCCTAAAGTGAAACTTTTTTGGGATGCTGTTTCTTTCCTGTTCTAGATGCCTGGAAGAGCCGATGGGTGCAGTCAACACACAAATCAGACTATGGGAGTTTTGTGCTGTCTGCTGGGAATTTTTATGGTGATTCAGAGAAAGACAAAGGTGAGACAATGCACAAGATAATTGTATTTTCATATGGTTTGAAAACATTCTTTATATAAAATCCATGCACATTGCAGAACAAGACTTATTGTTCTTGTGCATGCTGACTCCATCATCTAATGAACAAATGTTATTGTGTTTTTGCACAGGTCTTCAGACCAGCCAGGATGCTCATTTCTACTCCATTTCAACCCGCTTTGATGAATTCAGCAACAAGGACCAGCCACTAGTTGTGCAGTTCTCTGTCAAGCATGAGCAAAACATAGACTGCGGAGGGGGTTATATTAAACTTTTCCCGGCAGACCTCAAACAAGAAGACATGCATGGAGATTCCGTATATAACATTATGTTTGGTGAGAACTACAAGCTCAGGCTTTTTGTATGGAATTCATAAGCATGTTGTGTGTTTTGTGTTCAGTGTGAAATAGGAGACTGTTAATAAAAGGATTTGTAATTTTCACAGGTCCTGATATCTGTGGCCCCGGCACCAAAAAAGTTCATGTCATCTTCCAGTACAAGGGCAAGAATCATTTGATTAACAAAGACATCAGATGTAAGGTAAAGTCACTCCTGCATTGTTGTATTCCCCAAACACATAGACTCCATTCACACTTGGTATTAACATGTACCTTGTGGTCTGAGTACGTGTGTGAACAAGGTCTGATTAGTATAAGAAACCACATTACATTTGTCGTATGAACACTAAGACTTGTTTTCTTGTGCTGGATCAAATAAAGAGTACTCCAGGAAGCCATTCTAATGCCAGCAGGGATGTTGTGGCTCTGACATGCCCCCTAGGAGATATACAAAACAGATACTAAACATACCAGACTTGCAATTGTATGATGCTATAGGCATAGTCCTTGAGTACAAACACATATGTGGTTCTTAACATCACTTATATCGTGGCCATAATGAGTCACAATATAAGTGCCACATATAAAAAATTACACATCTTGCTGTCCGCTTAAAGGAAGGTCTTTGAGACAAATGTAACTACCAGATATGAACAGGGCCGTAGTTCTCTCATTATTCTTGTCTTGGTGTTGCAGAAGTCACTTCTCTAATATCTTCTGGTGTATTTTTGTTTAGGATGACGAATACAGTCACTTGTACACACTGATTGTTAATCCAGACAACACATACGAGGTGAAGATCGACAACAGGAAAGTGGAGTTTGGATCTCTGGAGGATGATTGGGACTTCCTTCCGCCAAAGAAGATCAAAGATCCTGATGCCAAGAAGCCTGAAGACTGGGACGAGAAGGAGAAAATTGATGATCCAGACGACAAGAAACCTGAAGTGGGTTATTAAACTTTAATTGAACCTAAACGTAACAATTATAAGTGAGTTTAACACACTTAAACTTTATCAGCAATAGCAATCAGTTTTAGTGGAGTTATTGTTTGCCTCGTAACTGAAAATCATGTTTTATTGTGTTTACATTTCACCTCCACACATGTTATTGTTTGCACAGCTTAAGTGAGCTACTTTTGCCACGTAGCACTGTTTAATTAGAATCCTGGAAACTCCCGAGTATTCTCTATAGTTGCCTGTTTTTGTGGCTCTTTGTAGGATTGGGACAAACCTGATAACATTCCTGATCCTGATGCCAAGAAGCCTGATGACTGGGACGATGAGATGGATGGAGAATGGGAGCCTCCAATGGTCTCCAACCCTGAGTATAAGGTACACAAAGCACCCTGTATTTAAAGAGGGGGAAAAAAACAGTGTTAACTTTTTTGATGGCATTGTACAGAAATGGACATCACCTGTTTTTGTGCTTGATATTGAGCATGAGGCAGTTTCTGCCTAGAATAGGTTTAAAGAAACCCTAAAGAAACTCCAATGCAGGGAAATTAAAATCAATTTGATTAGCCTAGAAAAGGATTATATGTAATATCAAAACTCTGTTTAACTAAAGAAGTATACATTTACAAACACAATGAGAAGAATGAATGAACGAACACTCATTTTGCGTATTATTGTTGCTGTATGTGTGCATGTTTGCAAGGGATGCACAGAGTGGCGGGCTGATAATAGTCCATCAACCAAAAACCCAAAAACCAGCCAATAGTGTCCTGTGGCCAGTAACTGACCACCAACGGAGGACTAGAGGACTGCGCAGCCTGAAATGTTTTATTAGTATCTGCAAGGTGGACCAACAGGTTAAATACATAAAGTTGGATAGTACGTGGATCAAACTCAAGCAACGTTGCTGTGTACGATCCACCTGAATAACACCCACTGGACCTAATAGTGGCTAGTCATTGTAAATGCGAGTGGGTGCCTCAAGCGGAATGCTTTTAGATATGGTGAGAGTAGTCTAATCGTCTTTCTGTGCGAAAATGCCACTTTGAAGACTATTTGATACCACTGTGCTGCCTTTAAAATGTTTTGATTAGAGGAAAATGTCATTTCATAAACTATGGTGATATACCCATTCCTAGGGTGAGTGGAAACCAAAGCAGATTGACAATCCTGCCTACAAGGGAAAATGGTTGCACCCTGAAATCGATAATCCTGAGTATACTGCCGATCCTGAGCTCTACAAATATAGCAGCATCGGTGTGATCGGACTGGACCTGTGGCAGGTATGGATAAATATAACTACTAGTTGTGGCAGTTTGGTAAAATATAATTTATTATATTTATATAATTATATAATATATAAGGTTTTAGATCTTGAATAAGAAGATTGTCATCAGAGTACTTTTTTTTTTTTTTTTAAATACATTTACCAACCTGTTTTACTGCACTGTGTTTTGATTTAGGTGAAGTCTGGCACTATTTTTGACAACTTCCTTATTACTAATGACGCAAAACTGGCCGAGGAGATCGGCAATGAGACATGGGGTGCAACAAAGGTACATTCTTACCTGTGGCTGCAATAGGCAGTATTCATATATAATGTTTGTTTAATCTCTTTAATCTCTTTGAATCTAAAGTAAGTCAAATAATAGCGTTTAATTAATGGTCTTTACATCTTCATCTCCCTTGACTGGTCTTTACATCTCCAGAACATGATTATTTTTTAACCATAACCTAAACATATTTATGCAACAGGTACCTGTGTATATGGTAGACATGTGTGTTTCTGTATAAGACCCTTTAGAAGACTTACTGCTTTTTCTATGTGCTTACTGCTTTTTTTATGTGCTTACTGCTTTTTCTATCATACATGGAAATGTATGATTTCTAAAACCACAATGACTGAAGTACATTCCAACCATAATGTGAACTAATGTACCAGATTGTGCATTGAGCCGCTGTAGTTTAAGAATAAAGATCTGTTCTAAAAGCTACTCTTGCTGAACAGGTCTGTCATGACCTTCAGTATTTTACAGTCACATCTGTTTATCACTGTAATAAATCAAGTTTGTTGATCACCTAGTTTAGAAATATATCTTTGTTTTATGTCCCGGTTAGTACTGATACTAATTTTATGGTTCACACAGCGTTCATCAGATAGCATTGTATTTTCACAGTTGTAAAATTCTGATACGGTATGGGATGATGCACTCAGCCCACTCTTTCTATGTGATTTACAGTTCTGGGTTCACAATGGAATATTCTTACAGTATTTTGAAAAATGATGACCTTAATGTTGCACAATTTAGCAAGGAGTTTAGAACTTGAATGTGGGAGGACTGGATTGCTGATTACTGCTGATTGTTTCTGAACTAGGGTTCAAAAAATGTACAGTAATTCCCCAGTTTTACACGGATCAGGAGTCATGGATTCAGTCACACACTCAGTTTTATGCGGAAATCCCCACAATAACACAGAAAGTGCAAATATACTCCACCTTTTTTTGCTGTTTTGTGGCAATAAATATATTTTTTCTGGATATTTTCACACAAGGAGACCCATTCACCTCACCGCTGTGTCCCAATACTTTTGTCCCACGAGTTGCATATCTCACTGGGGAAAGACATTTCAAACTCCACATATCTCCAGGAGACCTTTCCAACGAGCCCTCATTTGTATTTTAAGCCGAGTAGATCAGGTTTTTTCCCCCGATAACCGTGAGCCGGAGCACATTCAACTGCGTGTCCGGCGGGGAGTTTAAATTCGAATACGGGTTTACTTTTACAGGGTAATGCATTAAACTGGAGTTTAAAATTAATTTAAAGTGTTTGGGGTCATATCTAGGGTTTACTTTAAAAAAAAAAAAAAAAAGATATTTTAGGCATTTTGTTTTTATTACCAAAACACAATGCGGTTTTTCACTATGCGCAGGTGCTCTTTGAACGTAACCCCCATGACAAGCAGGGGATTACTATAATTGCATCATCTAATTAATATAATGTCCATTCTCCATGAATGTCACTTTGTTTTGCTTTGTGATGTCCTGTAGTACTACACTTTTACCAAAACCATGTTAACCATGTATTTTTGACCAATTTCTCTGGTTGATCGTTGCCATTTTTTGCTTAAACAGGATGCTGAGAAAAAGATGAAAGAGAGTCAAGAGGAGGAGGAGAGAAAGAAACATGAGGAGGAGGAAAAGAAAAGAAGAGAGGAGGCAAAGGATGAGGATGAGGAAGAGGAGGAGGAGGAGAAGGAAGAGGAGGAAGAGGGAGAGGAGGAGGAAGAAGAGGAAGATGAAGAAGAGGAGGAAGAAACAGACTCCAAACTCAAGGATGAGTTGTAGACTTGGAGGAACATATGAAGACATGCCTTGTCTCCTGTTACCTTGGGGAATGTGGCAGAGAACTGGACTTCACTGGATGTTACTTTTGTCTCTTAGGTCAGACATAAGACTGAAATGTTCTGTTCTGATCCTTCAAACATATTTATAACATAACAGCTGTTCATCCAGCTTCATCACTGTAACACCAAGCATGTTCAACCCAGACAACCCCTATATGTTCAAGAAAGTAGTGGTCAGAGGCGTTGGAAATCCCCTTTTTGAAATGCAAATGTCTCTGGTGAATTCTGAAGGTCGACGGCGAAGGGATGACATGCAGATATTATGCAACATGATCAAGGCATTTGAGAGGATGAAGAAAAGCATTGACTAAGTAGTACTTCACATAAATTGCATCGTGTTTAATAATACAGATCATTTCTACAACATTTGAACTAATGAACTAATTCTTAACAGAGTCTGAATGACTACTGTTTAGTTATACTTGTCTTTTTACTTGCATTGCCATTTTGTATGTGTTGAGTTACTGTGTGTATTTGACATCCACTAGATTGCTGCCCACTTCCCATCCATAACCATGTATGCAAGTTCTTGCACATTTTTGTTGTTTCCACCTCTAACCTCAAAATCATACTGTTTACGTCTAACACATAATAGTGAAGAAGTTCTTCAGCAGACTTGTTTACAAGCATTTCTGCATTTGTTAACAGTTCTGTTCTCAATCTTGACCATTGTAAAAAATGCACTGCTGTACACTGAACCAGAAGGGAAAAGTGCAAAGCTCAGTACATGAGCAAGCAGGCTGACCTAGGTTCAGCTTAAGGTATGCCTGACCTGAGATCACTGAACACAGCTCAGCTCAAGTGTACCTTAAGTTCAGCCCCAAGTAAAGTGTCAACGCATGAATCCATCAATTGCAGTTCAGCTTTGTTGTATGCGCCTCATATTTCTCCCAAATGGTACTTGAAGATGTTTTGTACTTTTTTGTGTTTGAGGGAAATGTTCATTGTGTAGTTTTAGAGAGGTCTGGTTTGAATGTTGGCTTACTGTATAATAACACCCCAAAATAATAATACTGCTCATCTCTTTTTGAGTTATTGAGTACTTACAGATCTGATGGTATTGTATAGAGTTTTAAAGGGCATTAAAGGAGAGTTCCAACACTTTTACATTTCTGCATAATGAAGCCTTTCAGAGTGGTTGATATGAGATTCTCCACTCTAGACAAACGGAGCTGAAGGGTGGCACATACCTGCACAACACTGCTTTTCAGGCGCATCATTTTTGCTGAACCATTTACATACAACTGTAGTTACCATACTAACCCATTTTAGCTTTGACAACATTACTTGTAAGAATCTGACGCACATGGCGGTTTTATATTGTAAATAAAACCTATGCAGTCTCATTGTAGACAAGTAAACCTCTGGTTACAATAACCACATTTAAATTCACAGTAAATTTCTCTGCAAGGTAACATTTAACATCAACCCATTCTATGAGTTATATATTAACAGTTGAATTATGTAGAGATTGCTGAAATACAACACTTTTTGTTCCATTTTCAGGACAAAAGACATGAGTTTTACTCCTTGCATTTTGTTTTGAATTCATTACAAATCTCTAAAGCCAGGTCTTTCTTAAATTTCCCTGTCAGTCAGTTCCCATGTATTCTTCCCAAGTATTATTAAATCAAATTTGTTAGTGTAAACTGCCTATAACACTGCCTACAACTATACTTCTAACAATCTGTTTGTGCAAAGACCAGTATCATCACCGCTCATGCTACACACCACCAAAAAAAACGTAACTTTTAATTTTGAATACTTATGTATAAACATTTATGTTCACTCAGTAAACATGTGCTTGCACTTATAGTGGTGTAACATTTTAACTATGTACTAATTTCTGTGATAGATAAGATGATATAGAATATCCCTATATTAGTGCAAGAAAAGCAGGTAAGAGCAGCATAAACAATAACACTATATAATACAAAAGGTACTCCATACAAATAATACAAAAATATAAATATAGATGTTTGTGTGTTTGTAAAATATATGCATATAAATATATGGATATCTCACAGACCATATTAAAATATAAGTATGAGGCGACTCTTTTGCACTTTAATTAATAGCGAATTTGTGATGAAGTTATTTTGCAAGTGTGAATCCATGTCAGTTTTTGTTTGCCCAGTGCTTGCCTTGGTTACTCCAGGTCATTCCTGTGCCGTGTGGATCCAGCTCCGCGTTTTCCAGACATCCCCATATTGCCCCTATCGCAGCAGGGTGATGGACTAGTGGTAGCAGAAACACTATGGCTGCCAGTCTGTCCCTGACTCAGGTAATACTGCTTCTGCACACAAAATTAGCCATCTTTTCACATCTTTTTCAGACCCTCTTCAACTTATGAAGAGTATTGTCGCTCGTAGTTAAGTTTTAAAGTTGTAAACGGTCGTGAAATCTTTGTTCTGAGGTGTTTTCTGCAGCCAGTGCTTGGAAAAAAGTTTCTAGCCTGCTAGCTCCTAGCCAGGACTGCGAGAAGGGCGTAGTTTGTGTCAGTTTTGGGTGGGTAACCAGTCGTTCCTCGTGTTTTTTCACAATAAGGACTTCCAGTACAGCCTTATACCCTTTCCGAAGAGTAACTTTTATCGTTTTAAGACCGTCCAACCCCTGAAGTCACAGTACAAACCTAGTATTTGACTAAAATGGGTTGTTTGTCTAGAAGTGGGAAAAGTTTAGGTAGACCTTAAATAAGGGGGGGAAACAGTTTGCTGGAGGAAATATCTGGAGACTTATCAGTCTCTGTGCTTACTGCTTGGTCAGGGTTGTCAGTTGTGGGCTGAACAGCACTCAGATGTCTGTGGACTTTAAAAAAATATTTTTTAAAAGTCCACAGACTGGAGGAAGCGTGTTTGGACTCGGGACCTGCTTGTTAGCTACATTAGCTAGCTGTTTTTCCTCATTCGTCTGATAATATACTTTGCTACTCAGCAAAGTGATGTGAAATACTCTTGGGCTGTTGTCCCATCGTCCAAATTTAATATTTCATTTTTCACTCTAGCTATTTTACCCCCAAGTTCAACTAACGTTTGCTGACGAGCGAGCTAGGTCTCTTGCAGAGTATTGTGGGTAACTGAGTAGCTCCCTGTTCCAGGCTTCTTGTATTGTACTTTATTTATTTTATACATTTTGTGAAGTTTTGTAATATGCCCTTTATATATTGTCTAACTAAATAGGTGTAGCTAACATAAGCCATAACCACAAGGCTGAAATGTCAGCCCATTCTTACTTCGTGGAGTATTTTTTATGACCTGGCTGCCTGTGTTGAAATTCAAAGTTCCTCATTAGAAACTACAAACATGTTACTCTGGCAGTCTTTGTCAAAACTATTTAAATTGTACGGACGTTTTACAAATTATCCATCCCTTTCAGACAGCTAAATGCACAGTTCCTTATTAGAAGCTACAAGTGTGTTTTTCCTGCCAGTTGTGATTGCTGCTGAATGTCTTTGTTGTAATTAAACTGAATTTGTAGAAAAACTTGCAATTTAACTAGCCTGTAGAAGTTTCAGAAGGCTGTTATGTATAGATCGTGCTTTGCTTGTGTCTTTTAAAATACTGACATCAGAAGTGATAGTATAAGGTCGTTGGTTAAGGGGGCTGACTGGAGCATCTTGCAGTTAAATAGATTGTTGAAAAAGTGTGATGTGAGTGGCTCATACACAACCTATTGAAAAGTTAATGGACACACACTCATCCGATGTTTCTTTCTGGAGTTGTCACATTTGATTGCATTCAGCCATGAGAGCACTAGTGAGGTCAGGTTATGATGATATATGTTGAGTTCTGGATCACTAATGTCAGCCCCTTGTCCCTTGGAGGAGTAGTTTTATGACCTGGGTGGCTGTGTTGAAATGCACAGGTCCTCATTAGAAACTACAATGATGTAATTTGTGACAGCTGCTGCATGTCTTTGTCGTAATTAAAGTAAAGCCCATGGAAGTTTCAGAAAGCCTAAGCTTGCCATTTCAGCTATCATATATACATCATGCTTTGCTTGTCTCCTTTAACACTTCATCCAATATATAGAATAATTTTGTCACCCTTCTTTGCTGCAGTAACCTCTATGTTTGAACATGTGAGCATTTGATTGCATTCTGCTACGAGAGCATTAGTGAGGCCAGGTACTGATGTTGGATGATTTCTTCTGGATCATAAATGCTACTCATCCTGATAGTCCCATACCAAATGGTGCTCATGCACTGAGGCAACACAGTTCTACTGCTCTACATGCCAGTGTGGAACTTTATGCCCCTCCATCCAGTACTTGACCTTGGATCCGGAGACCGTGAGCTCATGTGTGGCATCTCCAGAGCATCCAGTTCAGTTGGTTAGTGCTTTTCTTTGGAGATTATACGAATTGTGCAAGCACCTGTATGCTTGTGTCAACAAGCTACCATACAGCAGCTGAATTCAGTCAAGTGCTGTCAAAATAAATTTGTGAAAAAGTTGTGTGTCTGGAGAGTACTAAGAGCCTCAGGGAGTTTCAGCTGAACTTATGACTCATCAGCTGTTGGCCTAATGATCAAAAGTCTGTGGGTTCGAATCCCAGGGCTGCTATTGGCACCTGTGAGGCATCCTTGAGCAATGTGTCGTCCCCACACACTGCTCCCCGGGTGCTGTGTTCCTAGACGTGTTACTTTACACCTTAAAGATAGAGAGACCAGCCATAGTAATTTTACCTAGAGGTGACTATACATGCTTACTTACACAGTTACTACAGACTGTGTAAGTAAGCATGCATTATGAATGTTAGAGATGCTATAGATGGAAGAATTTTTTTGTTATAAGTCATGAGAAACTTCTGCAGATACACATTCTAGAGGTCTTCTTAATGAAATGAAAAAGAGTGAATAGAATGTTTAAAATACGCAAAAGTATCAATGGAAAATGTTTGAAATTTGAAAAGACAAAGTTTGACCTGTTTTCAGAATATTGCCAGCATCACTGTGGTATATGTCAGTCTTGATGCGAGACTGCTACATATATTCAGTCAGTGAGATTTATGCAGTGTTTTTTTTGTAGGCTCACTACTGGCCAAGTTAGTAAAGATATTCACATTTACTCCTGGAATGTTACATTATTATGTGTGATAGTAGGATATGCTCAATAAAGTTTACAAGAGGGTAGAGGCTGCCCCCAACGCTGTGGATAGATATTTACCTTTAGATTTCAGACCATGTGTATGAGTGACGACTTCTTCTTCTTCTTCTTCTTCTTCTTCTTCTTCTTCTTATTCTTCTTCTTCTTCTTATTATTATTATTATTACCTTTATTTAACAAGTTTAATCTTGTTGAGATATAGAATCTCTTTTTCAAGAGAGACCTGGCCATGATGTCAGAACAAAAAGTTTCATATATAAACACATACATTCAACAATCACAAAACAGACACAAAGAGGTAAGGACATCTCATCTCAAAGTGCAATTATTTAAAACATTTACGTGTGTGAATGGACTCCATATGTATGATGTTGGGCTACTGTCTATCAAACTTCATTTGTAACCTATAGAAAAACATTTTTTTTGTTTGTTTTAAACAGAAATGTACTTAAATTTTGCATAACAGCCTACTATTTCCATATCTGTGCATTCCTGGGTGTGGTTTAGGCAAAATCATTTTCAGTTCCTTTATCCATCCTTGTGAAATAGCGCTGGGAAGTGACTAACTTGGAAAGTTGATTAACTGAAAGTTTGCCTTTGGGTCAGTTGAGCAAACATGCATTATTCTTCCTGACTATTGTGAATCATAAAATTGAACAAAAGGGTAGGCGTGTGTTTGTGAATGAAAGAATAGAGGAAATAGGTTTTTTTTTTAGTTAATATATATTTATCTGGTGGCTAGTTTAATGAGCTTTCTGCATCACAAGGTGCTTTCGTGTATGTGTGTGTGTGTATATGTGTGTGTGTGTGTGTGTGTGTGTATATGTGTGTCTGTGTGTCTGTGTGTCTGTGTGTGTGTGTGTATGTGTATGTGTGTGTATGTGTGTGTATGTGTGTGTATGTGTGTGTATGTGTGTGTATGTGTGTGTGTGTGTGTGTGTGTGTGTGTCTGTGTGTGTGTGTGTGTGGCCGGCCTTTGTTGAACAGCATCCCAGATTCACATTCTTAAATTTTTGCAGTCTTTACCTTCTGCAAAACCTACTACCTGTCAGTTTTGTAGGGGTGGTTAGTACGCTTGGGTGTATATACATACCAGACAGCACTGTGCAAATGCTCTTTAAAGCCATTTAGGCTCTTCAATGCCGTTTATCTGAGCAGTAAGGGAACTTTTGACGGCAGATCCGAAAGCTTGCAGTGGAATGCAAACAAGCAAGCACTAAATATTATCAAGATTTCTTTTGTATGTAAAAAAGTACTTGTGAGTTGGTTAGAATAACTCCTAATTTAATCTAATTTAGTATCAACTAAGCTGAGCCATGTAGTTCACACGTTCAGATGAATACGCGTTTACATTTTCTTCAATGGTAATGTTTTAAGCAGAGTTTTAAATTAAACGTAAGTGTTTTGGGAGCATATTTGGGGGCACATTTAGGGTTTACATTATTAAAACCACGCATTTCAGGCCTTTTTAAAAAAATTTATTTTTACCATATCACAACACTGCAGTTCTTCTCTATACATGGGTGCTCTTGAAATGTAATTGCAGCGATAGGCGGAGGTTTACTGTATCAGGGCTCGAAATTAACTTTTTTACTTGGTTGCACTGGTGCTCCCTACTTCAACAAGTTAGGAGCACCAGCAAAAATTTAGTAGCACCCACCAAAAATTAATGAGCACCACAACTACAAATTGTATATTAACAGATTTCTTTAATTTGAAAACTACACC
>JBBPDC010000135.1:16020874-16032384 GCA_037974485.1 Hemigrammopetersius urotaenia
TCTGTCTCTCTCTCTCTCTCTCTCTCTCTGTCTCTCTCTCTCTCTCTCTCTCTCTGTCTCTCTCTCTCTCTCTCTCTTCCCCATCTCTAATGCTTTCTCTGCACTCTTTCATGAACGTTGCGGTTCTCGGTTCTCTGTGTATTGTGGAAGGCCTGATGGACTGAAAGAGAGGAGAATTCCAGTCGATAGTGTCGGCGGGGCTCTGATCAATGCGGCGTCTGTGGCGTTTGTGGTGCAGCTTCACGTTGTTTACGGTTTTATTGCGTTTATTTCTGCTGGATGGGTTCGTCGTGCCCTGTCTGGATGTAAACACTATAGAAAAGTCTGCATTTAGACTCGGAACGTTTCGCCAGAGTCTGTTTCTGCCTTGAACTCATTTGAACTTTCTGCATCTCCACTGTCTGGTCCCTCTCCCACCATCACTGCAGCTGTTTATCGCCCTCCGAAACCAAACAGCAACTTTTTAAATGGCTTTGCTGCTCTGCTGAGCTTCCTCTCCACACTCCACACTGCTGGGAGACTTCAGCATCAGCAATATTAGCAACATCTGACCAGAGAACCCACATCTGACCTCGAGAGCTTTGGTTTACAGCAACACACCAAAGTTCCCACTCACTCCAAACGTCACATCTTAGACTTAATAAGCTGTTCTGGTGTCTCCCCTCTTGATTGTACGGCTGACGAACTTCCCATAACTGACCATTTCCTCCTCTCTTTTAATCTCTAGCTCTCTCTCTACTGCGAAGGTCCACCGTTGTATTGATTTCCGTAACATTAAGGACATTAGCTTACATTCTCTCACCTCTATCCCAGGTTCCCTCATAGGCCTTCATAGTTTCCCCACTGTAGCGCCGGTCACACACTACAACACTGGAACACTCGCCTTCGTCGTATTCTCAATTCTCTAGCTCCTTTCAAATCCAGGAGCCGTATTACAGAAACGTCCTAATCTTAACTGTGCGGTAACCATGGTAACGGCGGGTTGGGATCTTTAGGAAGTTACAGAACGACTGTTCCTGAGTCAGTCTTCCTCTCCTAACTTAAAGAAAAGTGTATTACATCCTTCTTCAAACCTCCCTCCACTGTTCGACAGAAATCAAAACCTGGTTTTCGTCAAATTTCCTTAAATTAAACCGTGATAAAACAGAAGTTCTCCTTATTGGAACCGAATCAACATTATCCAAAGCTGACAGTATCTGTATTGATACCGCGGGTTAAGATTCTGGGTGTCATCCTCGACAGGACTCTTTCTTTTCTCATATCAGTAACATTACCTGCTCTGTGTATCTTCAACTTCGTAATATCAACCGTCTCCGTCCCTCTCTAACCCCCCCACACTGCCGCCGTCCTCGTCCACAGTCTCCTCACTTCTCGATTGGATTATTAACTCCCTCCTTTTCAGTCTCTCTCACAAAACTGGTCCAGAATTCAGCCGTCCGCATCGTTACCAGAACTGCTCCTGTCCATCATTTAACTCCCGTCTTGTAGCTACGCTGGCTCCTGGTTCAATTTCGGGTTGAATTCAAAATTATTCTGTTAACCTTCAAGACCATTCACAGCCTCTCCCTTCCATATCTATCCAACCTCCTTCATGTTCCCACTCCCTCTCGTACCCTCAGATCCTCCTCCATCCACTTAACTGTCCCTTCTGCCCGTCTCACCACTAGGGGGAGCTTTCAGCCGCTCTGCTCCCCGGCTCTGGAACTCACTACCACCCGACTTTAGAAATTCACTATTAGACTTTAAATCCACACTCAAAACCATCTGCTCACGCGTAATTCATCTACAGTGTCTAAATGGTTGAAATTAATATGCTATTTATTCTTGTCTGTAATTGTTTTTACTGTTTATAGCGCTTGTTCTATTGTACCGTGTCCTTGTGTGCCAGAAAGGCGCTTATAAATAAAATGTATTATTATTATTTACACCACTGGAGCCGAGGTCAACGACGACACTTTGACACACTGAAGTATCCGATGTATCAGAGCAGAGAAAATAAAAGAATTAAAGCTTTACGCATTTAGAAGATGCATTAATCCCTTTAGAGCTGGTTTTTTACTTAATTTATTACTGTATAATAAATATTTAAATATCGTTCGGCCAACGAAGCGGATATTTATTATTAAAGACAAAAAAAAAACTCGAGTGACAGCTAAGCCCCCCCCCCACTGGCCTGGAGAAAAACTGTCAGTCAGCCTTGTCTGCCACCTTTGTGATTGACTGCTTCCCATTTAATAAACACATCACTCCGGGTCCAATTAAAGCGCCGCAGTATCTGGCATTAAGCGAGAAAAAGCCCCAACAGCTTCTCGACCCGTCTGTCTGCGGAACCTTGTGAAGCAAATAGTTACACAGTGTCTCTTGTTCAGTGCCTGCGCTTTGGGGACACAGTTTCTAGGTTTTTTTGCCAGAGTTTTAATTGGAGATCTGAGGCCTGCACAGTGAAGTCCCCAGTCTAATTTTAACAGAGCCAGAAACACTAGATAGGACTCGACGGGCCCAAAACGAGCACAGGTCGCGCCTTCGGAGGCCGTCGCTACACCAGAGAGAAGAGTGTGGCGTCTATGTGGGTGAGTGTGAGTATATTTGGTTTTCCTGCCCTCCCCAGGACCTCGCGGGGATGTGAACGCGTGAACGCTCCACCGGTCCGTTGGTCGTAATGAGATTTCTTCTTGTTTCCGAAGTGAGCCGGGTGACTTTGAAGAACCTCCATGTGAAGTTCCCACGCATGATGTAAAACCTGCCGAATTACATTTTTCTGTCCAACCCAAGAACCATTCAGGATCCTTTATTATTTATTAAGAAAGGTGCTTTTCCATACATAACTGGAGCTGTGCTGTAGCGAACCCATACTGCGGTGGCAGGACAGTAGTTTCTGAGGCTGGTTCTTTCCAAAACTGCATCCATGGAGTCGAACCATCGTAGCGTTTTTTCTGTCAGAATAGCTTTTGTCATTGTGGTCTTTTGTTAGTCTTAGGGGGGTTACGTTCCAAGAGCACCCACGTATATTGAAAAAACATGTTGTGTTTTTGTTCCAAAAAATTGAATGAAAAGGCCTATTTTTATAGTGTAAACCCTAAATCTGCTCCCAGAACACTTTAATTTCATTTTAAACTCAGTTTAATGCAGTACCCTTAAAGAAAATGGAAAGGTAAATAAATAATCAGAATCAGAAAACTTCATTGCTTAAAAACCGTTAGCATTAGCAGTTAGCATTAGCAGCGTGCAATAACTCGTCCACAAAAGAAAGGCGGAAATAACTCTCTCTACCCACATGTTCAGACAGAGCACAGCTTACTAATACTAAATAAACTGAGATCACTGTTGGACACGGGGGGGGGGTTAAACACTAAAATACGAGGACAAGACACGGAGCAGTCATGCTACATGCTGCAACAGCTTCTTCTTCTTCTTTTTATGGCAGTCGACAACTTTTCAGTGTATTACTGCCACCGCTGGACTGGAGGAGGTACTACAGTTCGGTTAGACTGTATCGGCGAATGCTGATCCGTGTAAAACTGAGGGGTTACATAAGGGCCCTTTAAAGACGGTCAGTTATTGATGTAAAGGCCTTTATTCTGAGCTGAGGACGAGATCGTGTCCCCTGTAAGAATGCTGCTCGGATCTCTGCTGTAGTCCTGATAGAGCACAAGTGTGTGTGTCCGTTAGCTTCGTGCCTGATTTGATCCGGGAATAGCTGGAGTAATTAAGCTAATGCCGGAAATAAAAAGTTACGGGGCAAAGTCAGCGGAAGCCCTCCTTTTCACGTTGACCCTTATTCGTATTATGCTGGACATTTACAGGCCTGCGCCGAGAGCAAGTATCGATTTCATAGAAGGGCATAAAAAGGGTCGCTGGAAATGTGAACAAACAAAGCAAAGGTCAATCAGAAGTTGATGACGAGGCTGCCAGAAAACTTTAAACCGTAAAACCAATTCTACTCCAGCGGAGTGTGAGAAATGTAGGCTTGCGTGTTTTGTAGAGACAGCATCTTTGTCTCGTTATTAACTCAACCGTGTGAATAACTGCCGCCCTCCCCTCTTTGTTTACCATATGAAAGACATCCTTGGCTGCCTCGCAGGTAATAGGCTTCTAAGACAAAGCAGTCAAGAATGTGGACCATGGTAATAGCTTAGCGAGCATCATTGCTCTTTATTGATTACCACTAACATCTTCTAAGTCCTGAATCGGCTTGAGTAAACTCCTAATTCCTGCCTATTAGGGACACTTTTGTTTGATGCGGCCTCCCAAGGTTAGATGAAATCGGGTCATTAAAGCCTGTGCTCTTCGTCTTACAGCGTACAGCCATTATTCCAGACGGCATTACTGACGTTATTAGTCTCTCGTTACTGTGCCTGGTCAGTGACACCCAAGGCGTGTTGTGTAGTTTCCTATGCAAAACTTTTTCATTTGCACACCATCCTGTAAAGAGAACCTCAGTGTCCAGATGACAAAGTGATGGCACTGGTAGTAGGGCATTAAGACTGGTACCAACGGGGCTTTATGGGTTTTTTGGGAATCCCCAGTGGGAATTTAGGGAATTCTTTCCTCCTCCAGGCGAGGATAAAGCCATCGGACACTTTTAGTAAACACTTCAGTAAATACACCAGAGTGTGAACTAGGATGGTGCATTGATCTGTTGGTTGCTGTTTGTTATTATTTTCTAAGTAGTAATGACAACACTTTTTTCAGAGAAAAATGTAACAAAAAAAATTTAATTAAATTCATGAATTTCATTCAAAAGTAAGATATTTCAAAACATGGGCATTTCCCCTCATACTTCTACACTTTCAGAGAAAACATGTAAGAATTATATTTGAAAAAAAAACAATAAACATTATTAGTAATGCACTAATAACTGAGAAAAGTTGAACAGAAAACCTACTGTAACCACTGAGTCCATCTAACTATCATGGCAGGTAGCTAATTAACGGGATTAGAAGGATAAACCGACATTCCATCGGTTCCCGTTTAGGTCGGTTCTTGATTAGCGCGGTGTAAAAAGGGCCGCATGCAACTGATGGATATTTTGTAGCTGTTATAAGAAACCTGTAAGCAGTTTCAGACATTTTATGCCATTTGTACACATCATAATGAATAGAAGGAACAGATTTGGACGTTACAGTAAGGCGTGACCGTTTTGGTGGCAGTGATGATTTGACGTCGTATCAAATCTAGGATCCACAGTGGGAGTCGCAGTGGGCGGGGCTTGTAGAGACTGGTGTCGGCATGCTAAAGCATTCGGCCAATCAAATCTGTGACACTTATCAGAGACTATACCACCATCGTGTGAGTGCTGTAAACATAACAGATGGTCGTCGCCGCGATACAAGTTCTGTTTATTCTTCCCCTGACGTGAGTTATCTGGAGCTCTAGCGTGCCGCCAGATGTGCATCCAGCTGTAATGTGGAATATGGAAAAATGGTGAGAAGTTCTGTAGTGTTTCGAAGGTTCAGCTTGAGCTTCTACTGCAAATCAGCTGTCTTGGAGGAATCCTAGGTGAGAAACCGAACCCACAGATTTGCACTGAAGTCGACCAGCCTGGCCGTATTCTGAGCCTTTCTTCCGTTTTGTAGCTGAGCTAATGAGGCTTGGAGCTGCGGTACTGTGTGTCGGGTGCAAAACCTGAGTTGAGACGTGGCCGGCTAATAAGATTTTTCAGTCTGAGGCCCTTTTTGAAATTCCTCTGCCGAGGAAGCGGCCCAGGTTTGGGACTGTGTTCCCGTAATAGAGTGAGCAACAGCTGGCCCGGACGGAGTGAACTGCTTAACCCGTTAACCCTGGAGAAAGCGCAGGACGGCGTCCATTTCAGGCTTAATTGGTGTTTGTAGCTGGGGGCTATAAAGCTGTTGCGTCCTCTTTCGCGGCCTGGGCCGTACCACCTGCCCGGAAGGAGGGGGGCTGGGCTTTAGCAAACCGTGCCCCGCCATAAATCAAGGTTTTCCCACTCCAGGCAGACGAAGGCTCAGCCTTGATAAGTGTGCCCTCATTGATCCGTCTGGGGACGCGGACGGAAACTGTGCCACCCTGGTCGCCGTAAGGGTTAACGAGAAAAGTTAATCAGGAAACCTACTGTAACCAGTGCGTCCATCTAACTATCATGGCAGGTAGCTAATTAGCGGGATTAGAAGGATAAACTGACGTCATCTGACATTCCATCGGTTCCCGTTTAGGTCGGTACTTGATTAGCGCGGTGTAAAAAGGGCCGCATGCAACTAAATGATATTTTGTAGCCGTTATAAGAAACCTGTAAGCAGTTTCAGACATTTTATGCCATTTGAGAATTCCCGCGGTGAACACATTGTAACGAATGGAATTAACAAATTCCTGCCTGGAAGGAGAAGGGAGGGGGGGGCTGGGCTTTAGCAAACCGTGCCCCGCCATGAATAAATGTTTTCACACTCCAAGCGGACGAAGTCTCAGTCTTGATAAGTGTGCCGTCATTGATCTGTCAGGGGACGCCAGACGGGGACGGAAACGGTGCCACCCTGTTCGGCGTAAGTCGAGGTGCATCATATCTCGTTTATATGCTTTTTGTATGATTTATGTGATCAATACGGAACGCCGAAGTACTCTTAATCTACCCGGAAGCTTCTTGCGAAAGCGTCTCGCCGCGCATCTGGAAGTGATAGAACTTGGTCTCCGTCGTTCTCCGTGTCTCTCTTGCTTTCTTTCGTTCCTTCTCTCTTTTGTATGGCCTGTAATCGATCTGCACTTAAGCCCCCAGAGAGATAATCAGTTTGTCAAAGGGCTGAATGGGCCTCCATCCATCCCCGGGCTCCGCATTGTGTACCTGTGATATCCCAGCGGCTCTGGGCTTTGTCATCTGAAACGTGTTTTGGAAATCAATTAAAGTGTCTCTTTTTGACTCCATCGAGCGAGAGGAGCAAGGAGAGAGATCCCTCAGGTCCCCGGCGAGAAAGCGAGAGAGAAAAAGAGAGCGTGCGCCGGAGGAAGGATGAGTCCCCCGGGTGTGGGGAGGGTGAGGATTCAGACAGGCTGATTAGGCTGAACGTGCCTCCTGTAACAAGGGTTCTGCGAGCCGTGTTCCTCAGAGGACACAGGTGCTTTATTCCCCTGGGGGCGGGGCCCAGGGACTCCGAGCACTGATTGGTCCGGGTTTTCCTAACCATCGGCTGCTGAGCGCCTGCCTTCATTACTCATGTATCCTGTGAACACCATGGTAACGCGACCATGGTAACAACATCAGTATCGCTTGGCAGCCGTACAGCATTACAGCTCTCTCTTTCTCTTTCTCTTTCTCTCTCTCTCTCTCTTTCTATTTCTCTCTGTTTCTCTCTCTCTTTCTATTTCTCTCTCTGTCTCTCTCTCTCTCTCTCTTTCTCTCTGTCTCTCTCTCTCTTTGTCTCTCTGTCTATTTCTCTCTCTCTGTTCCTTTCTGTCTCTCTCTTTCTCTTTTTTCTCTTTCTCTCACTCGTTATTTCTCTCTTTCTCTGTCTTTCTTCATCTACACTTTCCATCTATTTCTGTCTTCTTTGACTCTCATTCTCCCCTCTTTGACTCTCTCTCTCTCTCTCTCTCTCTCTCTCCCACTTTTCCCTCGGAAGGGAAGACGAGACAGGGCGTTTATCATTGTCTGCCGAAAGCTGGGGAGAGACAGAGAGAGAAAAATGATAAAGCGTGGAAGTGTGAGATCAGAGAGAGAGAGAGAGAGAGAGAGAGAGAGAAAGCGAGGAGCAGCATGGGAGGAAAAAAGCATTCGCGACTATTCATGACACCGTTATCCCGGGCTAAGTGAAAGGAGGTGTGCTGACAGCAGGTGTGTGTGTGCTTTGATTAATGGACAGAATGAGTGATTGTGACAGGACAGGTGACCAAACGGGAGGGACACGCGTTTTCCCCGCAGCGCCTCTAACAGCTGCCTCGCTCGGCATTCTGGGATATTTTCTGTGTTGCCGTTCAGGTGTGTTAGGAGTCAGCAGGCGAGAGACATTCCGCCTCGCGCTGCATAAACGGATGCAGACCCAGTGTGTGTGTGTGTGTGCGTGTGTGTGTGTCGGTGACTCACTGGTCAGCTTGTGTGTTTCTGTGGGGATCGTTCAGAAGGACAGTTCCAGTAATATCACACGAATGGTGTTCCATATTAGCGCTGTCGCCTCACATCCAGGGGGTCCTGGCTTGATCCCTGCCTGGGGCCATTGAGGGTCTTCTCTGTGTGGAGTGTGGATGTTCTTCACATATCTGCGTGGGTGTCCTCCAGGGTCTCTGGCCCCGCCCACAGTCCAGAGACGTGCATGTCAGGTGTGTCTGTGTGTCTGCCCTGTGATGGACTGCTGATCTGTTCAGGGTGTATCTCTATGAGCACTGGGTCCAGGCCCAGGACCTCCCACAGCCCTGGTTAAGCCTTCAGTGCGTCACATGGTTGCACCACTGACTACTTTCCATTACAGTGTATCATCACACCGGTGCGTTTTGTGACATTCAGCAATGCGCTCTAACTGCTGATGTAACAAGATTACAGCTGATACACCATCATCTTGGTGTGTCTGGTGGTTAGGGCGTTGTGGGCCTTGGGTTCGATTCCCAAGACAGTTAAGCACCTCTGAGGTACCCTGAGCAAGGTATGGTCCCCACACACTGGGTTAAATGGGTTAAGTGCAGAATGTGTGCTGTTGTGTTCACATGTGACAGAATTGTCGCTTTCACTTATCTTTACACTTTGTATTTGACAGTCGACCCATAACTAAACTGCGAAAAGCTGATGGACCAACTGACAGGCGGCATGTCGATGATGGACACTCAAGAGCACAAACTCCTCCAATAATGGGTTAACGGCTGGTTAAGCAGTTCAGACAATGGGTGGATGGATGGTTTTCCATGTTGATGTATAAAAAGTGTGGAGGGCTCTCTGGGGGTCTGGGGCTCGCTGTTTTTTAACAATATGAAAAGTTTTATAACATGCAAATAAGATGACATCTACCTAATTATACACCCATCGGCACATTAAAAACCAATTAGGTTATGATTTCTGTCATCGTGAAGGATTTCACAGATCTGATTATTAAAATCCCATTGTCTTATTGTTCAGTCCAGAAACAATGTACAAAATAGCCACATTATCCAGCGAGAGCTCGGAGAACACGCGCCATCTGTGTGACGGTTGTTATTAGTAAAAGGGAAACATTCGGATATTCATGTTGGATGTTTCAGTAAATTAGCTTTTCAGTGATTTATAGCCCAACATGGTTGTTCCAAGCCATCACTGAAGTTTCTACATTTTGGAAATTACAGTTAGACTCGAGGGGACATAAATTGACTTAACACACTGAAATGAATGCATTTGTGTTGAATTTGGACAATTTTTGATGATGCTGAGACAGGTTTATAAATGCTAGGCTTGTCACGGTACTGAAATTTCAAACTCGATATTGATACTAAGGTGGTACTCGATACTGTTTTCAGTACTACAGGGGTTTGAAAAAACAAACACAGGAACTTTTTAATTAAAAAAAGCATCTTTGTGTATATTGAAAGGCGCTTTATAAATGAAATGTATTATTATTTTTATTATTAGCCGGCTCAGAGCTTGTCAGTGCATTTAAAGTCACACAACACTTTCCCTCTGTGGAGATTAATGGGGGGAAGGTTTTGGGTGAATAACTCTGGACCCCCGTGGGCTGGGGGGCCAAACGAGGGCTCGTTGGAAACGTCTCATGGAGATCTAGCCATGTCTTGGCTCGGAAAGTCTGTGCTCTCGGGACCACTGCGGGGGGGCGGAGCTTCGCTACCGGCCATGTTCGATAGGTCTGGGGGAGCTGAGGGTCCATGTAAAATTTCGTGACACTAGGTTCAACCCCAGCCGAGGCTGTCATGTAAACACTGGGTCCTCCAGATAGCCGGGGGAGGGGCTGCCCACTGCAATGCCTGACGCAAAACTGGCATTTAAGTGTCGCTACTAGTGCTAATTGAAATCGAACTCGATACTAAATTTTAGTATGGATTAGTATCTGAGAATCGATTGTTTTTGATGACCTTAATAGATGCATTTTATCCAAAGCAGTGGTTGCCTATTTTTACCATCATGACGTAAATAACGAAGCTTTGTAACGGTGAAAATAAAAGAGGTTTTTTTATTTGAAAAGGACCTCAAGGTTAATAACATGACAAACAATTATGATGAAAAGATTAATGATATTTATTGTCCCTCTTTGTTCCTACGAAACTGGAAATATTGATTAAAGCCTCCAGGAACGCCTCGTCTTGTCTGCATGTTGGTCTGTGCTGCAGTTATTATTATTATTGAATGAAATCACAGAAAGGGTGAATATTGTGACAGCTAATTCCAAACTTTTGAACAGAACTGTGTACTGGACAAAGTGGGAGAGGAAGCGAGAGAGAGAGGGACGGATAGAGAGTCCCTTGCTGCTGCTGAGGGTTTTACCGCAGGACAGGTCATCAGCCAATTAAACCCCTGTCTGCTTCCTCTATTCTCAGCGGCTCCCAACCAACTAGCGCTCATCTTTAATCAGAACACACAGGCAGCTCTAACACAACTCCACCCCCCACCACCACCCTTCTCATTTCGTCCATCATCTCTCACTCGTCTTCTCTCACAATTTTGCCTATTTTTTACCCATCACTGTGCTTTCTGTCCTCCTCTTGTTCCTTCTCTCCACCTGTTCTTTCTTTTTCGTTCTTTCTCTCTTTCTCCCCTTTGCTCGTTCCCTCCCTTCCGCCCGAACAAGGTGTCATTCAAATGCTAATGCCAAAGCCCAATTACGCCGGCGCGTGTGGTAATGTCTGTATCGGCACGCAGGAGGTTTCTAAAGCCCATTGTGCTGCGGCACACCAGGCTTATCACTCGCGATTCGTCCGCCGCTTCATCTTCACCCTCCTCTCTAATAAACTCCAGCCTAATATGTGGCAGAACAGCCATAATGCTTCAACACCAGCACATGTTCCAGTCCAGGCACTATATTCTACTGTATTCTTACCCTTCACTCTTTAATGCGTCGTCTGAAACCAGGCATTTTCATTTCTCTCTCACCCCCCCCCCCCACCCCCCCACCCCCCCTAAAAAAGGAAATGACAAAGTGCAAGATGGCACCTAGCATCATTAAATTGCACCTGAGGAGAAAAAAAGCCACCAATTTAAAAAAGCACGTGTTAACATCTAACTAGGACTTTGCAGGGCAAGGGTTCACCAGGATAGCCAGCTCTCGTTATCTAACGCTACAGAAGGGCAGGAGTAGTAGGAGTGGTGATAGGAGTAGGAGTATTGGGTGTAGGGGTAGCAGTGGGTGTAGTATTAGGAGGAGTATAAGGAGCAGTGGGTGTAGTATTAGGAGGAGTAGGGGTAGCAGTGGGTGTAGTATTAGGAGCAGTAGGGGTAGCAGTGGGTGTAGTATTAGAAGGAGCAGTGGGTGTAGTATTAGAAGGAGCAGTGGGTGTAGTATTAGGAGGAGTATGGGAAGCAGTGGGTGTAGTATTAGGAGCAGTGGGTGTAGTATTAGGAGCAGTAGGGGTAGCAGTGGGTGTAGTATTAGGAG
>JBBPDC010000135.1:16048609-16058696 GCA_037974485.1 Hemigrammopetersius urotaenia
CTCTCGATATCTCTCTCGATATCTCTCTCTCGATATCTCTCTCTCTCGCTCAATATCTCTCTCTCGATCTCTCTCTCTCTCGATCTCTCTCTCTCTCTCTCTCTCTCTCTCTGTCTCTTTCTCTCTCTCCCGATATCTCTCTCTCTCTCTCTCTCTCTCTCTCTCTGTGCTGGCTGTGTTTGAGGGGATCAGTTTGGGTCTTGGTGTGGAGTTCAGTGCGTCCTGCTGCTCCCTGGTGCCTCTTTCTCTCCTGAGACCGCGTCGTACCACACAAAGCAAATGAAAGAAGCTTACTTCTCTGAGACAGGAAGACATAAAAAAAATTATAATCGGAGAAAAACTAAAGAAATGGTGGGTTTGGAAATTGAGTAAAAAATAAAGAAAAGTAAAGATTAGCAAAAAAAAAAAAAACCCACCAAAAGTAGAAGAAATAAAACCACAAAAAAATGAATATTGAAAGAATACAAAGATTATTTTAATAGAAGAATTAACAAAAGAAATGAAGAGAAAATGGAAGTAAACAGGAATAAAAACAAGAACATGCAAAAAGCCTGAGTGGAAAGAAGAGCAGAATAAAGAGGAAACGTAGAAATAAAGGACGAGGAGAAAAGAGGGAAAGCAAGAGTAGTTGCACATAAAGAGGCGAAGACAGAAGAGGGAGAGAAAGACAGAGGCGAGGGAGGAGAGGATGGAAGGAGGGAAAGTGCCGCGAGCTCTTTATTACGCTGGTGAGCCGGACTGCGGCTAATTAGTTATTAGATTGCAAAGATGTGCAGGAACAAGCCCTAATTAGGTTAGTGGCTTCTGAAATGAAAGGTCTTAATGCACTGGCCCTGTTCTTCTGGTGAGGAAGAGTGAGTGTGCCCCCCCCACGCCCCGCCCCACCCCCCGAGCGTGTCCTGACAAGTGTTTGCCTCCATGCTGGAGCGGCTCATTATCATTATGACATTTCAATTAGAACAAAATGCCTTAATGCCAGAAGCTATCAGCGTTCCTGCGTCTGCTATTGCGTCGGCGCTGTTGTACTCCACTTGCCGGACGTCGAGTGTTTGCTCCAGCCTTCGTACGGCACTCACTCCTACACAAACGCGCCATTCTGACCGAGTAGATCATTAGTATGCGAGCTATAAGTGTGAAGATGTACGTCTCGACTCTTCACTTTTCGCTGAGAAGGTCCCTCTCCAGGAGACGGTTGTTTTGTCATGTCGGTGTTTCAGTATATAATAGTTATGTTTACATAATAATGCCGTACCTGTGAGCTGTGTGTCTCTAGAATAATGAGATGTAAATATACAGCAAATGTCTTTGTTGTCTTTCTGTTAACATTAGAATAAATACAGCAGTAAAAAGTATCGGATTAACTAGCCGTTCACGTCGCCCGGGTGTCCCAATACTTTAGTCCCCCACGGACCGCGCTCGTGGCTTTTCTAGGCGGGGCAGCCACCGATCTCCGTGAAGCTCCACAGTTAGATAGGGGCTCGGCGGCACCTTTCCAGCGACCCCTCGCTCGCCTCTTTAAACAGCAGCAGCTTTAGCCGCATTTATAAGATAAACAGTGCGATTTATGTCCAAGTCCTCAGGAAGGTCCGAGTTCATTTCTCTTGCTAAAAAAGACACAAACTGAAGATATAAAAGGTGTAGTTCATCAAAGGAGCTGGATGTGTTTACAGAGCAAGTTTACATGCATTTAATTACAGATTCTCTGTTCCGTGAGTGTTAAGCTACAGCCGTAAATATCTGCACAGAGATTCTTTTTTCCGACACCCCCACTTTTGCGGAAACACTGATTACACACACACACCCCCTACACACACACTTTTGTCAGATTAAAACGATGTTACGTGGGTCAGATTGTGTTTTGAGCTGGATGCACCCCTGCCTGCACCTTACTGCTCTGATTTTCCAGAGTGTCTCAGGCCTGTAATTGCGTTTCTGACGCTTTAGCAGCACAATCCTCTCCCGCGGTTTATTGCTGGTCATCCCAGACCTGCGTCTGTGGAAAGTTTTTCTGTCAGAGCTGATTTTGTTACTGCGGTCTGTTTTGGGTTTTCTCTGTATTGTTTTCCCCTCAGTATTGCAGTGAACACCTAAGTTGTCCTGGTACGCCTTTACGTTTCCCGTAGCGTTAGAAAACCGCTGACGTTAATCTTCAGCCCAGACAGACAGTACTGCTTCATCTTCCCAGTTAGTTCGTTTCTCCGATGTCCGTTTTGTTTTGTGCAGACAGTATAAACGATGGTCTTTTTCTAAGTCCGTCTGTTGTTATGACAACATTGTCTAACCAATCAAAACGCAGTGATGCTGCCGACGGGTCCAGCTTGGGTACCGGTCACTTTATTTGTAATGGAAAAGCGCTTGTTCGCGGTTGCCAGGAGGTTCATGCCAAAACACAGCTTGACGTGTGTGTGTGGATGGAAAGTCTACTTCAACTGTGTTTTCCAGGCACTCTACAAAGCCACACCAACTTCAGAACATCACCTTTATGACAAAACCTTGCGTGTCCAAAATGAACTAGATGGCACCATGGTTCTCTTTGTAGCAAGCTTTTCTAAACAAAACCCAAGTGGTGCAGCATCAACGACTCAGATTTTTTCAGATCGACTAGTCGGTCAGCAAAATCGAAGTCGGCCCCGCCCCTTTTATGAAGGGACTATTGGTTAAACCAATGAATGCGTGTCAGTGTCAGCCAATCAGAGGCAGAGATTGCATTGTGTACACAAGTGAGAGCGGAGAGAGGAAACACACACTAGTCGACTTCTCTCAGGGGGGCGTCGACTTCTCTCAGGGGGGCGTCGACTTCTCTCAGGGGGGCGTCGACTTCTCTCAGGGGGCGTCGACTTCTCTCAGGGGGCGTCGACTTCTCTCAGGGGGGCGTCGACTTGTACCATAAGAACACTGAGTTTGGTCTTGGGTGGGAAGTCTGCGAAAGCATAACACAGTCCCTCTTTCTGGGTGGGTAGGACATGTCCTCACCTCCATCACCAGCGGGATTCTATTCTACTCAGAGATCTCTTAGATGTGAGAACTGGCAGATAGGGTTCTCATCCAACCAGGTGAGCTTTGCAGTGGTGTTCCATTAGCTGTGGCGCATCGCATGTCTGAGAGGAAGCACAGAGCCATAATTATAATCCTTTTAAAACTAGATTGAAGGTGGATAGTACCTATCCTTTATTACATGGCATTCAAATGATTTATGAATAGATCTGTGACCTCCATCACCTCCAGTAAACATCACAGTCCCGAGATCACAAACAGTGTTTTCTCCGTTGAAGCCCCAAGGCTTTGGAATGATCTGCCTCTTGAAATTGACTTTTCTTCTTCCATTGACATTTTAGCATCTAGTTTTAATAAATAAATAAATATGAATAAATCACATATGAATTACAGAAACCCCCCAGTTTTATGAGGATCAGTATTCGCTGATTCAGTCTAACGCGGATTTTTCTGAGAACTGAACTGTAGTACCTCCTCCAGTCCAGCGGTGGCAGTAATACACTGAAAAGTTGTCGACCGCCATATAAAGAAGAAGAAGAAGAAGCTGCTGCAGCATGTACTGTTTGTGTTTAAACCCCCCCCCCCCCTCAATGTTCAACAGTGATCTCAGTGTATTTAGTATTAGTAAGCTGTGCTCTGTCTGAACATGTGGGTAGAGAGAGTTATTTCAACCTTTCTTTTGTGTACGAGTCTCTGCACGCTGTTAATGCTAACCGCTAATGCTAACGTTTTTTTTTTTTTAAGCAATAATTCTGATTATTTATTTACTTTTACATTTTCTTTAAGGGTGATGCACTAAACTGAGTTTAAAAAGTGTTCTGGGGGCAGATTTAGGGTTTACACTATTAAAAAAAAAAATTTTAGGCATTTGTTTCACCAAAACACAACACGGTTTTTCACTAAACGCGGGCGCTCTTGGAACATAATCACTGTAACTGACTTCTCGTGACGCGCTGAATGTGGATCGTCATTTTGACGAAGGCTAAACGAGTGAATGAGGGAAACTTAAGGATACGCTGTTACTGACGGAGCAACAGCTGGGGCGTCTCTATAAAGGAGTGTTGGGCGACCCGTCTTAGACGAGCACCTCGTATTCAGCTAGAACAGGTTTTACATATCATCGGAAACAGTGTGTATCGGCGGAGGAACCCGCTCAGAGGCTTTCAGCACAGCCGCCTCGCCGTCGGAGATTGAGCGGTGTGTGAGGCAGGGAGGCTAAGTGGCTATCGATTTCCTGATGCGGGAAAAAGGGAAACAGGCCGCTTTCTTAGCTCAGCTTAGCACGCAGCTCTGGACGGCTGGTAATTGGCTTTTAAGGCAGAGACGTCTTAGGTTTGTGCATTTTTAATGATGGCCTTTTCTTTAAGAATAAGCGAAAAAATACTAGACAAACAAGATATTAGTCCCACAGCTTTGCTTTGCGTCCAACAGAAAGTGGACAGAACAGCAAAAAAAAAAGATAATATAAAACAGTAGACAGTAGTATATCTATATAAATGTATGTATGTATGTGTATATGTACGTAGTGGAAATGTATATAGATATGGAGATATATTAGGTATTGACAAAACAGTAATAGTGTAATAAGACAAACTGTCCATTGCAATAATGGTTCACTGTAGAATCTCAGAATTGTGCATATTACACCAGAAAAGCCACACAAGTTGCACATGTTGTACCAAAATATTGCACATAAATACTGAATGGAAGAGAAATATTGCACATTAGAGAAACCAGAGCAATTTCACACTTCCACTCGATCTTAGCAAGGCCGTCTGTGTTACAGGCCAGACGTCACACCTGAAGCCACAGCAGGATACATAATATAACTAACTGTATACATCAACAGAGCTATATACACTTTACTGATGCTCATTTTAATACCAGCAGGCTCTGAATAATCTGTAATGACTGTTTTACTTGGCAACCGTAGCCCACCTTAAACACAGCACTGATACAGAGAAGATTAGCATGGCCATACAAAACCGTGAAGTGTTCCTGATTTTCTGGAGCTGCTGGTGGCCTGGTGGTCAAGGAGTTGATCAGAAGGTTGTGGGTTCAAATCCCAGGACTTCTAGTGGCCCCACTGAGATACCCTTGAGCAAGGTACCCCACACTCCCCAAATCAGCTCCCAGAACACGTTAATTTCATTTTAAACTCAGTTTAATGCATCACCCTTAAAGAAAATGCGGGGGGGGGGGTCTGCATAGCCTCGGTAGAATCACTGTAATCCATGGCCTCTCGCGACCTTATCGCTCTGCTAGGATTCACGATAACATTCCAGGCATGATAGCATGAACCCGGGGTGGCTTGTCAGAACGGTCTAGAGTGAGACGGAGTGTGTGTGCATGTTGTGTTTGGGAGAAATGAGCTTCCTGTTTAGGCTCAATTCAGAAGCATTAAGTGGGAAACAGGCCATGACTTCCTGTCTTTCTTCTCCAGCCCATTTTAATCAGATAGAGGTTCAGTCATTTAATGAACCCGTCTCTTCTTCTCGTATCACATCCTGACACGTTAAGTAGAATCGAAAGTTGAATGGCGGGCGGTTGTGCAACAACCCGAGCGAACCTTACGTAACCAGAGGGACCAGAGAGTCGCATGGGAGTATTTTTATAGCATCTTTGGCGGCTTGAGGGTTTTTTTTTCATAAATTCTCCAGCGAGGGCAGGTTTGCTTTAATTAGTGAAGATTGCAATCCCTCTTGCTCTGGTCTGGTCTTGAGAGGTGATTGGTTGTGTAAACGGATAGCAGTGGTTTTTGGGTCAGGCGCATTCTCTCTCTCTCTCTCTCTCTCTCTCTCTCTCTCTCTCATGGTCTCTCTCTCTCTCTCCCCGCCGGCTCGCCTGTACAGATTTGTAATTAGCGGACAGAGGAAGGCTCACGGTGCATGAAAGGCCATTGAGGAGCATTAAGAAGTGCTAATTAAGAATGGCATTCCGATGATGGAAAAATCCCAGTGGTCCTGCCGCTCAGCCCATCGCTCGCATGTGTGTGTGGGTGTGTGTCTCCCACTGATGATCCTGGGAGAATGCGTTAACACCAGCTCCTGGAGGCTCCAGAGGGCCTCCGAAAGGGATTTCATGCACGAACAAACTGTAATCCTCTGAAGCCTCCTCCCCTGCATGCTACAGGCCTGTAGGCCCCAGTGCACAAGCCCACACACCGGAATACTTTACTGAAAA
The DNA here is from genome assembly GCA_037974485.1 of Hemigrammopetersius urotaenia. NCBI lineage: Eukaryota > Metazoa > Chordata > Actinopteri > Characiformes > Alestidae > Hemigrammopetersius > Hemigrammopetersius urotaenia. The sequence continues at coordinate 16,054,787 of JBBPDC010000135.1, forward strand.
CTCACGCATGCATACATAGTTCGATCCACTCCGGCTGCGCATATATACATGTTAACGAATTTGTTTCTTTATGCATGTGCGGAAAATGGTGCAGCGCGTGAAGGGCACTTGTATGTCAAGCGATTAGCATATACATGTTAAACCACTTCGCATGCATAAATATATATATATACATTAATTCCTGGCTTTTCACGGAGACTACGTTCCAAGAGTACCCCTAAATCTGCCCCCAGATCTGCTCCCAGAACATTTGAATGCATTACCCTTAAATAAAATGTAACGGTAAATAATCAGAATCAGAAAACTTGAATGTTTAAAACATTAGCGTTAGCGGTTAGCATTAGCAGCGTGCGAAGACTCATACACGAAAGAACAAGACAGATCTCTGTGCTGATGCTCAGTTAAGTCAGGGACTTAAGGTTGGAAATATTGGTTTATTTGTGTGTGTGTGTGTGAGCTGGGCTGGTGGCGGTAATACAGTTCGGTTCTCAAAAAAACAAGATATTTACGGTTTCTGTGTTATTGTGGGGATTTCCACGTAAAACGATGAGTTTGGTTCTTTAAAAAAATTCTGCGTGTGACTGAACCTGCGACTCCTGATCCGCGTAAAACTGGGGGATCGCTGTATATAAATAACGTTTTCTGATTCTGTTTGTTTGTTGAAGCCGTCGTGCCGTCTATTGTGGCATTTCTGAAGATGTATTTGTCTTTTGTAGCAGTTAAGGGCCAGAGGAATGTGTCTATAATTCTATATTGAATTCTATGTGATTTATCTTAAAACCCAACGTGGCTCATTTTGGAAAACTGCTGTCAATACGTTTCCAAGGGCGTTTCAACTTATTGCCGATTTCTTGTGGGAATGACAAGCAGCTGTTTTCTCTTAAAAATGATAAACACAACGTATTAAAGAAACCTCCCAGTCTGGTGTGAGCCAAATGTTTACTTAGAGCAGAGTCCTGGAGCGCAGAGAGAAGTGTAGAACAAAACAAAAGCAGAGGAGGTAGAAGGGCGGCGCACGGTTCGCCGTTTAGCGTTTTTGACTGTGCTCTGATTAAGGGGGCTGAAATTTATTACAACCCCCCCCCCACCCCCCCACCCCCCCGTTTGCCAACATCCCACCCCCTGTAACTCCGACCGATGTGAATGAGGGCTTAGTTACTGTTTATTAGCATAATGTCTCTGAAAGCTGAAGCAATCTCTGGCACTTCAGTCTGAACGAGGTAATTGAGCTCATGGTGGGAAGATGCTTACTGTGAAAGAAATGAAATGATGGAAAGGGGGGGGGGGCATGGGAAAGTGCACATTTACTGTACCTTTTAAGACTTCAGCCTAATAATAATCCTCAAATGCATCCTCCTGCCTCTCTGCCTTACAGACGCCTTACATCTCGGGATGCTGGAAGTGGTCTCGCTCCGGCCCGAGTGCATTTCTGCTGTTTATCTTCTTTCTCTCCGTCCCGCACACACTTTCTCACATTCTCTCACACATCACTACTCCTGTGTCTAAAATATCAGTGGAAGGTTGTGTGTGTGTGTGTGTGTGTGTGTGTGTGTGTGTGTGTGTGTGTGTGTGTGTGTCCTTGCGGCTGTGTACGGTGGTCCCCGAGGCCGGGACGCGTGTCCTCGTGTCTCAGAACTGTCCTATTTTCCGCGTGTGTCTCACACCCCCCCTCCCCTGTCCCCGAGCCGAGACTTCCAATTGATAAAGGCAGGCACCGTGAAATGACAGGAGGACTCCGAAGACGCCTCAAAATGATCCCCGCCTTCCGCAGCAGGCCCAGCCCGCCAGCGAGGTGCTGACTTTCCAGCACACGTCGCCGCACATTTTTAAATCCAAGAGCCGCGGATTGAAAACACAAGCAGGCTCTGAATAATCTGTAAGGACCGTTTTACTTGGCAACCGTAGCCTACTTTAAACATTAGCATGGCCACGCAAAACCGTGAACTGTTCCTGCAGCTGGTGGTCAGGGAGTTGATCAGAAGGCTGTGGGTTCAAATCCCAGGACTGCTAGTGGCCCCACTGAGATACCCTTGAGCAAGGTACCGTCCCCGCACTCTGCTCCCTGGTGCCCCCTGCTGGTGACGGCCCCCTGCTTCACTTGGTGAATGAGTTAAACGCAGATTTCACAGTGTGTGTTCTATAAGGGGCCACTTTTCGCAGGCGTTATGTTCAGAGAGCACCCGCGTACAGCAGGACCAGCCCGCCAGCGAGGTGCTGTCTTTCTCATCACTGGATCCACTCCTGATTTCCTCCTCATAAGACTTAATGAGCCCCTAACCACTCCGCCTGCTGGGACGCGATAGAGCCGTCCGGTGCAGATATTGATGGGAAAACAACGTCCCGCAGTGTCTCCTGTGGATCAGGAGGTTTCTCGTGATGGGGTGTGTGTGTGTGTGTGTGTGACAGCGTGGGTGTAGTTTTCCTTTATCTGGGGGAAGGGGGTGTTTTTGTTTTGTCGAGTGGTGGTGAGGGATTGAGTGGGCGGAGCTCTCCAGCTGTTTTTTTTGGTCTGTTTTGTGGGGGATGGGGTTGAATATATACACACAGTTACACAGGATTTTATACTAAGACTGATTTAGTACCTCCTTTAGGACCTTAGTGTGCTTTAGTTTTGCATTACGGTTCTCCAACATCCACGCCATAAAATCTACTTTGCATATGCAAATGGTGTCGCCGCCCGGGTCACGACGGGGCTCGCGTCTTCAGAGACCCCTGAAAGGATCCGATTCCAAAGGCGTATTTAGATGGAGATAAATGTAAATAGCGCGCCGCGGCTTGTTGTCCGTCCGTTATGAAGAGCGACAGGGCATTTTTATTTATTTATTTGTTTGTTTGTTTATTTATTTATTTGTTTATTTTTCCGTGCAACCCCTCTGCGCTGGCGCGGACTGAGGCCGAGCCTGAGCTGTTATCTCATTAAGCTCATTTATGCTATTTGTCTCCTGATGCAATTGCATAAGCCTGCGCCGACCGAGCCGAGCTATTAATGAGGCATAAACGCCGCACTGGAGAAGGAGAAGAAGAAGGAAAAAAAAATATAATGACCGATTCAAATAAACATCCAACCGTTCATTACCGAAACCGAGTCATTAAGATGTTTTTGGGGAGGGGCATTATGTAAGCAAACACTTTGAATGCTGCATTGATCTCAAGCCCCGCTCCTCCTAGTCGGTATTGGTGGCAGGAGAGGGAGCGGCCGTGGGAGCCGTGGATGATTAGATACGATATCGTTCCTAAGCTCTTCAGGCGGCTGAGGGGCCTGCTGTGGGGAGGAGAGCTCATAACTGCCTGTGCAGAGGCTCGCTGGTCTGTGAGGAGAGATTTGTGCTGAATGACCACAACAGCAGAGTCTGCCCTGCGGGATCTCCACTGAGGCAGGGGACTGGAAGAGGCTAATTAGCAGCTCTGTAGCTCTGTGTGTGTGTGTGTGGGGGGGGGGGGGAGCTCCACAGAGAGCCTGCAGTATGACATGTCCTGGTAAAGTGCCGTTTGTGGTGGTTCTGATTCTTCTGTTCCTCCGTTCTTGATCTTGAATAGGGTGAGGGTGGCCTGGTGGGTAGGATACCTGCCTCTGGGCCGGGAGGTCATGAGTTTAAATCCTACTTAAGCACCACCACTGGGTTCCTGAGCAAGACCCTTAACCCTAAGTTGCTCCAGGGAGACTGCCCTGATAAAGAAGTGTCTGATAAATGCTGTAAATGTTGCAGTGGTTTCTGGCTGATAGTGACAGAAAGGATTGAGTTCTTTAAATCACTTTTAATGTATTAATTACTGTTATCATTTTAAATGACCCCTAAAGAGATCAAGACATTCTGGACAGCACCAGGCTTCAGCTCTGTGGACCCAGTTTGGAGAAGAACCTTCTCTATTCCAGCAGGACTGTGTCCCAGAGCACAGAGCAGCTCCATAA
>JBBPDC010000135.1:16090515-16101398 GCA_037974485.1 Hemigrammopetersius urotaenia
ACATACACACACACACACAAAGACATGCATGTTCATCCTTGTCTCACACACACACACACACACCCATTCAGTGTGAGGTAGGAAGGTATTTTGCATGAAAATCTGGATGGAAACACACACACACACACACACACACACACACACACACATACACACACATACACACAGATTATTCGTATATTCATTAAAAATTAAAAATTCACTCGCAGATACATTTACACACTTTGTATATTGATTTGCCAAATACACACATGAATACAGCCCGTGTGTGTGTGTGTGTGTGTGTGTGTGTGTGTGTGTGTGTGTGTTGTAGTGTAACCATGGAGATATCCAGCCCGTTGCGAGTCAAACAACCCCCTATTGCCTTTATTCTGTGGTGGTTTCTGCTGGATTGTAATGGCCTCTGCTGTGTGCTGTAAAGTTTATATTGTTTTTTGTTCGAGTTTTAGACCTGATTTGCATCATTTAGTTATGAAGTTTATGGACTAAAGTGGTTGGAGAGTATCATGGCTCATCGCTGGTGTTCCTCTCTCTTTGAGTAGTGAGGTATTCGTTGCAGGAGAATTTTTATTCTGTTTTAGTGTCAGGGGTACAAACCTCAGGAAGCTTCTATAAGACTACAGTTGAAACAATGTTTCACCAAGAAATATAATACAAAACAATCTTCACAACTTTCTCTTTTTTATTGGTGTGAAACAAAAAAAAGCTCATAAAAATAAGGTTCTCCCCTAATTTCAGCTCCTCAATAGCGTTACAGTGTGTTCGGCTCTGCACAAAAACGCGAAACAGCGCCCCCACCCAGCCGTGGTGAAACAGGGAATTACAGTGAAACAGTTTCACAGCGTCTCCATTCATTTCAGTGTAAATCTCCTCAGACCCCGCGGCTCGGGGACTCTCCAGCTTTCAATAGACTCTAATGGGAAATAAGTCCCACCCCTGAAACAGTGACTGCCTGCTGTGATTGGGTAGTTTTCCCACTTCAAAATGACTGACAGATCACTGCGACCAATCACCGCCTTTGTTTACACTGACCTCTAGTGTGAGACTGAAGCTTCCTACATAAAACGCAGAACATATTATTTACTAGTATTTATTAATAGCATTTATTTTTAATTTATATTTTATTATTCGTCTACAAGTGCACAGAAGCAAGAGCATTAGCTTGTTAGCTTGACCGCTTGTTAGCGATCCCCAGCACCACCCAGCCAAGCTGGAACTGGAGAAATCCTTGGGGAAAAAATCCTGCTGCTCTGACAGAGTGATAAACAACTTCACCCAGAAGACCAGGAGGGTGGAATTCATTTATAAGGAGAGAAAAAGGTGGGTTTTCTTGGGATTTAGAAATATTGTTAATTATGTAAGATTTGCACAATAAAACACGTTTTATAGGAGACTGAGGGAAGAGTGCTGAGTTTGTTCCGCGCCGGCCGGGGATAAAGGGTGGTTTGTTTTGACAGTAGTTTAATTTGATTTATTTTTAGTATTAATAACCACCTCTCTCACTGACCACAGCATTTTGTGAGCATGCTGTGTGTAAGCAGCGTAAGGTTTATAGCACAGTATTTATTTTGACTTCACGTTTGTATTATATTTCCTAATATATTTGATCAATCCTATTTTGTATCTTGTCTTTGTATCTCTTGCAGTTGTAACATATGGATCAATGACGTTTTCTGATTCTAATAGTGAAGACACACAGACGGCCTGTAGACTGCATGCTAGAATCACCACATTTCAGAATCTTTCTCAGAAATCTGCTCTTCTGAAAAACTGGTGGGATATGAGTTGGTAGGGAATGATGATGTGTCATGAATTCTATAGCCTTGTATGATTGGCAGCTGGTACACTGGTCCACCAGTTTAGATGTTTTTTGAAACCTATACAGTCTTGTTTAGGGCTCATGCGGGGATGTACTGGGGTAAGGGGCAGAAGAGGATGCGGTATATACTCTCTCTCTCACATACACACACACACACACACACCCCGCATTTATATCTGTATGCAGGAGACCAATTTTCGCAATGCTTCCAACATGGTATACAGCTCATCCCTTTATCGTAGAGGATTAAAGGATAAACGTGTAACACACACACTCCATCTCTCCACACACACGCACACATTTTCAAACCATGGAAATAAGTGAAAAGATCTAAAAGGAGACCTAGATAAACACACCCCAGCAGATCAAAAAAACATGGAGCCATAGCTACGTGTGTAAAATCATGCAACCCCTCACAGCCTCTCGCAGCACCTCACAGCCTCTCGCAGCACCTCACAGCCTCTCGCAGACTCGCGCAACAGCTCACAGCCTCTCGCAGCACCTCACAGCCTCTCGCAACACCTCACAGCCTCTCGCAGACTCTCGCAAAACCTCACAGCCTCTCGCAGCACTTCACAGCCTCTCACAGACTCTCGCAACACCTCACAGCCTCTCCCAGCCCCTCACAGACTCTCCCAGCCCCTCACAGACTCTCGCAGCACCTCACAGCCTCTCGCAACACCTCACAGCCTCTCGCAACACCTCACAGCTTCACGCAGACTCTCATAACACCTCACAGCCTCTCGCAGCACCTCGCAGCCTCTCGCAGCCCCTCACAGCCTCTCGCAGCACCTCACAACCTCTCGCAGCCTCTCGCAGCCCCTCACAGCCCTTCACAGACTCTCGCAGCCCCTCACAGCCCCGTACAGACACTCACAGACTCTCACAGCCCCGTACAGCCCCTCACAGCCTCTCGCTGCCCCTTGCTGCCTCTCACAGCCCCTCACAGCCCCAGTTGTCTGCTTCACTAATCATCCATTAAGTTCCCGAGATGCGCCTGTTTAATATTTCAGCACACATTAAGAGGTGTGGGACACCAGCTGTGTGCAAAACCTCATGTTAGGAGAGGCAGCGCACAGTGTAAGTTTGTGTAGATTGTAACGTGTAGCGATCAGGATCGCCCCAGAACATGTGCTCATGTTGCCCAAACTCCAGGGGCCTGAAAATGTAATGTCTGTTTTGCTCGCAGGTTCTCAGGTCTTGTAAACTTTCATTAGATTTCAGGCTGAGATTGAGGTCCGTGCTCGGTTCACACCAGGCGCTCCTCTCTTGATTCTTCTCCAGTAATCGGTTCATTTGAATCACCTCTGGGAACTGATTCATTTGAAAGGGCAAGACACACACAAGAAATCTTGAGTAGCTGAAATCACACTTAAGTATTCTCTCCCCTGTTGACACTAAACTTCCCATACTTCCTATGATTCCCACGGTCGAATCAAATTTGGCAAATTAGATAGAACGTTCTGAGATGATTCATATGTATCACTTTAGGAAGAGCCAGGACAGTGTTCGATTCCTTTTCATTACTGTAGAGCGATGTTCCATGTACACCAAGCTTTCCACACTTGAGTCAAATATAATGCATTAATTTACCATCATAACCACAATTCAAAATTTTCAACTGATTCATTTAAATTGCAAAAGGTTATTTGATTCGTTCAGGTCACCATTCATTCGTGAATCATTCATATGAATCATGGCCCATTTATTCAAATACCTCTAGAGGATTCAGAACAGAGACACATCAAAGGTTTGATTGAAGGTTATCGCTGCAGAGCATTCTGAGCAAAATAATTTGATTCACCATATAATTCGCCAATTTTTTGATTCGCTGGAAACACGATTGAGCTGCTCAAACCATTCTTACTTCATCTTCCGTGATAGAAACAGTTTGTTCCTGTCATGAAAGAAATTCCACATTAACTTTGGCCCCCGTGACCAATCTATTCAGCACATAACCGCGCATTTGACTTGCAAAAACACACCCAAAGATAGTTTGGATCACCAAAGAGTCAAACGCAGCCGATTCGTTTGAATCACCGTTGAGTTTCTAAGCTGATTTCTTTGGAAACACCAAAGGCATTTTGTTTTCTTTGAGTATGCCGAGCCAATTCGCCGAAACACCAAACAAATGGACTGAAATCACCATAAAACGCCTTTAGTGCGCTTCAATTTGCTACACTTTTTTTGCCAGATGTGCCCTTATCCTACGATTTTTTTCCCGTATATTATTTACACTTGTAGCCTCCAGTGTTAAAAAGTGACGGGTTAAAATGCAGATGTCTGGGTGTTTGTCTTTCAGCCAACAGCTCCATTTGCAGGCCCTCTAAGGCTGCACCGGGGCGGCTGTGGGTGGCACAGAAACCCAGTGGCTTGCTTGGTTGGTCATGGCTGTGTGGCTCGGGAATTTTGCCCTGTGGCTGTGTGGGTGTGTGTGTGTGTTTGTATGCATGCGTGTGTGTGTGTGTGTGTGTGTGTGTGTGTGTGTGTGTGAAAGACTCCAGTCTCATCTATTACCATGCCACTGAGCCACAGCCTTGCCTTGCCACTTCCTCTGCGCTCTCTCTCTCTCTCTCTGTCTCTCGCTCTCTCTCTCTCTCTCGCTCTCTGTCTCTGTATCTCTCTGTCTCTCGCTCTCTCTCTCTCTCTCTCTGTGTCTCCCTCTCTCTTTCTCTCGCTCTCTCTCTCTCTCTCGCTGTCTGTCTCTGTATCTCTCTGTCTCTCGCTCTCTCTCTCTCTGTCATCTCTCTCTGTCTCTCCCTCTCTCTTTCTCTCTCTCTCTCTCTCTCTCCCTCCCCATTTCTCATCTCCAGTCTAATCTTATGGGGTTTGCCATTCATTCAACCCTGACTCAGATATGCACACAGCATTGCCATGTTAGCATAGCCACTTAAACAAACACCCTGCACTCCATACATCTCAATGAACGCTCTCACACATCGCCTCGCCTTCTGCTGCCCCTGCCTCGGCCCGCCCTCCTACTCAACAGATTTAAGCCATTCGCACCTCAGGTATATCCAGTAGTTGGCGCTGTGGGCAGTTGTCCAGGTAGTAACAGTGGTTGTAATGAAGTAAAGAGTCAGAAAAAGAAAGAGTCCAGAACACGGTTTTGCTGCTAAGCACAAAAGAAATGTACTTAGAGAGGAAATAAGATTTTGTTTTTGGAAAAGTTTTTCAACGTACATCAGAGCTCGAGTCCACAACTGTTTATTAAACCTGTAAACAGCTTAAATCCACATCCACTATTCAACAAATACTGCACATTCAGTGCACCGGAACATCATCTGTCAAATAATACTTAACCAGCACCTGTCAATCAATACCTGAACACCACAAGTCTTAGAAAATACAGGAGTTAAAGCCAAGAGTAAGGAAGAGTTTTTATTGTGAAATAAGCGAGCAAAGTTAGGCGATTCTTGAAGAGGCGGGTCTTGAAGAGGCGGGTCTTGGAGAGGCGGGTCTTGAAGAGGAGGGGTTTTGAAGAGGCGGGGTCTTGAAAAGGAGGGTCCTGAAGAGGCTGGTCTTGAAGAGGCAGGGTCTTGAAGAGGAGGGTCTTGAAGAGGCTAATCTTGAAGAGGCGGATCTTGAAGAGGCTGGTTTGAAGAGGCGGGTTTTGAAGAGGCGGATCTTGAAGAGGGGGGTCTTGAAGAGGCTGGTCTTGAAGAGGGGGGTCTTGAAGAAGGGGGCCTTGAAAAGGAGGGTCCTGAAGAGGCTGGTCTTGAAGAGGCAGGGTCTTGAAGAGGCGGGTCTTGGAGAGGCTTGTCTTGAAGAGGGGGGTCTTGAAGAGGCGGAGTCTTGAAGAGGCGGGTCTTGAAGAGGGGGGTCTTGAAGAGGCAGGGTCTTGAAGAGGCAGGGTCTTGAGGAGGTGGGTCTTGAAGAGGCGGGTCTTGAAGAGGCGGGGTCTTGAAGAGGCGGGGTCTTGAAGAGGCTGGTCTTGAAGAGGCGGGTCTTGAAGAGGCGGGGTCTTGAAGAGGCGGGGTCTTGAAGAGGGGTACAGTGGGGGACTCTGCAGATCTGATCGGAAGAGGAAGTTCGTTCCACCACTGGGAGGCGGACGCAGGTCTCTCTCTTCTTTCGAGCCGTGCATGAAGCCCTGAGAGGACGAGATCCCATTGATCAACACTGAAGTCATTGAACAACAAAACGGTAAAGGTTTTATAATCAAAATCATGATCTCAGTCCGATCAAGAATCTGTAGCAACCTGGACGACCTGGAGCCCACCTGGCAGAAAGAGAGGTCAGAACTCAGCCCAGCAGTCTTAAAGCTCTTATTTCAGCATCTTTGGTCCAGTGTAGCATGTTGGTACGTCCCAGGAACGTCACATGACAACAGAACTAAACTGAATTGGCTGCCTGTTCCCAAGTGATCCAAAGTGATTTTATTGATGTCATTAGATTTGCACTGAAGCTCTAACCTGCATGTAGATGGAAGCACACATTCCCTACAATCTTTATCATTCTAGTCGCATTCTAGTCCAGTATTTACATAAACTCAGACTTTATATGTGGTTTCTGACCCTGCATGCACTAAACCTGATGCTAATTACACCAGGCAACAAAACGGAGTTCCATTCCATTCTGCGGTGTTTCTTCTAGAATCTCGGCACTGATTTCGGCGCTAACGTTTATTTTCAGCTTCAAGGGTTTAGATAGAAACGTCATTTTTAGAGAAAGCTAAACTCGGCGCTCTGCCGACGCTCTTCTGTTCTACTGATAACTTTCTGCAGATTAATGTGTTGATTGTTTGTTGTACATGTAGATAACAGGGTTGAACTCTCACGCATCAGTGAGACTAATATAAAATAACAGCAGTATTACAGCCTTATAATGAACAATATACAGAGAGTTTAGTTTATCTCTAGAACCACTGAAGGAAGGAAAACACTTTTTCTGAATCAGCAAAACTTGACTAAGAAACATCAAAAATTACAATGAACAAAAATGCGTTACCCAGTGCGTTACCCAGTGTTCTCGCGCCATAAGCTTCCACTCCTTGTTAGCTACATTAGCCTCCAGTGCTACTAAAGTAACTGCCCTAGTCGTGGTGTAGTGCTCTAAAGCGTTTTTTATGTAATCGCACAGCCCTTACTGCACCACTAGAGCAACCATGTGCCTTTCATCCCACCTGACGTCTCTTCTTCGGGGGTCCTGGGATGCAAACAGTGAGCTGAGCTGGGTTTCTGCTCGGCGAGAGCGCTACGATACGAGAACGTTAATTTGGCCTTTCAGGGAGACTTTGAAGTCTCGGCTGACTCGCGCCCGGTCTCTGATTGGCAATTAATTTTTAAAGGCTGCAATTGCATAAGTGGCCTGATGGCAGAATAGGCCGTGTGTGTGTGTGTGTGTGTGTGTGAGTGTGTGAGTGTGTGAGTGTGTGTGTGTGTGTGTGTGTGTGTGTCTCCTCCCCATGGCTGTAGGTTTTTTTTTTCCTTTTTTTTAAATCCTGAATGCTCTGAATCGGATGCCGTGTCTCTCTAAGCTCTTTTCAACAGGATCCGGCGGCTTCCTCTGCGTTTGAAATGTAGGTCAGTGGGTTGGCGAGCTATACCCCAACCATTCATCATCATCATCATCTTCTTCTTCTTCTTCTTCTGCTGCTTCTTCTTCTTACGTCACCACCGCATCCCTCCATGCATATTCCGTCTCGCTGGCACTTATCTTGATTGCTGATAAAGAGGAATTCTTTGTGTGTGTGTGGATATGAAAAAGGCCAGTGTCACAAAGCCTGAAGCGCTTTCCTTTGGACGTGTGATGTTGTGGCATGAGGCCACGCCAAGCATATGTCAGGCCAGCGCTTTCGGTTCGGGCTGATAACCAATTCAGTCCGAATGGGATTACGCAGGGAAATGTGCAGATTGCAGCCTGTTTGGAATTGGTCAGCTTTGCGCTGTGGAATGTGGCCAGTTTGGGACGGCGGCAGCAGAAAAGCCTCTGATAATCTGGATCAGAGACCGAACAGCTCCTGTTCCTTTGTATTAAGGCCGTATAGAGCCGTAGACAAACATTGCTAATGGTTTTAGAGCGTTATTAAAGCACTAAGCCCTGAGAGGCCATGGGTTACTGTGATGTTATCACTGGTAAAAGATGCTGTGAAGCTCAATAAAACCTCCGTTCTCACAATAGAGATACTGCAAGGCCTTCGTTTGCTTTTTAAAAGAAATGTGCAAATATTGTGAATAAATATTTTATGATAAAACTACAATCCAAAGCCTAACAGGTAAACAGGTAAACGGGTAAACAGATAAACGGGTAAATAGATAAACGGGTAAAGGGTAAATGGGTAAATGGGTAAATGGGTAAATGGGTAAACGGGTAAATAGATAAACGGGTAAACAGATAAACGGGTAAAGGGTAAATGGGTAAATGGGTAAACAGGTAAATGGGTAAATGGGTAAACGGGTAAATAGATAAACGGGTAAACGGGTAAATGGGTAAATGGGTAAATAGATAAACGGGTAAACAGATAAACGGGTAAATGGGTAAACGGGTAAATGGGTAAACGGGTAAATAGATAAATGGGTAAACGGGTAAACAGATAAACGGGTAAATGGGTAAACGGGTAAATGGGTAAACGGGTAAATGGGTAAACGGGTAAACGGGTAAACGGGTAAACGGGTAAACGGGTAAATGGGTAAACGGGTAAATGGGTAAACAGGTAAATGGGTAAACGGGTAAACAGGTAAATGGGTAAACAGGTAAATGGGTAAACAGGTAAACTCAGAGCTGGTTGGAGGATGCGAAGAACCGTGGCTGGTTGAAAAAGAGCTGCTGCTCTGATAGGGACGGCTTGTATCTTGCTGAAATCAGCTAAATTCCAGGCTGTTGTGTCTTTTACCGCAGTGATGGTCTTGAAAAGGTCACTGAATTTGCGTATCAAGAATGTGCAGATATCTCACACGCTTTTCTTTGGCACCGTGGATCAGTTTGTGCTGCAGGAGCTCCTGGATGAACAAGACCTTGTCAGCAGTTCACTGTGTCCTTCCCTTCGGTACTGACTGTATACCTGCACACACAACAAAACCTGCTGGAGAGGCTCTGACCCAGTCGTCCAGACGTCAGTCGTTAAGAGTGACTGTATTCCCCCATAACTCACAACTCCAAGAACTGATTGTTCACTTGCTGTGTGATATATCCTGTATATATACTGTCACTTCACCTGCAGTACCTTCCCTTATTTTAGGAAGTGTGGGGGGGTGATGAGAGAGGATGATTGACAGTATGCTGTATCTCAATATTTAATTTTACTGATTCCTCTCTCTCTCTCTCTCTCTCTCTCTCTCTCTCAGAGAAAGAGACATTTCTAGAGCCCTTCGTGCTGCGAGACCTGTTGCCGTCATCTATCGGGAGCTACTACCGCTACGTGGGCTCTCTGACCACGCCCCCTTGCAGTAAAGTGGTGGAGTGGATCGTCTTCAGCCGGCCCGTGTTCCTGTCCTACAAACAGGTGAGAGTTTTAATCGGCACTTTAACTCCACAAAGGAACTCTGTCAGCCTCAAGTAGCTTTTAAGCAGTAAACTGTAAAAAAAAAACATGGATATGGGCCCAAATGCAGAGTAAAAAAATAGGGCTTTTTATTTGCAATATAATGTCTGCAAGGCAAAAAAAAATGTATAACGTAAACCTTTAATGTCCCCCAAATCTGCTCCCAGAACACTCTAATGTGATTTTAATGCATTACCCTGAAAAGTTAAACCCGTATTTGAATTTAAATTCCCCGCCGAGATCTGCAACTTGGAAGTTCACGGGAAAAAAGTTTACACCCGGATCGCGCTTAAAGACGGACGCGTCTGAATGCGCTCCGGCTCACGGTTTTCGGGGAATAACCCCTGATCTCCTGGGGAAAGGTCTCCTGGAGATCTACTGAACTGTGGAGGTTGAAGTGTCCGAGTCCTTTCAGCGCCAAGATAAGCAACTCGAAATGCCGTGGGACAAAAGTATTGGGACACCATGGCGAGTTGAGCGGGTACCCTTGTGTGAAAACATCCAGAAAAAATGTATTTATTGCCACAAAAAAAGCAAAGAAATGCGGAGGATGTTTGCAGTTTCTGTGTTATTGTGGGGATTTCCGCCTAAAACTATGAGTTTGGTTCTCAAAAAAAAATCAGAGTGCGACTGAATCCACGACACTGTCTCTCTGTCTCTGTCTCTCTGTCTCTCTGTCTCTCTCTCTTTTTCTGTCTCTCTCTCTCTTTCTCTCTCTCTCTGTCTCTTTCTCTCTCTCTCTGTTTCTCTCTCTCTTTTTCTGTCTCTCTCTTTTTCTGTCTGTCTCTCTCTCTGTCTCTCTCTCTTTTTCTGTCTGTCTCTCTCTCTCTCTCTCTCTCTCTCCCCTGTTTTTCTGTCCGTGTTAATTGATGCAGGCGGCTCCTGTGGTGAGCTGTTCTCTGCTCTGTAAAGGAAACAAACAGCCGAAGGAAGCTCCGTGCCGCTGCGTTAACTAGATGAGCCACAGTCTCGCTTCTCCTTCCGCATGCTCTTTCCTCTCCTCTTCTCTCCATCGTTTCCTTTCCTCCCCTTGTTTCTTCTTTCTTCCCCTCTCTTTCTCCCCACTCCATTCTGCTCCTCTCTTTTCTCTTCTGTCTCATTCTTACCTCTCCTCTACATCCTTCTCCTCTCTTCTGCTCTTCTTCTTTTATTTCTTTCTCATCTCCACTCATTGCATCTGCTTTTTTTGTCCTCTCCTTCCCATCTCTCCATTCTTTTCCTCTACGTCCCCTATTCCCCTCCTCTCCTCTCCTGTGGGTGGACGAGTGTTTAGCTGACTTCAACCCTAATGAGCTGAGATGAGTTTTCTTAGCGAGTGCAACCAAAGCCGGCCGAGTGTGGAGGAAGAACAGAGAGAGAGACAGAGAGAGAGACACAGAGAGAGAGAGAGAGAGAGAGACATGCAGAGTGAGAGAGAGAGAGAGACAGAGAGAGAGACACACAGAGTGAGAGAGAGAGACAGAGAGAGAGACACAGATTGAGAGAGAGAGAGTGGAGGAGGCTAACAGGGTGGTCAAACTTTGCACATACTGATCCCTGCAGGAGAAGAAAAGAGAGAGGGAGGGAGAGAGAGAGGGGGAG
>JBBPDC010000135.1:16162315-16173032 GCA_037974485.1 Hemigrammopetersius urotaenia
AGATTCAGTCTTTGTTTAGTTCAGTTTAATTGTGGTGTTGACTGTTAATGTTACAGAGGACTTTAATAAAAGTGTCTCAGTGTTGGACGCCTGCGTTCCTCCGCTGCGTGTGACGTCATCAAACGACTCAACTTCGACTTTGCTGACCGACTGGTCGACTTAAAAAATGTTGTTAATGCTTTAGAATGTGCTTATTTGTCATTCTAACACACTTTTGTTGTCTGGGTTTGCTCTCAGCTTCCCAAGGAGCAGCTTTTGGAGACGATCCCTCTACTGGTGGCTCACCTGCGGGCGGAGAGCACGGTGCAGCACACCTACGCTGCTCACGCCCTGGAGCGCCTTTTTACAATGAGAGGACCTGGCAACTCCACACTGTGCGTGCAGCTATTTTCTGTTTGTTTTTGGTCTTGTTTAGTTTCCTTGTACTATAAATGTACCAGTCATCATTTCTGCCAAACTTTCTCAAGATCTGTTCCGTTATCTTTCCATTTTCAGTCTCTCTGCTGTTGAGATCGGACCTTTCACTGAGCAGCTCCTCCACAACCTGTTCAATGCTCTGGCCATACCCGGTTCATCTGAAAATGAGTACATCATGAAAGGTGTTTGTTTCACGTTCGATTATTAAAACAGTATTGGTTTATTTGACGTCGTTGCGTGCGCTTGACTCAGGCTGTATGTAACTCTTTTTACAGCCGTCATGAGAAGCTTCTCACTCCTGCAGGAGACCATCGTACCCTATGTCCCTACTCTGATTGGCCAACTCACCCAAAAACTTCTCTTAGTGAGCAAGGTAACCCATTCATATCTCCGCCGCCCTGAGAAAGGTCTGCCTTTTTCCCCCGAAACTAAAACCGTTGTCTAGTCTGATGGTCCATGTCTCCGACTGTGACAGTGGGAACACAGGCAGGACAAAGAGAAACAGCCATCCAATAAAGGGGACATTTCCCAAACAGGACTTGGTCCTAAAGGCAGGATGGGACATTCAGTTCAAATGAAGTTACAAGGCTAAGAATAAAAAAAAAAAAATAGAGGAATTTTTGCATACATTGCAAAAGCCATGGTCCAATAAAGCACTGTGTAAATGATTAAATCCAAAAGTTGTGCTTTTGTCTGTTTTTCTAGAACCCCAGCAAACCACACTTCAACCATTACCTGTTTGAGTCGCTGTGCCTGTCCATCCGGATCACCTGCAAGGCAAACCCCGCCAGCGTTGGCAGCTTCGAGGAGGCCCTCTTCCCCGTCTTCACAGAGATCCTCCAGAACGACGTGCAAGGTAAGATCCATCCAGAGAGGGTCACACTGCTGTCAGAAATCACAGTCAAGCATTTGAGGTTTACCACGTCAGGTTAGACGGCGTGTGTTGGGTTAGATATGCAATTTACTCGATACTTAACGCTTCTTTGCGTTAGGCGCTCACCATCAGTGCACGATTAATGCGCACTAAATATGTCTAGAGTACACAGTTCTTGCAGGGTCTTAAATTCAGAACGTTACATTTAAGGCCTTAAAACGTCTAAAACGGCCAGATTTGATTTACCCCAGTCTTAAAATTCTCCTGTCGGTTCATTCCCAAGCAGCGCTGGCTTCTCTCCAAGACTAAGGCCCTGAGAAGGCCGTGCAAAGAAAAACTTGCCACATTGCAGGTCTGTGCTAAAGCGGATGATGCAGGGTGAGGTGGTAGGTGCTAGGCTGGTGTTGAGCTGGGAATATGGATGTCATGTTCTGTCATTTTAAGTATTTTCATCTTTTTTTTTTCTGAATCAATAAAAATAGTTTCTGGTATCATTTCAACGTTCCTAGTAATGCATCGTGTTTGTCTTAGATTTTATTCGTAATTTTCTTGAAAAGGTCTTAAATTTAACTAAGAAAACCTGCAAGAACCCTGAAAGTATTCTTAATTGGCAAATGTGTGAAACTGCTCTTGATGTAAATCGTTGTGCTGTTGGTTTACACAAAGGTAGTTTGAGAGTCATTTTTGTGAAGCTGTTCTGAAGTGTGTTGCCCAGTTGTGGTGGTTATCCACAGATTTGACAGTTTGAATTAAACAGAACCTGTTTGACCACCTTTCTTCTTTCTGTCTTTCCAGAGTTTGTGCCATATGTGTTCCAGGTGATGTCTCTGCTGCTAGAGATCCACAGTCGCTCCATCCCCTCATCCTACATGGCCTTGTTCCCTCACCTGCTGCAGCCTGTTCTGTGGGAGCGCACAGGAAACATCCCCCCACTGGTCCGACTGCTGCAGGCGTACCTGGAGAAAGGGGGAGCTACAATTGCTAGTACAGCTGCAGACAAGATTGTAAGTGCCTGATGTAATTAAACTAGTTATCTTTGCAGGTACTGAGAAAATGTAGTGGCTTTTAAAACTTTTTTTAGCTTTAGAGCATATGTTTTTATCAAATGCTAAATGAGAAAATAGTTTATTTATTTTTTTTAGAAATTATGTAATGTAGGGCTGCACGATTATGGCCAAAATGATAATCACGATTATTTTGATCAATATCGAAATCACGATTATTAATCACAAGTATTCATTATTTTAGGTAAAACACATTTTATGTCACTTTCTATTTTAAACAAACAGTAAGTGAACAAGGCTTTCAGTTCAAAATGAAGCCTAAAATAAAAATAATAACTTTTACCCAAGATAAAGGGCTTACAGATAATAAACATGCAACTGCAGAGTGCAATCATAAAGTGCAAACATTACACACATTACAAGGAACAAACTACAGGCCTACAGACTACTGAATCTCTCGTTCGCCCCCTGGTGGTTGGCTGACATATTGTTTGAGAGTGCTTGATCTCATGTGCAGCAGAGCTGCTATTCAAATCACAGACGATCGTCTTAATTTAATCGTGGCAGCCAAAATCGTGATCGTGTTTAAAATTCGATTAATTGTAAAGCTCTAATGTAATGCTTACATTTAGGTTAAACCTTCAATTGGCAATGTCAGAGCTTAGAAAGCAAATTTCAGACCCTAAATAGACTTTGTGCAAGAGGATGTGCTTAATTACTCTTGCACAAAGTGTGTCAAACTACTGTCCTGGTATGCCTGGTCTGATCACTATATATAGTGAACTAGAATCTAAATGTAAACTGAGCAGTTCCCTGGAGTTCCCTGGACTAAACTGATCTGTTTTTCCAGCCTGGACTGCTTGGGGTTTTCCAAAAGCTCATTGCTTCCAAGGCCAACGACCACCAGGGCTTCTATCTACTCAACAGCATAGTGGAGCACATGCCACCGTGAGTGATTCCCACTATTTCTCGTGTCGTTTTGGTCACAGCAACTTAATTGAGTAGCTTTTTTTTTTTATTACTGTGTGGTCATATACATTTATTCTTATATTTTAGGGAGTCTATTACTCAGTATAGGAAGCAGATCTTCATCCTGCTCTTCCAGAGACTGCAGAGCTCCAAGACAACTAAGTTCATCAAGAGTAAGTGTGGAGTAAAACGACCTAATTTAATTAACACCCCGCACAACAGACTGATCCATGGTTTTATTTTTGCATCTATAGGTTTCTTAGTCTTCATCAACCTCTACTGTGTGAAATACGGACCGATTGCATTGCAGGAGGTGTTTGATGGCATCCAGCCAAAGTGAGTATAAACTTCAGGGGAAATTAATTTCATCACTATATTGTCATTCGGAAGCAATGTAATAGCAGTGGCTTGATAATTATTCCATATTCAAGTCTATGCATTTGAATGCAAGTCTCTGCCGGTGTAATGGTCAGGTGTCCCAATACTTTTGTCCACAAATACAATTTGTGACCGTAAACGTTAATGGCTGGTCTAAAACTATAGCTGCTTCCACCTCTATGAAACAATAGATCTGATGGCCAGACACGGATTTGCGGACAGGCCTTGCGTTGCTTTGGGGTGGGGCACCACTTATAGGCGACTGTAGGTACAGTGTAGCGAGCTGTCGTTCAAATACGCACGTGATGCAGTAAGATGCATCAAGAGCTGGTTTTAGTTTTTATTTGACCGAATGCAGAGAACTCTCTCCAGTCTCTGTTTGTACACCAGTCTCTTGTTTGCTCACCAGTCTCTGGACATTTTTGCCTGAGAAGTTGCGTCTGGGTAAAGTTTCTCAGGGCCATTTCATTCAGCTCGTCAACGCCCAGATCCTGGGCTAGCGGATACATACTGCCTCGTAGCTGGAGATCGATCAACCTCTAGTGTGAGCTCGTCTATGAAATTCTCCTCGAACCTGTTTTGTTAAATAAACGCTGTATATCCATTTTCTTTAGTTCGGCGTAGTTTTCCTCGTCTTTAGTTGATGTTCCTGAGTTCTATCGCTAGTTTGTGATGGCTGTGTTCGTTGTTACAGTGAGTAGCCGCCCATTTCTGTTTAACCGGATTATTTTAAATGAACTACAGACCGTTTGAGATGACCACAGCATTTTTTCTTTATTATGAAATATTTTATTGGGAACGAAACTTTTAATCATAGTAGCCTGAGATTATTAGTATATTATTATAGAATTAGTATCTTGTAAACATTTGGTGCGAGGACAGACCTCAAGTGATTCTGAGGGTGGGCACAGCACCCTAAAGCCCGCCCCTAAAGCCCGCCCATGATGCCGGGCCTGCTTATATATCAATATATATTTTATGTATCAATGTTTTTGGGGTGTTCGCTCAAACAAGCATTCATTTTACAGTGCAGGGAGATTGTACAGCAGGCCTATTCAGCTAGCGGCCCGCGGGCCGGATCCGCCCCTTTTGAATTTGTTTATGACCCGCAAGACTGTCAGGAAATCAGTGAGTGATTGGTGTGATATAATAAAGCGATGGGATTTGGATGATGATTGGCTGGTAGTCCCCCACCACTTTCGCCAAGATTGGCCAATCAGAGCACAGAAGTTGCCGTATTAGCCAATCGCAACCGAAAGAGGCGGGATTTGTCAGAAAATGGGTGTGTTCCCTAATGCAGAGCATTAGAAAGAGAATCCGGCCACACACTCGGCGAGGGGACGGTCACTCGGCGAGGGGACTATCTCTGTAGTTTTAGCTCGTGATGTATCTACTCTAACGACTTTAACGGTCATAAACGGACCCGGTGCGAAATCTGAGTACAGTTCTGAGACTACAGTGTTCATCTAATTGACAGGATGTTTGGCATGGTGTTGGAGAAGATAGTGATCCCAGAGGTGCAGAAAGTATCCGGGCAGGTAGAGAAGAAGATCTGCGCAGTGGGCATCACCAAGATCCTGACCGAGTGTCCAGCCATGATGGACACTGAATACACCAAACTCTGGTAAGAGACTCTGGAGTGACATAGATCATGTTCCACGGCCCTTGACTTGGAGTGGCTGGACGACCCGATCTGTTGATTTTTACATTGATTTTAAAATTAGCAAGATTAGAGACACTTGAAAGCCATCGTTTAATGTTAACAGGTGTTTTAAAAACATGATTATAAATATAAAATAGATTTCTAACCGCCTGTTGAATTGGTCTGTGTTAGGCCCCTCGTGCTCCAGGCTCTGATTGGTTTGTTCGAGTTGCCGGAGGATGATAGTATCCCTGATGATGAACATTTCATTGACATCGAGGACACGCCTGGATACCAGACGGCTTTCTCCCAGCTGGCCTTTGCTGGCAAGAAGGAACACGATCCGATCGGAGATGTCGTTAGTAACCCCAAAATCCTGCTGGCTCAGTCCTTACACAAACTCTCCACGGCCTGCCCTGGCAGGGTAAGAGCGAGTGAAAACAGCCTTCATTTTTCCAACAGTATTATTATTAGTGGTGCGCATAGATTGATTTTTTTAATCTAGATTAATCTCATTGTAAAAAATGATCCCAATGCCTGTTTTTATAGTGTAAACCATAAATATGTCTCCAGATGTTCTCCCAGATCACTTTACTTTCATTCTGAACTCAGTTTAATACATTACCCTTAAAGGACATGTAAATATAAACCCGAGGTTTAAATACGGAAACGTCAGGAACGAGAGAGAGAGAGAGAGAGAGAGAGACAGAGAGAGCAAGTAAAAGGGAGAGAGAGCGAGATACAGAGACGATCCGCACGCTCCGGAAAAGTCACGAACGAGAGAGAGAGAGACAGAGAGAGAGTAAATCTGCGCTAAAATGTGAAAGTCATCATAGCTTGCGTAGTACAGACCCAGCTCCCAACCCAACTTTGTGAATAAATTAACGGCGATATTTTTTTTTTTGCGCGATAACATTAAACAACATGTTTGTTAATATTATCACTAATTTTAGAAGTAAAGAAGTTCCAAATTATGGGCTGAATTAGGCCTGGTCTTGTGCTTCGCCCGAGACTCCTCCACACTGCCCCCTGCAGGTTGGTGCTCACATTGCACTTAATGTCCGAGACCCAAATGCTCTTGTGCCATCTCACCCCTCGCTGTTTTATACCATCCATCAGATGAGCTGCAGATTTACGGAGCGTCCTGTACCCTCAGATTCTGAACCCGCAGAGTTTTCAGCTCCTCACCAAGTCCTCCTTTGGTCCAGCGTGAAGGCAGTCGCCCGTCTTAACACACATTCTTGTGTGTTGGGTCCAGTTGGTCCTGTTTTCTCTCGTCTGAACAAATTTACTGAACAAACTTTACTGATCCCAGAGGAAATTGTTTGTTATGGTCAAACGTTGAGTACATCCTAAAGATAGACGTTTCAAATCTGGTTACTTAGTTCTTCATGCACAGGATCTCGATGTGAAAATATTAAATATGGAATATTTTTCCTGCCTTGGTTTAAAGTATTAGTGAGATTTATATGGCAAAAGTATCATCTAAATATTACAGTACTAATATATAATGCCTGTGATGTAACACTATTGTTAATGTTATACAAATACTAGAAAAAGTCGTTCATATCTCTGCAGTGGAACACGCAGTGAGTCGGTGCCTTGTCATGATGATGATAGTTGCCGTGTTTAAGTGCTTCACAGTAAAGCATGGTTTAGTTTTATAGTGGTGTTTTATGAAGAGTGGTGTGTGTACTTTTGATTGCTGGTAAAATTCTCAGTCATGATTGTGTTTCCTTACAGCCTTACATTCCCACTGACTCCCCTAAGATTACATCTTGTTCTTCATTTTCCAGACAGCACTCCTTCACTCGTTTATGGGCCAAAATAGCGGAGGATTTGATTCCATCTTTGGCAAATACTGCCAAACAAATCATTTAGAGCCGTGTGGTTATTTATGTCAGAGGGAACTCGGAACTCGAAATCTGGGAAGCAGACTCCCTTCGCCCTGCTCTCACGAGTACTTTTATCGTTTAATTTAGTTTTTTTTCTAATAACAGTTTTGAAGTTAAACAAAACGTTGTTGGTCAGTAGCATGATTTGTACTTGATGCATTAAGATAAAATAATCCTTTATTAATCTCAAAGGTAGTTTGCTTTGTCACGGCAGAAAGTGTAATATTATTATTGTTAATAATGTAAAAGATGCCAGTACACCTACATTACTCTTCTTATGTTTTTTTGATTAAAGTGTTCAGTATAGTATGTGACCATGTTTTGGCTAAAATGAGAATATCTGGCAATTTATTTCACTACATTGTTGATTTATGTCCAAATAATCTGAAAAACTATAATTTATTTGAGGCTTATGAGGTCAGAGGTTGTACCCCGATTCTTGATGCTCCTCCTTAAATCCTTCAGCAGCCTCAAACGCAGTCTGTTCTCTGTTCCAGCAGATTCCTTGGATTCGTAAAGGCGTCGTCGGCCCTCCTGCAGCCCCCGCCTCGGCCCGTGACCCGCGGGCGGTGTGTGCGCTGCCCCGCGGCCGCGGAGGACGCCGCTTCAGGACCCGCTCCCACCAACCTCCCGTACTCTACAAGCACCGCAATGCAAAACCATATCAACCTGCTGGTTGCTCCCTCTGTTGCCAAGAGTGTGTTTGTCTTACTGTCGTCACGCAAAAGAAACAACGATGCCTGAAGACTCCTATCGAACAGGTAGATTATCAGAAAGGACCTTCACCCTCTCCCGGGTTCGAGAGAAGCTCGAGAGGGATCGTCCTGCCCGCCGCTCCTCTGACAGCAGCAGCCACCGCTTTCCCCGACTCTTCTCCTCGTGAGGCTGTTCGTTTATGGACTGATGCGTGACGTCCTTTAAAGAAAAGCCACATAGTAATGATAGTAATGCTATTAAAGCCCCAAATATACCTGCTACTGCACAAACCCTGACCAGCTGCCTGTAGACAACAGTCAGTATTTATCTTTAAAGGCCAGTTCCACCACTTCAGCACAGTTTCTGCATCCATTCGCTTGTTGAGGTGAAAACAAAGAGGTCTGATGTGAAACGAGGCACAGCAGATAATGACCCTTTACAACGGAGGTGAATGGAACCAGGTGTCACAATGTATACAGTGCAAATATAACCATGAGCATACAAAGTGTTAAAATAGTGGTTAATCTGAATAGCAGAACCGTTTCTCCTTACAACCCTTTTTGCGTATCTCTCTGCTGTGCATGTGGTTCAAAAATAGTATAAAACAATATAAACGTCTCAAGCAGTGCATTCATAAACACTTTATGGATTAACTTTCCATGAGAGAGCTATTAGAGCCAGACGTCTGGTTCCATTCACCTCAATTGTGAAGGATTCTGACAGTTTCTTTTTCACATCAGATCCACTTGGAACCTCTGTTTATATCTTAAACACTTAATTATGCAGATTTGTTTTTAAATTGTGGCGGAATTCACCCAAATGTAGTGACCAGTCTGTATTTCAGTTTTCTTCATTGGTGTTTTTGGCTGATGTTGCTTATGGACCCTTAGAAGAATAGTGTCCAGAAGGGTTCTTTGGAGCAGAGCCACAGAAGAAGCACCTTTTAAGAGGGCCGTTCTTTTAATGAACCGTTCTTGTAAATGAGCTCTGCGGGTCTGAAGGACCTTTGGTTCACAAACTTGGTTCTGGAGCTCCCCATGCCCTACACACACACACACACACAACCACCACCAGTCCACACACACACACCCGCTCCCCCACACACACACACACACACACACACACACACACACACACACACACACACACACACAATACCAGTCAGTACACAAACATACACTCTCTCACACACACACACACACACACACACACACACACAAAATTCAAGAAGAGCTGGGGATGTTCTGACTGGTTGGGTCAGGTGTGTTCGGAGCAGGTTCTCCAGGACCGGTTAGGGAACCAGTGCTTTACTTAATGCACAAATGAAAGCCTTTTCCTAGAACCGTACATCCGAGCCAAGAACGTTTTAAACTTGGTATCTGCAGACTTCCCCTCAGAACTTGAATATTAGTTTCACTGTAACTACAGAATCATTTAGTCGCTACTGAATAATGAGGCGGTTCCAGCGGCGAGGAGTTTAATTTCCGCGCCTCTCTGGACGTGAAGAATATTTATGAAGAGCTGATCACTGCTACCTTTAGTACCGGTCAGGCTGTGGGTCACGGGCTTCAGAGGGGTGGGGGTTTTTTTTCCTTTTCTGAGTTAATTTAGGGGTTTTGTTTTTTTTTAAAGTTCTATACACACAAATAGAAGAGCTTTGATTTGTTTAAAGGAGA
Source organism: Hemigrammopetersius urotaenia (assembly GCA_037974485.1). Taxonomy (NCBI): domain Eukaryota; kingdom Metazoa; phylum Chordata; class Actinopteri; order Characiformes; family Alestidae; genus Hemigrammopetersius; species Hemigrammopetersius urotaenia. The sequence continues at coordinate 16,171,867 of JBBPDC010000135.1, forward strand.
ATTCCACCAAATGTACAAAATTTCTCCATAATTCAGTGGTTGAGACTGAAACAGTACATAGAGACTCTGATTTCTTTCCAGTGTTGGTGAATGGAGCCAGACGTCTCCAACACAAATCCAGCCGTTTTACTCTCTGTCCCCCAGTGGAGCTCCGCGTGTCTCTGAGTGTTTATATGGATGTTGATGGTGTAAAATAGTGAATCTGAACTAAACCTCTTTTCTTTGGGGACTATTTTACCTCACGACGCCCTGCATGTATCCCTCCACCGTGAGCGGGTTTCGTTTTAGGACAAAAGTCTCGTGAAACGGTGAAGCTGCCATTTAATTGTGAAGAAATTTTTCAGCGTGGAATTCCCCTTTCATTAAAAACGTAAAATATATAGAGATTTGAGGATCTGCCCTCTAGTGGCAGGCGGTTTGTTCATTTGAGCTCTACTGTATGCATGGCTTCTTTAAACCCATGTTCTGTATTACTGGGGGTTTCACAACTCTGCCCCACGTCGTCTGAAGGAAACCGCCGTCATTTCCTAATTTATTGCCGAGCAGGACTGTGAACTACTGAAGAGCGGCTCTGAGTCCATTCACTGGTCATTTCCTTTCTAGCTTTTCAGGAAGAGGATGAAAAAAGAGAGATCGCTGTGGTTAGCAGTCGCGTAGTCCTGGGTGTGTCGCCTGTTCACTGTTTTCCTTCAGAATTTCATTCGGTTTGATGAGTATCTTGCACTGTGCCGCTCTTTCTGCCTTTTTAAAAACCAGAACAACCCAAACATTTACCCTTTATCCATCCGCCGCCGAGCAGCGATCTCTACTGTACAGCTTGCAAACAGACCTTAAGAGGGTTTTCCCCACTCTTAACTTTTATCAATGTATTTTTTTTGTCTTAACGACTCGCCTCCAAGCTCTTGGTTTGGTTTGTTTTGTTATTAATTAACCTGTTTTGACACAATGTTGGCAGTATTCTTATGTACATCTAAAATGATGGGGAATGCCACCAGAGTTTCAAAATTCCACGTAATTCAGTGTTTAAATGAATGAGAAGTCATTTAGTGTGTGTTTGGTGTGAAACGGTTCATTGCAGAGTCTCTGATCTCTCTCCAGTGTTGGTGAATGGAACCAGACGTCTCCAACACTAATATAGTGGAGGTGAATGGTCTCCAACACTAATA
>JBBPDC010000135.1:16199213-16209562 GCA_037974485.1 Hemigrammopetersius urotaenia
TTTCAGGTAAGAAACAGTTGTGGAATTCTTAAGCACTGATGTACATCGCTCTGGATAAGAGCGTCAGCTAAATGCCGCAAATGTAAATGTTTCACAAAAAACAAGTGCACACACACATTGGCGTGGAGACGGCTGTCGCATGGCCGGGCTGCTGGTGCCCTGGAGGCCTGCAGTCAGTGTATAGCCGGAGAGAGTGAGTCACAGCAACAGCTCTGGCCTCTGGCTGCCTAGCAGTCCTGAAACACCAGACGAGTCACTGACCGTTCCTGACCTGCCTCAGAACGTACACACAACACGCTGTTGCACAGGCCTGCCTGCCTGCCAAATTCACAAGTCGTGCTTTTCTGGAAAGTGAAACAAAAAGGCAGCATTTCTCTCTTAGTCATCACATATCTATCGTGTCTCTTCTGGCCTCCACATTTCTGTCAGGCCTCTGAGGCCAGCGAGGAGCAACTGCACTGTAGTCAGGCTGTTGCTACGGTAGCCTGTAACAGAAAATACAGATAAATGCATTTCTTCCTATACAAAAAGTGTTCATATGTAAGTGAATATATATCTTTCGATAAGGAAAACATGAATACAAGTCCTATTATTATATAATAATATAAATGAAGTCTTCCCATATGGAAGAAACTATAAGTAGAGGAGACTGGGGCTGATGGTTTACTATGGTTTACTGACAAATCAAGCATTTTCTGTCCTAAACACTGTTGAAACCAGTTCTACTATTAACTGGAGACCTTTTTTAATACATTTTTTCTGAATTTTTTCATTTTTTCTTATATTCAAAGTAAGAAACCAACAAAAAATACTGATAATTAACCCAGAAAGCTGCATGTGTGTGTGTTTAAGGGAGTTTAAGAGAGAATGAAGCATCAGATGATGTAGGATGAAGTTACATTTTTGCTGAAATGTTTACAACCCACCCCATCCTGGCAGATTTTTTGGCATGTATGATTGAACTTATGAAACTGCTGATTTCAACACCTTAAATGTCAGTTAGAACCTTAAACCTCCATTAATATGAGCGCCAAACAAACTATGAACTGCATGACATTTTAACCCAATCAGATTATATTGCATAAACCAGTTTGGGAGGAAGGTGGGTGTGCACAGCAGTGATATCAGCCTTGTTGCCCGTTTCTGATTGGTAAAATTGAGGCTGTTGCAATTTGCCCCATTTTTACAACCATCTTTATTCTCCTCTGTATAAGTGTATTTATCTAATGTGTCGACGTATGTGACATTTTGGCACTGATATTCTGATGTGTGCCGTTGGTGATGATGGAAATCCACGGGTTTAAAGTAATTATTCACAATTATTTTGTGATTATACTTTTTATTTGCATTTTTGAAAAGAACACATACAAACAAATACAACTTGAAAGTGCACACACAAATGCACAAAAATAATAAAATAAATAAATAAAATAAATAAAAAAATAAATACAAAAAAGAACTAAATAAAAAATAAAATAAATAAATAAAATAACAATAAAATAACAATAATAAAAGGGGGCAGATCAAATTATTCACAATTATGACCTTTCTAAGTGAAATACTTGGGCTGCGTGACTTTTTTTTAGGAACCTTCTAGAAGAAAAAAAAAAAAAAAAAACAGTAAATGTTGTAAGTGCTGGACTGTTAATTCAGCCTCGAATGGCCCTGGGCACTTTTTGGCTTGTTCGTGTGACTTTTAGGATATGTTGCCTCTAATGAATGATGGTGAGTAGCCACCCATTAGCATTATAAAAATAGAGTCATGCTAATTATTGTTTACTAGCTGGTATTAGCTTGTAATAGCATATTAGCATATTTGGTTTAGCTGTTGAGGTGTGTGTGTGTGTGGGCACAAACAGCTCTTCCAGGGGCTTAATCTTTACATTATTCCTAATATAGACATCAGCTTGGAAGCCTAATCCAATTAGCTCAATCTCTGCCTGTGCGTTCTAATTGCGACCGATTCCCGGGACGCTGTTTGTGTGCGGCTCGATTTATTGACGGGCTCTAAAACGCAGGCCATAGTATTCTGTAACACTTTAGACCATTGTTTTCTCAGTTGGGAGGCCTGTGGTAGCAGAATAGATTCCTTTATGGCTCTGCTCAAGGGCACTGAGGCACAACTGAACATATAGGGCTGGTATCCCAGGCCCAGATTAAGCCTAAGCCTATAGACCAAAAAAGACGGTGTTAAACCCACATCTGGGAAAACAGACCCATAGAGTTAAGGACTATAGAGGCATTGGCATGTAAAGGAATACTCTAGCATTTTAAACAGTGTTGTGCTGTTAGGGGCTAAAATCACATGATGTTCACAGTGATGTCATGCAAAATAACTCGAGGCATTACATTTTGAATGATCCGTGGTGACTGACTGCATGCTGTAGATAGTTTTTCTTGAAAAATGCTAATTTATACCATTAACATTTGACGTTTAAAGAAATTTGGCAGAAAAAAATGAATGGAAGCAGCTTCCCAGCTCCCCCAAGTGTAGCACTGGCAAGGCCAACTTGCTAAAATCAATAGAAGCCCAGTTTGTTTTTGTAAATACGCCCACAAAACTTCTCCCAATCCACTTAAATTGGTTTAGCTCTTTATTAAGGTGGCACAGGGTGACTTACTGGAACAAGCTGTAATAATAAACTAAACTACAATGCATAGCTGAATGCTGCACGTGCGCTGATCTATGCTCTGTTTTTAAGGACGGAGACTGATTTGGGGGGATTAGGGGGTGGAGGGGCTCAGTGGGTAGGATACTTGCCTCCGGACCAAGAGGTCATGGGTTCAGATCCTACCTTCAGCACCACCATTGGGTCCCTGAGCAAGACTCCTAACCCCAGGTTGCTCCAGGGAGAGACTGCCCCCTGTAGGTAGAGAATGAAAGTCGCTTTGGACAAAAGCGTCTGGTAAATGCCGTAAATGTAAATTTGACCCAGTCCTCCTTTTGGCTGAAATAGCTTATCGTGAAGTTTCATTTATTTTTTATAGCCGATACTTTCATTTTTTCTTACTTGTGTTGCCTACCTCTGTAAGTGTTTTTAATGTAATTAAAAAAAAATCGTAAATCGTCTTTGAGTATCTGTAAAAGCGCTCCATAAATAATTATATTATAATAATTATTATTATTATTATTACTGCATCCAAAACCACACCCACAAGTAAAGTGACCGTTCTGTCATAAGTAAACACACCAGGAAATTCTTCCTCTGTATTTAACCCATTTGCCAAGTGAAGCAGCGGGCAGCCAGGAACACAGCGCCCGGGGGTGGAACCTATGCTCAAGAGTACCTCAGAGGTACCACTAGAAATCTTGGGATTCGAACCCACGACCTTCTGATCGCAAGGGCAAATAACCACTAGGCACCAGCTTCCCCTAAAGTCTGCACCGCTCTAAGCGATTTGGGCGAGTGTTTGGTGGCTACTTGGGCCACACGGTTCCAGCCTTAAAGTAAAAAGTTTGGAAAACTTATCATTTCTTACATTGTTCCTCGTTACAGTCATGCTACCCTTCTGGAGAGATGAGGCGACTGTGACTGTAACCGAAAAAGTAACAGACCTTAATAATAGCTCAGCGCCATTAGAACAGTGGCTGGATGACGAAAGCTACCTCCCAGTGCCATTACAGTGAAGTATGCGTCGATACCCTCATGATGACTACAAGCGCTGCTCTGAGTGATGACCGTCGTTTCTCTTCTGGCGAGGGAATTTCAGACGGTTATGATGAAAGATGAGTCATATGCTCCTAATCTGCAGGCCTTCCTCTCATGTGCCGTCCCTCATTTAACAGCCTCCATAAATAGCTGAGTGGCCAAGGTCTCATGAGCTCCGGCGAAGGGTCAGACCGCTCATCTGACTAATGGACGGCACACAGACCAGCAGACAAGTGCCTATCGCTTCAACAGTGAAGTGCATTCTTCTGTAAGGCTCTTTTTGGATAGACTAACATACATTTATATGCAAATGCGCACACACACACAGACAGGCTTGCACAGAGATATGCATGCATGCATATGCACACAGACCAGCATACACCCACACGCCATATTATGTACTTCATTCTCTGCTCTACTTTAGAGCTGTGTTCCACCACCTGATGGGTATAAACAGATGAACATGCTGCATGTAATTAACAGATGAACAAAGGGTCGTAAAGCAACACGTCTGATCTCCATCTGCCACATGTGTAGCATACGGTTACCACAGACAAGGTTGATGTGTGTCCCTGTAATGAAAGAACAATCAACCAATCAACGTTTCATCAGCAACTGACTTTGATCAGAAATGGTGTCTGAGGTTTTTTGTTCTAGGAAATGGAGAATTGCTGTCTATAGTGATGCTACAGATGTTAGGCGGCAGATGTTGGAGTTTACCTTTAAGTGAAAATCAACTGAGAGATCTAATGTACAGCGGTACGTTCAACAAATACAGCAGCTGGACGACAGCACAGACCACCGCGATGCTCTCGTTAGAGCAAGCTAATTGTTTTTGGAACCAGTGCGGTAATTGTTTTCGTCTGGCTCGACGTGTCTCGTCTCCTGTCCCGTCTTCTCTGCTTTCATTTTCTCTCTTCTCTTCTCTCCTCTCCTGACCTCTCCTCTTTTATTCTCGTTTTCTGTGTTTTGTTCTCCTCTACTCTCCTTCCCTCGTTTTTCCCCCGTTCACAGCTCCCCTCTTTAGGCTGTTACAGTGCCCCTGATGTGGGGAGTAAATGTGATTGCCCACTGAGCCCAATAAGATTAGCTGAGGCAGAATTGACAGATGCTGTGATTGAGCTGCAGGCCCTGACAGATTTACGGCAACATGAGATGACCGAGAGCGCCAAGGGTAGATCGGGAGGAGCTCCCAGCGCGTTCTGTCTCTGTTTAAACTTCGTACACCACCCTCGATAGAAAAGGTGTTGGGTTGAGTGTGTATCTCTTTGTCAGATGATAAATTGAGCACCGAATGCACACCCAGCCTGAGGCTAAGGCAGTGGCTAACTGTTGCTCCCTGCTGGTGATTTGTATATCTGTCCAAACACACATTTACCACTAAACTTCCAAAAACCACACTGACGTGAGCTCTATGGGGTTCCTAAAGAATAAATGCCAATTAAAATGTGTGTGCTGCTCCGTTCGCCAGCGGAAACTGAGCACGCTCAGAGGGTTCCGGACATGGATGCGGCCCAGCAGCTGAAGCTGAGGGAGAGACAACGCTTCTTTGAGGAGGTCTTCCAACACGACGTGGACGTGTACCTCTCCTCCGCACATCTGCAGATCGATTACAAGAGACGTAAGTATTGTATTACGCATGGTGCTCATGGTGTATCGTGACTTGCTGTTGGGATCTGATATGCAATCACTGTTCAAATGTACTCTTCACTATCCAGTCTGTGCATGAAACCCAAGCTCTAAAAACAACCACTGTTTGATTCATGTCACACCTTCAGATCAGTCGAAACAAGGAGTGCTGCCACTTCAGACAGTTCGTAGCTAAGAGAGTGGAGGATTAAATAAGACGACTGTGGATAATAATATGCCGTTTAGAATAAAGGTGCCGATATGTACGATATGGGGCTCTAACATATGCACGAACCGCTTAATTTGTGAATATTTTTTCCTGCGTAGCTCCAATGGGCAGCATCTCCTCCATGGAGGTTAACGTGGACATGCTGGAGCAGATGGAACTGATGGACATCTCGGATCAGGAAGCCCTGGACGTGTTCCTGGGCACAAGCGGAGAAGACGATTCAATCCCTTCTGCACTGCCAGGTAGCGATATCTAGATCAGGACAGCGATCCGGAATTCACAGTAAAGCCAATCCCACACTTAGGGGTCAGCAGTTAAAAAAACAAAACAATATGCTGCTTTCTCAAAATGTTACCAGAAGAAAACATGTTAAACATTAATGTAACAGATGGGTTTCCAATATCAATATCTAGTCCAAATAAAACGTACTTTCTCCCATTGAGCTGCAGGGATGAGCTCAAAATGAGCGTCCAGCCAATGAGATGGCACTGTTTAAATACACACAACCCACACACACACACACACACACACACACACACAACCCAGATTCTTTGAGGAGGCCTTCCAACATGATGTGCACCAGCACATTGCAGCCATACTTTACATACCTTAATAACATTTAAATTTCAGTTTAATGCATTATATATACATTTTCTTTAAGGGTAATGCATTAAACTAAGTTTGATTATTGTTTTGGGAGCAGATTTGGGGGCGTATTTAGAGTTTACACTATAAAAATAGACTTTTTTTTTTTTTTTTACCCAAAACACGACGTTGTTTTTCACTAAACGCGAGGGCTCTTGGAACGTAACCCCCTGCTGTTATTTTTTTGGTCTCTAGGGCTTGGCTGCAATAACAACGATGATGTGCTGAGAGAAGAAATCTCCCTAAGGGTTCCAGATGGCTGCGAAATCAAATCACGGATGTCCTCCACCTCCTCAAACTCCACCTCCGACAGCCAGGCCACCAATGAGGATGGAGTAGAAACACCCGTTGTCCAATCAGACGAGGAGGAGGTTCAAGACGACGATGACCTGTTGATACCGGGGACGCCCCCGACTGAAGGTGCAGGAGAAGACCAGGCGGAGCTGGCGGTATGAAGAGCCTCATCACTGTCTGCTGATTGGTCTCCAAACGCTACAGCTGTGTTCGAAAAGTGCACTCAGTCACTCATTTGCTACATAGTGAAAAGGTGCACTTTTCGAACACAGCCCAAGTCTCTTTCGATAAAGACTCTTTTCTCCTAGCTAGGTTGACCGGTTCTGACCATGTTCCTATCTACCAAAGACTGTCTCAGTATGCACACGATTCCTCTTAAAGGAACGTCCTTCACCTTCACCTTCACCTTCACCTGAGCTGCTGCTGTAGATCACGAGGCTCCTAGAGGTTTGCATACAGCATGCTCCATCTTTCTCTTCCGTCTTGGATTTGTTTCATCAATGACTGCCTGTTGATTCTTAGATGTCCGATATAGAAATATACGAATTAACGCCTCATTTCTAACGTTGCCTATGTTGAAAAGTGTGCTGTTTCTGCAGATTGGTGCCGCTCAGGTAGGAGCAAACTTGGAGCTCCACCATTCGAAGTGCTAGTCCTTAAACACGTATGTTATTGTCCACAGTCTAACTTTCTATGTCTTCCTTCTGATCTCGGCAATACCTGATATTTTGCTATCAAAATAAAATCCAATGCCAACTTTGGATCGTTCATGTTTAATAAAAATGCACATGCAGCTGCGGTCTGGAATCGTTCATGTAGATATAGGGGCTGTAATTTCACACGTACACTCACCAGCCTCCTCATTAGAAATGCAAACCTTGTATCTCCACTCTGCAGCCCATTTGTTAATGCATTTGCATTCGTCATCCTCTAGCCCTTCATTAGTGTGCAGCCATGGCGGTGTCGCTTAGACGTGGCCAGAGTGGAAGTGAAAGGTGCTTCTAATAAAGTGGATAATGAAAGGATGCAGGCGTTTATTGACTCTTAAATGGCAATTCATCAATTAAATGCTGTGGATCCTTTCAGTCAATCTACGAGTGTCATTTTTCTGGAAGGTCTTATTAGACCGGGTCAGGGGAAGAATTCCAGAGCGATGTGACCTCAGAGTTTTGTACACTCTGCACCCATGGACTTCCCTACGCAGCTGATCTCAGACTACAGATAACTGACTCTTACAAAGCAAGAGAAGACGATGAAATATGACTAAACACTTCCTGCTTGATATTTTTACTGTCGGAAATGTTATTGAGCAATAGAGTTTAAGGGGAACTGTTGACAGACTACAGCCAGAATACCAAGAAGAAAAAAACTCATTGACTGGTCATGCCTACAAAGCAAAACCTCCACTTCGCTGCCAAGCACCTACTGGAGGATTTAACCAGCACTGGAACAGGAATGGACTGACCCAGTGTGCACAAACCTCACCATGGAGGGGTCATTGGGGGATAACCTTAAGTGTTACATTTACATTTGCGGCATTTATAAATAATTATAATACGTTTTATTTATAGAGCACTTTTAAAGATGCTCAAAGACGCTTATTTATCAGACGCTGTTATCCAAAGCGACTTCCATTCTCTAACTACAGGGGGCAGGCTTGCTCAGTGGTGGTGGTGCTGAAGGTAGGATTTGAACACATGGCCTCTAAGTCTAGAGGCAAGTATCCTACCCACTACGCCACCACCACCGTTAGCTCATCTGAAAAGTCCATGTGTGAAGTATGTACTAGGCTGGTGGTCTAGTGAGTAGGATACTTGCCTCTGGACCAAGGGGTCATGGGTTCGAATCCTACCTTCAGCACCACCACTGGGTTCCTGAGCAAGAGCCTTAGCCCCAAGTTGCTCCAGGGAGAGACTGCCCCCGTAGGTAGGGAACGGAAGTTGCTTTGAATTAAAGCATCTGATAAATGGCGTAAATGCAATCACAACACTTATCTACTAGAAGCATTCAGAAACCATGTGCTAGCAAAGGTACGTTTGGAGAAAGAAGGAGAATTCGTTTGAGAAAATGTTTCTACTGAATATCAACAAATCCTGTACGCTGATGTCCCACAGTGATCTAAAACCGTAGTCGCCAACCCATCTGGTGATCTAGCTCCAGCCTACACCTAACATGCTGTCCTTCCACGTAACGTCTCGCTCCAGCCAGTCGGGGACTTCTGGAGAAGGGGATGGCCTTCTCAGAAAGGTAGATCTCCCGGACCAAGGTTCGAAACAATAACTGATCTAAAGCCAACTGAGAACTGAATATTTATGTACATGTACCTTTTGTCATTCTTACAAAGCTGTTGAATGAAAAACAGTAGTTGAGTCATAAATGCATTGCTCATTGTTTGGTGCTTCAAGCACCAATGTGTTGTCGGACTGACTCGCTATCTTTGAACGCTCATAACTGCTGACATTTATTACAATCAAATGATCTAATCTCCCACATGCCACAAGGCATGTGGCCTGAAAACATCCAACCACGCTCAGCTGCTTCTCAGCCGCTACTGGCTGGGTGTTTGTTCTCAGAAATGAAATTAAAATGTATTTTTTTATTGTGAACACTGTGAGAGATTAAAACTGATTAAAACTGAAAACTTCTGGCCTTCATCAGTAGACCACTGACACTGTATAAAATGTCTAAATGGGACAAAATGAAATGGAAATGCATTCATGTAGTGTGTAAAGTATAGAAATGGATCTCATCCTGGATCTGCAACCACTGAACCCTTTCCCAAGTGTCCTCGACTGGTTCGGCTGTGTGCTCCTCCCCCAGCCAAGGGCTACTGCTGTTTAAAAGCTCTGGCGGAGATCGTTGTTCCTGTTGTTACAGACTACAGACTTAAAAATCCCTCCTCATTTAGTCTCCAACAAAAACAGCCACTTCTAACTCCAACTGTACTGACTCTGTTAGCTGAAGACAGCTGTACACACAGTCTATTGTTAGAGAGTAGACTCTCTCTCCTGGTTGACCAGTGGAGAATGAGTTCCCCTTCTACATCCTGAGGCTTCATCCTCCTGCTTTAGGGAGTTTTTCCTCGTCCCTGTCGCCCTTTTGCTCACCAGGAGCTTGGACCTGCACTCTGTAAAACTGCTTTAGTGACAACATTGGTTGTAAAAAGCGCTATATAAATTAGTGTGTGATTTGGGACGCAGCCCACAACTAGCTCAACACGAGTGGCTTGTTGTATTCTGAGGAATACAGATAGGTGGCAAAATAGTTACGTAAACATAAATGTTGCCTGCGTATCCCTGGGGGAGGGGGGAGGGACTGAAAAGCGTGTAAACTAAGGGCCTGGTAAGTAAACAGATAGTTGATGTAAAACACTGATTCCTGTGTCAAGTTCTCCATAGAGAAGCACTAGTCATAGGTGTAGAACATCAAAACTAGGACTGAGAATTGATAACCAGTCTGAAAATAAAAGCAGCCTTTGTTCTGTAAGTTTCTTGTTCTGTTAAAACCCATGCATTTTACTCTTTAGACTTCCCTAAAACACAATATGTTTGAATTTTTTCATTTCTTGGTGGTTATGATGGTGAAAATGTATGTTTTATACTCTGCAACAATCCAAGACCCCAAGGCCCGTCCCCCAGCAGGGCGGATCCCACCGCAGCGACTCAGCTGGTCACCCCCGATGGGAGGCCACTCTTCCCACCAAGATCTCATGGAACACCCCCGGCCTGACCTCTGATAGTTTTAAGTTGTGTAGAAAAAAAAAAAGAAAAAAAAAAGATAAATAGAATAAACAGCCAAAACCTTTGAGAGCTAGCATAACTAGCGCTATGACTATGTGTTATACTAGCGGCAACAATTGTTGCCGTGCTTACATTTACTCTTCTTACGGTGAAAAGATGCAT
>JBBPDC010000135.1:16381253-16392060 GCA_037974485.1 Hemigrammopetersius urotaenia
GCTCTTTAAAGACACCTGTCCACCCCACAGTCAGTCAGACTCCAACTACTACCATGGGCACGACCAAAGAGCTGTCCCTCCCCTCCATGATTTCTAAGTGGGAGAACTAAGTTCCTCACTGTATACGCATGTCAACAGTGCAGGAGAGAAAGTTTTTGTAGATCAAACTATTCATTTTTACTCTCTCAGCTGAAAATCTAGTGTTTTCTGCCTCTTTTTTTCCAAGAGGGTGAAATTACAGCACAATTACATTAGAAATGTCTGGACCATGGGCACTTCCTGACCCCAATCTGCCACACGGAGTCCTTGCACACACATGCAGCAGCATGTGGAACTCACAGAGGACTGCACACACACCACACTATTACTTCAGCTCAGTTCACCCTCCCACACACATAACCACACACACCCTCTCACCCACCCACACGGCTCCCTGTGAGCGTGTATCTCAGTGGAGCAGTTAGAGTCATTAGCACTCTCTGCTGCACACCACTGAACGTATGGCATATGCTCTTCATCTCCTACGTCCTGCACTTTCCCTTGCGCTCTCTTTTTTTCTCTCTCTCTCTCTCTCTCTCTCTCCTCTACCGCTCCAGCGAACTGGAGTCCAGCCAAACAGTGCGGCTGTTAATAAGCGCATGATGCAAATGCGCCCATTTGCATGCTAAGGACGCATCGCGAGAATTAGAAGTGTTTGTTTTATTGAACTGTGTGTTGCACAATGCGCAGGTTCCTCGGCTAAATGCCTGAAAGAGAAGGAAAATATACTCACCCTTAAACCTAAATGTCAAAGATGCACCAGCGTCTCATGCATTTTCAGATATTTCCCCTGGAAGGCCGGGGCAACGTTGAAACTGTGGATGTTTTAATTCGAACTCTGTTGTGAGAAGGTTAAGCTGCCTGTCTTCTCTGCTGGTGTGAAACATGCGAGTGTGCTGGTGCTTCACATCTGTGAGTGCGTGTGGGAGACGGAGACCGTGTGCGTTATTACAGCACTGTAACTCATTTCATTCTGCGGTCAGTATCGGGTCGGGCTGAAAGAGTGATAACCATAACCAGCGTTTCTGAGAGAAAAGTGTGATTGAATGGTAGCTATGGTAACTGATGTTGCTAGGTGGTTACTATGGCACTACAGGTAGTTCTTATGGTGTAGCTAGCTGGTGTTCTAGGTGGTTGCTAGGGTGTTGCTAAGTGGTTATTGTTGGCCGTTGTTATGGTAACTATAGTGTGTGTTAGGTGGTTGCTATAGGGTTCCAAGTATGTGTGACTGTAGCTGTGTCAGAAAAGTGCACTTGTTCACTCTGTAGTGTTTGCTATATAGGGGAGCTAACTAGTGAACAAGGGGAGGTGATGTTTCGTTAATTTCGGACACTCAATGTTACATTTTCACTAACTGTTGCTTAAATAGTGCCGGACCATTTATCTCTGTCACATAAACACACGTCTCGGCTCTCTAGTTCAGCCTCAGCCCGCACAGGAGGCGGGGTCTGGTGGACACAGGGTCAGATAGATCTGTCCGGGGGACACTACTGTCCTCCGTGGAGGGAGAGAAAGAAAGAAAGTGCAGGTGTGACTGAATCTCCACCGTTTCAGTGCAGTGCACGATGGGATATGTGTGTTCCTGTAGTGTACATTTTGCAGTGCACTAACTAGTGGTTGAAACTGACGGCTGGAATTTCGGACACCACTGACGATTGTGATCAATGGTCAGACAATGTCCATCAAAAGTAGTGTTCACAAACTTTTGACCACTGACCTTGAACCCACGTCTCTGTTATCTACAGTAAACAGCTCTAAACGCTAAGCCATCATTCCCTAATCCTGCTCAAAGGGAAAAGTCCTGGACTACTGGGCAGCTGGAGGCCTAGTGGTCAGGATGTTGCCCCTTCAATCAGAAGGTTGTGGGTTCAAATCCCAGCACTGCTACTTCCATCACCCTTGAGCAAGGTCCAGTGCCCACACACTGCTCCCCAGGCGCCCCTCATTAGAGACAGAGTCCAAAGGTTGGTGGGATTTGAACCTGTGACTCTCTGGGTAAGAATCCAGCCTGTTAACCATAAAGCCAACACTTCCCTTTTGCACTCTATGGAAACATTCCTAACATTTACTGGCTGCTTGGAAAATCCAGTCACTTTTGTGTATTTAAGCACAATGACATGATGCCAAATTTCCAAATGGCATCAGAGGAGAAGTTGCAGCAAAAAACAGCTGGAATATTATTATTATATTATTATTATTATTATTATTATTGTTGTTATTATTAGTAGTAGTAGTAGTATTGCTATTATTGTTATGATTATTATTAGTAGTATTAGTATTACTATTGTTGTTATTAGTATTATTATTATTACGATTATTATTATTATTATTAGTAGTAGTATTATTATTATTATTATTATTAGTAGTAGTAGTAGTATTGTTATTATTGTTATTATTAGTATTATTATTATTAATAATAATATTAATAATAATAATAATAATAATAATAATAATAATAATAATAATAAAACTAGTGTGATTGTTGATGCAATAACACTAATTATTGTGATATAATTTATAAAGTAGAAATAAAAAAATGTAATTACCCTTTTTCTAGTCAAGCCTGGAAATAAAAACCATAATTAATGTAAAGGTTTGATATAAAGAAATGATGGCAGGAAATCATCAAGTTCACATAAACTGTGGAAAAGTGTCTCTGGCCTCACTGCACCCCGAGAAACGGCTGAAAGCAGATCAGCATATTTCCACTTTAACTTCATTAAAGGACAGATCTGCTTGATTAACTGTTGCAAGTTTTAAAAGTTTAACTTTTACTGTTTTACATTGTTTGGCTCGTTTTATACATGCAGTCTCACTGTAGCCTGAATGTTACTGGGGTCCTAAATGAGAAAAACAACAGAGTTGGAATCAGATAACTAACATTTACAATCAAATTCAATATTTTAAGCTTTTTTCCATATAAAGGACTTTTAAAACCATATAATGGAGTTTTTCAAGTGCCTGTTACAATGAAACAAACTTCATTTTGGTCATTGATAATGTCTTGTGTTCATTTCTGTGAAGATCATCTAATCTATATTAAAATGTATTTAAATATAAAAATTTAAATTTCTCACAAAGTCGAGTTTAAAACTAGACTTTAAACTTAATAATGATTTGACATTTATTTTGATTATTATCAATATTGACTCTGTATGAAATTTTTAATCAGTCCAGAGTCCTGGTTTTGTGTGTCTCGGGTGAAATTAGAGGAGGTTTAAAAACGAATCAGTGCGGCTCAGTGCGGCTTTATGGAAGGCGGTGATTCGATTTCAGCCGTTTCGGGATGGAAGAGTAATTAACATTTCAAAAAAATATGCACTCGCTGTTTGGCTACGGCAAAATTCTCAGGTCAATTTCAAATATAAAAACGTTGTGTATTGTTTTTAGATACGGTCAGTACTTCAGTGCCATTTATTGATGCTCTGGTTTATTCTCCTGGACTGTTATTGACACCAGTTCTTATTAAATGGATCAGATCCAAACCAGTTCAGCGATATTAAGTCCCAGCCGCAACAAATTCCATGCAAAAAGGTTAAAAACAGGCTAGGCTAACATGCTAGCATGAGAACAATGGGCTTTGATTAGATTATCTAGAGCAGTGGTTCCCAAACTGGGGTAAGGGCTAGAGATCGCAGGGGGTTTCGCACAATTCTGTCTGCACTGAGGTTACCAAAATTATATTTAAATTCATAAAATCCCAAAGTCTAACAAACATAACAGTGTATGAGTGTGCGGGTGTGTGTGTGTGTGTGTGTGTATAAGAGTATAAGAACAACCACTGATCATTTTTTTGCAAATAAAAGCTTGTAATTAAACACTTTACTCTGTTTGTGTGTCTATGTGGGTAGGGGCTGGGGTTGTGGGGGGCTGGCTTGTCTTGGACACAGTCAAAGTGGGGCTTTACGGAAAAAAAGGCTGGGAAACGCTGATCTAGACTGTTTAAAAGCAATCCTTTATGAATAAATTAACTACGGCACGATTTAAACTTGATACAGGACAGCAGGCTGCTTTATTCTGCCTTACTGTTCTCTATTGTTTTGTCAGTGATCGGATGGTTATTATTTTCACCACCACACAATAACCGAACCTCGGGCCGGTCTGGACAAACCAGTGGGTCGATATCAGCCTCCGTTCTCGATGGTGCGGTTCAGATCAGGTGCGGACAGACACTTCGTGCTCTGTAATTGGCTCTGGACCCAAATTTCAGGCCTGATTAAAGCTCTAATCAGATTCTGTATCCTGAGAGGAAAAAGCTGAAGCAGCGCTTCACTGCTACATAAATACTCCATCCATTCACATCTGTGCACTGAGTGTATAATTAAAATAACCAAATTCAAGTACGTATAACGCACATCCTCTATATTTCCTGTGAATAGAAGCGTTCTCTGTGAACATTGCTGTGTGTGTGTGTGTGTGTGTGTGAGTAAAGAAGCACAGTTATTTGTCCCAGGCGTGTTATGGCGTAGTGCTCAGGTTGTCTCTGATTAATTGTATCATGTTTGGGTAATGAGCCTCTGTGGAGATGTCTCCAGCTTGCTGGGATCGCTCTACACGACCCCGCGGTCTGCTCTCTCTCTCAGCATCATTACCTTAGCCATTAACATCACTAATCACAATCATACTCAAACCATAGGGAAGCTTTTCCACCGCGAATGTCGACTTGTGCTGCTGGAACCGCGGAGATTATTAAGAGCGGATGCATTCTGTGGACAAGGGGACACATCTGCTGTGATATACAGACTCGTAGGTGTCTCTTCTCGTCCTCTCAGGGCTTCAAGCGCGGCTCGTCTCGAGCCTCCGCTGCTCAAAAGAAGAGCGAAACATGCGTCAGGACTCTTCTTAGTCTCGCCCCCTAGTGGTGGAACGAACTCCCTCTTCAGATCAGATCTGGAGTCCCTCACTGTCTTCAAGCCCCGCCTCTTCAAGCCCCGCCTCTTCAAGCCCCACCTCTTCAAGGCCCGCCTCTTCAAGACCTGCCTCTTCAAGCCCCACCTCTTCAAGACCCGCCTCTTCAAGACCCGCCTCTTCAAGCCCCGCCTCTTAAAGACCCCCCTCTTCAAAACCCGCCTCTTCAAGGCCTGCCTCTTAAAGGCCCGCCTCTTAAAGGCCCGCCTCTTCAAGGCCCGCCTCTTCAAGGCCCGCCTCTTAAAGACCCGCCTCTTAAAGACCTGCCTCTTCAAGGCCCCCCTCTTCAAGACCCCCCACTTAAAGATCTGCCTCTTAAAGACCCCCCTCTTCAAGGAGCACCATGGCGACTAACTACGTCTCGTATTCTACTGCTTACTTTAAAAAACAAACAAACAAACAAACAAAAAAATTCCTTCCTTTCTCTTGACTTCTCTATGGTTTGTGATGTTCAGGTATTGTTTGGCAGGTGTTGGCTGATTATATTTGAGTGTTGTTCAGGTGCACTGAATGTGCAGTATCTCGGTTGAATAGTTGACGTAGATTTAAGATGTTTACAGGTTTAAGAAACAGTTGTGGACTTGAGCTCTGATGTACGGCGCTCTGGAAAAGAGCGTCAGCCAAATGCCGGAAATGTAAATAAAGGTCCCTGAGGCGAAGCTGAAAACGTGTTCATTTTCCGATTGCGTGTGTTAAGGAAGTGACGTCGTTGCATGTGCAGCTTTAGCACGTCGTTAGCATGGCAGCCTGGAGGAGCTGCAGTTGGTGGCGTGTTTCAGACGCTGCTGTTTATTTTCAGGGTTTGTTTGGCGTAGCGAGGAGAGAAGACTCATTCATCAGGCGCTCTCCGGTAGAGACACCTGTCGCTGCATTATCTGGAAACAGGAGAAGACAGAGGCAATGCACTGCCTGAAATGTGTGTGTGTGTGTGTGTAAGAGAGTGATATTGTGATCTGAGGGTAAAAGAAAATGGGGGGAGTAAAAAGAAGAAGGAGAGAGAGAGAACGAGAGACAGACAGAGTGAGAGGGAGAGAAAATTAAACAGACGCAAAGTGAAAAGGAAGAAAAGAGACAGAAAGGAAAGCGGAAAAAGCTAAGTTATGAGATAGAGTAGAAAGAAAGAGAGGAAAAGAAAGATGTGGGATGGAGAGATGAGAGATCATTGAGGCCTAAAGCTGCTATCAGCTTGTTTTCTAGTTGCTAGCATGTATGCTAGGCTTCTGAGCAGGCTAGCATTACATTAACAAGCGCCTTACAAAGTGATGAGTCTTAAATTAGTCACTTTTTCTGTTTACATTCCTACATATTTAGGGCTTATGAACTCATTTTTGACTTCATTGTCACCTGGAAGAGGAAACACGTTGCAAAATAACGCTGCTAATTCTGCGCGGCGTGAATCTACAGCACAGCCCGAGACCCTCTTTGGCAAGTGAAAACATCTTAACACCTCAGTCAACATCTCTAATATTCATCATTAAGGAACTGCTGTATGAAAATGACGAGATTATAACCCACTTCACAACATTTTCAGCAATTACATCTTAGAGAAATGGTCATTTTATTGCTAATTAATGACTTTGCCACACATATTTTTCATGAAATAACGCTATTATCTGTCAGTATAATACAGTTATATACTTTTTTTCATTAAATAATGCTAAAAACGTCTATTATCTGTCAGGATGTTACAATTATATTTTGCAGGTCCATAAATAAAATACCACGGGCTACAAACATTTGTTTCATTCCATTCTGTAGTGTTTCTTCTACGATCTCAGCACTGATTTCGGTGGTAACCTTTACATTTTCTTTAAGGGTGATGCATTAAACTGAGTTTAAGATGAAATTAAAGTGTTCTGGAAGCAGATTTGGGGGCAGATTTAGGGTTTACACTATAAACATAGACATTTTTAGGCTTTTTTTTTTTTTAAAAACCAAAACACAACATGTTTTTTCACTATGCGCGAAAAGCGAGGGATTACTGTACTTCAGTGAGGTGGTACCTTACATATATAGAGAACTGCAGTGTTGAAATGATTTAGTATTTAAAAAAGCATTCAGACTGGAGCCAGTCAGTCAAGTATGGCTCACAGAGGAACTGTGTTCTTTTAAGACCTGATGCCAGTGCAGATATTTCTCTAACTTCCTTTGTGTGAAGCACAGACACGTCCAGGCTGAGGCTTTACTGAGACGCTGTGTTTGCATCACCGCAACTAATTCGATATAGATCTCATTTTAGGCCGTACATGAAAGATAATAGAGCACAAGACAAATGACAGTCTGCGCCTACACGCCTTTATTCATCCTCTTTAACGGACCAAAAACGGACCTAATTTCCCTCTTTTTACAACGTGCCAACTCTCGGCCTGCAGAAATCACAGACTGCTGGTATTTGCAGTGTTTGGTGATTGAGTGGTGAAACTGAAACAATGTCCTCACGACCGTATGAGGATATTCAGAGGCATAGTAAAGGATATTAAAGGATAAAAATGCCTATGGAATGCGCAAATACTGTGTAATAATGTGAACACAGTTGTATGCATCTGCATCTCAGATTTTTTCTGAGAACCGAACTGTATTACCTCCATCAGTCCAGCGGTGGCAGTAATACACTGAAAAGTGTCGACTGCCATAAAAAGAAGAAGAAGAAGCTGCTGCAGCATGTAGCATGACTGCTCCGTGTCTTGTCCTCGTATTTTAGTGTTTAACCCCCCAATGTTCAACAGTGATCTCAGTGTATTTAGTATTAGTAAGCTGTGCTCTGTCTGAACATGTGGGTAGAGAGAGTTATTTCAACCTTTATTTTGTGTACGAGTGTTTTTTTTTTGCTCATTGCACGCTGCTAATGCTAACCGCTAATGCTAATGTTTTTTTAATTTATCTTTACATTTTCTATAAGGGTAATGCATTAAACTGAGTTTAAAATGGAATTAAAGTGATCTGGGAGCAGATTTGGGGGCAGATTTAGGGTTAGCACTATAAAAATAGGCTTTTTTTTTTTTTTTTACCAAAACACAAGACGTTTTTTTACTATACGTGTGTTCTCTTGGAACATAAAACCTGCAAAAAGCGGGGGGTTACTGTATATGATAATCAAGCATTAATTGATTAATATGGCTGAGTTAAAAGCACTGCTGTTTTTGAACAGCCTGTTCTTGAAGTAAGTGGGTTTAAGTCCGTCCAGGTCCCATTCGCGCGCTCCCTGGTCAGGGCTGGACGCCCAGCTTGGGTTCTCTTTATCGTGGGACGACCTTAGTGTTGAGTCCCTTTCTGCCTTGTCAGGGCCTGGAAGGCTCATCAACCGTTGTTTAAAATTCCTGGCGTTAGTGCGATTAAA
Organism: Hemigrammopetersius urotaenia; assembly: GCA_037974485.1. NCBI lineage: Eukaryota > Metazoa > Chordata > Actinopteri > Characiformes > Alestidae > Hemigrammopetersius > Hemigrammopetersius urotaenia. The sequence goes on from JBBPDC010000135.1 coordinate 16,389,538, forward strand.
GGCGCGGTGCAGGTCCTGCGGCGGCGAGGTGAGCGAGAGATTAGTGTGTTTGCACACTTCAGAGTTAGAGCCGTATTCAGCAGGGAAAGCTCCACGCAGCCAATCAGCTCCCGGCTCGGAGGATGATGAGGGTGGAATCAAGCCTCAAGCAAACATACACACACACATATACACACATATACACACATATATGAAAAATTACACTCGCATAGGCAAGCACACACACACACACACACCCACACACACACACACACACACACACACACACACACACAAATAAACCTGCATTAATATACATAATCTCAATGTACACATATACAAAAAAATATCAAAACTATTAGGCACTGCATTACTATACAAAAGCGCACACACACACACACACACACACACACACACACACACACACACACACGAACAAACACACGTTAAGCTTCTGTTCTGGCTAAACTTTCCGCAGTGCAGTGTTTTCACACTGAATGATGATCATACAGCGAAACAGCCGCTACCCGTTAAACTGAAAAGCTCTATTTTTTCCAGCATACAAATAACACACTGAGCATAAAACAAAAACGACCCAACAACCTTCAGGCTGTGCTAAACTGTCCTCGGCTGAAATGATCACTCTTTTACTTCCCGTGCATCCCTGGGCCTCGTGGACCTCAGTGCTAAATTCTGTGAAGAGAACTGTGTGACTCCAAACACTGTGGAGGTGATGGAGGGAGAGAACGGAGTGATGAGGAGGAAAACAGCAGAGAGAAGAGCTGAGGGACAACTGGGGAACGAGGAAGAGAGGCTGTGGGAACCTGAATGGGAAATTTGACTCGAGTCTGACACTCAGACACACACACATACACAGACACACACATGCATATACACACACACACAGACACACACACGCATATACACACACAAACACACACACACACACAGACACATTTGTACACACACACAGACACACACACATATCCACACAGACACAGACACGCACATAGACACACACACACACACACACATTTGTACACACACACAGACACACACACACACACATATCCACACAGACACAGACACGCACATAGACACACACACACACACATGCATATACACACACAGACAGACACACGGACACACACACGGACAGACACACACACACACACACACACACAGACAGACACACACACACACACACACAGACAGACAGACAGACAGACAGACAGACACATGGTCGATGTTCTGTCCTGACCTTTCACTCCTCTTCAGGGCGTCAGGGCTGAATGGACAGCTCAGAGGAGGAGGAGCATCCTAATCTCTCATTAACACCCCGATCCCACTGCGCAGCAACCCAGAGCGGGACACACCCCTCCACTCTCTTTCTCTCTCTCTCTCTCTCCGTCTCTCTCTCTCCCTGTCTACCGATGAAAAAGCCATTCATGAGGGTCGTGGAGCAAAAAGGGCAGAAAATGGCTATTGATTACTGATGAACAGGTTTTCACAAAGCAGCGGCAGTCTGGAGCCTCTCACCTCAACCAAGGGCAACAGGGGACGAGATCTGCGAATGACCCTTCGTCTGGAGAAGAGAGTGAAGTTGAGAGAGGAGGGCGTCTTCAGCTGTTCATTCTCTTCGAGGAGCCTGAAGGACGACTTCAAACAGGACGGAAACGACGAGAGGAGCGCCTGGAAACCTCTAAGCCACCTCTAAAGTTGATATAAACACTTACCGAGACGAGAGTTGTGTTGTTTTTGTGGGCTTTTTGTTTTTGCATTTCTATGCAGTGTGTGCTTTGAAAAGAGAGCATATGAGGCAGCAGCCTCTCGATGATACTTAAGTCCAGCAAAACAAGACATATTTCATAAGATAAAAATAGCTCAGCAATATCTGTGCACAAACAGACGCTCTTTTCCAGCCACAGTCTCGCCCAGCTTAACGTCTAACACAGGCCTATTCAACTGGAGGCCTGCGGCTCAGATCCGGCCCTTTGGAAATGTTTTATGGGCTGCAAAACTGCCAGTAAATCAGTGTGTGATTCGTGTGATATAATAAAATTATGGGTTTTGGATCATGATTGGCGGGTCATCCCCCACTACGTTGTTTGCTGTATTGTATAAAATTAGCCAATCCGAGCACAGAAGATGAATATTATTAACCAATCACAGCAGAAGGAGGCGGGATTTGTCAGAAAATGGGTGTGTTAAAAAAAACAAGCAGGTAACGGAAGAGAATCCAGTCATACACACACACACACACGCACACACGCACACACAGCGAGGGGAGAATCTCTGTAGTTGTAGCTCGGTGATGTATCTGCTCTAACGACTTTAATGGTCAGAGTTCTCGTTTAAAGCGGCACTGACAGTGCTGAACTGGCCATCGGGTCAATGGTAAATCTGGGCTGGCGCTAGGGCTGGGCGATTCATCGAAAAGTAATCGAAATCGACAATTAGAACCTATAATCAATCAAATGTTTCCAGGTCGATTATTTCGATTACTTTCCCTTTAAAAGCACTACCGCGTGTGGAGTCACGTGA
>JBBPDC010000135.1:16482374-16492374 GCA_037974485.1 Hemigrammopetersius urotaenia
GGTGGTGTTTCTGATAAAGTGTCCAGTGTGTGGAAACAGAAGGGTGGTGTTTCTAATAAAGTGTCAAGTGTGTGGAAACAGAAGGGTGGTGTTTCTGATAAAGTGTCCAGTGTGTGGAAGTACAGGGTGGTGTTTCTGATAAAGTGTCCAGTGTGTGGAAACAGAAGGGTGGTGTTTCTAATAAAGTGTCAAGTGTGTGGAAGCAGAAGGTGGTGTTTCTGATAAAGTGTCCAGTGTGGGAAAGCAGAAGGTGGTGTTTCTAATAAAGTGATCAGTGTGTGGAGGTAGAGGGTGGTGTTTCTGATAAAGTGTCCAGTGTGTGGAAGCAGAAGGTGGTGTATCTAATAAAGTGGCCAGTGTGTGGAAATACAGGGTGGTGTTTCTAATAAAGTGGCCACTGTGCGGAAGCAGAAGGGTGGTGTTTCTGATAAAGTGGCCAGTGTGTGGAAGCAGAAGGGTGGTGTTTCTGATAAAGTGACCAGTGTGTGTAAACAGAAGGGTGGTGTTTCTGATAAAGTGGCCAGTGTGTGGAAGCAGAAGGGTGGTGTTTCTGATAAAGTGGCCAGTGTGTGGAAGCAGAAGGTGGTGTTTCTAATAAAGTGTCCATTGTGTGGAAACAGAAGGGTGGTGTTTCTGATAAAGTGGCCAGTGTGTAAACAGAAGGTGGTGTTTCTGATAAAGTGGCCAGTGTGTGTCCCCCAGTAAGCTGGGTGGCGTGTGTGCAGTGTGTGTTGGGTCGTGGTGGGACTGTGACAGTTGTTTAATCAATTTAACGAAGCAATAACAGTTTATTATCAGAGTATTCTAATAATCTCCTGAACATCCTCCCCGTTCTCTGGAGTCGGTGAGGCGGGAAGAGGCTGGACCCCCAGTGAAGCGATGGAGCTCCGACAGATCGGCTCCAGATCCCAAACAGACAGAGACAATAGCTGAACTTCCCAGTCAGATACAGCAGCGCTGCAGACGCCACATCCTCATTAATGAATCAGAATAACGTCCCCATTCCAGGATTAAAACTTAATTAATCACGCGCTCCCAAGGTGTTCAGACAAGGCGGCAGCCAGGTTACAATCAAGAAATGGCAAAGCCGTGGAGGAATTCATCATTTTGCTCCGCCAATTAATATCCAGTGCGCCTCAGCCTTATTAGGCCTGCAGAGTGCGATAGAATGGCTCTGGAATTAAAACCTTTATGCAAATATCAGCCCGAGTGTCAATGAATATTCATGTCTTTCCTTTATGGGATAATGAGAAACGTCCCTCTGTAACTCGGAGACGAAGAAATTCCAGTGAATCACCGCTAACTTTCTGTGCATGGGCGTGTGATTAATCGCCATAAAGCGGCGCGACAGTGCGGGCTAATATATCAATTAGGACCAAAAGCCTTTTAGCCTCTTCGTTAAAAATCGCTGCGTAAAATCACGAGTCGTTTTCCCGCTTTTCCCGCTTTACTGCGGCCGCTCGGAGGGGTCCCGCCTCCTCAAAACGCACAACGAAAGGCCAAACAACGACAAAACAGCCCAAAGGTGCTGCTGAGATTCATATTATCACAAATACAGTCTTGATTTATACCAACACCAGTTTAAAGGCGACACATTATAGAAACCTGCTTTAGTTCTAAAAGGTCTGTGGGCTATAAAACATGCTCATGAAGTTCTTCACACAGAACCACTCTCACATAAAGAGACTCTCCAGCTTTACTCTCCACAGTTTCAGGCCCTTTCAGAATTCAGAACCAGACACTTTTATGCAAATAAGCTGTTACTGGCCACGCCCCACCCATCCCATGCTCCACCCATTCCATGCTTATGAAACAAAACGAACAAGTTAGTTCAGACTGAACTGTGATAGAAACACTAAAGTCGTTATTCGAAAGTACTTCCATCTCCACCATCATCTGCTCACGGACAGCAGGTCCAGATCCTCCACGGACCTTCTCCCCTCCGATTCTCCCCTCCACCTTAAACACTGCTATCCGGGCTGCAGTATCGCTGTTTCGCCTGTAGAGGGCGAAAAACGTTACTGAGATCATTACCATGTAAACACTAAACCCGTGTTTATTCCTTTCCATGTATTTCTGGAACAGCCCATAGAAAAAGGCGACACAACTCGGAATGTGAAGTTTGCCCTCTACAGGCGAAATAGCGATACTGCAGCCTGGACAGCAGTATTTAAGGTGGAGGAGCCCGAGTGGAAAATAAAGCGAAAGCCGCAGGTCTTGGGTTTTCTCTGTCTGGGAGAAAGTGAAGGATCTGATCTTTACAGAAACTCAACACTTCATGAGCGACTCGCCTCCGTCTGTAGACCCAGCGCTCGGCTTCTCCGAGCTCCAGCACCAGCAGAACAACACGGAGGACCTTCAGCTGATCTCGTGGGTGGGGTCTTGACAGATGAGGGGCGGTTCTATGCAGATTAGCCCAGTATGACGTCACTCTGGGCCCTCGGTCCGCACGGCTGGTTCTGAAAGAGCCTGGAGAGTAAAGCTGGAGAACCTCTTTATGTGAGAGGGATTCTGTGGAAAGAACTTCAGGAACATGTTTTATAGTACACTCTTCATTTCCATACAGAGTTATAATAAATCAGTGCCGGTAGTTCGGCTGCCTGGTCCTCCTCTGTCACTCGTCGCCTGTTTCACTTTCACTTTTGGTTTTTGATAAATAATCTTACGGCTCTTTACAGCTGCACCTGCTCCCCTGTTAAAACTGCCCCCATTTCCTACAAACAGTGACTCATTAACAGGTCAGTAACATCTATAATTCTAGATCTTTAATTCTTTATTAAACTGCCCCTCATGCAGATCAGTAACATCCATTCATTAATGAACTACTCCATCTTTCTCAGGTGCAATAATGTTCTTCCGCTCTGAACTTTGGCTCATTTTCTGCAGTTTCAGACGTTATACATGTTACTACTGTTTCATTTTTGACGTGTTTCCGAAAATTACAGCCTTCCGAATATGAATCAGGGAATGTGAGTTTAACTCAGTGGGAACGTTATAATCGTGATCGCAGTAATCCCTCGCTTTTCGCAGGGCTTACGTTCCAGGAGCACTCGCGTTCAAAAAAGGTCTATTTTTATAGTGTGAGCCCTAAATATGCCCCTGAAACGCCTTCATTTCATTTTAAACTCATTAGTCTTGAAGAAAATGTAGCCAAGCAAACAGTCCTTCAGCACTTTTACAGCTATTTACAACACAGAGAACTGCGCCCCCAACCAGAACGCCCCAGTACTGCACCCGTCTCACCCAGAGCTCCCGAGTCTCCCACGATACTCCAGCAGCGAACACTCTGGAGGAGGGGGACCGGCGAGACGGGCTCAACCACACACACCACACACAGAAACACATTAGACTCTACTCCCCCTCTAACACTCACAAAAACACAGAACTGGATCAACCGTGCCGCAAAGGCTCATGGGAGCCTGTCCTGTCGTGCCCGGCGTCCTCTGCAGGGTTTATGTTAGGGCAGCAGGAGGGGGCGTGGCGGACGAGGTGCGGACGTCACAAAAGCACAAAAAACGTGAGGATACCTGCCTTTTCCGCGCGTGTCGGGGGATTCCGCCAAAAAATCATTCGTTCGGTTCTCAGAAAAAATCAGTGCGAGACTGAATCCGCGACTGCTGAGGGACTACTGTATACACATTTCATCACTAAAGCTGCTTTAATGTTTTTTAAATGTAAAACTTTTATACTTATTTCTCCTCGTACTCATTTTTTATTTTTATTCAGGTTTCAGAAAATTCCAGATTTGTACCTAAAAATGTACTCATTGTTTATAATGTTTGCTCATTCACAGAAGAAGCGGATCGTTTCTCTCGGGTTTGTTTTTGTTGGTTATTTAGTGCGTCTGGCTACCGACCTTTCCTGTCAAAGCGGCCCAGCGGAGGAAAAGAGCTTTAAAACCCATCAATCAGACACGACGAGACGCGGCAGTCTAGCACCAGACGAGTTCACAACATAACACACGTGTGTTCAGAAACGCCTCCGCTGCGTTCTCCTAAACCGAGGCCGCGTTTCTCAGCTCTCAGCTCTTTCTGAGCACGTCCTGCCAAGACAGATAAGTGTGATTTGATTGGGACATTCTTCAAGCCTCTTAAAATCAAATTGAAAAAACCTGCAGGACGCTTCCAGACATGAAATCCTCTCTACAGTCTCGAATCACATACTTCACTTCAGTAATGTGAAATAAATGCATGTCATTCTTCAGGACCCCCAACACCCTGTATAACACTGAACACAGAGCTCAGAGGTTCACCTTCTCTTAGCGAGGACATGGTGGTGGTGATGGAGGTATAGGGGGGGCTGATTATTTCCACACTCTCTTCTTTCTGTGGCAAAACGATTAGACAAGAACTCTGCCCAAATAAACACAAGGCCTGGTGTTTAACTAACATCCTTACAACAAGCTCCTGCTGGAACTCTGACTGGATACTTGAAGTCCAGGTCCGTGGACTTTGTACCTTCATCCCTCACAATCACAACAGGAAGTGACATCACACCCCCGGTGACGACTGGAGACGGGGTTTATTATAGTCTTTAGTGAGACCCATTAAGTCATCTGTGTAACCAGTTAATGTAGCTGTAAAGCATTTCAGACCCGGTCTAATCACCTACATGTTTCTGTTTTGAGGACTTCAATTAACTTTCACAAGCTGAATAATAAGATGCTTAAAATCCCATTTTCCAGTCAGATGCTGCTGAGGGTGAAGGTGGGTTCAAACTGTGGACCCTCCACCATGCTGTTACTGTTACTCAGACAGTTACTCAGACTGTTACTGTTACTCAGACTGTTACTGTTACTCAGACAGTTACTGAGACTGATACTGTTAGACGGTTATTGTTACTCAGACTGTTACTGAGACTGATACTGTTACTGTGACTATGGCTGTTACAGAGACTGTTAGCTACTGAGACTGTTACTGAAACTGTTACTGTGATTACGACTGTTACGGAGACTGCTCCACCCGCCCCTCCCGCCCTCCACCTACGCTCCACCCCCCACCTCGCCCTCCACCTACACTCCACCCACTGAGTGTGTGAGGAAGATCTGCCTGCTGAGTGTGTGAGGAAGATCTGCCCACTGAGTGTGTGAGGAAGATCTGCCTGCTGAGTGTGTGAGGAAGATCTGCCCGCTGAGTGTGTGAGGAAGAGTGGGGCTTACGAGTCGCTCTCCAGGACTTTAACTTTCACAAGCTGAATAATAAGATGCTTAAAATCCCATTTTCCAGTGAGATGCTGCTGGGGGTGAAGGAGGGTTCAAACTGAGGACCCTCCAACATGCTGTTACTGTTACTCAGACTGTTTCTGAAACTGTTACTGTGATTACAACTGTTACTGTTACTCAGACTGTAACTGAGACTGTGACTACGGCTGTTACAGAGACTGTTACCGTGTCTATTACTGCAACAGAGAATGTTACTGTTATTGTTACCGAGACTGTGACTGAAACCTTGACTGAGATTTTACTGCGACTGTTACACACCACTGTTCTCCAGTCTTCACGGCATGCTGCTGTTTCATATGACATTTAAACTCAGGCTCGGTTCGGTCGGACGCGGTGCACTGTTCTCTTTAACCGAGCCAGAACACAGAACCCCGTTTCCCATTTAGCACATATCAGAAATTCTGATACTGTGTGAATCACACTTCCACACTTCTTTAGAGAAAAGGTGTGTTCATAAGCATAAAGAAAGACACGTTTAAAAAGAATTTAACACTAGAAGTTTGCTGCAAGGTCGTCTCTCTGCTTGGAGATCTCTGGTGTGGTTCAATACTACCCCCCCCCGCCTTCAGGGTCATGAAGGTCCCTCTGCTGGACAAGCGATTTCAAATCCCTCCACAATCCTCAATGAAATTCAGGCCAGGAGATCATCTAGGCCACGCAAGCACCTTCACCTCCCTCAGAACCTCTCAGAACCTCTCGAGGTGTTCAGGGGTTTGATTCATGTTTCCTTCAGTGACCTGGAGCGTCCCAGAGCGCATGCCCTCCAGACTCCACCATGTTTCACGGAGGACATGATGCTCCAGGACCAAACACAGAACTGCCCTTTCTGCACAAACGACGAGTTAAAGATCATTTACAGTTTATACTGTTTACACTCTCCGTACTGTTTATACTGTTTACACTCTTCATACTGTTTACACTCTTCATACTGTTTACACTCTTCATACTGTTTACACTCTGTTTTTAAACTGTTTTACTGGGTATTATTTTATACTGTATACGTACAAAATCAAAACGTTGTGACTGTTACTGGGACTGTTATAGTGTCTATTACTGCAACAGAGACTGTTACTCAGACTGTTACTCAGATTGTTACTGTTACTCAGACTGTTACTCAGATTGTTACTGTTACTCAGACTGTTACTGTTACTCAGACTGTTACTGTTACTCAGACTGTTACTCGGACTGTTACTGTTACTCAGACTGTTACTGTTACTCAGACTGTTACTCAGATTGTTACTGTTACTCAGACTGTTACTGTTACTCAGGCTGTCACTCAGATTGTTACTGTTTTTTGTTTTCAACATTTCTATCATTTAAATGTGAGACGATGTGATGGAGACCCGAGGTCTAACAGGAGATCCATGCTGCAGTCGCCCAGGACTGATGGACGGAATGAAGGAAACGTGTTTAATACCAGAGAGGAACGGAAACAGTGAGGTGGCAGTGAACTCTGCTCTCAGAGTGACATTTATTCATTTACCGCATATTAAAAGGCATAATCTGTCGTGAAGCCAGATCTCTGAGAGGAAAAGGTCAGAATCAGTGTGTTCAGCTCAGAGCCTCAGATATTGGATTTCACATCCAGCAAAGAACATCACTAATAACATCACTCACACACACTCTCTCTCTCTTTCTCTCTCTCAAACACACACTCACACACACACACACACACTCTCTAATAATAATAATAATAATAAGAAGAAGAATTTAAGGACCTTGACTCCAAAATTAACACATTTTTCACCCACAGCATCTCATATTTCACATCTGACCTGAGGTTTAGTGTCTCAAAGGCTGTTTATGAACAGATTTTCACACTAAAGCCGTGTTAGAGCCCGTTCTGCTCGGTTCAGGGCTGCAGTTTGTGTTTCTGGCTGTAGCTCAGAGTGATGATCATCTTTAAATGATCAATACTCAGCCCCGGCTCGACCAATCAGAAAGCTGTATAACAGAGCACTGGTGGCTTTATTTATATGGTATGTTTCTTAAACTCAAGGTCACTTTACAGTGAGAAACAAAAGTTAACACATAGAAGACAAAGCAGAGTTACAGGACGCTGACAGCAGGTTCCTCTTTCACTGAGAGGAGAGAGATGTGATGTTATGGAGATCCTGAGGAGTCTGCATGCAGACAGGAGGCTAGGAAAGCATGAATGAGTGTTTCTGTTTGTTAATGGAAAGTGATGGACAGAAATGCATTTTTAACTAGAGTGCCAGATTGGATTATGGAGATCACAGGGCTGAGGACGGACCCCTGAGGCACGCCGTGATCAGCCGGAGCAGCTGATCTGCTGTTAGAAATGGAAATAAAGTTCTGCTGATCAGCGGAGAACCCAGAGACGGTAATTGGGGGGGGGGAGCTTGGGCACAGGGAGCCCCGGCTGAAGGACTCATCCCTGCGGTGTCCATTAGGAGACCCTGGAGGGACAGAGCTGCACTGTGTGCAGACAGTAATGGTGTTGATGGACAGCGTGTCCCGCAGTGAGATGTTTTATATGCCGTGTTCTCACTGCGCTGTTCTGGTGACCACAGAAATTCTTCAGCCGTGATAAAGTGGGCGAGCGAGACGGCCAAGACGACCGCAAAGCTTCGGCCTCAAATTACTGCCGGATTTCTCGAGCTGTGAGAAAAATGTTCCCATCGCGTGTTTCACATATAACTCATCTAAAAAACAGAGAAAGAAGAGTGATGTGGAAGTGGAGCTTTAAACAGAGACAGAGAGAGAGAGATACTGACAGACAGAGAGACAGTGAGAGAGAGACAGAGACAGAGAGAGAGACAGAGAGACATACAGATAGAGAGAGAGAGAGACAGAGACAGAGAGACATACAGAGAGAGAGAGAGAGAGAGACAGAGAGACATACAGAGAGAGAGAGACAGAGAGACATACAGAGAGAGAGAGAGAGACAGAGAGACAGAGAGATATACAGAGAGAGAGAGAGAGAGAGAGAGACAGAGAGACATACAGAGAGAGAGAGAGAGAGAGAAGAAACAGTGAGAAAAGGTGAAAGAGGGAGTGAGGTACTGTATGTAGACACAGAGAAGGAGACGCAGCAGAGAAAGAGAGAAAAGAGAGAAAAGAGAGAAAAGCACTAAAATAGCCCCAAAGCAGGCTCAGTATTTAGCAGGCCAGCGACCCTCGCTCTCAAGACTTCGCTCGCAATCAATACTCATTTACTGTGGCTCTGAGTCCGGGGACACGACTCGGGCCGAGACACATTAGCGACCGCTCCCCTGCTTTCTCATCCAGACCGAGAAACACAGGCCCCGTTTCTCACCAGCGTGAGAACAACTAACAAGTGGTTGATGGGGACAAAACAAATGAGCTGCAGCAGCTTTACCAATCAATTACGAACATTTTAAGGAAGATTTCCTTCACTTTACTGCGTATTTCCAGACAGACAACAGACTCTCAAGACCACAAAGCGAAAGTAAAGACATGATCAAAGCATTCAAGGCCAGAAAACTGCTCTGTGTTTTGTTCAGTTAATTGCAATATTAAGATACAAATGAGTTCAGTTTGGCAGAAATCAATAACAGGACCTCACTAATGGGCAGCCGACTGCATCTCTGCTGCTTGTGTGTAATTTTCCGTAGGACTGGGAAACACACTAATAAATGCAACACCAACTTCAGAAAAAGAAGCGTCTTTCGTATATTACTGCCAAATTCCCCGTGTACCTGCTGGGAGAATACTGTTGACTTTATTCAGATCTGAGCCAGGTGTGCAGTAAATATTGCATCAGAATGAAATGGAATAAGAAAAAAAAGAATTTAATCCGATAATGCACTCAAACAGGTTGAGTTTTACTCTCTATTACTCATCCCAAATGGAGACGTGTGGCTTAGAATAAAGAATAATTTCAAAAAGCGAGCTAACCCTGACACTGGGGTGAAAAACGGCAAGAGCTTAATTGTGTTCTCAGCAATCGGCAGCAGTTCTAGAATTCCATCAAGTTCTTCTGTCACATTCTAGAAATGTTATGAGCTTATCTTTCTCTCCAACAGATATCTAGACCTCAGTTCTTTGGGAAGGTTCTAGAATTCTCCTACCATTTCCGGTGCACAGGCCAAAAAAAAAACGGCCTTTGATTATCTGGGATGGAATCTTGACAAACCGACTTGCATTCAAAGGCTTGCCTTCTTCTGTAAAGTCGCTACTTTGAGCTGGGCAGATTTTTTCAGTCGCGTTATTCAGCTCCTGCGCAAACGACCGAATCTCAGGAGTTAGAAGTCTGGGGTGGATTTGGTTTATTTTTGGTGAACGTAGTAGTACGTGTGTAGGGAGATCACAGACCAAAGAATTATATATTTTTTTAAACTAGAAACTAAAGAAGTAAATAAATAACACTCCCTTTGTAACTAACAAATATAAATCTAGGGATTTGATAAAAATCTGGGAAATGATAAAAACGGTTTGCTTCATTAAATAAATACAAAAATATCTCGCATCTAATTGTGCAGAGAGTCCTGCACCACAACACTGAGGCGGGAGAGTCCCATTACTATAGTCTCAGTGCAGCTGAGCAGCAGCGTCCATCCGACTCTGTTCACGGCTGTTGCGGTTGTTTTTTGAGGCCAAAAGGCTCGGATGAGCTGCCTAAGGCCTAAAGTTGGGCTCCATCGCTTGTGTCCGGATCATGCACTACACTGCTCCACCTTTTCACTCCCAGCTCTGTGTTTGCACATGTGCAGTGTGAGAGGTGCGACTGCTGATCGGGAGCTGGGTGCGAGTGTTAATCGCTCTTTGTTACTCCGTTTATACACGAGGCCCGAC
>JBBPDC010000135.1:16647331-16660087 GCA_037974485.1 Hemigrammopetersius urotaenia
TGTGTGTGTGTGTGTGTGTGTGTGTGTGTGTGTGTGTGTGTGTGTGTGTGTGTGTGTGTGTGTGTATGTGTATATGTATGTGTGTGTGTGTGTGTGTGTGTGTGTGTGTGTGTGTGTGTGTGTGTGTGTGTGTGTGTGTATGTGCATATGTATGTGTGTGTGTGCGTCATTGCACCAAGATGTTTGATCAATAGATGTCAGTTGTGGTGTAAACCTTGCAAAGCTGCCCCTCAAATTCGGACTTCATAGAATTGCTTGTCAAGGAGAAAATCAATCATTTATGTTCTGCTGAAAAATGTACAGAGGATTGATTAAACAAGCAGAAAATGGTCAAATTCAGCACTATTACAGGTCATAGAGGAGGAACGCTCCTCAGCCAGGCACCGTGTTACAGGGCTGTGGCGAGTCTCTAGTCAGTTCCGTGATTAGCCTTGGAGAAGAAGCTGGAGGGCTGATTTCAGTCTCAGTCTATACTTTAGTTGGGTCACAGCAGGGATATCTCATCCTGCTGCGCTACAACAGTTCTCCAGCTCACATAGTTTCTGTCAGGAGCTGGACATGGTATCTAGGGATGATGCCGTCTGCCAGACAAGCGATTCTATACTGGTCACTGTGCAGAAACACAGATGGTACAAAATAATGGACTATGGCAACTTTACATACAACTTAAATGTATCATTAAATGTGGTTTTGGCTGTAAATGATGGGGGTCGCAGACACTGAACTGCAGAAGAGATTAATGTAATTGTATATTCATGAATATTTTCACCATATATCCTGCAGGGCTTCTATTGATCGGTAAAATACTAATATTGACCAATCAATAGCAGCCCTGCTAGCTACATTTACATTTACGGTGTTTATCAGCAGTGATGGGAATAACGGTGCTATAAATAAACGGCGACACTTTTTTTAGTAACGAGTAATCTTTACTAAAGGTGTGTGTGTGTGTGTGTGTTCGGGGCCGGACACTTTATCAGACGCTTTTTATCCAAAGCAACTTCCATTCCTTAACTACAGGGGGCAGTGTCTCCCTGGAGCAACTTGGGGTTAAGGGTCTTGCTCAGGGACCCAGTGGTGGTGTGCTGAAGGTAGGATTCGAACCCACGACCTCTTGGTCCAGAGGCAAGTATCCTACCACTAGGCCACCACCATCCCGTAGCTAGGTGTCAGAAGTATTCTCGGTTCAATAAAAATATATTGTCGTTGCAAAATGGAAGATTACTTAAAGTTGGATCACAGCATCTTTCACTGTGTGTGTATTTCATACCCGACTAATTCACTGGAGTGGTAAGATCAGTGCTAACTTCCTGAACCTAATCCTAAACTTAACCCCTTTATTCTGAAGGAGACTTGTACACCCGCCATCCGTGGCGTGAAACTTAATAATCCTAATTAATAATAATCGCCAGTCTGTGGGATTATTTTACAAAGGAAGATTTAGCCTGAGAGCGTGAGGACTGTCCTGCAGAGTCTGAGGACATCTTTGTGAAACACTCCCACAAATGTTACGGCACGACATTTTAAAACAAGAAATCCTCCTTAAAGTTTATTGCAGCATTATCTTTGGGCTGTGAATGAGATTTATGGGTGGATGTGGCTGAAGCTTTACTGGGGGGTTCTGAGCCACGGACCCCGAGGAGAAATGAAAAAGTAATGGCCCCAGAACAGCAATGGGGCACAGTTTGATATAAAAATGTCTATGTTGGCTCTGTTCACAGCAGCAAAGGTACTAAGGTCAAGCTAGGCTGTCTCACTGACAGGTGAGGCGTTGGTGACTCCAGGTGAGCGTCTATTGAAAGGTGGCCATTTTTCTGCTCATTGAAGCAAATCAAAGCGTCCACACGGACGTTCAGCACCGGCGCTCGGCCGGCTGCGCGTTCGGATGGCGTCAAATAAACGCTGCATGCAACGTTTTCTTGGCGTCAAAATCCCGACGAACGCAAGGAAAACATCGCTATGGCGTCTACATGGCGTTCGTTGACGTTCTGGAGGACCGAATATGTCCCAAAAACATCCCTTTGATCTGACGTTGCGCAGTAAGAGGGTGAACCCAGAAGCAGCGGCGATGTATGTTTGTTCCTCTCCTACCTGCGGCGCCGTATCAGGAAGATCATTAAATCAAGAATGTAAACGGTGAGTTTTAAGAAAGAATAGGGATCTATGTTTTCAATGCAGAACTATAGACCAAGATGACACATGTGTAAACACTCTGGACAGAGTAATTACTGCCCCCACAGGTAAATACACGGAACTACAGATCGGGCGTCAGGCTGGCGTTAAACGGCGTCAGACGAACGCCAGTCGAACGCCAGTCGAACGCCTTGCTGACGATCAACCGTCGCTACCAAACGCCACAAAAACGCCTATGGCGTTCAGAGCGCGTTCATTTCGAACATCCGTGTGGACGAGGCCTAACACTCATTATCTTGTTACAGATAAAGAGTCGGTTCTTGAAGGTTATGAGTTGTAAGCAGGAAATGTGTGTGTCTTTAGCAGAGCATCTCCAGGTTCCTGCTGGTTGCTCCCAGGATTCAGTAGTTGGTCCAATGCACCCTGCCACACTGCAAAATGTGCTGACCTGACCTCCAAATTTCACAGACCTCAATCTGATCAGGCATCTCAGGTCCTATAATCTGGGGAGGGGGGTTTAATGCTTGATGAATAAATCGTTTTCAAAGACATTCTTCAAGCAGAAATGCAGCTAATAATTGCTCACTAAGCCCAGATTTCAGAGTGAATCAACCTGATTTCATTCAACATGGAACAAGGCTGCACCCCTCTTTCTCTCTCTCTATCTCTCTCTCTCTCTCTCTCTCTCTCTCTCTCTCTCTCTCTCTTTCTCTCCCTCTCTCTTTTCTCTCCCTCTCACTCTCTCTTCTCTCTCTCTCTCTCTTCTCTCTGTCTCTCTCTTTCTCTCTTCTCTCTGTCTCTCTCTCTTCTCTCTCTCTCTCTCTCTGAGCCTGTGCCAATTCGCCCACTGTGTTCTATCTACTGGAACCTGCGCCTCTGTTTACTGATACAGTACACTGCTCTCCTGTCTGTCTGCCTTCAGGCCCTTTCAGGCTCCTCTGCCTGCCTCCACTTTATCCGCGGCTTAAGCAGCCAGTAAATTGGGAGAAGTTGCTTTATCTGATTAAAAGAGTGTATCCCTAACAAGCACTGCGGGCGCTTTGACGGCGGCACCTCTGATTTATGCGCTCCAGTCCGGAGAGAGTTGAGCAGGAGGAGGATGCACCAGCAACAATACAACTGTTAATGATGCTCAGCGGAGACGCAAAGCCGAGCAATTAATGAACGCCATGGCCTCTACACGGCGGAAAGTGTTAAAAGCAGATGAATCAATTAGCAGCACTGAAAGCGCCAGACTTGTCCACTGGGTCCAGCCCTGACCCTTTGTTGACTAATGTGTATTAACGTCACATAGCTGCTGCTGCTTTAGCCCAGTGTAACTCGAAGATGCTCATCTCGGAAGCAGCTTGGGGTGAAGGACTAATCAGAGTGAATGGAATTTCATGAATCGGGATCATATCTGGACTTTTGCACTTTGTCATCAGTTTATTTCATTCCAGATTTCATTTAGAGGTGAGAAATGCTACAGAGTTGATGATACTAGTCAGGCCACGATGTGATATTGTTGTTTTACTGGGCTGCCTTTCAATCCTGTGATACATTGCGATTCATTGCTCATACATGACAATACATGTCATAGAGAAAATTACGCATGACTCATCCACCTCCCTATATGATCCCACCCTGTCAATCTTCTCCTTTAATTCGTTCCCATTTTCAGGTGGGACACAAGAGGCGACCGAGGTCTTGCGCCATCGTGTGGGTCATCAGAGGAGACGTGCGTACGAACAGTAGAGATTACAAGATTGCATTTAGATTCGTTTGGGTTCTGTTCAAAGACGAGAACAAATGTTCAAGTACAAATATCGATAAATCGCAGTGTTAATAACCACAAACCCATTACTGTGGAAAACGGTAACGTTTTAAAGTAATAAAATATGGATTTGTACCTTTTGGGAAAGAATACAAAAACACATTTCACCAACAGAATTGTCCAAAGTGGGTTATGAGTAGGGCTGGGCGATTTGGCCTAAAATCGAAATCTCGATTAATTGAACATTTTAACTCGATTACGATTAATGAACGATTATTTTTTTAATTTATTTATTTATTTATTTGCCCTCATACTTCACTGACAAGTTTTGTACAGTAAATATGCTCACATATTACAAGTGAGAGATTTATGAATGAAGGGTGCATTACTTGATTTTAAAATAATTGAAGGAAACACACACACACACACACACACACTCTCCACTATCTATATTTTTAAAGGGACAGTAATCGAAATAATCGACCTTGAAAAATTTGATCGATTATAGGTTCTGAATGTCGATTTCGATTACTTTTCGATTAATCGCCCAGCCCTAGCTATGAGGGGGTTTTTTTAGGAACAATGACTGTTTTTACTAAACGGCAACTTGCGACCGAAGCAGCAGATGGAGAAAAGGCTGAAAATGATCCTGTTCTGAGCTAGACTGAGCTCAAATAAACGACATTGCTACTTAATTTATATTAATCAGTTGATGAATCAACTACAGACCATACAATTCTGAAATAATTTCTTTTCTGATTCAGTCTGACTCTCAACACGTTTAAAACAACATCTAGGAGGCTTTAAATGTCCCCAGCGTTTAACAGTTACCTGCTGAGTCGCAAATATGTTTTAGAAAGGCGCTGCATGTAGCGCTGCAGACCGTCGTATTACAAAACAGTCAAAGCTGACATTTCAACACATTTGACAGTAATTTTGCCCACTATGCTCATAACATGCTCGAGGCATTTGCTCAGGTAATTATACACCTAAGACTGAAACACTAAATGGCAGCACTAAAAGTTTTTTCCACTTTTTGGGTTCAGGAGAGTTTATGTAAACTTTAAAAAAAACAACTGAGAAGAAACAGGTTACATGCATCTTGAACTCCGATGCACAACACTGACGTAAACATGTTGCTGCAGATGTTTGATGCTGCCATGAACTGTCACGGCAGATTATGTCCATCATTCTAACACTGAACAGGGCAAAAATGTGCAAACGTCTGGTCAAATTAAATGTGAACGTGAGTAAATACACATCCTCTAAATAAGTATATTTTACTGAACAATTGTTGACATGTTAAATGTGCCACACCTTTCCCCCCGATGGGTTACATTCAGCAAATAAACAGAAACCGCGCAGTAAAATATAAAGAAGCGTGTTGACATTGTTGCCAGTTTGCTACATATTAACTGAAGGACAGAATCAGAATCAGAAAACGTAATTGATCCCGGAGGAAATTGTTTAATCAAATGTGAATCAAACCTGTCAGGACAATTAGCTATACATGAATTCATGATGTATTAAAGTGCCCAGAGGTAATGCTTGGCGAAGAAGTGGCCTTGAATAAAACCTAAACTGGGAAACGTCCTCAACAGGAAAGCGATGTGTTCAGTGTTCAGGCGATCCGTGTTCAGTTTCAGCCTCAGGTTGAATATAACCCTCTATAGAGCTGTGAGGACGCACCATCATGTTGTCGTCGTCACCACTGGCCTCTAGGCAAGCTGTGAGGCTTTTCTAACTGTGGGAAGCCAGATTTGCTTTTATGTGGCATTTACAGTAACCCCCCCCCCTCCACAATTTTCTTTTAGAACCAAACTTTTACATGGAAATCCCCACAATAACGCAGAAACTGCTAATATCCTCCGCTTTTTTGCTTTAAATTCAGTAATAGTTTCTCAGCACCTGAGACTGGAGCGCTTTTCTGAAATACCATTCATTTTTCCTCGGGACACGAACAGCTCAGGCACAGAGGCCAATGGGCATTAACCCATGACTACAAAATAATGCATGACCTCAGTGGTCTGTGGCCACACAATAATATCATTAAGACACACTTGCATTGTACAAACACACCCTTTGGGCCATCAGCAGACCCTGAAAACAAAATCACTAAGAACAAATGGCTAAAATTAAATGGCCTATCAAAGACGACAAAGAAACAATCTGTCTAGAACAGGAAATCTATCCTAGAGGCAGAATGACATCCAGTCCATCATTCTGAACTAAAGGGTGGACAGACAAATGACGGGCATCACCCAAGTGCCAAACACAACCCGGAAAAATCATAACAACAGACCCCCTACAGATCCACCAGCCAAGGTCAATTACACTTCCTCAGACCAAAGCCAGCAAGACATCCACCCTTCCTGTGTGAATACAGTGTCTCAGGGGAAGAGAGGAAGAGAATGAGAGAGAGGGGTCCTTCAAGGGTGAAGCTTCATGGTTAAATGGTTCCTTTCTATGGCGAAAACTTGTTGCAAAAGACCCTTTTAATCAGGGGCGTCAGAAGCATCAGTCTACGCGTGGGGGGCGGGGTTTGGGCGTGGGGCGAGGTTGCTGTGTGCGTGCAAAGTCTCGTACTTTTAGGGGATGGGGGTGTTTGGAAATCGCTGTTAAATCTTGAATCTTTTGCAAAAGAATCCGTTCCACTTAATGGGTAGGAGAACACACACCGCTGGAAATCCGCTCCGGGTTTTCCTCCAACTCACCGCCTGCAGGTGAAGTGAATGGTCAGAGCTCAGACAGGCTGCTCGGGTTTCCAATGGTGTGTGTCTCCTATCGATTCAGTGGATTCTTTTCGAAAGATTCAAGATTCAGCAGCACCGGGTGAACTAATATTTTATGTTAAATGTGGTGGGGGGGTGGGCATAGGGGGTTCCAAACAAATAATTATGAAATGTGAGGGGGACACGCCCCCTTCAGACTGAACAGCTGCCCATGAAACTATATTAACGAAACTATAGAACACCAAGAATTGTTCCACTAAGGAACCTTTACCTTTATTGAAGAACTCTTTACGATCCCCCTCTGGGTACATATGGCATCTTTCTCACTCTATAACCATCCTTTTGCTATAAATATGATCAAATGGTGTGAGGTTATAGAACTGTGAACATAGAGAGAAAAGGCCACACACTGAGCCAGAAGCGATTCTTTTGTTCTAGAGTGAGAGAGAGAGATGTCAGAAATACCCTAAAAGAGGTTCTTCAAGAGGTCTTCAGGAAAGGTGAAGGTTCCTGGTTAAATTTTTCCTCTCTGTGTTGAAATCTTACTGTAAATGTTCCTCAAAAGACTTTTTCATGAACTGAGAGCTACTTCGCGAGCCATATGAAGGGCTCCCAGTCTGAAACACTAGAACAGAGTTTACCTGAACTTCTGTAAACTTAATGTAAAATAATTTAAATTTAGATTTTGTCATTTTCAAATCTACATGAATGTGAATGTGATTAAAGAAGAACTGCTACAGGATCAAATGAAATGCACCACGTTGGTGACCCCTGCTATTGACCACGAAGTGTTAGTGAAGAAGGTGAAGGTTAGTGAACGACTCTATATATAGAACTCTCACTCAATAAACATTTTCGTTCTCCAGTATCTTCTGGTTCACTGGAGGAATAGTCCAGGCTTTCTTAATCTAATCTCAAAGCTCAATAACCGCACACAGTAAATCTGCTAACATTTTAGAACTTATGTGAAAACCTATCGACTCTAAACACATCAAAAAGAAGAAAAACAAAATGATTGTCTCCGATAATCAGCCTCATGCAGCACATAGAGATTAAACCCAAGAGCATCCATTTAAAGAACAGTTTTATTTTAACAGAGATCTGTCTATTACTGGACATCCATTTAAAGAACCATTTATTCTTGCCATCCTAAGCTGTCAGAGATGATGAAGATCTAAATGTGTCTCCTCTGTAGGCTTGTGTGCACCTACACAAAGGATCTGATATTTATGTCCTCGCTTCACAAAGTGCACGCATGCATAAACACATGCCTTATTTTCCCTTAACTGTATGACAGTTTGTAAAACCTTAGCACCATTTAGCTACTTTGTTGCACACCATTATAAAATGTATGAAGTTGCTTGTTTTGTTGAGTTTTCAATGGCATTTTCTGCTACTGTAAGTGCAAAATGTAAACATATTTGCTATTGTAACATGTTGGAAAAACCTATAATATAACATGTGCCACATGCTTTGGTCAGAGCACATTTGTCTCTCTTTTAATAAGATAAAATAAGAGCACGAACAGTAACCGTGTATAAGCGCGCTCTCCACGAAGACGAGTACAGTAATCTCCTGCTTTCCACGGGGGTTACGTTCCAAGAGTGTCGCCGTTCAGTGAAAAACCAAAGAAAAGGCCTATTTTTATAGTGTATACCCTAAATCTGCCCCCA
This sequence comes from Hemigrammopetersius urotaenia, assembly GCA_037974485.1. Lineage (NCBI taxonomy): Eukaryota > Metazoa > Chordata > Actinopteri > Characiformes > Alestidae > Hemigrammopetersius > Hemigrammopetersius urotaenia. The sequence goes on from JBBPDC010000135.1 coordinate 16,655,623, forward strand.
AATCTACCCCAGAACACCTTAATTTTGGGTTAAACTCAGTTTAATGTATTACCCTTAAAGCAACGTAAAGGTAAATAAATAATCAGAAAACTATATTCTCAGACACAAAAGAAAGGCTGAAATAACTTTCTCTACTCACATGTTTAGACAGAGCACAGCTTACTAATACTAAATAAACTGAGATAACTGTTGAAAATGGGGGATTTAAAACACTAAAATACGAGAACAAGACACGGAGCAGTCATGCTACATGCTGCAGCAGCAGCTTCTTCTTCTTCTTCTTTTTATGGCAGTTGACAACTTTTCAGTGTATTACTGCCACCACTGGACTGGTGGAGGTAATACAGTTCGGTTTCCAGTGTTAGACTGAATCTGCGTTAAACTGAGGGTTTGCTGTACTTGTTCCCAAAAATTAATAAAACATGGAGCTCAACCAGGGATGCCGAAGCTTTTTGCATGCAACCGTATACATGTCCGTTTTAAATCTGTATGTTCTACCTAAAGTAGATCTCAGTACTGATGTACTGTAGTTTGACTAATGTCTCACCAAGGCACAGAGCGCCGGAGCCTCATAGCTGTGAAACACAGCCGCAGCATTATGGCTCCGGAGGGACTTGGCAACACTTTCAGGCCCGATGAAAAAACCTCACTACTGCGCCGCTCTTTCCCTTTACTGTCTGTTCTTTTCTCCCCCACCCCACGCCAGAAGTCACCCCCCTTCGCTTTCTTCAGCATAAGCATATTCCCCCCTGATCGCCCGGGAGAGATCAGAGGGAGCGAGAGGAACTTTAATCGCACACGCTCCTCCACCCAGGGAGCTTTTCCCTCGCTGACCAAACTCTTTGTTCAAACACAACGTTTCCCTGCCATCTGAGCAAGATTACTGTTCGGCATACATACACACACACACAGACACACACACACACACACACACAAAGTGTTCGAAGGCACCAGCTGGCTTCTGCTCCTCTGGGAGGGCCTTCAAACCAACCACCAAAATGTTAAAGACACATACACTGATCAGCCACAGCATTAAAGCACAGACGGTCGACGTGAACAACACTGATCATCCTCTTACAGGGGCTCCTGACAGTGGGTGGGACGTATAAAGCAGCAAGTCAACAGTTCTTGAAGATGATGTGTTGGAAACAAGAAAATGGGGCAAGTGAGATGATCCACACTGACAGGAACCACTGGGTGCTGACTGGACAACTGGGCCAGAGCAAGTGAATACTGGTGGTGACAGAAAAGTGTAAGAGCTGTCCATTGTCAAACACTGTTGCAAGTACATCCCTTCATGGCAACAGTATACTGTATCAGGATCATGCAGGTGTTGAGCATCTCTGGGATGTGCTGGACAAACTACTCTGATCCGTAGACGCCTTTGAGGGACATAAAAGATCTGCTGCTAACCTCTTCATACCAGGAACCACAGAAAACCTTCAATTCGGTCGTTTCTTATGTTGTTTCTTAACTTATTATATAAAGTATGGAATTAAGGGGCCTCTTATCGAGTTCAACCTGTGCCCCCCCTCTCCCATCAAACTTCGGCGCAGCATCGACAACGCCTTGCATTTCGGCCACCTGCTCACAGGTACTCACTTTTAGATGCTCAGTATTCATGTAAGGCATAAGAGTTTTACAATATGTGCTTCTGACCTGGAAAATAATAGCCTGGGTTCAAACACACACTATAATCTGCTGTTATGTTGGACAACCAATGAATCGGCATTGTTATGAGCAGCAGCTTTGCTGTTGAGTATTTCCCTCAGACTAACTCACAGCGCAGCCCTACTTATAAATGTGCTGTGATTATAGGCTGCTGTCGAAGGACAGGTTTACTTGTTTGTAGACATTATTAAAAATGGTCTTTCTTGTCCAGATCCAGTCTTGGATAGTCTGGTGATCTTTGCATGTGTACAGTATGTGTACAGGTTTTTGCAGAAGTAAAGTAATGAGTAGTAAGATTGCTCTTTTCTAGGAGGTAGTAAGTAAAGTATTACAGGGAAGAAATTCACCATTTGTAACAATAATAATGAGTAAAGCAGCTCTTCTTCACAAAAAGTTGAACACTAGGCCTAAATGATTGTATCTCTTGAGGGATTCAGATGCAGGTACCAAAATTAAGATCTAGACATTGGGAGCTTTGTGACCGACCATCCATCCATCTTCTACCCCTTTGTCCCACACTCGGGTATCGGGGACGGGGGGGTGTCTATCCCAGCTGCTATGGGCGAAGGTGGGGTGCCCTGGACAGTCGCCAGCACGTTGCAGAACCTCAGAGACAGACAACCGTTCACACTCACACCGAGGGGCGGTTTAGGTGCTCAGTTGTCTGATCCCCAATGTCTGCATGTGAAAGTGAAAGTGAAGTGAAAGTGACCATTCATCATACGTGAACACGCCACAGCACACAGTGTGAGCAGCACGAAATTCTTCCTCTGCATTTAACCCATTCACCAAGTGAAGCAGGGGGCAGCAGGAACACGGCGCCCGGGGAGCAGTGTGTGGGACGGTACCTTGCTCAGGGTACCTCAGCGGTGCCTAGCGGTTGTGGGAATCGAACCCAGACTTTCTGGTCGCAGGGCGAATGCCCTAACCACTAGGCACCAGCTGCCCCTGTGGTGGGAGAAAACCCACGCAGTCCCGGGGAGAACATACACACTCCACACAGAAAGACCCTGCGTCCACCCAGGAGTCCAACCCAGGACCTTCTGGCTGTGAGGCAACAGCGCTAACCCCTGCGCCACCCTGCCGCCAGCTTTGAAACCATCTGACATAATTACAGTGTGATGTATAATTGACACTGATCACCCTTATGCTCCCTAAAGAGGCTTTCCTCTGGAAGTCCTGAAATTAGAATAAACAGAACATAAACAAACAGCCAGAGTAAGATTATATGATTGTAATATACCCAAGCCTGACTTTCCACAGAGCGCAGTAAACGCTGAGACTGCGGAGCAGGCCTATAGGAGTCATTATGAGTGTTGAGGTGGAAAAAAAACTCTTTTGTTTGCAAAAGGGTTTGGTTTTTCATGGATGTGGAATGTGAGAAACGAAGGGAACTTTACAGCGCAGCACTGCAATGACTACAAACAGCCCTGACAAAACCTGACAGTTGTCGGGGAGCAAGGGAGATAAACGGCGAAGGAAGAAAACCATAACCACAGAATGCTGAATTATTTAGCGGCAAATTCGCTGCTAAAGATCTAACTCTTTCCTACTTCTTAAGGATTAACTGAACAGACAAATCATTGTAGTACCACTCTTTTACAAGTTTCCATGGAAGTTATGAATAATTCCTTCACAGAGATCTTTTTTTGTGGTCAGGATTGTGTCTTCCCCCTTTTCTCCTCTACTTCACCCTTTGCGGGTTTACTTCTAAAGCACAAAGGAGTCGAGATGCGCCGGTTATCTTTGGAACTGAATGTCCACGCCTTAAATGAATTTTATCTGTCCGGGGCCGTCTTTATCTTTCCGCTATACAAATTCTGCCACAGAAGCAAGTTTCTGAAATGGGCTTTTATGAGGTGGCAGAAATGTGATTTGCAGTGTATTAAGTGCTCCACATAATGATAAAAACTGAAAGGGTCTTTTGAAGGTAATTTTGCTGTGCGTCGTGTATGACTGGACGTCAGTTACCTCTGGATGACTGTTTTACCAGAAGAAAGTCTATCATTAAAAAAGAAAATAATGAAAAACAGCATTGTTTCCAAACGCAGCACGTCATATGGCAGCTGTCAGCGACAAAGCATGACTGTTCCATCAAGGGAAGGATCAAAAGGAAATCACGAGCTACACTGTTCCACGACTCATTCATCATAGTTACAGAGCACAGCCGCGTGCAGACAGCGCCGCTCTCACAACAGAAAAGTTCTAGTAAAACTGATTTTTATGCAGCTACAGCTACAGTAAGAACGTGCCAGAAATGTTTCTCCATTTTTGGTTCCCTAAAGAGCCTTTTAGTGGATGATCCCTTAAAAAGGTACACACCTTGTTTTCAAAAAGAAATTTTAATGTCATGGTTCTGTACCAAGTAAATGTTTGGCCTTTATTTATATTTATAGATATAAAAAATCTTTATTTTTTTAAGAATGTACTCTTAACATGAAAGCCGTCCACACCAGAGATGTCATTTTTACCGAGTCCAGGTCAAGTCTCCAGTCTTTGAGCTGCAGTGTTGGGGTGTTTGCCTGTAAATGTTGAACTCTAAATGTTTAGAAGATATGCTAATTGGCCACGCCCCGTGATTACAATTGGCTGTTCCTTAGCAGGTGGCGGGGCTGCGTGCTGTGATCTGCCCTCACCAACATGGAGGATTTGTCTTAATTGATCTTAAATCTAAATGTTAAATATGAAAATATATCTCTCACTCTAAATGTGAGACCCCACAGTTAGATGGGGCTCAGTGACCCCTTTCCAACGACCCCTCGAAAACCGCTATTAGCTGAAAACCGCTCACCTC
>JBBPDC010000135.1:16667617-16682051 GCA_037974485.1 Hemigrammopetersius urotaenia
CCCCCCCCCCCCAACACACCCAACAGTCATGCTACAACACGCTACAGGAGGCTCGCGCCTGCGCTCTGTATAACATTCTCGGATTGGCTACTTTCAAACCTCCCGTCTCGAAGTGCAGCCGTATTGTACCATTTCAAGACGCACTTTCTATATTTATACAGTTATATTTTATATGTAAATGTAGCTGAATTTACGTTCACATTTGTTAGATAATTTACCTCTAAAATGCTAAAACTATGAATATATTTATTGACACAAAAAAACCAAAAAAAAGCCAGAGAATATTTGCAGTTTCCGTGTTATTGTGTGGATTTCAGTTCGGTTCCACAATTTTTATTAATCTCAAAAGCCTTATTGTACTGAAGACAACTCAGTAGTAGAGCACTTGAGTGCAGATCAAGAGAATCTGGGTGCCCCCTTTATGTGGCCTGGTGGTTAGAAGTCACCCCTGCAATCAGAATGTTGTGGGTTTGAATCCCAGGACTGGTAGTGGCACCACTGAGGTGCCCTTGAGCAAGAAACACACGGCATCACTGGCTGCCCACTGCTTCACTCGGACAAATGGGTTGAATGCAGAGGACTCTTTTCGTGATCCATATAATAAGTAAAATAAAAATAATTTTCACATTAGACGCATCATTCATTACATAGTGGACATGACAGAAAACATCTATGAGAAAAACACTGGACAGTTTATTATCATTTGTTTAATTTTCATTCATATCATTCTAACCTATGGCGAACTTAACCAAGAAGTAATTTGACCAATTTGTCCTCAATCGTTCTGGGAGGGCTCTGATTGGCTAAGAAACGTGTCTACTGTTAATAAGGACGCTTTACTTTAATAAATCCCGCACCTACACATTGATTAATCAGTCAAACTGTGACTAGACAGGCCTGGACACTTCTGACCAGAGCTCGTTCTGCTGCATGAGATCTTAAATCCCCAATGTTTAAGAGAAAATTGATATTTTATAAAGTCAAAGAGGCTAGGGAAGATCTGAGCCAGTGTAAGAAACGCATTAGTGATTACACCTGAGCAAACAAATAATGAGTCTCTGGGTAGGTACCCTATATGAGGACAAAAGTATTGGGACGGTTCACCCTTACACCAACAGGGATTTTAATGACACGGCATTCAAATAGTTATATGGTTCTTGGTCCTCCTTTGCAGCTCTAACAGCTCCCACTCTTCTTAGAAGCCTTTCCTCCAGATTCTGGAGTTTGTGTGGGAATCTGTCTCCATTCATTCTGCAGCATTTATGAGGTCAGACCCTGATGTTGGAGGAGAAGGTCTGGATCACAATCTCCGTTCCAGTTCATCCCAAAGGTGCTGGATGGGGTTGAGGTCCGGGCTCTGTGTGGCCAGTCAAGTTCTTCCACACTGAACTCCTCCAGCATGTCTTTATGGAGCTGTTCTGTGCTCTGGGACACAGTCCTGCTGGAATAGAAAAGGTTCTTCCCCAAACTGGGTCCAGAGATGGAAGCACCGCGCTGTCCAGACTGTCTCCTGAAGCATCAAGATTGTCCTTCACAGGAAGGTGGTCACCTGAATGATTAAGAGGTTTGTCCCAGTTCTGTTTGTCCATATAGTATATGTAGTGATTTAAGTCTCTGGATTTAGTGTCGTATTGAAGTAATGAAACCACGTTTACATAAGAAAACAGAAATATAGCTTTCACCCTAAATGCTTACGGACTGGACTTACAACTATAGATCGAATATTAAAGCACATTATGTGCTTTTCTCTGGCCAGTTGTACTGTAGTATACCAGTGATTTTACATTAAGTGCAGCTGGTGGCATAGTTGTTAGGGAGTTGCCCCTGTGATCAGAAGGTTGTGGGTTTGAATCCCAGGACTGCCAGTGGCAAAATGTTTTCTAACCGCTCCAGTTACAAGAAATTAAACAAAGACTGTTTTAATGTTCAGCTATTCTTCATTAGTAAGCAAAGGTATTGTCTAATTTGATATAATTTACATTACATCTAGTTACTCAATTACTGTCATATGTTCAGACTACAGTACATTTCAGCATTGCGACTGCCATCTGTTCCTTAGTGACTATATGGTTTGTTACACCGTTACATTGAGCAATTCACAGATCACATATAATAAACAGCACAAAAATGACACCTTATGATTATTTTTGAGATACTACAACAAAGAACTACATACATTTTATATTATTACTATTGAAGGTTTGAGAAATACTTCTTTAAACAAAGTGCATTAGTCAACCACTTCACTATTCTGACCACAAGATGGGGCTACAGTCTTCCCACAATTTGGATTGAAGTGTTTTTCTTTAAATTTTTCATACGTTTTCTACATCATTTACTAAATGTGAACAAATTATGTACAGAACATTCCAGAAAAACGAAAGAAAGAAGCCAAGATCATACAAAGAGGGGTTTAATAGAGCTATTTAAACAAAACCCGACAAAGCGTAGTGGGCACCTGATCAACAACAGCCTGCAGGTATTTTCACTCAGTGCTAAACATTTTTTACCTTCATAGACCTTATTTAGAAAGTTGAGTTATTTTTTCCCCCATTTACACGAATTTAAGCTTAACGGCTTCATTTATCTAGTTAGAAAAAAGCAGTTAAAAACACCTGTATATACACAAATACATATTTACATGTCTTTTTATTAAACAATGTTACTTAACGTACTATTAAAATGTTTTAACAAGAGGGAGGTCCATGTTCTAAGAACATGGTATGATGCTGCCCCTCTATTTAACTGAAAATATCAAGACTTTTGTCCCTGAATGTAAAAAAAAAAAAAAAAAGGCATAAAATATACCATCAGACCAGGAGAAGAATACAAAACCCAGACAATTTTCACGTGTAGAATACTTTCAAATTCATGCAGTTCCATATGGAGAAAGAAAATTCCAGGTATCAAAAACATGTCGAACAGTTATGAATGTGAAAGAATAGGACTGAAGAAAATTAGGATGTGATTTCAGTATCAGTGGACTTCTCTGTATCTTTTGAGGCCTCAGCCTTTTCTTTTCTCTCCTCCCTTCTGTCTTTACTCTTGCTCCTCTCCCTCCGGTCTCTGTCCTTGTCTCTGTCTCTGTCTCGGTCCCGATCTCTGTCCCTTTCCCGCCTGTCTCTGTCTTTTCCACGGTCTCGTTCACGGCTCCGGGAGCGATCTCGTCTTTTGTCTCTACTGTCGCGATCTCGCTCGCGATCTCGGTCCCGGTCTCTCTCCCTCTCTCTGTTCTTTGCTCTGTCTCTGTCGTGGTCTTTCCGGTCTGACTCTCTCTCTCTGCCACGGTCTCGATCCCGTTCTCGGTCCCGATCCCGTCGTTTATCTCCGTCTCCTTCTCTATGGCGATCAGCATCTCTCCCTCTACTGCGATCCCTTTCCCTGCTGCGGTCTTTCTCTCGATCTCTTTCTCTGCTGCGATCTCGATCCCTGTCTCGGTCTCTGTCCCTGTCCCTGTCCCTGTCCCTACTGCGTTCTTGATCTCTGTCTCGGTCCCTGCTGCGGTCTCTTTCACGGTCTCGGTCCCTGGCGCGATCCCATTCACGATCTCTGTTCCAGCCCCAAGACCTGCCCCCGTGTGGCGCGTCCCGATCTCGGTCTCTCCTCCGATCCTCTGATAAATCTCGTTGCCTCTCTTCAGACACCCTTGATGGTCCATCACGATCACGGGGGCCACTATCGAACCTACTTGACCTTTCTTGAGGTTCAGAACCCTCTTTAGTCGAGCTGCTGCGTCTCCTCATTTCAGGGGAGTGTCTTCTCCAGTGGTCATCACGATGGGATTCCGGGCTGTGTCCTCCCATGCGGCCTTGCATTGTGAGGGGACCTTCAGGAGGAGTAGGTAAAAGTGGCCCCCGTACAGGTCTAATGTCATTTGGATGGTCATCGAAGTGGTAGCGTGATGACTGACCACCCGCATCACTTTCAGAGTAGTGTCCAGGTGGAGGACATCGTGGTCCTCCAAACTGCTGTGGAGCCGGTCCCCTTTGCCTTTCTAAGTCCTGGGTTAATCCTCCTCTTGGTTCTTCAAACGATGCTCTATGCGGAGGTGAGCCACGGAACTGGCTTGGTGGAGGGAATCTGTGCCCTGACATATCCCCTAAACCAGGTCCTCTTCGTCCATCAAAGTGGTTTGGTGGAGGTCCCCTAAAACCAGTACCATGTGGGGGACCTTGACTCTCCCTGTAAGAGTGAGAGGGTGTTTGAGCCTGGGGCTGGTCAATCCCCTGTTGGAAGGAGGTTCCACCTTCACTGCCTTCATACGGATCACCAGGCCCTCTTGGGATGTTAGGTGGTGGTCCATGCTCCCCAATATTGTGCAGTGGAAGTGGGCCTCGTGGGCCAGGGAAGTGAGATGGTGGTGGCGCTCTGCTATCAAAGTGGCCAGGAATAGGATTTGTAAATGGTGGGGGAAGACCTCTGGGTCCCGTGAAGTTGAAAGGTGGTGGGGGCCCATTAAATCTTTGTCCATCAAATGTCGGGGGAAGTGGGCCAGAGGGTATAGGACCAGGAGGTGGGCCACGAGGGCCCAAGTGAGACTGAGGGGGGATATTACTATTGAACATCTGAGGGGGAGGCCCTCTCTGACCTAATGGAGGTATTGGTGGAAGGGGGCCCCTAGGTGTAATAATTGGTGGGGGTGGTCCTCTTGATGCATCAAACTGTGGACTGTTTCCCCACTGATTCTGATATGGTGGATAGGGTGCAGGTGGTGGGTACTGGGGCATGTCAGTTTCTCCATGACTTGGAGGTGGGCCTTGCATTGGTAGGGGCATCTGCATGGGAGGAGGACCCTGCATTGGAGGTGGCCCCTGCATTGGAGGAGGAATATGCATGGGTGGTGGAACAGACATTGGTGGTGGACCAAGCATGGGTGGAGGTACAACTAGTGGTGGAAAAGACATTGGAGGTGGAAGGTCTGGGTTTCGGAATTCATTTTGAGGATTTGGCGTCATGTGCGGCATATGGGAACTGTGCGAATCCATATATGACGAACTCACTTGAGTATCATCTTGCGACACTCCAACTGAAGTCAACGGAGTGCTGATTGTTGAGATGTTATAATATGCTGTTGCCGCAGGGGCCACAGGCTCTTCAGCAGCTGGGACGGGTTCTGGTTTTAAAATGCTGGCAGAATTTGGCCAAATCTCTTCAAAACTCTTATTTTCAGATTCAATAACCGTATCCTTCTCTTCAGGTTTTGGTTCAGGTTGAGGATCAGTTTCATGATCCATATAACTATCTACCAACTCAGGATCTATCTTCTCTCCTAAGAGTGGGATGGAAATTTCTGTCCTGTCTACATCTACCAGGAAAGGTACCTCTTCACTTTTGGCTTCTTCTGGCTCAGATGTGTCTAGCTGAGTAACAGCAGGGTGCGACGGCACAGATTCCACTTTGTCCTCACTTTCTGCTGCTGCCGATTCTGTGCATGCAGAAGGTTCTGCTGTTGCATCCGCAGAGGAATGCTGCAAAGGAGGAGTGTCTGTGACTTTAGGCTGCTGTGATTTTAATGTGTCTAGGATTACAGCAAAGTCAAGGGATGATTTATCTGTAATTGTAGTAGTTTCAGCAGCAGTGGCTACAGCAGCAGAAGCAGTAGAATCACCATCATCTTCAGCAACAGCAGCAGGAGGAGGAGTAGTAGTACTAGTAGTGATAACAGTAGAAGCGGCATCAGATGACTCCTCCTTTTCTCCAGGGTCAGAGGTTAGTCTCCGAGTAGCAGCCACCTGTCTCGGATCTCTGCTCTGTCTCGGATCCCTCCTCTGATTAATAACTGGGTTAGCTGAGCTTTTTGAAGCGATCTCCTCAACTTTCTTACCTAGCTGAAGCATCGGGCCGCTGGCTAGAAGAGATTTAGCAGACTGGGAGATCAAAGCATCAGGTAGTTGCTGGTGCTGTGATTCCCCATGCTCCTCTTGTTGCTTCTTGGAACCTGGTTCAACTTTAACGTCCTCAAAAATTGAGTCATCTTCAGGGTCATAAGCAATATCGTCCACTACACCGGTCGTGCCGTCTGGCTGCTTCATGGCTGAAGGTACCGTGGGATCACAAGGCTTATCAGTACGATAGCCAACACTAGGATCATATTCTTCCTCAGGGTCATAAGGTCTATCATCCTCTTCCTCATCTACCTTCTTCCCTTTGCTAATCCCAAACTGTTGGACTATGGGATCGAGCAGAGGCACTGAAACATCTGAACTCTGGTCTGAAGGTGACTGAGAAGCTTCTGAATCCTGCTTTTTCTTGCCAAACAGTGTCTTCAGAATAGTCTGAAGTGGGGATGCAGTTGCGGCAGGTAGTGACGAAGCAGTCGATGGGGAATTACTACCTGTACTTGCAGTGACTCCAGGTGCCTTAACAGAAGATAAAATGGAAAACACAGCTGCAGTTCCAAGTGGACCCAACGATGGCTCTGAGCTGCTAAGAGGAGGTGGAGTTCCCGGAGGCGTCGTACTGACAGATTCCAAACTGGTTCGCACCGCTTTGTCAGTTTTGCTAACAGGGGTAGGTTTTGGGAGACCAGTCTCCTCGTCGCGTTGAGTTTTGGAACGTTTTTCCTCACTCTCTAGAGGACCTGCAGCACGTTTCTTGTCCTTCTGACAAATCAAAAGCCCAAGGAGGAGATTGGGACGAGCCGGCTCCAGCCCTGCAAATAAAACAAAATATCACCAGTTAGTCAACAATCTGTACATTAACACTAAGCATTCAGATAACACTCTATTAGTATCTCAGTTTGTCTAAAAGGCATGACCAAAAGTCATACATATGTCCACACTAACATCTACATCAATAAATTGGACATAAATGATCTCTTCAATTTGACGTGACCCCGTTATATCTGGCCATTGCTACCAAGAAGATATTCATGTGTAATTTTAAATTCATGATGATGAGCAGGCAACCGAGCAAATACAGCCTTGGCTTACAGAGGACTTGTAGCAAAGGTGACACTGAAATTAAGGATTTTTAAAAAATCATGCTAGTAAATCATTCATATTTTAGTCAGTAGTTTATTAACATCTGCAGGATGATGGGCGGTCTCTTCTGGACAGGAACAGGACGCAGGACCAAGACTTGATTATTGGCAGGCTAATACTTCTCAGGAGGTACTTTTTCTCCTCTTTCCCTTCCTATATGTTGCAGATGATTTATCATGGTCTATTGGTCTTATGGGCAGATCCAACAGCGCACAGTATCTGGGTTAGGTCTGTTCACCAAAATTAGACTTTCTTTACCACTGTTCTTGACAATGGATTATAGCATAACCACTTCTATTTTTGAAATCTCCACTGAATAATGAATAATAATTATTACAAAGGAAGGAGAAACTAAGAAACAATGTTGAGACACATGTCTACCGATTTTGGAAGCATTTGTTTTATTAGAATTATTAACATGATTTACAAACAGGAAACATTGCATGTACAAGAAATAGTGTACATCAGAATAATAACACAAACACAAAGGAAATCAACCATTTTATGGAACAAACTTATTTCAAAAGCAATTTCCTCCAGGATCAATAAAGATTTCTGATTCCGATTTCATAAACAAGTCAAATAGATCATACTCATACTTACCTGAAGGCACTTTTTCCCCACTCTATGTGAATAACAGCAGGGACAGCTAGGATGATCCTCAATTAAATGAGGATACAAGCATTTTTAAACTTCCTTGTTCTTACCTGGCCCATCAAAGGGTAAGAGTTTTGCAGGCAGTGGGTCCTTTGAACTCAGTGGGATGAGGTACAGGTCCTTGATACGCTTGTTGCTGTTCGCCACCACACCGAAACGCTTGCGGCTGCTGAAATAAGAAAACAGGGACACATACGCAACCTCCTCCTCTTCAGTTGCTGGATGAAAACGGATCAGACACAGCTCCTGAAAACCAGCACAACACAGACATTCACAAAGATGTGAGACTACTCAAAGCACAATCTGCAATCATTAGTGTAGGAACTGTAAGGTTTTAAGTTAGGTCTCATACTTTTGATAATGAAGTCTTCAATTTGCCAACATAGTCCCAAACTGTGTGGGGAGAAATTCTACCACCAATGTGAATGGTATCAGGCAAGTCCTGCGAAAGAAGAAGAAATAGGTGCTTCAGCATGTAATCTTAATAAATCAAGCTCAGTGACTTCAAACCATAGTATATATCTGTGCTCTCTGACTAATATATATATATATATATATCTACATATATCTATATATATATCTATATATCTATATCTATATATATATTCTGGAGAGAACAAACCTCTTTGAGATGCTCAAAGGACCCGGAAACCATGTAGGCCTTTGTGACGAACTTGGCAACTGTGTGCATGTTAATGAACCCTTTCCACAACATCTCCTGCCCTGACAGGAACAGAGCTGTCTCTCCTTCTGGAGGGGGCTCTGACGTGCTGCAGATACAAAAACACTTATTACTGAAATATATTACCTTCTGCATCACTGACTTATGCACCTTTGTGATTACAATTAGTAGCTTTGCTTTGAAAACATGCTTCCAAGCACTCAAGAAGCAAAATTTAGCAATTACACACAGTAATTATGGCACATAATTTCATATTTTACTACTTAAAAAAGACTAACAATAAATCTATACGTTTATTGCTTGAATTCACTCGCCTCCAGAACGTACTGGCAAAGCAAACGGTCAGTGAATTTGTATCATGTGAATACATTCCCAACTTCTTTGTATATGGGAACTGTGCTGAAGTGTGTTCAGTTTCAACAAAGAAAAGCCTTTAAACTTGCATACAAACGTGAGGTAAAACAGATTAATGAAGTCTATGCTGAAATATACCGTACCTGGAGGTGCTGGCCCCGTAGTGCCGAGTGTCTGAGGAGGAGATGGGCTTTGGGATTGTGGGTTTCGGTACAGACACCGGAGCTGGAGGCGGCATCGGCAACGCCCCCTTCACCTCCACCACAGGAGGTTCAACGGACACAGGTGCCAAAGACAAGCCGCCTGCTGCGCCTGCAAGAGTCCCAACATCAGGACCAGCCTGAGACAGAGGTGCAGAAGACCGGTGACCGGCGGTACGAGGGTCACGTCGGGTTATTGTGACCGAGGAGACTGCAGGGGTGGCCACAGGAGTCTGACCAACAGGCAACATGCTGCTTGCATCCTCAATGATATTCTGCTGATGCACCACAGGGGCTTCGCTGCTCGAGTACGAGGCCGTGGACGGGTCTTGTCCTGCAGTCAGCTTGGACGGCCGCTGCTCTGCCTTAGGCTTTTCAGTAACATCTTGTTTTTTAGGGACAGAAATTTTAGGCTTTTTAGCTGCTGGCTCGTCATCAGCAGGCCTCTGACCTGGAGAGGTGCAGCAACGTTATATGTTAAGTACAAATGTAGGAGTGGTCTGGTTTATGCAGACAATATCTGTCCAAGTGAAGGTTCTACCTGTGCAAATCTTGCAGTTGAGATCAAACAGGTGAGCCCTGTGTTCTGATGTGGTGTCTTTCAGCATACTGCCCAAGATGTCCGGCACTGCGCTGCTCCTTCCTGGCAGGCCGGAGTCCTGGGCTGCTGCTGCTGCAGGGGGGTTTGATTCCTGATGGTCCTACAATTAGAAAAGCAGATCCCCAAAGTCACCCCACAAGGGTCTTGTCGAATTGTTGATATTTTTCTTTTCACAAAAAAAAAAAAAAAAAAAAAAAAAAAAAGAGCCCAAAAGGTGCAAGACCAGCAGAGTTAAACACAGTGCAGCAGTTAAAGGATGAACAGTCGAAACATTGCAGCCATTTAAGATTGCGGTTTCTTTAAGGTATCACTTTTAAAAGTCTACTGGATACCTTAGATACAGACTGGGATGCCTTAGGAAACTGAAATGTGAGAAAAGTTAGAAGAGAAAAGGCCAAAGCCTGTGAAATGGAAAGAGACAGCTACCACTTACTGCCAGAGAAGCCAAGCAGGGAGATTGGGAAGTAGCAGAGATACATACATCGCCATCAGACATGGAAGGAGCTTCTTCCATGTCCACATCAGGAGGAGCTCCCTCTCCTGGCTTCGATCCAGCTTTGTGCTGTCCTGCATGGGATCGTCCACCAACATCGGAAGCCTTAAAATAGAATTTACGAAATTTTTAAAATATAACATTAATTTACATAAAATAAAACGGTATGAAGAGTCAGACCCCAGTCCTGGTGGGCCTCAACCTAGCTTGGCTTTGTTAAAGTCTGATGAACAGTATCTTAGCAAATGAACAGTAATTTAGTAATACTTGAGGGAAAGTACTGGCAGCATCACCTCAGAGGTTTCACTTTTCCTCCAGTCTGAAATTTCTTTGGAGAGCAGCTCTTCGGGGCTCAGTCTGACCAGCCGAAAAGGACTGACCTCTCCACCAATCACGCGATAGAAGAGGCCCTGTTAAAACACACACCGACAAAAATAAAGAAATAAATATAAAAATTCAGACACAACCTCTAGCTAGAGATGACCTGAAAGACATTTAAACAAATGCATTTAATACTTGTTCATAGCTTATACCACGAGTCTTCAACCCTCGCCTTCCACGTTTAGCTGGAGGCCCCGAGGATGTAAAGATGACTGGCGTACTGACAGGACTGTTACTGACCTTATTTTTAGGGTCTTTCAGGTTGAACATCAGAGATCTGTATTTGTTCTTGTACTTGCTGTCTGTGTTCATATAAAGGTTGAACATCTCCTTCTCAATGCTGACGGCCAACCTTCCCACCTCGCTCTCAGACATGGAGAGATCGTCGCTGTCACTCACCCTAAGGAACAGCAGTTTATGATCAGTAATGCAATCAGTAATTTAACCTGATTTAAAGTGCTAGTTATACTATGCAGGACATACGATTATGCAGGCATTTAAAACGTTTCTTTTTTACTTTACTACAGTCAGCTTTAAGAAAGTGATAGTACAATGTAACAAGTGATCAATGATCCCTCACCTTTTGAACAGGATGTCAGTAAGTGAGCGGCGGATGTTGGATCTCATCTGATTGTTGGGGGGTGGCTGTGGAGGGGCAGCGGGAGCAACAGGCTGGGGAGGTTTGGAGGGGGCTTGGTGGCTCTGGAAGGTAGAAGTAGGCATCCTGGAGTTGGATGACGGTCCAGAGCCCATGGACTCCTTCGACCCACCCTGCGGCTGCTTTTTAGGGATGGTGAAGTTGCTCTTCGTCACACTCAGAGCTCCAGTGGCATGGAGGCGTGAGCCAGGTGGACCAGAGGATGAGAAAACCGGAATGGGAGGAGGAGGCGGCCCTGGTTTCTTGGATTTGGGCGTTTTGGTCTGGGGTGGTTGTTTTTTCGAGTCTTTGGCATTGCTAGCAGAGGCGGAACTCGCTTTGCCTTTGGATGCGGCTACAGGAGCAGGCTTGGCGGACTTCGAGCCGGGGGACTTCTTGCCTCCTTTTGGGCCTGCTGTCGTAACCTGGGGCTTCTTCTCAACAGGGACATCCTTTTTTTCTGGCTCAGACACTTCTGTACGTTGTTCCTCCTTTTCTTTCTGAGTACCTGCTAGACACACAAACGTACATGTAAAAAAAATAAAATCCCAACTAATACTAGTCTATCAATGTAACGTGCAACACACCTTTTGATTTAATTTACATGTTTTGATTTTTTGTGCCTTGCCTTGATTCTGTATTCTCTAGGTGAGAGACCCCCTCCCCCTGAGCTTGATGACCCATGATCTTATGAATGGGAACTAAAAGAAAACCATGAATCAATTAGATTAGAAGGAAAACAAATTTTATTTTTGATAACCAGCAGTCACAGAAAAATCAGCAAGTGTAGTTTCACTGCTTGAATTTGTTTACAGGAAGGAGATGCATGAACAGTTTGATGATTATAGACAAAACTTAAAGCACTAAATAATTCAAAATGATGAATTATATGCCATGCAGGAAATTTCATTTACTTTAGTTTAGTTTTAGTCTTTACCTTGAAGGGCCTGATGCTTCAAAATCAAAGGAATTCTGTCAGTATCGTGTTCCAGGGAAGACTGGAGGCCTAATTTTATAGCCATTTAAAAATATTACTCTGTATGTGCCACCTTCTGGACTGGCAAGAGCACAAACCCATCAGATAACCCTCTGCTACACAAGAGCTCTAAACTGTGGGGTAAAAGTGGGATTGGCTTATTTTAGACCAAACACTTTTGAAGAAAACACATACGATTTATATCAGGATTATATAGTCCAAGCATCCGCACCACACAGCTTTACAGGACACCGTCACTCTACAGGATGTAAAGAACATAGATGTTGTTCATGTCATCCATGGTCCATCAATCACTGGTCCAAATACAACCAGTTCATCCAGATCAAGCCGATTCACCTGCATTTATTACTTTAATGAGGAATATTGTTTTATTCCAAATGATCCACAATGCTTTCATCTACCACCCAGAGGAAATTCAGGTGCATCCATATGAAGCCCATTCAACTTTAAGAAACTTCCAAATAAAGCTAATGATTTCAGCTGACCTGGAACCATTGCCTGAAAAACCTTTCAATGAACTCTTCTGTTGACAAATCAGGCTTTCAGAACTTGTGTGCAGTCATCAAGCATTTTCATATTTTCATTGGCCATCCATGGACAAGTTTCTATTTAATAAATCAAACAATCAACCGATCAATCATGAGCTGAGCATATCTCTAACAGTTCCAACATTTAACTTAGAAGCGGCTACTAACTTTTCTTCTTGTGAAAAAAAAAGAAAAGAAACACAAGTACATGAAATCGCCTGCATGTTTTTGTGACCATGTTTGGGCATTTCCTGTGTGTTGCAGAAATGAGGGCAGTAGATTCTGCGTCCGGGTGCTGCTGTCTGGCAGTCTACCATCTTCCAGCTTTCATGTGTGGTCTTCACAGCTTCAGACTTCACACGCAGGGCGTCAAGATGTTTTCTCTGGACCACAGGTTGCATCGCACCCCCCTCTCTCAGGTCCGCAGGCAAACGTTACTGCAGGTATCTGTGGTGACGAGTCGCCGATTGTCTGGCAGTGGCCAAAGCAGGCTGAGGCCATTTTATCCAAAGCAATCCACAAAAGACTTCTCTCAAAATTGAAGCAAGGGGCATCAGAAAATTCTCTGAAATCATTTTATTTTGAAGTCACTTTTCTCCAAAGTGCATAAATGCAGGGCATGCAAGTCATAGGAATAAGAAAAACTATTAAAAAAAAGTATTGGTTCATTAGTCATGGTGTTAATAGCAAATACGCAGCGCTCTCAGTCAGTCCATGAGATGCTGCTCTGTTCTTAGTGAAAAATGGACGGGAGAAAAAAAAAAGACACCAAGACCTACCTGTTCAGGTGAGTGGCCAGCACTTCCATTCTTATGAAGAAACTACTCCTCGATCAGAGCAGTTGGAGATAAGACATTCTAACACACACACAATCAAATTCATACTCGCCACACATACTTGTAGACCCCAGGCAGAAAGTGTAGAAAATACATATCATGGCAAGGCACTCTTAAGTGAAGGTAACGTCAGACACTGAATCTTTTTGGGTGGTTTTCTCTGCACAGATTCAACCTAAACTTGAACTAAATCAAAAATATATCTGCCTTTCTGTAATCGGCAACTGAGGCATAACCAGTGCGCAGAAAACCGTCCTTTTAAATACTGTATTCAAATAAAGGCAGACTTTGCAATGCGAAGCATTAATACTCACCATTCCAGTTCTACTCACCTGTTCTCAAGCTCCAAGTAGTTTAATATAAATTATACCAGTATTGCAGAACTTAAACCAGAAGCATTATGCCTGCTTGCTACTAAAATAGCAAGTGATGCAATTACAAACTCCCAGCCTAACACATGCCTACATTGTGCAGGAACAAGTTTTTACCCAGACAAATCCTTATGAAGGTTTCAGATCAATTAACAGTGCAAAGCCTCATGATCTGGCAGCAACACCATTTCCCTCATTTGATCAGTTCTACACTCATGACATGGAAAAAATGTGGAAAACCTTCAAAGAGATACATACACGCTTTGTTTAACACAGTAGATATGGGTGTAGTCTTTTCTGGCGTTACTGCAATGTAATTATGGTCGCTGGACCAGGATGACATGGCTGGGGGTGGTGGATGTTCCTCAGCAAGTTCATCTTCATCATCGTCCTCTTCGTTTTCACGGCCCTCCGACTCAGACGACTCCTCTTCAGCTTTGCTGGACGATTCTGTGGACCTCCTGCTGCTCCTCCGCTCTGGGCCTGAACTCTTCTGATGAGATGGAAAGACATGAAGCCAAAACAGAAAAATATTACTACACTGTTTTTACCGACTGTAGGTTCTGGGATGATCAGTACATTCTTAAAATGTGTTCAGAACCCTTTACAAATTACACAGTTCAGAATCCTCCTGTAGGAGTTTCTGTGGGTTCTGTAGTGTTTTTCATGCTGATCTCAGATCTGTGTGTAGTGTCTCCTGCAGGTACAGTGTTTG
>JBBPDC010000135.1:16682319-16696887 GCA_037974485.1 Hemigrammopetersius urotaenia
TGGTGCTGCGCTTTAATAGAAACCGCATGCAGGTCTATTGCAGATCTAATATCACTCAGCATTCAGAAAGTAGATGTGACTGAAAAAACAGAGCAGATCTGAGATCAGCGTGAAACACTGGTTTAGAAAAGTGTGATGTGTTTTCTGATTATTTCAAAAAAAATTTTTTAGTTGACCCGTGTTATCAGACTGTTGGTGAAACCATCAATGGCCTGTGTGCAGGAGGCAGGATTTGGCTTGTATGTGCACATGGGTATACATTAGTCAGAAGAAGTGACACTATACCTGATATTTACCTGCCATTACTGCATGCATTAACACCTTCACAACCGATAAGTCATCACAACAGTACAGTTCATGCATTCAGACAGTGCTATTATGGGGCCCTTTCTGCCGTCACTATGTAACCGACTCTGGGGGCTGTGTGGAATACCTTGGTTGCTGACTTGGTTGTAGGTTTTTTCTGTACTTTAGTCTTGCCCTTCATCTCCTTGCCATCAGTCGTGATGGTCTTCATGGCGGCAGCAGCGTGTCTGAGGATGCAGTCGTTTCCGCAGTAGACGGAGTCGGGCAGAGCGTCCCTCTCGCAGCCAGGACCGATGCACTTCGGGAGAGTTGATTCCTCTGCAGTCATGACTACCTGCTGAAAACTCAGTGTGTAAGATCTACTGAGCTTCGCAGTTAAAACAGTAAGCAGGATCCACTGCGACTTCCAGACCCGATTCCAGAACAACAACAGCGCTTCTGTGCTACAATGCTTATGAATATTACCTGTGCTATTACTGCCCAAATCAGAAAGCCCTTTTCAGAACATCTCCTCTAACATTTTAAAGGAGAACTACTGTCCTGAAGCGTCCCACAGAAACTCTAACTGCCTCTACGCAAAGATCACAAACTGATCATTAAAGACGTCACTCAGCTTGCGGAGGCGTGGCACAGTCTTCTCCTTAATTTCACATGGAACCTCAGGAGACGTTTTTCCCCCAAACAGGACGCAGGGGCATGTGGGGTGGTTTTTTCAACCCTTTTTTGTAGTTTAAAATTGTTTTGTAAATCGACAAGTCTTCATAATACGTAATCGTCTTAAATTTCATTCAAGTATAACCCTTTTGTTTCAAAATACCTTCATTATCATCAAAAATGCATTTATTCAAGCGTGTCCAACCTTAAGGCTACTGGCGATTAACTGAAGATGCCCTTGTTTAATACTTAGTGTTTCTTCCACAACGGCTTCATTTATATTAAAGCATCAGTCGCATGCCTACCATAAAAAAAAAATTCACTACCATTTTAGAAAACAAGTGAAAATATAAAAACGAAAGTCAATTTAGTTGTCAAATAAATAAAAGTAACTCACTACTACTAACTTACTACTCTTAGAAACAGATGCTTCTGGTTGTTTCAGGCTGTAATTTAAAGCCGATTTGGTGTTTAGTACTTTTGCAACATCTCTGAAATGTGCACTAATACCTATTTATCATTTCACACAGCAAGGATGGGTTCACAGACTGAAAACGATTAACATTTCATTTGCGAACATCAAATGATAAATTATGTCAGCAATTAAAAGGTTAAGTATTTCCACATCTGTCTTAAAGCAATTTATCATGCCTTAAACATTAATACACTAAACTAACTATACCTGTGCAGGACCATATCTGAGAGAACACCACCTCAAAGAAAAGGAAACAAGAAAAAAAAAAAACACCATTAAAGTAACGATACCCTACAACAACCTACCGGCTGGAAAATCTTTATTTTCTTTTTGCCGCTCGGATTGGTGGCCTTCTCTATTCTGCCTTTAATGCCCATGTCTTCCCCCGGCTTGTCTTCTGTAGACGCAGCAGTGGAGGTCGATGGTGTGCTGGGCTGGCAGGCGGCCACAGAATTGGGCTCTGCTTTGCGAACAGCAATGCCGGGTCGTTTGCCATTTTCAGTCCCCACTGCAGAGGGAGAAGGCCTGGAGGTCTGAACTTTCTTGCCAGTGCAGTTGGGACAAACATAGTCCTCGCCGTTGCGCTCCATCAGACGTCCACGTGCCTCTGTAATACCTACGCAATCTCCGTGGAACCACTCCTCACAGCGGTCACAGCAAATCATGAACCTGAGTGCATGCCAAAGCTAAATTAAAACTACGACAATTTTGTTGAAGCTTTTACAGTCAACAAGTTTTATACAATTTATCTCCTGAACAGATTTTTCCAAATGGCACAGTTTCAATTCAAACAGCAAACGCCTTAAAAAATGAATTAAACTACAGATTATAGTGCATTAGATGGACAAAAATGATCAAATTAATTGACAAAAACCACTGACACAAATTACAGCATTTTCATACTGGACACTTACCTTTTATTGTGTTTCTGTCTGCAGATGCAATACAGCGCATTGGGGTCATAACCATCACTATCAGACTCACTGGAGGAAGACTCTTCTTCATCCTCCGCCTCTTTCTCCATGCGGAGCATCACTCCTGCTCGAGGCTTGGTTTCTCTCTTGGTGACCGACTCCTTACCCACAGCTTTAGCAGGACTTCTGGAAAGTCTTCTGTAGGAATGCTCCTCCGCGAGGTTATCCAAGTTCTCCTTTTCACTCTTCTCTTCATCTTGCTTTACAGCTTCCTGCTCTTCTTCCTTCACAGTCTCCTCCTTATAGTCCTCCTCTGTGCTGGTCTTTGGAGCTTCTTCTTGCGCGTCCTGCGCGGCTTCGCCACTGGCCTCCTCTTCATTTTCAGAGCTGCCGTCGTCGCTGACGGAGCCGCTGGGTCCTCCTTTGCGCTTGGCTGCCGCAGCCCTCCTTCCCTTGCCTCTAGCCTTCTTCGCAGGTGAAGGTACTTTGTTCTCCCCTGCTTTGGCCTCTGCATTCCCATCGAAGCTGGCTTCTGAGGCAGTCTCTGCGTCTGTTGGGGTCTGGGATGGTGGATCTCCACCTTCCAGGTGAGCGGGAGCGCTCCGTCTGCATGCTCCTCTTCCTCGCTTCACTGTTACCAGAAATTCTTCCAGCTTGTCTGTGCGTTTAGCCTGTCTGCCGCTGCGGCGCACAGGCGTGCCCTTGGCCTCAGGGCTCTCCACCGCCGCCTCTCCGGGCATGTCTCGTTTGGCGATGGTGGTCCGACGGAAGCCCCAAGTCTTCTTGAACTCGGCAGAAGCCTTGGCAGATTTTTCTGTGTCTTCTACTTTGTCTTCAGTGGCATTCCCTTGGTCTGTTTTCTCTTTTTCTTGCTCTGGACCAGCTGACGGAGCTGTGATCAAGGTAGGACAAAACACTTTAAAGGAACAGGCAGGACAGAATTCACTCTGAAATCATTGTAACATTCTAACAGTGACTTGATTATGACAATCAGAAAAAGAAATCTGAAAATTCATTAATTCAGGGGTTTGATTTGATGTGCCAAAACCCATAAATTCCCAGTTCAATAATAATAATAATCATCAAAATGCCAACCCCATTCCACATCCAGTGAAACAGTTCAAACCCCCCCGTTTGAAATCAATGACAGAACCAATAGCCACATTGGGAACTCCATTAGATATCCACTAAAACACTGCAAATCAATAAAGTGAGCTCTCAGTAAGTACAGCAGTCTAAGCTGCAAGTACCTTGTGAGCTGGCATCCAAGAGATCCAGGCTGGACTCAGGAGCTTGAGCTAGCTCAGGACTTACACTCTCCTCCATAGCTGATGGAGACACTCACTACTTTTCAAAACAGAATATCTACAGTTAAGAGAGAAGCACAACACATACAATGCAGATTTGAGCTTTCTGGTGCATTTCACCACCTCAGCTAAGGTAGTGGACGAAGTAATGAAATCTTTACAAGTCAAAATAAACATTATATATGTCGTATCACTCTGTCCTACTTAATTTTTATCTTACTTTTTTAAAAAATTATTAACAAAAATGTTGTCATCACTGGGATGTTAATAAAAAGGTGGTCAGACTCAAAATCTTCAGTGCAAGATTTCTATATATTAGAAATTATTCTCTTAATAAGATTTTTATATATATTTGGCTTTTTTTAATAGTGTGCCATCTTTTGTACTTTTGAGGTTAGATTACGTTTGTCAGTCAATTCTTAATTCCGAGACAATGCAATCAAATTAAACTGCAAAGCAAAGGGTTTAATACTGCTCATTCATACTGCACAAGAACACAGTAAACAGTCAATATTGGCCAAAATGACTTTAAAATCTAAAATATTCTAAGCAGTGGCTTTCAAGCAGGTCCTCATGGTCCCCCAGACAGTCCACACTTTTGCTCCATGTTCATATGTCCAGTTAGGTTGAATCTGAGCCACTGACTGTCTACAGGGTCCTGGTAACAGTGTGAGAAGCACAGTTCCATTACATGCGCAGTTTATCAAACATGAAAAGGCAGCGATAAGAACATCAATATGAAAATCATGTATCCATACGGTTATGGCTGCATCAGTATTCATAAAAAGATACCCTTTCACACTGCAAGCGTGAGTGAAACAGACACTGCAAAGTGTCTTATTTACAGCCTCCAGTACATGATATGGCGAAAATATTGAGAGCTTACACTTAAGTTGCTGTTAATACGCAGTAGCTGACGAAAGCGTTTTATTCTGGTCCCCTCCAAGAGGCGGATTCAGGGGCTAAAGTTCATTCGTTACTTTATCCATCGTCTGCGGTTGTGTATAATCCTCGTTAGTCACATACTGGAGTTAGTTCTTTCTCAGTCAGGGATTAGTCTGCTGTTGCCGGGAGCTGATTTGTATCCTGCTGTGATAATTTGGCGGCAGTTAAGTTGCGTGTTTGTCGTAGGGCTTCATGCTATAGCACTGCTACACACTAACTGGAGGACTGTGGTTACTGTGTTGCATGGGATTCGCCCCTAGTGATGGGTAAAATTAGGATTTTATCCCAATATACTTAAGGATATTCTCACTGAAATCACTCTCCAAGTTTGTGAACATAGAAAATAAAAACAGTTATTTTATTATTACTTTTATAATGTTTAGAGCAGTGGTTTCCAACCCCTTAGAGGCTCACTATATACAAGTGTGTGTATATATATATAAGAGTATAAGAACAAACACCAACAACCGTTGTTTATTTCTTGCAAATAAAAGTTTGTAATTAATCAATTTATTCGGTTTGTACGTCTACGTGGGTAGGAGTTGGGGTTGGGGGGGCCTGGCTTGTCTTGTCTTTGACACAGGCAAGGTGGGCTTCAAGGAAAAAAGGTTGGGAACCACTGGTTTAGAGAAACATTGAAATCGTTTCGAATTGCAAGTACAAGTTGACACGGCAGCTGGGAGTCCGGAAGCTCATCCGTACTGCAGTACTGCTCAGTCAGGAACAGATTTATAATTAGACAATTTAGCTCTGGTTCTCAATATCCATCTCTATCTGGAACACGTTAGTTAACATTTTGCTGTCCACTATATATTTGACAGCCACCAAATAAAAGAAGTCACACAATTAAAAGTGCAGCAAGTTTATGTTTCTGCTTCCCTGTGCAAAGCGTAGCACACCACAACAAACAGATTAAAGCTCTAGGAATGTCCACCTACATTATTCATGAATGAAACCTAATCACCTTCAACGATAAGAGCTAGGGCTGGGCGATTAATCGAAATCGACATTCAGAAGCTATAATCGATCAAATTTTTCCAGGTCGATTACTTTCCCTTTAAAAATAGATAGTAGATAGTGTGTGTGTGTGTGTGTTTCCTTCAGTTATTTTAAAATCAAGTAAAACACCCTTCATTCAAAAACCTCTCACCTGTAATATGTGAGAATATTTACTGTACAAAACTCGTTAGTGAACTATGAGGGCAAAAAAATTAATAAAATAATCGAGTTAAAATCTTCAATTAATCGAGATTTTGATTTTAGGCCAAATCGCCCAGCCCTAATAAGAGCAGATACAATCTCGTGCAATAATGTTCAACACTGAGTGACTGACCGCCCTCATTTCATATTTAATCATTTTGTAATAAATATACACACGTTTACACATATATACACATTCTATTTTTGTATTTTATTCAGTATTTCTTTCATAATTCGAACCCACATTTCTTTCATAAATCTAAGGTACATTTTGTTGTACCTGTTACAATGACAGATATTCTGGTTCTATGTTATTTACTACTCTTAATATTTACACCTTAAAATCTTAGTCAAAATAAACATTTTACTAAATGTTATCACTCTGTCCTTCTACCCTTTGAAAAATAATCTTATGAAAGAAAGGACAAAAGCAGGGCAAAAGCAACGGATAACTTTGAATTTGGCCAATTTGTCTGGAGATATTAGGACAGAATGTGAGGGAATTAAGATGACTGCACGTTGTATTCGATTGCTTCTGCAACGCCTACACCAACATCTCGCCGCATAATCTGTGCAAAACTGCCAGCTGCTCCTACCTTTAATAGTGATAGATTTATCCGTAGTAGTTGTTTGATTTTATAGAGGTCCATTAGTATTTACTGCACATCCCTAAATAAATTAGGGGGTTTCTTTATTTATATATTTTTATCTATGAAACATAACTCGAGAGTTGTGGTACATTTCCAGCAAGTGCGAAGCCTGACAGTCGAGGGAGTCTGAAGTTAGTCGCTTTATACAATCAATTCATATCCAACTGCTTTGAATTACACCCATTAACCTTATTACCTTACTTGGAGATCAGTCAGTTTAAAAAAAAAAGCAGAAAACACTGTACCTGTCTAGGTCTTTAAAGAACTGCTGAACAGTGAATGGTGTACGATTACAGCAGATCCTGATCTGTATACATCACAAAGAGAATCAGAGACAAAGAAAGAGAGAGACAGAGAGAAATTCATTAAACAACAAAACCTCCTGAGTGGTGCAAAAGGTCTAAGTGTTGGCCCAGTCGCCTTAAGACTACAGGTTCAATCCCCGGATGAGCTGAAGTTCTCCGTGTCAGAAGGGTATGAAGATTAAACTCTCAGGATATGATCGACCCAAACAGGGAGCAAACCTGACCCACCCAGTATCGCCAAAACTAGGTACAGCACCATAACGTTTTCCTTTAAAGTGGCTCTCAATGGCAGGATCCATCTCTGACCAACCGAAAGCAGCTCAGGAGGTGAGCGGTAAGGCAGATCATCCACTATACCACAGAGAATTAGTCCTAAGACACGAGTTTCCCTTTAACACCAGTATCCCCCAAACAAGCCCAGAACCTGCCTGAGACTGCAACGTAAATGTGGACGTCAAACGCCACGCACGCGAAGCTTTAATGTGTTACTAAGGACAACAGCAAGTAGAGAAGCTTCTGCTTTTTCTATTTTGCACAAAAAATATATTAACACTTTAGTTTTTATTTGGTTTCTATTTAAAGTACATCAATTCACAATTCTGCTATTATTTGTATATAATCCCCCAGTTTTAGGTGCATCAGGAGTCTCCGATTCAGTTTTACGCGGAAATCCCCACAATAACGCAGAAACTGCAAATATCCTCCACCCTTTTTTTGATTTTTGTGGCATTAAATATATTTTTCTGTGATGTTTTCACACAAGGGGACTCGGGGCAGGCTGTAGGCGACCTGGAAGCACTTTTTTCAAACTCCACACCAGTGTTGAGCCCTGCACTCCAAGCGTGATTTCTCCAGAGTGCGAGCACTCAAACACTTTCAAACTCCACAGTTCAGTAGATCTCCAGGAGACCTTTCCAACGAGTCCTTATTTATATTTTTAGCCCCAGTAGATCAGGAGTTATTTCCCGAAAAACTTTGAGTTGCAGATCTCGGCAAGGAATTTAAATTAAAAGAGGCGAATACGGGTTTACCTTTCCATTTTCTTTAAGGGTAATGCATTAAACCGAGTTTTAAATGAAATTAAAGTGTTCTGGGAATAGATTTGGGCTTTACACTATAAAAACAGGCATTTGTAGGCAAAACAATGCTGTTTTGTACTATACGTGTGTGCTCTTGGAACGCAACCCCTGCGAAAAGCGAGAGATTTCTTTGTTCATTTATTTATATATGTGTGTGTATA
The DNA here is from genome assembly GCA_037974485.1 of Hemigrammopetersius urotaenia. Taxonomy (NCBI): domain Eukaryota; kingdom Metazoa; phylum Chordata; class Actinopteri; order Characiformes; family Alestidae; genus Hemigrammopetersius; species Hemigrammopetersius urotaenia. The sequence continues at coordinate 16,690,316 of JBBPDC010000135.1, forward strand.
TGTATATACAAAGCTTTTTTAATTACACCATGATATAAATACCTCCCTGAATTCAGTACCAAGTTAGATTAGGCCTAGACAGATATCAGTACGCTAACAGACAAAACCAAATCTTCATTTAAACAACAAACATATTTAAGATGCAATTACAACTTTTTATTCTGCATACATTATATATACATTTTTTTTTAGCTTATACTAATGAAAAATTTTCAAATCATCCTCCCAAGGACCCCAAGTACAAAAATTTCAACCTCAAAATAGAATGTTTATGCATCCCGTGGTTTTACAAGCCATGCTACATGCGATCACTAGGACTCAAACAGTGGGTCAACAAGATACTGAACAGCATCATACAACTTGCCTCCTTTCTCAAATAACACTTACTTTAAGCTTAATTTGATCCAACTACGGACTTTCTGACATGAGGGGATGGAGGTTTTGTTTTCTCAGTGAGCTACACTACCATGGTCAGTTAAGCTGTTTCTAGGGGCAAGGCATGATCATTACAATAGCAGTTAACTACTACATTTAGTTCCTGTTATGCAACTAAATGTAAACGACTTCTTTTCTTTCTCATTATCCATCACATGTTTAACATGCACTGTGATCAGACGGGTTCCTCAATTTATTCACAACTCACTATTGCATTCGCTATAGAACTGAAAGTAAAATGAAGACACTTATTACTGAGAATTTAAACAGATGTGCAACGTGTTTGAAAGACTATGTAGGGCAACATTTCTATTATAGAAAATATTTTAACACTACTATGGTTGCCCCAAGTTACAGACATCCTAACTACACAAGACATCCTCAATACTGTTTTGAGGTCTAAACAGGATGCGTCTGTGATGCTTTTCCCTCAGGAATTACGATAAGATCATGAATTTAGACATAGTCATAGATACTGTCAAATTCAAAACTAACAAAAGTCGCCATGGTGGCTAAAACGTGACAAATGGACACTTTACATTTAAACAAATAAGATCTAGGACATTCCTCCAACACAGACTAAGGTCATGCTGTAAAAAAGTAGAAGTTTTTTCTGTGCTGTATTAAAAAGCACTAATCTCACAGAAGCATTGTGCATTTTCCGCAAAGCATGACAGATTTTTTTTTAAAAGGTGTTGATGCAGCAAGAAGGATAGTCAAGCGTTTCCACTCCACCTGGTGACAGTAAACATGGCGGCAGACAGAAACCGTTTGGAAGTGAGCGTAGACAGATGCTGCAGTGGTGGTCCCAGAGTTTCGGTGGGCGATGGGGAAGTGGGGAAGCAGCTTCCATCCTTATTCAACAGCCACTGACCACTCTGCCTGGCCTTTCTGAATTGTTTGTGTGACAGTCGTGCACAGCGGTCGGAAGACCATAATAATTGCTCAGCTTAGAGCTACTAAAGGATTACATCCCTCTAGCATACATGATCAGCTACATTGTATCCCATGCCCTGTGGTGAATGCATGTGACATCATACCCCCCCAACAATAGTAAAAACATTTGAACCAAACTACAAGCAGCAAATAGAGGCAAAAACAGAAGTCAGGAAACAATTTAGGCAATACCATCTAGTAAATATGTTTCGCTTTACTTACCTAGAGTTAAACAATAATACAATGAATCGTATCCTGTAACAGCCATCGTCTCCAATTAGATTCCTATTTGGAATTGTGAGGGTGACTGAACAGATGCTGGATATTTTCTATTACAGCCACAACTGCCCCATCTAAGACTACTTTAACGTGGCTAGGCAATCAAAAGATTGTGGGTTTGAATCCCAGGACTGCCAGAGGCACCATTGAGGTACAATCCCCACACACCGCTCTGTGGGTGCTGCGTTGCTGGCTGTCCATTGCTTCACTTGGTGAATGCGTTAAGCACAGAGAAAGAATTTCACATTGTTCACTGTGTGCTGTGTTGTGTTCACACATGCCTATAAGGGGCCACTTCACTTTTTACAGACTTATTTCATTAGAATTATGTACCACTACTGCAAGCATATCAGGAAAACAGAAAACAATTCTCCCTGGCTAAATCTGGGTAATGCTGCATGTAAAAAGCAATACAACACGCAATAAGCTTTAAACATGACCGTATATGTAAATATGCAAACAAATGTACAGGCACAAAAATATAAAGACATCACCAGTGTTGATGGTCCTTCCTTTCTGGTGTTTAGGTTGACTGTTCACACTGGAGCCACTTGACAAGCCGTAATTCAGCTGATGTTTATAAAAGTAGTGGTTCTGCCCGAAGGGACCATTTCACAAAGAGGCTGAAGACCTGGTTCTAGTACGAATTGTTTGTTCCTCCTTAAAAGATGCAGCAGTTGCTGCAGGTGTAGAGCTGGTGAAGAAGCAGCCAGGACCATTTTTTCCTTCCGCGCATATGGATAAATACATAATAAAACGACCCATTTAGTATTTCTTTCCCAGGTGCCTCGTTCAGTCCCGGGAGCGGTGGAGCTCGAGTTAGCCGGCTAAAGTTAGCATCCTGCGCCATTCCGATACGGACACTGACCTTTCCTGTTTTTTGTACGTTTGTTTGTTTTCGTTTACGCAAACCTTATCGCTACTAAGTAACCCGGACGGATAAAAGCACATTTCTACGCAAAAACAGGTCGAACACAAGTCATTACATATTTTACAAGGCAACGCCAGCGAGACCCGCACACACCCTCCACACCACACGACGCTAACTACACCACGAGGACAAAAGTATTGGGACGCCTGGACATTCCAACACGAACTGTAACGACACTGCTTTCAAATACATATACGTAAATATGCAGCTCTCGAAGTGCTTCCCACGAAATTTCTGTGGAAACTTTCTATGACAAAATGTGTGCCCATTCATTCTGAATGGCATTTATAAGGCCACCGGCGAGAAGCCCTGGCTCACAGTCTCCTTTTTAGTTCATCCTAAAGATGTAGGGTGTGATTGAGGTCAGGGCTCTGTGTGGGACACTCAAGTCCTACCATGTTTTTACGGACCTTGCATGCTGCACTTGCTTTCGTGCTGGAATAGAAAAGGACCTTCCACAAAGTTGGAAGCATGGCGTAGAGCATACTGCTAAAGCCCTTAAATGAAAGCCAGGGGCCACCTGAACTCAATAATTAAGAGGTGTCCCAATAATTCTGGCCAGGTAGTGTAGCTAGGGGTGGCTAAAACGGTCGAGTCTGAATTCACGACGTACTTTCGCCATATAAGCAACTTTGCTTCGGGTAAAATGACGGCAACGCATTTAAAACATCCAATAAAATGTTAAAAAAAAGCAAGGTTGCCTAAAGTTTCGAACCAATGTTTGGAGAGAAGCTAGTCAGAGATAGCAACGAGCGAACTAATCACCACGGCGATGTGAACAGTTCGATTAAATCCGACCTCGGGCTCAGAATGGGAATGCAGCGTGACAACACGGGAGATAATAATAAATAAATCTGCAACACAAGAATTATTCACTACTATGCAGTCAGTATGTGGTGTTTTTTCTCCAGGAGGAGGCGGAGGAGAACATGGAGGCCCTCGACCGCCATTTCTGGTAGCGAGGCTCCGGACTGGAGCTCGAGAATAGTTACAGAGGTGAGGAGGAAAAACACGAGATTATAAACGAGTTCTGCTTCATGCATCTGTCTCTCCGGGCAGTCTGCGATCAGAATGGCGCATACTCACTTGCGGATCCTTCGAGTGGGCAACGCGGTCAGCGCCACATCTTGTCCTCCATTTGCTCTTCTCTATCAGACAGCATTGCCTTTTCCAAGCCGCGCTACATCTGCACACAGCGCCCCCGCAGGACAGGGGAGGGAAGTACGCACGCACGCACGCACGCACGCACGCTACTCGGTTTAGGTTATTTAATTTAGGGCCACAGCAGAAAGACTGGTCAGGGTACCAATGCTAACCACTCGCGCTGTGCATGTCAATATCAGAACTGGATCACAGAGCATTGAAAGAAAAGTAAAGTGCATGAACAATGTGAAATTCTTTCCCTGCTTTTTACCCAAATGAAGCAGTGGACTGCCAGTGACACAACACCCGGAGAGCAGTGTGTGGGAATGGAACGGCAGAGCTGGACTGGCCATCGGGCATACCGGGCATTGCCTGATGGGCCCATGGTAAATTTGGGCTGACGCGGAACACCAGCCTGGTTGGCTCAAAATGCCCGGGCCGATTTTTTGTCCCAGTCCAGCCTTGCTGAAGGGTCCCTATATGGTGCCACCACCAGTCCTGGGATTTAAACCCATGGCCTTCTGATCAGAGGGGCAGCTGTCTAACCACAATGCCAACAGCTGCCCCAAAGAAAATTAAATGGCAGTGGTGCACGGACATCCACAAAGAGTCCTGGAATTCAAACCCACAACCTTCTGATCACAGAAGCAACTCGCTAACCACTAGCTGCTCTGAAGGGCTTATTCGTCTGGGGCTGCACAGCAGATAAACCAGTCAGAGTCCGCATGCTGATTCCTTTTAAGGATCAGAACTGTACCACAGAGCAGTGGAAGAGGGTGACCGGATTGGTGAACATGGCTTAATTCTATATATTACCTGGTGGCCTAGTGTCTAGGCAGGTGTCCCTACGATCAGAAAGGGTTTGAATCCCAGTACTGCTAGTAGAACCTCTGAAGCACCTCTTGAGTAAGGTACCGTCCCCACACACTGCTCCCCGGGCGCTGTGTTCCTGGCTGCACGTTGCTTCACTTGGTGAATGGGTTAAATGCAGAGGAAGAATGTTGTCTTGTTCACTCTGTGTGCTGTGGTGTGTTCATATATAAAGAATTAAACACTTTACACCCTTTATTTGTTTCAGGGCCAGCTTGCTGTTTTAGGGGTGGCCTGATTTGTGGACACACATCCTCCTGAATTTATTCATTTCAGGGCCGATTTCGTGGACATGGATTTGTGTCAGTCTATACTGCAGTGCCAGAATCCCTATTTTGACTCAACAAGCTTTAATATGGGTCTGACCCATAATGCTGCATTATGTAACCTGGATCAGATATTTTTGTTATTTTCAGAATCTTGTGGAAAGTCTTCCAAGAAGAGGGGAAGCTGTTATAGCTGGACCAACTCCATATTTTAGTGTGTGAAATGTAGTCGATGTTCTTACGGTCCTTGTCGGTGTAATGTTCAGGTGTCTCAATACTTTTGTCCACATAGTGTTTGATAGACTGTCATCCAGATTTAAGAATCAATCATTTTTGCCACATACCTAGTTATACAAGTACAACATGTAGTAAAATGAGCTCCTGAGCTGTGATACATTGTGTGTTTTGACACTTTTCTGTCATTAACGTTTTTCAGCAATTTGTGCCACAGAAGCTCTTCTGTGAGATCAGATCAGACAAACCAGAAAAACAATCAGTCTTCTATATACAGACTGAATTAACAGGAAAGTGAATGGTACGCTATAAAGCCAGAAGTGTGTAGATATCTAACCATCAGACCTATATGAGCTTGTTGGACATCTAATTACCAAGGCGTTAACAACGTGCCTATTGAGTCAAACCAGCATAGTGAGCTGGATGAGAGACCTGGCTCTTAATCAGCTTCCCAGTTCATCCCAGAGGTGGTCTCTTGGGTTGAGATCAAGGTTCTACACCAGATACTGAACTTTCTAAGCACTTCCTAAGTTAACTTTGGTGCTTAAGAGGTAGTTATACTACATTTCTTTGTGCACCATCTGAATGCAGTTCAGAACTCTGTAGTAAGAGATGCAATGGAAGCCAAGCAATTTATATGTGCTACATTTTTCAGCCTCCAATAGCCTGCATGGTTTACCTGTTGCTTTTAGACGCCTTCATTTGATTATAATGACACTTACAGTTGACTGGAGCAGGCGCTTCACAACACGATTTGTGACGGCACTAAACTCACTGAGCTCTTCAGTCCGATCCATCCTACTGCCAGTGTTTGTTTATGGGCATTTAAAGCTATGTGCTTGATTTAATACTCCTGTTAGCAAAGGGTGTGGCTGAACTCTTTATTTAAAGGGGGTGTCAACAAACTGTTAGGCATGTTTTTTATGACACAGTTGTGGCCTCAGTAGTTCTCTACGCTGTTGTGTGCTGGGCAGGGAGCAGCTCGGACAGAGACAGAAAAAGGCTTAACGAGCTCGTTAAGAGAGCTGGTTCTGTCCTGGGCTGCACAGTGGATACCATCGAGGAGGTGGCGGACAGAAGGATGCTAGTAAAACTGTCATCCATTATGGATAACTCTTCCCACCCTATGCACCACACTGTGGAGGCTCTGAGCAGCTCCTTCAGCACAAGACTGTTACACCCACAGTGCAAGAAGGAGCCATTCCTCCCCACAGCCATAAGACTTTACAATACATCACTGCAGTGATACACACACATGTTTGTGTATTCTGCTTGTTCTGCTGTTATGCAATTTTTCAAATTATGTGCAATTTTTCAGATTATCCACGTACATACACATACACACACACACACACACTTGTGTATATTGCTTATTCTGCTGTTGTGCAGTATTTTTGACCGTGTGCAATTCTTCTGATTATCCCCTTCCCTGTTCATCCACTTAACTTGCACTGTGTATCTGCTGTTTACCCATATCT
>JBBPDC010000135.1:16712504-16724140 GCA_037974485.1 Hemigrammopetersius urotaenia
CGGTGTGGTGGAGGAGAAGCAGCTGCAGGAGATCCGTAACGGAGGTGATGATCTGGAGAAGACTGGAGCTGTTTACGGCTATTTGCTGCAGCAGAACCAGGCGCTTCGGTGAACGAGGCACCGGGCCGCGGGTTACACAGAGGAGCAGCAAACGCTGAACTTTATACTGAATAACACCAGTTTACTACAGTACATTCTATTGGATTGAGTTTTTATACAATATTCGTTATTTATAAACACATTTTTCTGGAACGGATTAATGGCATTTCAGTTCATTTCAACAGGAAAAACTGATTTGACACACGAGTAATTCAAGTTACGAGCTCCAAAACTAAACGAATTAAACTCGTAAGTCCAGGCACCGCTGTACTTCCTTTGCCCATAAATGAGTTTTAAAGCTGTAAAGTGAGAGAAACTGTAATAGTGAAAGTGCCATTGACTCACAATGGCTAGGTGCAGTATTAGAATGAATGTGGCTGTTGCAGTTCTGCATTGCACTGAACAAGGACGCGAGACCAGCACTGAGTAACTGTGGCATTAGAACTAGGGCTTTAGTGTTGAGTTGGGTGAGCTGTACCTGATCTTTGCTGTTGTTGACAGCTCCTGGTTTCTTCTTCTTTTTGACAGGGCTGGGGGAGGCCTCTGAGGCCGAGTGTCCATTAGAGGAGTGAGGTGGGCTGGGAGCTTTACGCTTGGTGGAGGTTCGCTCTGCTGATGCCGATTCAGACACTACACAACGTAAACAAACAATGAGCAAGATCAAAAAGTATACGATACTTACTGACAGACCCATAACAGTTATTTTAGTCAGTTTAAAGCCATCATTCACCCAATAAATCCGATTCACCCAAATGAAGACATTTACATTTACAGCATTTATCAGATGCTTTTATCCAAAGCGACTTCCATTCTCTACCTACAGGGGGCAGTCTCTCCCTGGAGCAACTCGGGGTTAAGGGTCTTGCTCAGGGACCCAGTGGTGGTGCTGAAGGTAGGATTCGAACCCATGACCTCTTGTTCCGGAGGCAAGTATCCTACCCACTGAGCTACCTCCACCCCAAAACTTCGTTATAAAGCCAAATGTTGTAGATAGCCATTTTAGAATCAGCCCCTCCATGCCTGACTTGTTCATCTTCAGTCCTAATGTAGAGTTCCAGTTCAGCAGTGTTCTAACTGCATGGTTAATCAATTAACAAATCAATTAATAATCAAACCACACATGAGCTGTTTCTATAAGTATCTATAGACAAAGTATTGGCAAACAGTATTACTTTTATTGGGTATCCCCCAAAAAACAGAGCACATAATAAATAACATAATAATGAAGAATAAGGTTCTAGTTTGTGAAGAACTGTATACAGGATCTTAGTGTTTAGGTGTTTAACACCTCAATACAAAACTACTTCCTATATAAAGTGTTGTAAACAAGTCTTGCTTGATTGCATTCGGGGTGTAAATATTTTCACTGGTTTCACCTTTGGATCGTGTGGCGATCTCCATCCCTTCACTCACATCTGACTCCGCCTTCACTTCCTCTTCAGCCAAACTGCCACACACCAGAGAGAACATGCTTATTATAACGACCCTTTAAAGCATCGTGAATTATTAGCTGTATTTATAAAATATCACCGGGGAACACATTTTTATAAAAGCTTAACAGCGATTTTTGATGTTTCTTAGTCAAGTTTTGCACTGATTCAGAAAATCACATCAGTTTTTTCCTCCCTTCAGTGGTTCTAGAGATAAACTAAACTCTCAGTACATTTTTCATTATAAGGTTGTAATACTGCTATTATTTTCATATTAGTCTCAGTGATGCGTGTCAACCCCGTTATCTACATGTACAACAAACAAACACCAGAATAATCTGCAGAAAGTTATCAGCAGAACAAAGGAGCGTCAGTCAAGCGACGAGTTTAGTTTGTTCTAAAAATGACGTTCCTAACTAAACCCTTGAAGCTCCATGAAAATAAACGTTAGCACCGAAATCAGCTCCGAGATTCTAGAAGAAACAGCACATTTACCAGATGCTTTTTTAATCCAAAAAAACTTTCATTCCCTACCTACAGGGGGCAGTCTCTCCCTGGAGCAACTTGGGGTTAAGGGTTTTGCTCAGGGACCCAGTGGTGGAGCTGAAGGTAGGATTCAAACCTGTGACCTCTTGGTCCAGAGGCAAGTATCCTACCCACTGAGCTACCTCCACCCTCATGGAGAAACTTTTTTAAATCTTTAAAAAGCAGAAAAGTGGCTTTGCTTGTATATTAACTTGGTAAATAATTAGTAAGGAACGTGAACTGAGTGTGGATCCTTCCCACAGGTGGCTGCGGTCTCGCTTGGCTGAGATTCAACCTGGTCAAGACATGCTTAGTGTTCTCCTCTAAGCGTGTTGAGATCCTTGCCAATGCTTCAGGGCTATTCGATTAACACACGAATGAGGAGTGGGTGCACTGACCTTTGCCCTTCAAATATCTACCCTTTACTCACTACAGCCAAGGCAGTGTAACCCACAACAGGTTCTGTTTTCGGTTTGATGTCGCCACACCAAGCCTGTGGCTAAATGTTCACTAACTAGGACACTTTCCTAAACCCAGTCTCAGATTAGAGCAGTGCCCTGTTGTAGACTCATTGAGAAATTTCAATTGACCCGTTGAGGAAGTAGGGGAATGGGGTGGGGGTGGTGGGGTGGGAGCAGTCAAGACGTCTCATTGAATTTGTTGTCTCCGGTTTATTATTTCCTCGGCTTTGACTGTGGAAGAGAGAGAGAAGTTTCTGAGTGAAAGAGCTCCTTTGACACGAGCTCATGGTTTCCCTTGGTGCCGTCGCAGGAGGCTTTTCACCGACCGAGAGGTTTGTAGTTTGTGCACAAGCACTACGAAGCGAGTCCTAGCGCAACAAAAACCAGAGAAAATCATCCACACTCAGAAAATCCCAACTGTCTCTCAGGAAGGAATGGTGGAGCCAGCCCTGATGCACCACAGAAAAGGGGGGTGGGGCTCAGATAATCATGTCCCTGAGAAATGTGGGGTCCACAACCTTCAGCTGAGCAAAATAAAGCACAGAAACGTCAACACTGCCATTGCAGTATGAGAGAGAGAGAGCAACAGTGGATATTAATGTGGGGTGGGGTTCAAAATTGCCTTCCCTCACTCCAGAACGCCACCAGAAAAATACAGTCTGATCACGAGGACAGCCGGGAAAACACAGGTGGTTTGTATGAAGCACTGAATCGATCCACAGGCAAAACGAAACCATGCGTTTCGTTACTTTGCTCATACTGGATGTCTGTAAGTCCATCACCAGACTCAGAGGTGGCCTTGCCCGTGATGTCATTAGTATGTTAATCCCACATACAGCAGAAAGGTTTCAGTCGTGTAAAGGTGTCCTCGTCTGTCACTCTGCAGGCTGAGAATGATTCCAAAATGACAGTCAGCCACTGCTGTGCTATTTATTCCCCCTCTGTCTCCTCCCTGTGCCCTGCTCCCTGCCACATATGCCCACCGTTCTTCTCCATCAAGAAAACAGCCATTTGCTATCAAAGAAAATAAATCAGTTGCAAGATCCTGATGTGACTCAGAGAGGCTAATGGTCAAAAGCCATCATCCCGTCACAATTAAAAAGGTGGTCTTAGATCGGCAAAGGGTGTATTTCAGCCAAATCTGGAAAAAAATATCCTCATATTCCGGGCTTTGCCTTCCAAGGAAAGGTCTTTTGGTCTGACTCTGGCTCTGTCTCTCCCCTCGCTGCACCTTTAGGGGAGAAAATGAAAGCACAGAGACAGGACAACATCTGCAGAGGCTGTGCACTTGCCATCTTGGCCTCCTCCTCTATCCTCTTCAACCCTGCATGCACCATCTATCCTCAGCAACAGCCATTTCCTTTTATGCAATCGATATCACCGCTGGCACAAATCCCTTCATACAGCAAGGCAGCACAATACATGTACAGTCATTTATAGCTCAGACTGCAGAACACACTGACATTGCAATAAAGTTCAATGTAAAACAATTGATACATAATAACAGCATACCTTATTTTTCTTTACGTGCACAGTACACAGATTCTTCAGGCAGGGCCCTTGTTTAATATCTTTTTTTTTTTTGTAATAGCTGTAAGGAATGAGACAAAGATGGGTGCAGAATTTTCCAGAAGGGCCTTGCTCTCCCTGCTGCTCTCAGTGCGATTGTCAATCTTTAACCTCAGCTGTGGGCTGCCGATTGGTTTGAGAGCCACACGGAGGCGCGTGATTGGGCGGTGGATGCTGTGTGGCACACTGGCTCTCCCTGCTCCCCTCTCTCTGCTCTGATCCACTGCTGCAATGCAGGGAGGGCTGCTGCTGCCATCCACCATCAAAAATACACTCCGAACCACACTCCACTTCTCCCTGTGTGTATGTGCACAGGAACTGTGCTACTGCCATGCAACACGCACGGATCAGATTGCCTCCCATCTCTTTTTCCCCTCTCTCTCTCTCAGCCTCTCTCCCTCTCTCTCCCTCTCTCTCCCTCTCTAATGGTTAAGAGCAATCTCGGGCGTCCATTTTGTAGACGTAGTAAGCTTTCCGTGGCAACTGTGAGAACACAACCTTTGCCAGTACAGCAGCTCACAGGAATGCAGAGAGGGCCTTACACACACACACACACACACACACACACACACACACACACACACACAAGCATACAGAGAAAAAGGAAACCAAAAGGAAAATGTAACCTGTCTTACAGCAAACAGTTGCTCTTGGCAAATACCCTTCAGCTCTTCCTGCAGGATTATTTAACACGGATTATTTAATCACTCGGCCTATTATTCTCCCTAATATCATCTGTGGCTGTGTGCTGTATACTGTACAACACAATCACAAGCGAATATTGTAATGATCTACCTATTAAGGGCCTATTGTGTCTATTCCTAGTGTCACTGGGCTTTCATAATCCTATAAAAAAAGCTTAAAAAAGGGTTAGATTAACGATCGAATGCACGTGTTTCCAAATCAGTGATCGAAAGGTAAAGATACAACATACAAAACAAACACAACCTTTAATCAGGTGTGGTTGGGTGATCACCAGGATCAGAGAGCTTCAGACAGTGAAGGCAACTGAGAAACTGTCAGATCCGATTGACTCCAGTCTGGGGCTCCAGAGATTGTGAGGACATGTTTTTGAGTCTGCAGCTGAGAGAGTGAAAGAAAAGCTCTGTACGACATTTTGGCCTTCGAATAGTACGCAGCAAGGCTTGCAAGTATTTCAAGGGGATTCCCTGCTTTCTGTCTCCGCCAACAGCCAAGTCACTATAAACAAACCCTTACACGTAACAAGAGAGACTCATGTCAGTCCAAACACTTCTGATATAAAACATATGCTGTTAATGCACTGCAAATACTAAATAGGTGACTCTATAACACACACTCAGTGTGTTACTTCACCAATACATTGTAATACACCATATAAATACGCAGTAATGTGTAGTATATTACAGTCTGCTGCGGTGTTCTCCTCTCAGTGGCTGCCCAGTGTGTGTTTTCGAGGCAGTCCTTGGTCCTCGTGTGCAGTGCACAGGATAAGGCCGAAAAGAGAAGCTGTCTGAAATGGCTGCCAACTCTTACAAGAACCATGTTCTGACAAATAGGGGCTGCACCCAGCCTTAAGGCCCGAATCAATACCTCCGAAACTCTGGATTAAACCCAGAAACCCCTCAGGCTGAAATGACAGATACCATTATGACCCGTCTGTGTGCGGAATACTAAACTCTAATGTGTGGGCAAATGGTTTGGTCAGCAAAGCCAAAGCAAAATGTGCTACTTAAAAAAAAATAAATTAAAAAAAATCAGCATACAGTCAGCAGCGAAAGACACCAGTCAACAAACACAAGTCCAGACAATGCAAGACAGTCGATACTGCAGCTGAGTGCGGGTTTCCTTTTACAGCTCTGGCTGCTGCCTGACCCACAAGGCCTTCCATTTTGAGAGGGCTGGCCTGTGACTGCACTTCACACTACTGTGCTCCTCTCCCAGCCCTGCTCCCTGCAGCCTGAGCTACACTAGAGCTGAGAGAAGGTACAGAGGGCCACTTTTTATCATGCTCCTCTGTGTAGACTCACAGCCTAACCATGTGATCCAAAGGGCTCACAAACACAAGAGACAGCCCTTTTCCTGTCAGGATCCAGCTCTGCTGTGTTGGGACAGGATTTTTTTTTTTTTTTGTCCAGCACCCCTGAATAAGAACATTATTTCTGTGTTAAGACATTAGACAACATTGACAGTTATGCAAAAGAGGAAGTGAGACAATAGAAAATCAGGCTTACCTCTGTGGATGCATGGCTAAAAAAAGAGTTGTGGGAAATGTCAGTGCTTATTAAAACATGGAGGACAGCCCTCAGCCCTCTCTCTCTACAGAGAGCACAGCCTCGGCACTCCAAGCCAGCGAGCGGACATGCTGATAAAAGCCGAGCGCCGATTGGACGGCTCTCTCTGGCAGGATGGAAGGCAGCAGCTCATTGGCCGAAACGCTTCCTGACTGGGTGCCTTTTGTTCAGCACAGGCAGGCTGCAGCTCTGCTGAGGACAGAGGGAGCAGAGCTAGGCCTTAAACCACAAAACCCACATTTATGAAACCAAAACACATCCAGCGGACAACATACTTTCCTAAATTCCAACTGAAACGTGTGTCCTACTCAGTTCAAACCCGGGTGTTTAAAAAGCAAAACATGATTTCTCAGCACAGGCCCACAGCCCTCCTGCACAAAAAGGCACCATTGTGTTTATGGTCCCTCCTTCAGGTTAAACGGACCACTAAGTCCAGTACAAAAGAGTAGAGGGACAGAGAGCCGTCGGCTCAGTGCCTGCTCTCTGCATACTGCTTGAATTAGGTAGTATTTTGAAGGATTATATTTCAAGGACTGTCAATAACCTCAATAATTTGAGGACTGGCAATCGTGTGTGTGTGTGTGTGTGTGTGTGTCAGCAGGAGTGGTCGTTTTTTAATGGGAGGCCGTATAACACATTTATTTTTTAAAGCATACATTTAACTTTCCACACATTTCAACACGATCGACTCCAGATCTCTCCTCCCCAACACCATTGTTTTAGGAACAACATGCATTTTTTCTGCAGCCCACTATTAGCTGCCGTTAACTCCTAAAGGTTCGGCTCCTCAGAGTTCCCTCGGGTCGCCGAGTTTCCTTACACGTTAGTCGTTTTCCGTGAATGCGAAAGACATTTTTATTGTATAGGGTATTTAAAACCAAAGCGCCTAACAATGAATGATCCACCATCAGTTCTCTGTGTATTTCTGACAGCACTACGCACGGCTCAGCAGCCCCTAAAAGCCCACTGTCTGTTTAAGCCTGCATCTGAGAATGATCTCTGATGATGCCTGTCTGCTGTCGGCTAGTATCCTGTTTCTAAAGTCTTGGCCTTGCAACAGCGATGACATGATCGCCCCGTAGTTTAAGCCAGCCTGGAACATTCAGGAGTAACTGAGTAGCTGATCTTGCACGATATAAATGTAGGTGTGTGTCCATTCAATGCTTTAAAAGCAATCCAAGCCTCCTCATGTATGTTTACCTACAGGCCTTGGTTTACCATTCAAATAAACATTATATCCTCCTGAGAACCAAAGAAGAAGTGTCTTACAGTTTCTTTTTTGTGTAAATTACTGTCTATTTGGGCCTAAAAAATACCTTACAATTTAAATTTCTCTGAATATATTTTTTATTTTAATTTCCCAGCATGTCCACTGTAGAGGACAACGGGACGATCATGATCGTGTGAAAATAGAACTGAATTTAGAAAATTAAAACTGATATTATTCAAAACAATAAAAGTCTGTATCACTCTTCTGTTGTTTGTTGCTTGCAAGGACAACAAAACCTGTCTTTTAGTTCCACAGTGAATTATAAGTCCTAGAACCTCATCTGGATAGTTCAGCTGTGATAGTCCTGGTTTTATTTTTAGAGGAACATCTTGCATTCGGTGCTCCTCATGTATGTCTTGCCATTGCAGTCCTTGTTCCAGCATGCAAACCCTCACAGGAGCATCACTGGAAAGCCCAGGATCTCCCCTAGAGAACACTATAGGGCTTAATGTGGGTCTCCACATACTTAAAGAAGATACAGGTGGACAGAATGTCCCCTATAAAGGACAGAAATGAATGGGCCGGGTCTCAGGAGGATATATGTTTATATATAGATAAATACAGACACCCTGATAATGGTGCAAGCAGACGCATGACAGCCAACATATTCATTATCACTATGCAAGACACAGATCGGACCCCGGATCAGTTAAGGGAGAAGGTCCTGCGTTTGGGAAGCTTTGTTCAATTAACACTCTCTGGACATCCACACACCACATGGACTGATTACTTTGGCCTTATTTATTTTAATATTTAGTAGGAACGCCTAAAATATTACGCAATACCTGTGTTCTGTGTGATATTTGATCACGTTTACTGCGCCACCCAGCGGCCAAAGAGTGTAACACACACAACACATTCAATGGAATATTTTTTTAAACATTTATTTTACCTCAGTCTAAATGACTAATTAAAACATTTCCACTGTGAGGACTATCTGCACACAAGGTAAAGACAAACTGGTGCCGATTGAATGTGTGTAACCTTAGTGAGACGTATGCCCTATTAAAGAGTTCAGTGTGGACCTCAACCCCATCCAGCACCTTTGGGATGAACTGGAACGGAGATTGTGATCCAGTCCTTCTCGTCCAACATCCGGGTTTGACCTCATAAATGCTCTATAGAATAAATGGGCACAAATTCTCACAGAAACTCCAGAATCTTGTGCAAACCCTCCCGAGAAGGGTGGGAGCTGTCACTCCTGCAAAGGGGGACCAACTCTATATTAAATATATATTAAAGTCTCTGTATTTGAATAGAAATATCATTATAGTGTTGGTGTAATGGTCCGGCGTCCCAATAATTTTGTCCATGTAGTGTGAATAGATAGACTGAGCGATAGCTAGCTCGATAGTTGGTAGCCGTCAGTGATAGCAATTTAGCTATTCTAATGTAGCCCCCTTAATATTTGTATACTGTCCTTTAATTTTTTTTTTTTACAAACTGTGCACCGTTTGTAGGTCTATGAAAATACATAATTTACACTTACGTGGTGTTTGGGTTAGTATTAGTCCAACCGGGGACAGGCGTCCAGTAGCTAGGCCCTGATTCCTGTGGGTCTCTCACTACAACAGAAAGACAAAAACACCCCGTGTAAAACATAAAATACTGCAAATATTCATTATTTTACTGTAATACATTTTGAACAGCGTTAAAATGATTGTAAAGACACAATGCTGCTGTTGTATGTCCAGTAAAACTACAGTAAACTACACCATCATACAGAGTGGGTAATCTCTAAATACGCTCTGTATATTTAGTATAACTCTAGAGAACACATTAGCACATTCACAACATAACTAACTAAGGAACAGGGTAAGGGTTTTACTTCATTCAGTGATTCAGTGCTGTCTTTCATTATTATTATATTATTATCATTATTATGGTGTCTGTATTGTTTCTCAAATTAAACAGAAATTGAACTGTAAGCCCAGTCTATTCCTTTGTTGTTGTTGCTTTTTTTTAATTTTTATAAATCACATTAAACATTAACTACAAAAAAAAATTTATTTCATGATGATGTGCCTCTAAAACTGGGGGGAAAAAAGAAACGGATTACTTAAATTTACAATCTCTTCTCCTACACTGTACAAAAAACGGCTTTCTCGCCATAAAGACAATAAAATATGTACTTTCCAGAAAATACTAGAACGAGTAACAGGGACTAACAGAGGCTTTACACAATCAGACTTCTGTGACATACGACTTTAATGCCATTGCTTTCAAATCCATAAGAGTTTAATCTGGAGTTTAATCTGGAGTTTAATATGGATTTGGTCCCACTTTGCAGCTCTAACAGCTTCCACTCTTCTCCGAAGGCTTTCCACCAGATTCTGGAGTTTCTGTGTGAATGTGTCTCCATTCATTCTGTAGCATTTATGAGGTCAGACACTGATGTTGGGTGAGAAGGTCTGGATCACAATCTCCGATCCAGTTCATCCCAAAGGTGCTGGATCAAGTTTCAAGTTTTATTGTCATATACAGATAACAATGTAGCATGATTGCTGTAATGAAATTCTTAGGCTCGTGTTCCCCCAACTTTACATAAATATATAGAAGTATATATATATGGGAATGTAATGTATATGTAAAAAATTTGAAATAGGTGCAATATTTAGAAAATAGCGTGTTTAGCATTTACAGAATGGAAAGGTAATAATACAGTATTAATATTAATAGAATGTCTAGTGCAAAATGATGCCGTGAGGGTTTAAAGTGGCATTGTTTAAAGTGTCATTGTGAAGAGTCCAGTAGTTGTGCTGGATGGGGTTGAGGTCAGGGCTCTGTGTGGGTCACTCAAGTTCTTCCACACTGAACTCCTCCAGCATGTCTTTATGGAGCTGCTTTGTGCTCTGGGACACAGTCCTGCTGGAATAGAAAAGGTTCTTCTCCAAACTGGGTCCACAGAGTTGGTGCTGTCCAGAATGTCCTGGTCTGCTGGAGCATTAAGATTCTCCATCACTGGAAGTAAGTGGCCAAGCCATCACCCTGAAAACAGGTATGTCCCAATACTTTTGTCCATGTAGTATCCCTCACTGACTAAGTGGAGCATTTTGTATATTCACATAGTGTATTTTATTTACATACTTTACATTATGTTGTTCTTGTCTTTGTGTCTCTGTGCAGTTGTAGTATAGACAATTTTCTCCAAGATCAATAAAGTTTTCTGATTCTGAGAAAGATTCATAATTAAAGAATAGGATGAAATTAATGCATTTACATTTACAAATGTGCTTAATGATCATTTCCCATAGTGCTATTTACCTTAGTCTAACCACCATGGGGATATCAGGAGGAAGGTCATTGATTTTAAAGTGACTTCCAGAGTCCTATGATGCCTGAGTGTCCCACTGTGTCCATCTCTTGCCTTGCTGAGACCACTCTAACATGATGGTATGGACTCTATAGGCTTCATTTTATTATTAATATATTGGTTTTGTAATCTTACGGCTGTCAAAATATATGCTTTTAAACGTTTCAGATTATTCTGCCTCCCTGCTGATGGGAAAAAATCACCAAGTAAGTAAAAATACTTCCATATGTGACTTTCGGCTATGTTTTCATACCTCTGCAGTATAATATCACCTCTCTAACATAATTTTACTCACTGTTTCTCATCAATCCACTCTGTATAAACATCACAATGACTGAACTGTGCAGAAAAAAAATCAGTGCAATTCATCTTTAGATCAGTAGATATCCTACAGAATGTTTCGGCATAGAACTATAGAGTATATAATACTCATAGATGTGGTGCTGATCCAAACAAGCCACACTTATTTTCAGGGTGGTGTTGAGTGAGTCAGGTTTTACTAAACAATGTTCTCATATTGATAGAGAATCACTAGAGGGCGCTGTTCTGCTTGCTGGCTCTTTCAGTCCCAGAATCTTTGCTGAGGACAGCTGTCTGTGAGACTCCCTGCTGCATTAATAAATCAAAACACACACACACACACACACACACACACACACACACACACACACACACACACACACACACACACACACA
>JBBPDC010000135.1:16793662-16805538 GCA_037974485.1 Hemigrammopetersius urotaenia
GATTCTGGAATTTTATTCATTCACCCAAAGACTGGAGGCCCTGAGCAGAACCCTGGATCCGAACCTGTGTTCTTCTAGCAGCTCACAGGATATCCACCACTGTTTAGAAAAAAGAAATCCTGATACTTTTTACTGCTTGTTTGTTTGCATTTATTCTAATATTCCACTGTTTTTGCTGCAGAAAGAAGCCGCTGCTGATAGAAATGACTTCAGACTATTTGTACTGGGGTCTAAGACTTTTGCACAGTACTGTATATATATATGTAATTCCTGGGTGTTGGGTGAAATTAATTTTTTTGCAACATTAGTGCGTAGCCTAGTGGAAATCTAATCTTTTCTAATCTCTTAGACACTCAGTACATCTCACCTGCTGAACTGCTAGGATTCAAACAGAGACTGCTTTCTCATGCAAGCAACAGAGGATTAGCATTAAATAGGAGCTGAGAGCAGGACAGTTGTGGTTAAAACAGCAGAACAAGGGTCTCCAGTTTCTGCAAATGGTATGAATGATGTATGTAAGGGTCACGCGATTGTCTGGGCGAGGCCTGAGGAGGCCATTTCTCATTCATACCCTTAAGCTAATCAGCACATCTTTATAGCTTCCACAAAGATAATAATCTGTGTCAAACACAGATAAGGCTTGTAAACATGGTTACATCCATTGCCCATTGTAAATGCGGAGACGTGGAAAACGGGATTGGTGCTCACAGATGGCTTTTGGCCGTTTACTCCGCTATTCGGGTCCTACAGCCCTGGAGTTCATCGAAGCGAAGCTGGCAGGAGTCTTCCTGCCCGGCCCTCCAGGACAGCTAACGTGAAGCAATTTCTCTGAAGAAATAGCTCTTGCTTTGGTTGGTCCTGGTGGAGAACAGCTTAAAAAGTTTAAAATGAAACATCCCAAAGTGGCCCGAGGCCTTGAGGAGGGAGGAAGAGTGGAGAGTGAGACTGTAGAGGGAGAGAAGCAGAGCTGAAATCCATTTGTATTGTTGTTCAGTCATAAAATTGGACCATAAAAGATGAGAAAAATTATTATCATTCGATCTCATAAAGGCATGAGGTTTCGGGGTGTAACTCGAGACAGTGGCATTTCCCACTCGAAAAGAGCTGCATGCCTTGTTTTGATTTTCAGAACCGAAAAAAAAAAGGGTTTATTGCGTTTGGATTGGATGACTCAACCCCAGTTTATTGGCCAATCACAGCGTACCGCATGAGCAATCGCGAGAGATCTGGCTATGATTTAAGATCCATTCTGGTACAGTAAACTTTACTTCCAAATAAACCCACATCCAAAATCACACAGATTAGAAAATAATAACAATAATTCCCCAAAGACGCTCTTCGTGCCTATGATTTACGACTTGGTTGAAAGTTAATTTGCGAGGACTGGGCCTCAAGAAAGGCGTTTGTCTGCAGCTTTAGTGAAGACTTGTCTTTACTGAGAGGGAAAACCCTTCTAAAATCGCGACAGAAGTCCTCAGACGCTAAAAACATGGCATTTCACTTCTGATTCCAGTTTAATTATCTCACACACACTTTCCAGAATGTATACATGTGGGAAATCTTTTTCATTGCCACCCATTAAAATCAGTACAGTACACACACAATAGTCCTTATAAAGAAAGCAAAGCTGTAGGAAAACAAGCACTAGTGTGTGTGTGTGTGTGTGTGTGTGTGTAACAGAAACGGCATTTAAATCTTGAAATAACTCTTTTCCCCTCCAAGTCTTGCTTTCCTTTTTTATTTTACTTTTGCCCCCCTCTCTCTCTCTCTCTCTCTCTCTCTCTCTCTCTCTCTCTCTCCCTCTCTCTGGACGCATGCCTGCCCCAGCTGTGAGTGCAGCCCCCTCTGTGAGGGCTCGGGGCAGGCCAGGCTCACAGCTGGCCAGACATCGTGGAGCCAGTCGACAGGCGCATGGAGGGCCGCCCGCCTGCCCGCCCGGGCCTCTTCCTCTGCAAACAGGCCCAGGTGTGGGGCCTGATGGCTGAGCTTCTGATGTGTGTGTGTGTGTGAATGTGTGTGTGTGTTGGGGGGGGGGTCACGGCTGGAGGGGATGAGAGGATGGATGGGGGGTTAAAGGGGGTATTCCCACTGAAGCTGTGTCAACAGAGGCTGAAGGAGAGAGTTCTGTGTGTGTGGTGGGGGCGCGGGGGCTGGTTGGAGATGGTTTTGCAGCGATTACTGCTGTATTGGAACCACATTGGAGTGCAATTGCTCATGCTAATCCCAGCAGGCGCCAGGACGAGAGGAGAGAAGAGAAGAGGAGAGAAGAGAAGAGAAGAGAAGAGAAAAGAGGAGAAGAGAAGAGAAAAGAAGAGAAGAGAAGAGAAAAGAGGAGAAGAGAAGAGAAGAGAAGAGAAGAGAAAAGAAGAGAAGAGAAGAGAAAAGAGGAGAAAAGAAGAGAAGAGAAGTAGCCAAGTTATGAGTCAAATATAAGTCCCATATATAAGTACGTCAGTATCTGTATGTAATATTAATATGTTCCATATTTTCCGTTATCCCTGTTTTTCACTGGTGTTTCTACACAGTCAGGGCAGTTCAAAAACAAGCACTAACCCAAAGATATAAGAAATGTCCTCATATCAGTAGGCAAGACCTTTCCTTGAGGTGGGACAAGGAGTACATGGACTTTGATGCAGTGGTTAAAATGTATGAAATCAGGGGTGAATGAATGAGGGAATGCGTTTATGATCTCATCCTGGCTTTTGGGAGGACACAATGGTCAGATGAGATAAAACACTGCCAGATTTGAATATGCCTTTGAACATCTTTATCTGTGTCCCAGATGTGCACACACACACACACTCCCTCTCTCTCTCTCTCTCTCTCTCTCACACACACACACACACACACACACACACACACACACACACACACACACACACACACACACACTAATGAGGCAGCTGAATGATGACTCTCTGTATCCGCTTGTCTCTGACTCCCCCAAACTCTCACTTTCATTCCTGCACTTTGACTCAATCGTAGGGTTTCAGCGCCCCTTGTGGTGGACGGTGGAACTGCAGGTTCAGACCATCACCCTGTGAACCATTGGCCCCTGCCCTGCTCCTAATAAATGCTTGTTAATTAGCTGATCAATTACATCAAGTGTGTTGAGAGCAAGGAAAACATATGCAGAGCGGGGTTTAAATGTAGTAGGTGCTGTCATTTGATTTATCTACACTTTCCTAAAAGACCTTGGTGCAACAACAAAAAAGCAATACAAGACCAGTGCACACATGCAAAAAATAATCATTTCAAAACTTTAAAATACAGGAGTGTGACAGTATTTTAGCAGCAGAGTAATTAAATATGCAAAAAAAACCCTGCCAAAAAGTACCAGCAACAGGATAAAATAAATGTAAGAGTATTTCAGTAAAATGAATGGTATGGTCTGTGTTTGCCTATGAGGAGAACGGTTAAGTGTTTATATGCATTTGCTTCAGTTTCGTGTGTGTGTGTGTGTGTGTGTGTGTGTGTGTGTGTGTGTGTGTGTGTGTGTGTGTGTGTGTGTGTCGGGAGTGCAGTTCTGATTTTGTTCTGATTTAGGAGCCTGATGGCCTGGGGGAAGTAACTGTTTCCCATCCTGGCAGCAAAGGCCCGTATGCTGCTTTTTACCAGATGGCAGGAGGGAGAGGAGAGTGTTGGAGGGGTGAGAGAGGTCGTCCACAATGCTGGTGGATTTGTGGATGCAGTTTGTGGTCCAGATGTCTGTGGTAGAGAGACGCCGATGATCTTTTCAGCTGATCTCACTATCCACTGTAGGCCCTTGTGATCCCAAACCGAGCCGTGGTGCGGCTGCTCAGGATGCTCTCCACAGAAACCTGGTTTTGAGGAACTGGGGATGGAAGGTGAGCTCTTCTCAGTAGAGAAGCTGTTGAGCTGTTTTGGCAGTAGAGCTGGTGTTGAGAGTTCCTGTAAGGTTCTCCACAATGTAAAGAATGAGGAACTTGATGCTCTGGATAGTCTCCACTGAGGAGCTAATGATGTTCAGCTCTCTTGAAGTCAACAACCATTTCTTTAAACTATGTTTACACTAAGAGGCAGCTTGTTGGTTGTTGGTTGTTGATTGTTGGTTGTTGGTTAACCCACTGCTGCAGATCAGCAGTCTTACGTTTACGGCATTTATCAGACGCTGTCATCCAGAGCGACGTACATCAGAGCTTAAAGTCCACAACTGTTCTTAAATCAACAACAGCTATTTAACCAAGTTACTGCTGGAGTTACACACCATAACAAACCCTGTCAGAGAGAGAAAACAGTCAGAGCTTAACAGTTAAGAGGGTGAGCAGCAGTTAAGAGGGTGAGTGTCTGAGGGAATAGTTAAATATAGAGGAAAAGATGTATAAGAGATGCGCAGAGGACTGGTCAGTCTTCACTCTTAGTTGACTTTAGTTGATGATTTGGTGTTTATCCGACTCCAGGCTGTGGAAAGCGCACTTCTTTAGCAGCGCGTGCTTGCATTGCTGTGCAGTAACACAGTTTAACTCTATTTAAAAGTTAGTTCAAACAGATCAATATAAGAAACCTTGGTGAAATCCTCAGTGATTACAAGTGAAGGCCGCTTGCTCTAGAATGGCCTTCGTGCTCCTGGTGTCCCATAAATCAACAAAAGCTGAATCATTGTCACAATCTTGCATGATGTTCTGCTTTACTTCACCCCAGGCTGTTGATTTGGACGGAATTAGATGTGCCCAGCATCTCTGAATGTGTCTCTGTTCGCCCGGCTCCCATCCCTGTTACTCAACAGTAACCACATTACCCCCCCCCACCCCAACCCCCGGGCAGGTCTGAGCACTCGGCCGCGCGGGCGGTTACTGGAGCCGTCCTCATGTTCTGACGCATTTGTGTTGTTTTTACAGGGAAGAGCGAGGACTAATCCAGCTCTGAGGGCTCTATTTACCTTCATTACAGCAGGTGGGGGAGCAGGAGAGTGTGTTTGCTTCGCTGAGTCCTACAGTTTCTCAGAGTTCCACCACAGCGCTCAACAATGCAGGGTGTGTGAGGCCCTCCCACCGAGCCGGTTAGGCTAAGGAAAACACACAGAAGGTGTCAAAACATCCCAGACAGAGGGAGACTGTGTGTGTGTGTCTATATCATCATCACTTATTTGTGTATGCTAGAGTGTGTGTGTGTGTGTGTGTGTGTGTATCTCAGTTTAACCACATGTCTTCATAATTGCTGTTTGTCCATATATCTGTTCATCCGTGTGTGTCTCCATCACATGCTTGCGTGTTTAATGCAAAAATGTAAGTAAAAAAAGTTTGTTGGTCCTAAATAGGTTATTTATCGGAAACAAGTCTGTAACTTGTAACAAAAGAATTTCATTTGATCGTACATGCAGATTTAGCCGGGGCGGGAGGACACGCCCCCTTCAGTGTTTCGGAGGGAGATAAATGGTCCTTGTGGGTCCGTGTGTGGAAATGTGTGGAAAAGAAAAGATCTGGTCTGCGGACAGCAACTGTGGCACGCGGTTCCTTTCGATCACAACAAGAAATAAATAAAAATAAGGCAGTGTGAGACTAGAGGAGCTACAAACACTATACATTTTAACAGCTTGTTTACCGCTCTCATTAACACATTTCCACTCCGGCTCATATCTGGGTTTACTTTGGCTGGACTCCATTTCGGCTAATACGTGTCACTCAGACGGTCAGAGGAGATGGGATTTTACTTCACCCTGTAAAAGTGTGTGTAATCAGTGTGTATCCGCCTTTTCTTCACCGTGTTCCTAGGTGTGTATATGTGTGTATATACAGCAACAGTCAAACGTCTGGACACACCTTCTCATTCACCGACACCCTCTGTGTTTATTATGGGCTACACTGTAGATTAACACTGAAAACATCACCTGTTGCTCTGATGCAGCTTTGCGCACTCTTGGCACGACAAATTACCAAATCACTAAACGATTTAGAACAAACCGGTTTAGAACAAAGACATATTTTATCCATTGTGACCATGGATGCCAATGAATATGGAGATTGTATCTTCAAGTCATGTCAAGGTTTTTATTGCAATTTCTGCCATATACACACAGTAAACAGGAAAAAACTAAACAACGTTCCTCCACAACCACGGAGCAACACAAGAGCAGAGACAGAGCAGAAGAGAAGTGCAAACAGGACAAAGAGACAAACACAGCTAAACGAGACGAGACAACGTTCAGTGCAGCAGCTACAGTGAGGATAAATACAGTATTTTGACTGATACTGTATGCCTACAGCAGCGATGTGCAAAGATGCAGGACAGCAATAAATATAACTGTACAATTTGTAGCAGCATCATGACAGGGAATGTGCAGTACTGCAGTGTTTTAACAGATAATTAGAGTTGTTCAAGGGGGCGGGTTGGGGGGGTAGTGTGTGTATTATGCTTCAGTACATATTTCTGTTTATTAGTGTGTGTGTATACACAGGTGAGTGACTGTCACACACACACAGAGTGAGGTGCAGCAGCAGAAGAGTGTGTCTGATTACAGCGCTGTTACAGAAGCCGAGTTGCAGGTTAGTGTTTGCTCGGTACATATCCTCACCCTGATCAAGTCAAACACACGTCACTCACTCCTCAAACACCGCTCACGTCTTTGCATGGTGTGTTTGAACAGCTGAATCTTTCCGCACCTCGTTGTTGTTTACTCTGAGAATACAAGGCGACTGTCTGGATGTTCCACATGCAAGGGCTGTATTTGCCATTTGTAACTGGTACAGTATAATGGTTACAGCGTCTCACACACACACACACACACACACACACACACATACACACACAGAGCATTGTGTGGAAGCTGATATGACATGTTCATATATTTACTCTCTACCGGGAGTGTGTGTGTGTGTGTGTGTGTGTGTGTGTGTGTGTGTGTGTGTGTGTGTGTGTGGTGGGGTGTTAGACTTAAAGGAATTTTTAAATACATTAATCCTGAAATCTTAATTTATGATGTAATTTAGTTAAATTCAATTAGGATTTTTAAGAACTTGTTCAGTATGTTGGAAAATCTGCTACAGATCAGATCAGTTGTGGTTCTTTAGCCGCATGAAATCTAAACATGATTCAGTTTCATACAATTAGAATTAAGCTAATTTTAAAAGTGGGAAGACCTTTTAAAAGAGCAAGACAAGAACGCACCTGAAGCACAGTTAGCCCAGTGTAACGTAATGAAAGAACCCAGTCGCGGATACACACGAGAGAGTCGGGAAACCATGACCTGAGAACGCTCCACCCAGAGAGTAAAGTGCAGGCTTAAAGTGCAGGATAGTAGTGCAGGCTTATGTCGAGAGCCATCCGGACTAATTGTTGGGGTGTTGGTTCATCAACCTCCAGTTCTTGATGTTCGAACACCGGAGGCTGGAAACTGTTGCATATCCCAAATGGGCTGAGTTGGCTGACAAGGTGAGGAGGCTGTGGGATAGTTCTGCCCAGATGAGATCGTGCCCAGGAACACTGACGATCTGCAGCGAAGCATCTCAGGAAGCGCTTCGGCTGTTGGTTGGTCCGGTCCGTCTGACCATTAGTCTGGGGGTGATATCCAGAGGATAGGCTAGTGGAGACATTGATCAGTCGGCAGAAGGGGAACCCATGCAGTCGGACCACAAACTCTAACACTAGTTCAGCAGTGGTTTTGGCAGTGGGGAGTCCGGAAAGAGCCACCAGGTGCACAGCCTTGGAGAATCGATCGATGATGGTGAGGATGGAGTCCTGCAAGCTGCGTGAGTGTTTCAACCTTGGTGTTCTTCAACCCGGGCGGTAAGATCGAGTGAAGTTGGGCTTGGATGGCTTGCTGGTTGAGAGTGAAGGGTGTCCTGGAGGGTTTGGTAAGAGGTGCCGCAGTTGAACTGAAGCCCTGGATAAAACGCCGGTAGAAGTTGGCAAACCACAGAAAACCTTGTAGCTTTTATGTGTCCATCTTCTAGGGATCCATGGCCACACCTTGGGATGATATTACAAAACCAATAAATGTGGTGGAGTGCTGGTGGAAAGCGCATTTCTCCAACTTGCAGAACAACTGATGGGCCTGCAACCTCTTGAGGACTGCCCTGACATGCTGGGTGTGCTCCTCGGCGGTCTTGGAGTAAATGAGTATCACCATCTGCCCAGCATGTCATGATAAATTGTTGAAATGCCGCTGGGCTGATGCATAATCCAAATGGCATAACCAGGGTTTCGTAGTGGCCGGGTCGGAGTTACAAAGGCAGCCTTCCGCTCGTCGCCCTCTCTGATGTGGACGAGATTGTAGGCGCTCCGTTAGTAAGAGGGAGTGGATATCGGTTCTTGATGTTAAGTTTGTTTAGCCCCCGATAATCGACACATAGACCCCCATCTTTCTTCTTCACAAAGAATAGGAGGATGATCTGATGGTTCCCTGGCGAAGTCCGTCAGCTGTGTACTCCTCCATGGGCTTCCGACCACAGGGCAGTACCTTGCCAGACTGGAGGTTGAGGGCCAGGTTGTAGGGCCGATGAGGGGGAAGTTTGAAGGCCCTTTGCTTGCTAAAGACCCCCACCAGGTCATGGGATGGCAATGGTCTCCATGTCGACATGGAGGCGCAATTGATGCAGAGGCCTTCACGATAATGTTGTCCCATCTCTGCCGCAGTCACGGAGGTGCGCCCTATTTGTATGGGTTCCCCGGCTCTGTTTGAGTGGCCCTCTGATGAAGGTGAAGGTCTGGGCAGATGATGAGATGAGACGGTGCTGGTCTTAGGCCGGGGACTCGCGAGCGGGTTGGCCTCGAACGAGAGCTCATCCACAAGTCTATGCTGAGACTTTGTTGAATTAAGCCATCCAGGGTGTCAGGAAGTTCTCACCAGGCGAGTTCAGCCCACTCGGCTGCCTGCGTGTCGGAGGGATAACATTCGGGCTGAAACTGTAACAAGAGAGACTAGTTGGTTAGGAATACATCAGCTTTCCTGTCTACACCATTCCACTTTTTGGGAAGAGACATCTTCATCTTTGGATCGCCTCTTGGGACACCGGTTTCTCAGCAGCCAAATCGAGATGCACCTTCTCCAGGTTGAGGCACTCAGCTGTCTGTCTACCAAGACAGCCTTCTTCTCTAAGGCTTATGTATTGTTGGTTTAGGTGTTGGCTAATTATTATGTGACAGTTGTTGTATAGATGCTCTGACTGCAGTATCTCGGTTAAATAGTTGATTCGGATTTAAGCTGTTTTTCAGGTAAGAAACAGTTGTGGACTTCTTAAGCACTGATGTACGTCCCTCTGGATAAGAGCGTCAGCCAAACGCCATAAATGTAAATGTAAGACGGCTAAGTCTGCTGGCTTCACTGTTATGGACTCAGTCATTCTGTCACGAGAGCAAGACAAGAACGCACCTGAAGCAGAGTTAGTCCAGTGTGGTGTAGTGGAAGAAACCAATCACGGAGACACACAAGAGAGTTGGTAAACCGCGCACCTTAATCTGAGAACACTTCACCAGAGAGTTACGATTCTCACCAGGACCCAACGTTCTCACACACACAGTCAGTGTATAAAACAGAGAAAGAGACCGGAGTACTCACGGTACCAGTTGAGATGGGCTGGAGTCGATCTGACATCAGGACTCAATGACCTACTTCCTGTTTATATACCCTGTGACGCATGTCACTTCCTGTGCCTTGTGCGCATCACATGACTTTTACATCTGAGACGTGCCTGTGAATTTTATTTTGGCCAAGGGAGTTAATTTCAAAATCAGTGCCGAAGAATATCTACGTGCATTCTCACCCCCCCACCCACCCGCCCACCAAAACTCGTCTGGAATGCCTCTGTTCGAGGAAAAGTGAGTATCAGCGTTTTATCTCGTCCTGTCAGCAGATATTACGCTATTTAAGGAGGCTGTGTATTCTAAAGTCAGACGTTTGATTATAAGGTGGGAAAGGCGCTCGGCTCCAGATCTGTAATTGTGCTGTTCCACACTGACAATTTAGCTCCGGCCCAGTGAGACACGAAGATCACACCAAACTCAGAAGACGGAGATGTGGGCTGGAACATGATGCGTTCACATACACTGCCATTTAAAACATTTTAAACACTTGTATTAATATTTTGTGATACTATTTCATACACGGCAGAATGGTAGATTTAAATATAAATATTAAAACAAAAATAAATCTCTCTTATAAATATAACAGTAAAAGGTAAACAATCATGCAACCATTTTGTGACAAACCAGAAGATATTAAATGATAAATAACATACTGTAGTAATATATATATAATTTCTTGTCAAGTTATGGGATTTAACTGCTATTCTGACTTGATGCTCTACAGCTTTGTTTATTATTATAGAATCTTTAATTAAATTCAATTCCATTCATTTCTTGCTTCCTATGAAATAATTGAAAGCTGTGATGGTAGTTTTATGTTATTGAAAAATACCAGATTATTATTGGAATAATTATGATTGGAATTAATTATTTAGTAATTGGAACAGACATTATTGGAAACGAATATTATACAAACATTTGAACTTTAATACAAACACACTGAGACACACACACACACACACACACACACACACACATACACACACACACACACACACACACACACACACTGCTGTGCATAAGCAGTTTAAATGAGGCTGCAGCAAAGATATAAACTAATATTTACTGGTGACCAGGGGGGCCATAGGCACACATCTGGAGTCTAGACTCTCAGTCTCTCTTTCTCTCTCTCTAATGCTCTCTACCTCTCTCTGTATTTCTCTCTCTCTCTCTCTCTCTCTCCCCCAGGGCTGCTTGTTATTAATTTAAATTAAAACTCCCTCCCACAGAGAGTGTAATCGATTTCTGCTGTGAAGGACGGGGTCACTAGAGACGGCTGTTGTAAAAAAAAGGACTCCGTGAAAGATGTGAAAAGTGGGGAAAGTGTGTTGTTTTTGTTCAATACACCAGGACACATATTCGCTTTAAATTGACATGATGACTTTAGACTTTGTATTGAAATATGAACAAAAATGAATTGAAAAAAAAAAAAGATTTGTGATTATAAACGAAGATTTTTTAAATGTGGCGAATTGTGTTCAGAAACAGTGACTTTAGCTCCAAACTTCACTGTGAATATAAAGGTCATAATATTCTTTCTCCAAACATGACGATCTGAGATACTGAGAGAAATCTTGCGGTTCTGTGGAAGTTTTGGTTCCATGAATTTTTCGGTTACATACTATCAAATGAGGTCAGATCACTTTCTCGGTCCGTGGTCCAGTTCTAATGCTCACATGCCCTTTGTTTGTATTTGTGGATGTGGACAGGGGTTAACATGGGCACTCTGACTGGTCTGCAGCTTCGCACCCACGTATAGTGAAAAACCACGTTGTTGTGTTTTGGTTAAAAAAATGCCTATTTTTATAGTGTAAACCCTAAATCTACTCCCAAATCTGCTCCCAGAACACTTTAATTTCATTTTAAACTCAGTTTAATGCATCACCCTTTAAGAAAATGTAAAGGTAAACCTGTATTCGCCTCTTTTAATTTAAATTCCCCGCTGAGATCTGCAACTTGGAAGGTCACTGGACAAAAGTATTGGGACACTGCAGCGTGGCGAACGGTTTTCGGGGAATAACCCCTGATCTACTGGGGCTAAAAATACAAATGAGGGCTGGTTGGAAAGGTCTCATGGAGATACTGAACTGTGTTGTGTTTTGGTTTTTAAAAAATGCCTAAAAATGTCTATTTTTATAGTGTCAACCCCAGAACACTTTAATTTCATTTTAAACTCAGTTTAATGCATTACCCTTAAAGAAAATGGAAAGGTTAATAAATAATCAGAATCAGAAAACTTAATTGCTTAAAAAAATCGTTAGACGAGCTGTGCTTGAAGCCCTGAGAGGACGAGAAGTGACACGTTGTTTGATCAGTGCTGTTCTGTTTGGGGGTGC
>JBBPDC010000135.1:16826950-16842249 GCA_037974485.1 Hemigrammopetersius urotaenia
CACACTGAACTCCTCCAGCATGTCTTTATGGAGCTCGCTTTGTGCTCTGGGACACAGTCCTGCTGGAATAGAAAAGCGTGTCCACAAAGTTTTTGAAGCATGATGTTCAGATTGTCTTGGTCCGCTGAAGCTTTGTCCTTCACTGGAGATAATGAGCCCTGGATTCAGTAATGAAGAGGCGTGTCCCAGTGCTTCTGTCTATATCGTGTGATAACAGATCAAGATATGTGCAAAATAAATGATATATACGGACTAAAACCTCTTCTATCGCTACTTATTGTAAAAAAAAAAACTTGGCACAGAAGATTGCAGGTCCAATTAAATATGATACCGCGTTAGCATCGCGATACTAACCGTAAATCGCGGTGTTATAAAACCGTACGTGTATGAATTCTGTCCACAGTCAGAAAAAGCCTGAAATGAACCAAACCAGTCTCCACACTGTGATGTTAAATAGTTGATATCTTGGTTAAATAGTTGACTCAGATTTAAGCTGTTATTCAGGTAAGAAACAGTCGTGGAATTCTTAAGCACTGATGTACGTCGCTCTGGATAAGAGCGTCAGCTAAATGCCGTAAATGTAAATGTAAATGTAAATGAGACCCGGCAGGTCCCGGCAAGACTCCGTGGTTTTACCCGGTTCGCCGCTCCTCAGCAAGAGAAAGGTCTTCTAGAGCAAAACACGCCAATCCTGAGCTCAGGATGCTCGTTCGAACATAAACAAATCTAGAGGAGCAATTTCTCTCTTAGATTTTGGGTCGAAACGCCTAAAAAGGCGCTGCGTTCATACTAACGCAGTTTCGGTGTTACATCATTTGGTCCTGTCCCGTCTCCACTCACCTCTTGTCCTCCAGTCCTGTAGTCCTCAGCTGGGTGTCCACCTCAGGCTGTGATGTTTTTATTACTCTGGCCCCGGACACGGGACTGCAGAGGCTGGACCGAGCTCCTCTGCTGCAGAACCGGTGAACCTGATGACCTCCTCCCGGCAGCAAATGCCAAGGCGAGCTGGGCGAAGGTGTGTAGCTCCGTCACAGAGCCGTTACCGTACTGTCACTAATACACCCGCAA
Source organism: Hemigrammopetersius urotaenia (assembly GCA_037974485.1). Lineage (NCBI taxonomy): Eukaryota > Metazoa > Chordata > Actinopteri > Characiformes > Alestidae > Hemigrammopetersius > Hemigrammopetersius urotaenia. Next base: position 16,828,019 of record JBBPDC010000135.1, read on the forward strand.
CACAATCATTAAGAGTCCAATAAAAACAGGAAAAATGCAGAATTGTGCAACATTTCGTGGTCAAACCGGACCACTAACGGGGGATTATTATGGGGTGTTGGCCCTGAAATCATGGTTTGAATCGCAGGACTGCCAGTGGCACCACTGAGGTACCCTGAGTAAGGTACCGTCCCCACGCACTGCTCCCCGGGCGCCGTGTTCCTAGCTGCCCCCTGCTTCACTTGGTGAATGGGTTAAATGCAGAGGTTGAATTTCGTGCTGTTCCGTGTGCTGTGGTGTGTTCATGTATGACAGAATGGTCACTTTCACTTTCACTTAAGAGAGGCGCCGTCCCCACACACTGCTCCTCAGCCATGAATGGAGACTGTCCACGCTGCGTGCTGTGGTGTGTCTGTAAGGAGCCACTTCACTTCTTCAGGTGGATCCTCAGCAAAGCAGCAACAATGACTTCATTCTGAACTCAGCACAGGTGATTCAGCAGGAGGGCCCAGGTTCGAATCCCGACCATCACACAGCCTTTCTTTAGGGCAGCTGGTGGGGTTCTACCCCTGCAATCAGAAGGCTGTGGGTTCAACTCTCAGAACTTGAACCCACAGCCTTCTGAGCCAGACACCATCCCCACACACCGAGCCCAGGCCCTGCATCACTGGCTGCCAACAGCCTCATTGGTGAAGGGGTTCAAAGCAGAGAGGAATTCTGTGCTGTTCACACTGTGAGCTGTACTGCGGTATGTTTTAAAGAAAATCTCAACAAACAGTGTGTCATCAAAACTGGATTAAAGTTTTGTAGTGATACAACTAAGACTAAAGTTAAAGTAATAAGGCTGTGTGTAAAATTGTTATATGATATAACCAAGACTGAAGCTGCTGTGTACTTATAAAACTTAGTGCAATAGAAAGTTATTTGTAGTGATCATATATAAACACACAATACTAAAGCAGTAATGTGCAGTAATATATAGACTTAGAAGACCAGTTGTTTCGAGAAGACCAGCTGTAACACGGACACACACAGTAACGACTAGGTGTACAATTCTATGTAGTGCTATCTGATGATAAAAGTAATTATACTTTAGGATAATATTAATTAAAAATGTTATGTGTAGTGATGAGACTACTGGTATAGCTGCTAGATGTAGCGACAGAATGCTACAGTTATGATACATTAATGGTGAAGTCCTACATTGGGCTAGTATAAATATGTAGACAAAAAAAAAAAAAAAGGACATGACCGGCCCTCAGTGTCAACACCAAACATGACACAGCTTCCTAAAGTGATTCTGAACCTCATCAATGCTTCATCACACATTCCCCGTCAACTAGGACAAGTTTAATATGAGCCGACAAAAGTGCAATTCCTCCAGTACCCTTATTATTTAACCACATAAGCAAATATTCCTTTCAGAAATATCTAACTGGATTGTCCAGGTCCCTTAAATAGGTCACATTAAGTCATTTTCTGTACTTTTTAAACACATTCACAAGGCACTTAGTGGTTATGTCAGAATGTGTGGCGTTCCTGCCCGCAGGGGAGGGTTCTGGGAACTCAGGGCAGGCTGTAGCCGCCGCTTCAGGCCGAGCTGTGCTGGCAGCAACACTGGCAAGAGCATTAAAGACTTTCCATGACATCTAGAATCAGACTCGTCAAATTCTCCACGAAATTAATTTCTAGAACCCAGCTCTGGCACCGAGTGCTTTCGCAGACTCAAGTTTGGTTCAAACCTCAAAAAATCACACGTGAAATGCAGGTGAATCTCAGCGCCTCCGGTTCATGAGTTTTGGAAGCGAATGCGATGCGACAGTCTCAGGCACATGGAATTCAAAATAAGTTGGCATGCTTGCTTCATTTGGAATGTGCATTTCACCAAACATGGCCACTATATATATATAATTATATATAAATATATGTATTAATTATACATACTCTTTCAAAATACACAAGTGCTTTAGGCGACTGCACCAGAGAGCCAACAGTGTGAGAGCTCTAGATGTGTTGGGTCTGCTGGTACAGCTGAGGAATAAGAGGCACAGGAATGCATAGTTTTGATCAGTAGATTTGCACACGTGAGCAGGAGAGAAGACCCGGTCTCCCAGCGGCGTCCAGGAGCTGAGGTCTAGTGGTTTCTCATCACGGTTTGATCTTCCAAAGCTAGGCAAAGAGACCAGACACACACAACAATCAGTCTGCTTCGTTTGGGCCAAAAAACAGAAGTGCGACTGAAGAAAGGCCAGCACTCTGTAAAGGGGTTCCACTCACTCGGATATTGAAGCCCAGCAGGTCGCTGACCACAGCAGAGACAGCGGACAGGATGACCACCCGGGTGATGTTGTAGATGAGGGGGTTCACCGTCAGGCCCAGCAGGCGAAACGGGGTGTCCAACTCCTAAAAGGAGGGAGCGGAGGGTAGAAGTGTTTAAAAAGAATGAAATTATAGACTCTTATATCCTACAGTCTCTTCAGTGTAAAGGTTAGGAAAAGCCCCTGAAGCTGATGTGTCTTGCCTTCAGGGGATACATTAGGATGTTTTCTCTCTAATTGGAGCCTGTTGGAGAAATAGAGCGCCGCCGTTGCTACAAAAACAGCCAAATAAAACACCTGCATTTCTCTGAATGCATGGTACACCAGTGAACTTCTTTATCATTGTTTGGGGAATTCCCAGATGTTTGTAGGACATGTTTGAGCAATTCATGCTAGAACAAGATTTCAAAAAACAAATACTCATCTACTCAGAGAATAAAATATAGAACAGAATATTTCCGTTTTAAGCCGGAATCTCCCTTTAAAGTAAAGGGAAATGTTTGGAAAGTTCACAGTCAAAACTGTGCAGCCACTGCCTGGAACAAAATTATAACAAACAAACAAAAATTTAAAAAAATGGTTATTAACCTGGAAATAAACATAGAAACGTAAATAAAAAGTAAACTAATTTTAATACATAGCAATAGCTGAGTAAGGTATTTCTCGTAACTTCAAAAGCATCACACTTAAATATGGGAGAACACGGTGGTACTTATTTTACACCGGAGATTAGCAGTGAAAAGGTTTAAACTAAATTTCACAGACAAATGGAATAAAAATCAAAGACTGTTAACTCTACTGCTGATGAACATCCAAGTAAATCACAATTCAATACAACCTGAGAAAATCTACTGCAGTTCACAAACGGACTATAACCCAAACACACATGAGGAACTCGGTGCTGGGATGAAACTCACTCTCAGTAATTTCGTGGCCAGTTTCAGGACGTTGTTGACGATACTCAACTCATCTTTTTTGTCCGGCTTCTTCTCCATCTTAAGATACAGGTTTATCTGGTAAAGAAAAGAAGTTAAATGAAACACACACTTCTTTTTTTACTTCTATTACTTCTTTATTTCTTCTGTGTTTTGCTTAAATCTGCTTACTGGGTGTCACTGTGTCCCACTAGAACATGAGAGTTTCAGATTTGTTGCCCCTTCTGTGGGTAATTGTCTGTATATGCAGCCTTTAAAAAGAAATACCACAGGTGCAATGGACACTACTGTCTTACTGCTTTCTTACTTACACACAGACCTGGACAGAGGTGAACAGGTGCCTCCCTCTGGACCTGGATGTGTAACTATTTAAATATCAGTACAGTGAGAGGTACTGAAAACTGTAGAAGTAAAAAAGGCTTCTTTCCATTTGTCTTGACAAAAAGCACAAGTTGTGAACGAGCCCTGATGTACGTCGCTCTGGATAAGAACGTCAGCTAAAGGCCGTAAATGTATAACAAAACAACACAAAAAAGAAACATACAATGCGAGCGTGTGTATGTGTGTGTGTGAGTGTGCAGGCGATTACCTGCTCCGTCAGCAGCACTGAGGCATTGCTGTATTTGTGGTTGGTCTCGGCTCCGAGGGTGGCCAGCCTCAGCAGGAAGACCAGGAGAGCCGCTCCCCAAACCAGCAGCTCCCAGTTACTCTCCCCGTCCAGAAACGTGTGGTGACTGTGCAGCAACTACAGCCATAAAGCACAGTTCCTCCAGTTACAACAGCATGCAAATGTCTGGTCTCACACTCCTTTTGTTTTTGTTTTGTTTTTAATTTTTTAAATGCATATCCTTACAGAGAACACACATTTAAACGCATAATTTCTGTTCATTTGCTAAATTTAACAACCTGAAAAAAATACACAAAATACACACATTGTCAAATCTGTTAAAATCGTGGACTAACGTGCAGAGAAAAACATTTCCCCTTTTATTCTGCAGTCAAATGTTGCCCTTTATGCTTTTATGCTATTTTACTCTTGTATCTAATAGGGCTGTAACGGTACACGTATTGGTACCGAACCGTCACGCTACATGGGTCACGGTTCGGTACATGATGTCTTTCGGAGAATACACGGTACGATGGATAAGACGTGATTTAAGTAATACAGAATCACAGAGGGACCAAAAAGCGCAAGTAAATCATAAACCTGGGTCGTAGTGTGGTGCAATAGTGCCACCTACTGGCGTAACACTTCCACATACATGAAAATATAAGCAAGAGTGTGTGTTTACTGGTTAATACACTGCTGTTTATTTAAAATAAACAAAAATATTCACTGTATCATGAACCATAACGAACCGTGACCCCAAAACCGAGGTACGTACCGAACCGTGATATCGGTGTACTGTTACACCCCTAGTATCTATGTATGATAACGTGCTAATAAGTAAACTAGAACTAAAACAAGGTCCTGATTACTGATATTAGTAAAAATGATGAAAAACAATGTATTAATGTAAGATAAAAATGGACCAAAACAAAACATTAATATCCAAAAAGTACAATATGCTTGTTGCACAATATGCTTGTTTTTAAATATAAACAAAAGTTTCTAATTAAGAAACTGTTACAGATTTTAAAAAAAAATATGTTCCAATAAATACATTATGGTTCCTACAGTGAGAGACTTGTAGTAAAATTTTATCACCCACTATCATTTTCAACCTTTACTAATTATTAGGATGGTTTATTACAGACAATTGTTTTATTAAGTGTTTTATGATTAATCTGTTTTAACAGCCCAGGTTGTTCAGATCTTGTGTTATTATCTGTTATTATGCTTAATACTGCCAGACCTGAGCACAGATGGTGAAGGCGATGGAGAGCGCGAGGAGGAAGATGGAAGAAACGATGACGTCCACCGAGCGCTGGGGCCCTCGTCTCTGCCGGGAAGAGGGAGAAGACATTTCAGAACAGCACTTCCCTTCTCTATTTCAGAGTTCAGGCTGTTTCCAGAACAAAATCAAGCTGAATCAGGTTTCCTGACCCTTTTCATCATTAATCTGAGACTTACCTTCAGAAATGACCGGAGCGAGAGCCACATCTTGATGTTCTGCACTTTCTTCAGTCTGAAGTGAGGGATCTCTGATTTCTTGGCTTTTCTTGCTGATGTGATGTGGCTGAAGAGTTTGGCGATGAGTAACCGCTGTGAAAGACGATACACAGGTTTGAAACAATGAGCTTAATGCCAAAAACAGGGCTGTGCTCCACAAATCCAAAATGATGCGGATTCTGACTCTAAACTGTGAAGTGACCCTTTGGCCGGCACCTCGCTCAAGGGAACCTCAGAGGTGCCACTAACAGTCCTGGGATTCAAACCCACAACCTTCTGATTGCAAGGGCAACTCCCTAAACACTAGGGCACCAGCTGCCCTTTATTCTATGAAAATGGACACAAGCACAACAAAAAGTGCAAATGGACCAAACAGCCCAATGGAAGGGTGCGGTTCAGGCCTCAGGACGGCTGCTGCTACCGCTTTTAGACAGAAACGACTGATTTCCATGTTTATAGGATAACGGTAGTGAGAATCCACATGATCAAGTCTATTACCTGTTATATAAAAGATCGTCTCAGATGACTGATTTCATGCGGTGTGAGAAGGATCCGCCACCCTCTTACCTGTTTATAAGTCCTCTCAGCGACGCACATCATGAAGAAGAACAGACCAGTGAGGAAGACTCTCTCCACAGCGGTAATGAGAAAGAAAGAGTGTGATCTGGCGCTGGGTTTGCCAGCAGCCATGATGAGCAGCTCACGGAGGGAGACGGAGCCGAGGTGAGTCATGCTGAGCTGCTGCAGGAGACGATAGCAGAATGGGAGGAGGGCCAGCGTGGCTGTGACCAGTCCTCCCAGAGCCAGGTAGCCCATTCCCTGCTCCTCCACCTTCACCTGCACACACAACATAGATACATTTTTTAAATCTAGATTAATCTCATTGTAATCCTGGAATTAATCTAGATTAAAGTGGCTCATTTGAATTCTGCCGAAGGTCTGAATAATATGTATATATATATGCTAAAGTAAATAACATACATACATATGACAGATTAAAGTGCTGACTGGAACACTAACTGTATCAAGTGCAAAATATAATAATTCTATCACAATAAACTTTAAATATGTAATAAAGCGAACATTTAGAACAACTGTTCTACTTGATTTGAGAGAACTTACTCATTTGAACATTTCTGAAGCGTTAATAGCGAGAAATGCTCATCTGGGCACCTTAACATACCAAGTAAACTTTTCCCTGTAACCTGATACGCCAATATTGCTTGCTGATCTGAGGTCACATGTGCAGTCCTGTTTCCCCTCTCAGCCTTGCTTTCTCACAGATGACTCAAGCCCTTCTCAGAGAAAACCATAAAGAAGGACGTCAGTGTAAAGACAGACTTGCCCTGGTCAGAATGATGGCACTGATCTCCAGCACAGACATGTCAGCCTTCTTGCACTCGCCCTGCTCCCAGATAATGGCGCTGACCCGGTCTTTGGAAGGGTGGCAGGCCTGCAGCCAGGACAGCTGGTGCTGTGGGAGAACAGACAGAGTTAACAGCTCATTCTCATCTCCATCCACGACCACCAAATATTCCTTGTCATTCGTTTAGGGCATTAAACACTGAGGCCTCTGTTCCAGCAGATTGGCTCCAATTTTCCAAATGTCACAACAGTCACGATTACGGTCATTCAAGTTCTCTTGGGTTATCCACCCCTGGTTAGATCACCCAACGAAAATAAGATACATATTTGAAACATTACGATATATTTGAAAAATATACTGATCAGCTAAACTGGGTCAAAACCAGAATCATCATACTGGACCGACCTGTGCAAAGGTCTCATCTTCCTCCTCGTCACTGGTGAGGACAGTGGGTGGGGGGAGGGTGTGGTTATGACAGTGAAGCTCCTCCTCTCCGCTGTCAGTGCTTGGTGAAGAGGCGGAGTCAGGACCCTGCAGAAGCTCCTCCCACAGCATATCGTCTGAGTCGGAGGCAGGACGAGAATCCTCAGAAGGCCGTAGCTGATCTACCCGCGCTGGTTTTGCCACGGTGACCGCTGTCAAAGCATCATCTGCATCCTGTAGTTGATGATACAGAAACCACCTAACTATGAGGATTTACAGCCATTTATTTTCATACAGACTACAGTTATTTACTAAACACTGAAGATCATGAACGGAAAAAAAGGCCGATTCCAAGTACTGGAACCAGGCGGACAATAACATACATCATATATGCTCTTAGTCACTTAGTTCCTACATTCTGGATGTGCAGGAAATGGAGAAAATCAGTATTGGGGTTACACGGCTATGTACTGCGGTCCTGATGCTTGTGATGTACATTTACTTCCCCATCCATACAGTGCATCTATGGACAATTTCAAATCCTGCGTGATGTTACAAAACCAACACATTTAAATATTTCTCCTCATTCTGGCGACACCAGTTTAGCCCATTCATGCACAACATCTGTGGAAGAGTGGGCTAAGTGGACAGGAATGATAAATTAAACAAAAGAGTGGTGCAATCCTTAGCTGATGGGACAGATGCTGTCATTAAGGCAAGGGGACACACACAAAAAATATGCATGTGACTACTTTTATCCAGGGAGCTTCTGTTCCCTATTATGCCAAACAACACAAAGCATTTCGCTACAGTAACATACCCTGTTGATTCTTTCTTCTTGCTGTTGTTGTTTAGAGGGTGCAGAGGAGCACTTGGGGTCTTTGTGAAGCCTCTTCCTGAGCCCTGGAGCGGGTTTGGCCTTCACAGGTGGAATAAGTCTGTCTTTAGCCTGCTCTGCTTCCTGACCTTCCTCTTCCTCACTGGACAGGTCCTCAGACATATGAAGTCCATTCACAGGCTGCTTCAGGGAACTCTGGGTCAAAGACAAAGGGTCCAGGAGCTTCATGTAGACGAATATTAAATGGCTTTGCTCTTGTATTAAAAATCTGCTTTATGCAGTTAATTTCCAGTTTCTGCTATTTAAGCTGTTGTTATCAAACATATACATCCATGCTACTGATGCCCTAATCACTTGTTGGCTATTCACTGATATCATCTCACAGACATGTATTATTAAATTAATACCCAGAGGTGTAGCAATTCATCAGTTATTTCACAATATCAAAAAATGCTAATGCATATAGAGGAACTGTGACAGTGCATTGTGGAAAGCAGGCATACAATGAATTATGATATGTAACAAATATGTAAACCATCAAATGTTCTCAATTGCACAGAGCAGCACCTTCTAGTGGGCGCCAAAATCCCACATTCCAGCTCAGCACTCACTAGAAAATTATGAAAATAATACGATTCTTTCCTAATTCAAGTTCAGTTCATATTGAATTGTGTAACTTGCTGAGTTTATCATTAAGCCTCTTGACTCTCTCAGTAAGAGGAAGGTTTTTACCTGGCTCTTCTCCGATTTGTAGAACCCCTGGTTCACCGCAAAATGCCACGGTTTAAGGGCTGTTCCTCCATCTGTCTGATCTGCTCTCTTCACTCCTCTAGCTTTTCTCTGTCTGCAGAAACACGGCAAAGCAATGAGTGGATATCTGAACATCAACACGTAAAGAAGCCGAGAAGACTCATAACCAGCTCACCTTCTCCTGCGCGCAGGGCTGGTGGCCCGGCTAGTGGTCTGACTGGTGAGTGGACTGGTGAAAGGACTGCTGTCAGAGCTCCGCCAGGATTCTGTGGAGACTATTTGGCAGTGCACTGTTCCCAATAACAGCATTAGGCACATCGGACCCACCACCTCACTGGCAGTGGCTGCAGGCACATCAATATACAACGCGACAGCTGCCACTGTCAAGAAAACAGTAAGGGTTGTTTAAGGAAATGCATTTTAAGGCCTGTTACTGTATGAAGCTACGATGAATATTTATGCCTACTACAAATGGACAACTTTGGTCTTGTCTGTCTTTGACTAGTAAACATTTGGTTTGTGACTGATCCATCACTTAAGTGCAGTGTGTCAGTGTATGTCAGGAAGAGTATTACCTTGCAGGAAGTACAGCACCAGAATTCCAGTGGCGATGCTTTTGGAGGTGACCTGGATCCACCACCTAAAGAAGAAAGGGTAGAGGAGAACCCTGACCAGGCCTTTCCGGGTCAGAGCAGTCCACGGGCTCACCGGCTTGGCCTTACTGAATGTGGAGCCTGAAACAGGAGACATTAGGAGAAGTAGTTACACACAAACACAGACTCATTTGAGTGTACTGTTTACATCTTCCTCAAACGTGAGCTGCGTTGAGCCGAGAGAGTTCTCCACATGCTCACATCCTACCCATAACAATTACAGGAGCAAAACTGGTAAGATCAGCGTGAAGAGGCAATTTACACCAACAAACATCTTCAAACGGAAACTCACCTCTCACCAGGTCAACGTCGATGAGGTCGGGCTTGATGTGGCCAGTTTTCTTCGGCTTGTTTCTAATGCCCTACAGCCGTCAGAGTTCATTACATTTGACAGAGAACAGTGTTTGTGAATCAAAACAACACACAGAAAACTTTAACTTCCCCTCTGAACTTCTCTGTGAACTTTAAACTTCCTCTTACCTTCAGTTCAGCTTGCTCCAGAGACTTCTCCCATATTTGCTGGTCATAGGCTCCGATCTGTGAGATGACACCTGAATATAAGGCCTGATTCCAACACTCTGCAGTTAAAGTCAACACACGGACTGGAGTTCTCACCTTTTCCTGATACCACGCTATTCTTGACATTGTTGAAATACGAAGGTGCCCACAACCTGCAGTCAGGTCATCTGACTCATCTCCTACAGTAGCTAATATTAGACACAGCCCACTCCCTAAACAAAAGGCAGGGGAGGAAAGAAGGAATTCAATGTTTGCAATGAAAACAAAGACACATTTACTCAAAGTAATTTCTGCAGGCATGGCCAGTCATATGAGTCAATTTAGCAAACAGATGTGGGTGCCTTACACACTGGAGTGTGTACAATGTTGTTATACCATTGTTGTCTGCCCTAATGTTTCTGAGAGAGCATGAATTCATTTTGTGCCAACGAGACACGTCAGCACTTTGATGAATGGGGCCTTTGCTGGCTCTTTTCCAGAGCAACAATCAGATAAGGCCGCTTCCAGAGCCCAGGTTGAGATTTCATTAGAACAGTGTACTACTATGGTGAGCTCATGAGATGCACTATGTATACAACTTGATTTTCAGGGTTTGGGCTTGGCCGCTTAGTTCCAGTGAAGAGGGTTCTTAATGCTTCAGCAGACCAAGACACTCCATGCTTCCGACTTTGTGGACAGAGTTTGATGACGAACCTTTTCTATAGACCTCATAAATGCTACAGAATGAATGGGCACAAACTCCCACAGAAACTCCAAACTCTTGTGAAAAGCCTTCCAAGAAAAGTGGAAGCTGTTACAGCTACAGGGGGGGGGACAAACTCCAAGTCTATGGATTTGTCTTTAAAGTCCATGTAGGCGTAATGGTCAGGCGTCCCAATACTTTTGTCCATACAGTGTATGTGACCATGAGCTTTACAGCGGGCACTCTGAGCCTCTCCAGTTTACGTAGTCTCTCATCTGATGAAACAAATTTGTGTGGTGATTGCAAGTTGACCGTAAATTGTGTCCGCATGTAAGGAGAAGTGGGCAAATCAGTTATCGACACAATCTTCAGACACAAATGCACACTCAGTCCAACACCCCCACTCCTGTGAGTACAATCTCAGTATAACACCAATAATCACATTAAGTAATATATTGGATTTCAGTATTTTAACAGAAAGAAATCTTACAGTATATGACAGCAAACAAAACGTGCTTGTAACTGAAGAGGAACCGAAAGAAAAACTAAGGTAGTCGCCATCATAAAATTTGACCATTTGGAAATTCATTCTCTTGTAAATAACCGCAATTAATGATTTATTTTTTGTTAACTGTATACAACGGCTAAACCACAAGCTTAAAGAGACTGAACTGGCTGCAGGAGACACCTGACAGCCCCCAAAAGAAACAAACATCAATAACATTAACATACAGTAGTAATACTGTGAAAGCTTTGGCTAATTCGTCTAATTATTGCTCATTTCAATCTCACTGGACAATTTCATACATTTTAAAACGACCTACATTTTCATGAGCATCTTGTGTTTCTCTGCTTCACAGTTTAAACTTACCTGGGGCAGGAGTGGAGAGCCAGAAGGTCTCTAAACCTGATCCTTAAGCCTCTGTTTTAAGATTATTCCTACCATTTTACATGATCACCTCCACTTCACCAGCTGAAGATAAGAGCATGACTTATGATGATGCAAGCTAGCTAGCTAGCTATCTAGCATGTTGCTAATCTTCTCTGAAAACAACCGAACAAATAAGACCATTTTTGCGAGCTAAGACCTAATAAACGTGGTATTTTATTTCCAGCCACTACTGTGTTTAAGAAAGTGGCCTTAGTCCCCAAAAGCTAAATAACAAAGTAAACGAGTGAAAAGTTCGGCTAAATGGTTTAGCTGATAAAGTCCTCTTTGCTAACTACATTTCTTAACAGGGGTAAATAAATACCAGCATATAAAATAATAAAATATTGATGTATTTAGGTATTGAGCGAGTTGATCATTTTATATACAAGAGTACAAACTCTGGCTAGATTTGTAAAATGGTTTAGTTCAGTCTGAAGTTCCTCCCATCTTACACAAGGAGAGCAGTGAAGCCAGCCGAGCTCTGACTGACTTTCAAAGTAAAAGAGCAGAAATTATAGATATTTATTACAATAACTCTGAGAAATCTCTCCCAGAACAGCAAACAAATACATCTAACGGTTTTAAAGTACTTGGAGCGACATTTGGTGTGGTTTAGACAGTTTCTGCCTTTTTTTTCCAGGTAAAAGGGCGGAAATAATAAACTATTGCGTATTTTCCCGGTGTTTCTCAGCTATGCGCAATTCAATACAGTTCAGTTTTATTTTATTTATATAACATTTCTTAAATGAGTAGACAGCTAAATAAAAGATTTTAAATTATTTTAAAATACATTTGGTCTGTTACTTTCAAAGTTAAAGATAATATACACAATAAGTATTTAGCTTTTTTCCATTTAGCAAATATGAGAAATCTTTCTTAGATCAGCAAACAAATAAATAAAAAGTTATACAATGTTCTAAAGACTTTTGGTCTGATTTTGAAAGTTTTCCCTTTTTTTACTGTATCATATTTACAATAATACATTATTTTTTTAACTCAAAATATTATGTATCTAATCTAACTCAAATCTACAAAACTGGCCATTAAATTGACCATCTTAGTGTCCTACGTTTGCTTAGTTTTGTGTTGGAAACACATGAAAGCATTTATTTAAACAACTAATATTACTACTATTACTAATATTTCAGGGGAAAGGGAGGAAATATGTTGTGACAGTTGGGACAAACTTCAAATAGGACATTTACAGAATGAATAATATACGCAATAAAGATTTTGAAACAATTTCATCCATTTGTATTGGCCTTGTAGCACAGAGTCAGTTTCATCTGGTGGTTTTAAATTAAACTAATAAAAAACACACAAAACACATAAAAACACACAAAAAACTACAGAAAAAATCAAATACAATATCAAACTTCCCAGTGTTTTATCTGTTCATTCTTTTGTGCCTCTTTAACTTTTCCATCCCTCCAGAAATAAGCCAGACACAACTGGACCATCCCAATAGAACCCCCAGGTTCCTGCATAGAACCCCCAGGTTCCTGCATAGAACCCCCAGGTTCCTGCATAGAACCCCCAGGTCCCTGTATAGAACCCTGAGGTCCCTGTATAGAACCCCCAGTCCCTGTATAGAACCCTGAGGTTCCTATATAGAACCCTGAGGTCCCTGTATAGAACCCTGAGATTCATATATAGAACCCTGAGGTTCACGTATAGAACCCCCAGGTCCCTGTATAGAACCCTGAGGTTCCTATATAGAACCCTGAGGTTCATGTATAGAACCCTGAGGTTCATGTATAGAACCCTCAGGTTCCTGTATAGAACCCTGAGGTTCCTGTATAGAACCCTGAGGTCCCAGTATAGAACCCTGAGGTCCCTGTATAGAACCCTGAGGTTCCTGTATAGAACCCTCAGGTTCCTGTAAAGAACCCCCAAGTCCCTGTATAGCGCACCCTATAGGTCACAAAAGTGTGGTGTTTAAATCAGTGTAGGAAGAGGTGCAGACCAGAGTCCTGACCTCAACTGGAACGGAGATTGTGATCCAGACCTTCTCGTCCAACATCAGTGTCTGACCTCATAAATGCTCTAGTCTACAGAATGAATGGAGACAGATTCACACAGAAACTCCAGAATCTGGTGGAAAGTCTTCAGAGAAGTGGAAGCTGTTAGAGCTGCGAAGGGAGGCCGACTCCAGATTAAACTCCAGATTAAACTGCCATCTCACTATCTGTTGGCGTAATGCGTCTCCATACTTTTGTCCATGCAGTGTAAATGTCACATTCTGTAAAACAAAGCGATGGCAGATTTACTGCAGGCGGTGGGGTCCAGAACTATTCCCTTTTACAACCTGCAGGCGTGTGTTTATGGTTATTTCTGTAGGTTTATTATCACCCTGCACATGTTAAACTCATGCACAGGTTTGGGTTTACAGTAAACGGACACTCTGAGCAGGTGTGTGTGTGGGGGGGTTCTTGTGTGTACTTATATGTGTACAGTAGTTAGTTTGCGTCTCTGCCTGTGTGTATGTTGGACAGAGAGAGTTTTGCGTATACTGGTGTATTAATAGCAGTCTCTCTGGCTGTAATCCCACTAAGAGGCTTTTTCTGAGCCACTTCATGGAATCCAGCTCCGGCATTACCTCTCCCCAGATCCCCTGCTCAGTGATTGCAAGCTTAGGTGAATGTTTATGTATTCTGTGTGTGTGTGTGTGTGTGTGTGTGTGTGTGTGTGTGTGTGTGTGTGTGTGTGTGTGTGTGTGTGTGT
>JBBPDC010000135.1:16851267-16872050 GCA_037974485.1 Hemigrammopetersius urotaenia
GACATGTCGGCGGAATAACGTAACATAACGGAGCGGGGTCACGTGACTCCACACGCGGTAGTGTTTTTAAAGGGAATGAAATCGAAATTATCGACCTGGAAAATTTTATCGATTATAGGTTCTGAATTTCGATTACTTTTCGATTAATCGCCCAGCCCTAGAACACAGGCTGCTCCTGTTACTGTGCTTTTAGGACTGATATAAGTCGATGTGTAGATGAGGCTAAACTGCTTCATGTTACATATTTTCATGACACAATAGATTCCATACATCTTTAAAGAACGTTTATGTGCGTGTGTATATGCGCGTGTGTGTGTAGATTTGAAATGTTCACTCTTAATAGGGCATAAGGTTGTTAGAGAGTTTCCTCACTGTGATAGAGTTTCCTCAAAGGCTGATAACACCTGTGTATTGCGCCACCTAGAGGTCAAAACGCACAGATCAGTAGGAACTGAGGGACTCACCCACTGCCTCCAGGCTCTGGCCCTGGTGCGAGTGCTTGTATAAGAAGAAGTGATAGCGGGGGGCATCCGAGGGGATTCTGGCCGGGAGCTCGCGGGTCTCCGTGGGGTTAGTATGGACCAACTCGATCGTCTCTCTCTCAGTGTCCAGTCTCTGAGACAACACACACACACACACACACACAAACACACACACACACAGTGGAAACAGAAAGGTGAACAGTTGTTGATAGTTAGGGGATACTTTTGTTCCTGAATTATTGTCAATGGTTCTGGTCTGGACTCCCTCTCCAGAGGAACTGCAGGTCATATGATCTTTGTGTAAATACTATAAAAGCTGTAAATAGTCTTGCTGGTGGCTCTAGGAGCTTTATGGAGGTTCTCCACTGACTTGTACCAGCTCGGTTCAGTACCCGGTACCATTCTTGGTACCACCTTGGCTGAGGTTCCAAGCGTGCAGAACCGATACTAAATGATGACGTGTACATATTGGAGGTTACTGATTGGTGGTCGCTATGGTTACGCCAGTGTTGTTGACTGAACGTTAGCATTAGCGTTAGCATTAATGTTAGCTTCTTTAAGCCTTGTCTGGTGGGACTTTTATTTTTTATTTTCCACCATAATTTGCAAATAAATTCTTTAAAAATCAGATAATGTGATTTTCTGGATTTTTTTTTTCCTTCTCATTTTGTCTCTCACAGTTGAGGTATACCTATGGTGAAAATTACAGTGGGAGAACTTGCACAATTGGTGGCTGACTAAATACTTTTTTGCCCCACTGTACATTCTAGCACTGCGGGAGACAGCAGTTCAGTGTAAACCCTCACATTCTCTTTAAGGGGAATGCAGTAAACTGAGTTTAATTAAAGTATTGTAGGAGCAGATTAGGGGTTTACACTATAGAAATAGGCTTTTTTTTTACCACATCACAACATCACAGTTTTTCACTCTACACACGGGCTCTTGGAGCGGTTTACTGTATGTGTGTGTGTGTGTTTGTTTGTGTGTGTGTGTTTGAACTCACTAGCTGGATGTAGTTGATGCGTCTCTGTTTGAGATGCTCTAAGGCTCGTTTAGCTTCGTCCTGTAATGGAAAGGCCAAGCCCTGCAGAGCGGCGTGCTTCCTCTCCACACTGATCTCTGTCTTAACCTGTAACACACACAGTCACAGATACACACACCATTATCGTCTTTAGAGGCACAAGCGCACCAGCTGTAGCCTCAAGCTGCTATTAAAGCTCATAATAGAGCCTGAACTATCCAGATGAACCACAGCCTCCACAGACACAACACACTACCTTTGCTCTTCCAGGTGGAGTGGCCACTCGTCTTCGCTCCTCCTGCAAATACATACATAAATAAAGAATGAACTTTTCATTTCAAATAATAATACGCACTCACACACATGCACAAGTCACAGCACACTACTGAACACTTACCCAGACAACTTTATCCTGTTTGATGGATTTTCAAGCAACAAACATTCATTAAATGACATTTGAACCCAAAACAGCACATAGACAGTTTTCAAAAAATACTATATAACAGTGAGACAGACAGTGTCAGAATCTAGACAAGCAAGTCTATTAGAGATACACTTTAACAGCTAAAGACAGTCTGAGGTAAGTGTGTGATGATTTTAAGTCTTTTAAGTGGGTGGCAATAAATATTTACTGCTGAGACTCCCACTGCTTTCCCAAGAAATTGTTAATCGATGCATTTTTGGGAGATTTTTTTCCCTTTTGTTTTTTTTAACCTCCCACTCATCCAAAAATGTTAATTTTGAGAAAACACAAACAATTTAGACAGGAACAATTACACACAACAAATAAATAAGTAAAGGACCGGATGTGTGTAATTAGACTTGATAAATGTGAGGCTGATCCATGTTTGAGTCTCAGTAAAGGTTTTGAGGTCAAAAGAGGCCGAGAGTGGTTTAATGGTCAAGCGGCTCGTGTGTGAAGCAGCTCGCCTCAGTAGCTTTGATCTGATGGAGCTCCTGCTCAGCTGAGGTGAGGGGGGCGGGGCTAGAGCAGGACGACAGGTGACGAAGGTAACCCTGGAAACACACATCTTCCTGAGGGTCAGACAAAGGCACAGAAACAACACCATCACGGAACAGAGGACCAGAGATCTGACCAGAGGCCTACAGGCCACGGAACATCCTGAACTTTCTCCAGATCGCAGCAGTTCAACAGCAGAACGCCTGCATTATGAGTCTGTATGGATTAGTGCTGGACACTTCACTGAAGACATGGTGTCATATTGTAGACAGCAACATTCTCTCTTTTTTAAATAAAAAATATTTTAGTATAAGTCTCTTTGGGTCATTCATCATTAAATTATGGCATAAACAGAAAATAGTGTAAATAGCATCTGGCTAATTCTGAATTCTGCAATTAAAAATGACAAGAATATACACAGTTTATGTTCATATTTAATATTTTTGTATTTATAGACTTCTATCTATCTGTCTGTCTCTCTGTCTGTCTGTCGCTCTGTCTGTCTGTCTGTCTATCTATCTATCTATCTATCTATCTATCTGTCTGTCTCTCTGTCTATCTGTCTGTCTCTCTGTCTATCTGTCTCTCTGTCTGCCTGTCTGTCTATCTATGTCTGTCTCTCTGTCTATCTGTCTCTCTGTCTGCCTGTCTGTCTATCTATGTCTGTCTGTCTGTCTGTCTGTCTGTCTGTCTGTCTATCTATCTGTCTGTCTGTCTGTCTGTGTCTATCTTGAAGACAGATCTGGTTGTATAGTGGAATATTCTGTCTCACTTGGGTATGGTCAGTAAACTGAAGGAACTTGTGTTGGTTGCATACTAGCTATGACAAACGGCACAATCAATAAAAAATCTGTTAAATCAGAATGAGAAATCGATTTTGTCTCACTGTTTTAATTCCCACAGCTGAGGTGATACTAAAGGTCTGTGGATTCTACCTGTGTGGTTCCAAAAAGCTCATCTTTGATGTGGCTGCCACCAAACTCCTTCTTCAGTGTGGCACGAGTGGCAGCATACACCATCTTCAACCGCACCTGAACGGAAACACAGGTGAACTCAGCCTCATGATGGGATTTCATCTGGTCATATGACGTGTGGGTCTTTGCTCTATATGTGTTTTTCTGCAGGAGGGGGGGGTTGACTGTGTGTAGAAGGTGAATTCAGGTTGTCCACCCTACCGGAGACTGATCTGGGGACCAGGAGATGAAGAGCCACTCGTAGCCCTGCTGGTTCTGGGTGTCCAGCCGGAACAGGATGTAACAGGGCTCCAGAGAGTCCAGCAGAGGCAGAACACACGGGTCATAGTCCCTGTCCCAGCTCTGGGAGAGCTCTCTGTACGCCCCCAACACCAGCTGCTCTAAAACACACGGAAACGGACGCCTCAAATCACCAGCACCTCCAACACAGACCTGCTGCTCATCAGGCCTCAGCCGAAACAGCACAGCGTCAGGAGGCTTTATCACCGGACAGCGCTCCTCTTCTCTGAGCTGGACACGCACTCAGTGGTAGCTCTACCACGTTATACAGAGCGCAGGCACAAACCTGCTGCAGCATGTAGCATGACTGCTCCGTGTCTTGTCTCTCCGCTTATTGTAGTGTTTTAACTCCAACCGATGATCAACAGTTATCTCTGTTTATTTAGTATTAGTAAGCTGTGCTCTGTCTAAGCATGTGGGTAGAGAGAGTTATTCCAACCTTTCTTTTGTGGATGAGTCTTTGTTTTGGCTTGCCACGCACCGCTAATGCTAACACGGCTAATGCTAACACGGCTAATGCTAACGTTATTTAAGCAATAAAGTTTTCTGGTTCTGATTATTTATTTGTCCTTGCTGCTGCCGTTTGCAGCGTCTGTAGCGCTCCAGACCAGAATTTCCCGGTGGAGCGTCTCAGTGTTTCTTTTGTTTGTCGTTTTGCCCTTAATGCCCTGCATTTTTATTACTGTAATTTAAATTAAAAGAGGCGAATTCAGGTTTACCTTTACATTTTCTTTAAGGGTAATGCATTAAACTGAGTTTAAAAATTGTACTTTTTTTTGTTGTTGTTTTTTGTACCAAAACGCGTTTTTTCACTATACATGGGTGCTCTTGGAACATACTGCCCGCTAAAAGCGGGGGATTACCGTATATGAAATTAAAACATGGGGTTAAATCATTTATATATAATTAATTCCACACTACTTTCACGTTGCTTTCATTATGTACTATATATACACACTAATCTATATCTATATATATACAAATATATATTCAAAGAGGGAAAATTTGGCCACTCCTGGACAGGTTTGTTGATTTTCTAAGTGAAAATAGTGCACATCCTCTACAGAGAACACACTTCTGCACATTTTAATGCACTTTAATGTCATTGTTTATTAATTTGACACATAAATGCATCTACGTTGAAAAACGTATCTCACAAATAGTACCTGTGCTTAAATTTTTATGAAAAATAAAATCTTTTAACTTTTTTGTAGACGTTATGTACCTACTTGGGGAGGTTCAAACTCGCACACAAACTGTTCATACACTCACTCTTTAAAACAGAGGTGTTACAAAAAAAGGATTCTTTGCACAGTGCCACAGAAGAACTATTGGTTCTCTGAAGAACCTTTCAGTAGATGTTTCTTCTGAGCCTTGTTTTTGTACATGTAATGTGTGAGCACTTCATAATGTAAAAGTCCTAGGAAGAATCGTTAAATTCATAAAGAAGCTTTACGGTATTTGAAGCTCTTTTAAAACTTTATTCATCATTGGGAATCCAAACTGGTTCCTTTAAACCACCCGTGAGTCCGTGAGTCATTTGGCAAAAGTCCGCAGGGAAAGACAGAATAAAAATATTTTATTGATTATCAGAATCTGAAAGATCTTTAATATTGAAAACAGTTTGCATCAGTCCCGTGATGTGGTGCATCAAACATTTTGCTCACAAACTAACAAAAATGGGTAAAAAAACAAACGTCTTTGGGTGTGTCTTCGTATTTTTATGCACTTTGTTTTTAGTTGTATGTGACGTGCACAGAGCGGCCGCTAGAGGCCGCAATTGGGGTTTCATTTCTGGGACTCTTATTTTGAATTAAGTGTATGTTTGTGTCTAGGTCTCAGTGTCAGGTGCCCTGTGTTTTCATTTAAGTGACTGTGTGTAATGATTGGCTCTTGTTTGAGTGGGTTTTGTCCTAACAGCAGACACAGAAAGGATCGCGTACAGGAAACATAGAGAGTAATCGTGGCGATTTAGAACTTAAAGACTTCTGTTCGCCATTGAGGCGTTTTGTTTTTGTAGTGTGGAGTCTGTGTCTTTTCTGTAATAAAATCCATAGACTGGAACCTGTACTCTTGCGCCTCGCATCACTCCCCGAGCCCCATACGTGACATTATCAGTAATGGTCCGTGAAAATATTGTTTTACAAGAAACCGCTGCTTTATAGAATCACTACTGGAACCATTTGTGCCACTTTTTTCTTTTACTCACCGCTCCTTATGACAATCTTCAAGACTCTGACGGCTCCTCGCCTTGCCTTCACCAGGAACTCCCTCAAATCTGCAGTTGCTAAATGTCATAAGGGTTAGGATAGATTTGACTTTGTCATTATACAAGTCCAACAAAAGGCTGCAAGCATTTCTGGGCTTTCTGGTTTAGTCTTAATGAAGGACATTTTTATTAGTAAATGGGATAAATAAGACACGAGGCTTAAAACCGTGTTGGATCCTATACATCTAAAAATCTACTGCCCTGAAGAGTTTACCCTCAGCCCTGTTCTAGCACGTCTGATCCATCTAATCAGGGCCTTCAAGACCTCCTGAATATTAGAGCCGTTTGAAACTGAAGTCTCCAGGGTGGTAGATCTCCCAGACTGACCGTGGGCAGGCACCTCTGGTCTAATCTGCAGCTTTAAAACTGGCCAGGAACACACTAGGGAGAAAGTAGTGAGGAATTCAGACAATGCCTTTGAACGCAGATGATAAGAAAAGCGCTGGAGAAGAATCCCACACTGTAGATGCCTTACAGTGCAACTCTGTCTCCTGGATAAGCCACTAGTTGTGTGAGCTTAAGGGCCCTTATCGTCTGCTGTCCTCAGGCATGGCTACTATCTCTGTTTGGAAAATAACAGCACCTGCTTGACAACAAACCCGGGGTGAATAGTTTGAGGAAAGTAAGTTTTTCAAAGGTTTCTTTCAGCCAGGACACTAAGTGCACCAACATCACCATGGCAACGCCTCGGTCAGGCTTCATAAATGATGCAGGTTCAGGTGAGATGCACGAAGAGTAAGTCTTCCGCCCTCAGGCTCCTGTTACACTCGCCATTCACATAAAATGCACTCAAACCATTTGGTTTGACTTAATATTCGTTTGTAGTCCTAGTGATGTACCATAATGCTCTTGGCATGTTGGCTTCTACTTCTGCAAGAGCCTCTCAACTGAACGGGGTCCAGCGAACCTTAACAGCCATTCAGTGAAGTGAAGACTAATCCTGGTCAACAGAAGCTGCTGTTTAAAATTCACCCCAGTTCAGACGACATGTATTATCCATTGGTTCTGTGCTTATTTGGATGAACCCATTAACAGAAACTCCAAAGCAAATGGCCAAAGAGTAAAGTCTTTACTGAGTTGTCTGAGTCTTTACTGAGTTGTCTGAAAGACTAAATGTAGGCATTAAAGAACTCACCGTGGATTCCCGTCTGATGAGACATCACTCACAGCCTCTTTGTCGCACCAGCCGTGTCCAGATATGTCCTGAGTGTCCCACCCTGTCCACCTCTTGCCGTGCCGCTGCGGTTTGGGCCGACTCCGCTGCCGTGGCGCTCACATCAACACCCCCTGAAGTGTCCGAGTCCGGGGGAATCCTGTTTGAAACCTGATCTGAGGAAGATGTGTATCCTAATATTGGCTCTGTCAGCGGATACGCGGCCTGATCTGAAATCCTTCACGTTTCAGTGGCCATGCCCGGGACTGCAGGGGGCTGATGGGGCGCAGGCTCTCCTCAGAAGTCCTGAGTCACCTCTCACCCCATCGATGGCAGCACCAAGTGCAGCCCTTCAGAAATCAAGCTGGCCTTCAGCTTTCCTGAGCATCTTCTGGCCTGAAGGGTTGAGTCTTGTCTGCACGGTGGTGATTGTTATCACTACTATACATCGAACCACAGCGGCTCGCGTCCAGATCAGGTTCCAGCTGCATGTTGGGGACCGACACGCGACACTCAGCGTGTGGCTGAACTCCGTCCATGCGACGGTTCACTTCACCACAGCTTCAGCTGCTGCGCTTTCTGTGATCTCCACTTTCGGAACGTCCTGAGAAATCTACAGCCATCACAGCGGAAAACTCTGACAGCTGATGATGATGAGGTTCCACATGGACCTACATTTGGTCACTTCCAGTTCTCTCTTTTTCTTTCTTTCTTTTCTTCGTTAATTAATTTAGTTTGTTAACTCATTCATTTATTCATCCTTCTTTCTTTCTTCAGACATGGTTCAGGTCTGAACCTGTTATACATGCATCTATTCCTATATGTATCCATCCATCCATCCATCCATCCATCCATTTGAAATGGTTCATTGCTACTAATATGAAAAAAATATCTTAATATAAACAGTTATTTGAGCTTTATTTATTTATTTTGTATGTAAGTTCTGAAATGAATGAGGCCATTATTGCTGTTGTATGAGCATGTTCAGTGCGCGCGCGCATGTCCTTGTATGGTTACTGGTGATAGCTTCATGTATAATTCACTCTGCTGAGAGTACGAGGCCAGGAGTAATTCATTATTCAGCACAGCTTTAGATACGCATTTCTCTCTCTCTCTCACACACACACACACACACACACACACACACACAGAAAGAGAGAGAGAGAGACAGAGAGAAAGAGAGAGAGTTATATATTTTTTACTAAAGAGGTAAAATAAGTATTATTTTAGAGGGCTTGTACTTAAATCAAGTAAAATTCAGTACTTGTACTTTAACCTTTACTCCATACGCCCACTTTCAGTTGAGTACAATTTTAATACAGTTCTCATCCTTTTAATAAAGTACAGTTTTAAGTCCCTGAGAAAGAGATGAATACACTCAGACACATGAACCTGCACAGTTTTCTCTCCCTGACCTTTCGGGCTCAGCTGAGGAGCTGCAGTGAAGTATACGGAGTTATCGAACTCATTTCAAGTCTTTGTTTGCTCAAAGCAACATTGTTTAGTAAAAGTTTAGTAAAACTTCGGCTCCGCTGGGGATTTCCTTCAGCCCACTTTATTTCTCTCTTTCTCTGCCGTGTGCCGTGTGGGTTTAACCTCATATGAAATCCTGCATCAACTTAAGTAGATTAAATCGTGTTGCTTTTATTTTCTTTTTAGTTGAACATAGCCACGTTTAATTGAATATGAATATGCGCATAAGTGCATTATACATGCTTTCAATGGGTTTCACTTCAACTGTTTTATTATTTTGTTCATTTTCTATGTATTTATTCATTTTCATATCACAGCTTTTGTGTTTCTTTTAAAAGAATGTTTAGTGTTGTTTCAGTTTTTTTTGGACAGCGTTTACATTAAACTGACCTCTGAAGGACCTCTTAGGAGTTCTGGGCCTGTTTTTTTTTTTTAATCTATGGGGAAAAAATAGCTTTCCTAAAATTCTACACTGTCGCACCTAGTGGTAAAAGAGAAATGCTGTAAAATCAGTTTGTTTTGTCAGACCCCAACACCACTAGGTTAGAGGACTTGCTGGACCGGAGCGCTGCTAGTCGCTGTGTGCAGAAATAACGTGAATTTGTGAGGGATAGATAGTAAACACACCACACACACAGAGTGAACAGTGTAAAATTCTCTCTCTGCATTTAACCTGTTCATCAAGTAAAGCAGGGGGCAGCCAGACAGGGAACATGGCATGGGTACTGTACCTTGCTCAAGGGTACCTCAGTGGTGCCACTGGCAGTCGTGGGATTCAAACCCATGACCTTCTGATCGCAGGGGGAACTCCATAACCGACAGGCCTCTGTCTGTGTGTGTGTGTGTGTGTGTGTGTGTGTGTGTGTGTGTGTGTGTGTGTGTGTACCTGAAAGTGCAACATTACTTTGGTGGAAGACGTAGATGCACTTATATGTTTAGCTCCCCTGATTTCTGTGCACTCAAGTTTTAACTTGCATATGCACTATAAGGACAAAAGTATTGGGACACACCTGTTTTTCAGGGTTTGGGCCCCTTACTTCCAGTGAAGGCCAATCTTAATGCTCCAGCAGACCAGGACCCATTTTAGGGTGTAACCATTTCTATTCCAGCATGACTGTGTCCCAGAGCACAAAGCGAGCTCCTGGCTGGAGGAGCTGCAAAGGGGGCACGTATTTGAATGCAACGTCACTAACGTCACCGTTGGTGTAAAGGTCCCAATACTTTTGTCCATTATTTGTGTTTAGACTGCTCAATGAGCTTCAGAGGACGTGACACCACCGGGACTTTTATTTTGAATTGTAGTCATACGTTGGTTTCTTGTGAGGGCGAGAGGCGACCACGTGGTGCTGGTCTTGCTGTCTTTTTGTGGGGGGATTTTCTCGAGGTCAGAGATGTAAAATGAGTAAATTAAAGTTAGTGAGGGTCTGGACGGCGCAGTGCTTTTCTGGCGACGTTTGGATAAAAGCAAGATCTCAGTGTTTTCTCCTCACTGGTAGAAAATACACCACAGTTTCAGAGCAGGACTCTTCAACATCTTCTGGAAGAAGAGCTCGACTGAGGGCTGCAGACATTGCAGCAAGGATTCGGAGTGAAAAAGAGAAAAAGACAGCCGAGGTGGGTCGATCAGCACACTTCGTATTCTTCTCTGCTCCTGCTATATGCAGAGACTGAATCCACTGAACATGTATTTATTATGTGCTCAATGCCGTTAAAGTGCCTCTTGGTGTAATGGTCAGGCGTCCCAATACTTCTGTCCATCTGTTGTGTTCTTTAAGCAAGCTGCTTTGGTCTCATTCATGGCTGAGTGACGGTAAAACTGGATAAAATTCCTCGTTTTGCATACAATGATAATCATGTGAGTAACGTGGATGCAAATATAATT
Organism: Hemigrammopetersius urotaenia; assembly: GCA_037974485.1. NCBI lineage: Eukaryota > Metazoa > Chordata > Actinopteri > Characiformes > Alestidae > Hemigrammopetersius > Hemigrammopetersius urotaenia. Next base: position 16,861,762 of record JBBPDC010000135.1, read on the forward strand.
AATCTTGTCATAATTGAAACCAATATATGTGTGTTTACATACATTTATATACTCTTGCATATGCAAAAGCAGTATACCCTCTTTCACCCTGTTTACAAGGAATTTCTCCAACTTCTTCACGTCACTAAAACATGTTCAAAATGAATAGAACCGTGATTCCTGCCATCATTACCCACCGCTATTATTAATATGTACAAATTAACATTTACACATTTGTTATTTTTGTTTCCTGTCTTTCCGAAGGTCCCTGTGTCTCCTGTCCAGAGAAGAGTTACCGAGCTCAGGCAGTTCACCCAGCAGCTACAGGCCGTCCATCCGAATGTTTTTGCCAAAGCACTTTTTAGGAGTATCTTATACCAGGACCAGGACCTTGTCGCTATCAGTAAACCGTACGGCGTGCCTGTTTACAGTAAGTGTCTGAGCATAAATGTATCATTAACTAATGAATAACGACACAATAACTGTCCAAAAGTATCCAGACACCCCGTCTAATGAGTACAAACAGAAGCATCAATAAAAAGAATAGAGGAATCCAAACATGCTGCACTTGATGTTCGAGGAGGTGTCTGTGTTCTGTAAGAGTGCGGCCCTTTCTGTAGAACTGCATTAGCGTTAGACTGTTAACACTGACTTGGAAATAAGCACCGGTCCTCCCTGCAGATGTTGGAGGCATCAGGAACAGCATTGCCGAGAGCCTGCCGGTCTTGGCTAAGATGATTGGCGGCATGCGAGGAGGACCTCAGTTGCACGTTTGCTACAGTCTGGAGAAAGATTCCACTGGCGTCCTGCTTTTGGCCAAGACAGAGGAGGCGAATGACCGAGTACAGAGTCTCATCAAATCCCACGAAATGGAAAGGAAATGCATGTATGTACAGATCTACCATCTTTTTTTGTTCTTAAGATTGTCCAAATAATCCCTAATAACAGGTTTATTACTACACAGGGTGGTCACCGTAGGCGTGCCTGTTCCTTCTGAGGGAGTGATTGACATCCCCATCATTGAGAAGGAGGTCACGGGGTCCCAGCATCATTTTAAGGTGCAGTTTAGGCCTGTTTATAAGATATAAGACAGGCCTAGGCCTGGATTGAGTTGAGTCATTCGTGTTGAGGCATTAAATATGTGGGTTGGTATCCTGGACAGGGATTAAGCCTAGTCCTGGGATACACAGCATTCTGAATTGAGATTCCTCAAAGAATGGACTAAGGCTTAAACCTTGTCTTCAAAACAAGCTCTTGGTTTGTAGTCACATGTCCATTCAAAGCTTCTCCTGAAATCTAGGATAGGAGGGTTGCAGGAGCCTTGTGGGTAAAACACTTGCCTGAGAACCCAGTGACCACAAAGTTGCAGGTCTACCACTGTGTCCATGAGCAAGACCCTTAACCCTCAGCTGGTCCAGAGGGACTGTCCCTGTAAGTCATGACTGTACGTCACTCTGGATAAGGGGTCTGCCAAAACCACCTTACTTTATATTCGAGCTGTCCAGCACTCCAGAGAATTCATACACCCCCACAGACTCTCCCCTACAGCCCAGTGCTGGGGGCTTTATACTTCTCTGGCCGACGCGGGGCATTGGCCCCTGTTGGCCTGGTGGTTAGAGAGTTACACCTGTGATCGAGAGGTCATGGGTTCGAATCCCAGGACCGCTAGTGGCACCTCTGAGGTGCCCTTGAAATTGCTTTGGATAAAAGCGTCTGATAAAAGCTGTTAATGTTAATGCGTAGATGTACAGAGCATGTTCACACTGTGTGCTGTGGTGGGTTCAGGTATGCCAGATGATCGCTTCACGCTGCTGCTTATTTCTACTGGCAGTTCTCTTCTATGAGCCTTAATAAGCTGTGTGCTCAGTGTCCGGGCTTCACATTATGTCTATTTGGCAGATGCTTTTATCCAAACCCTGTTTCAGGCCTGTATGAGAACAAGAGGAGAGTTCTAAGTGCTAAAGTCTTTATGTAGTAGTGCAGGAAGATTGCCAAGGCATTAGGGGAGGAGATGCTCTCTGAAGAGACTGTTGGTTATTTTTGATGTTTACTGGGACACATTTATGCACTTTCTCTTTCATGGACAAGGTCAGGGGTCTTTTTAAAACGGGCAACATGTCAGATATTGTGTCCTGCAATAATGTCACACGGTATATTTTGTATATGATTTTGCCTTTTCAGATGGGTCTGAGCCCACTGTTCCGAGTGAGTGAGGAGGGGGATGGACTGACCCGAGTCAGGGCTCACCGGCACGCCCACAGCGCCGCCACACGCTACAGAGTGGTGGACAGCAGTTCAGGCTGCAGCTTGGTAGAGACCCAGCCAGTCACAGGTACTGCTGTCCCTAACCTCCTGTATTCACTCAGTATCTAAGAATAGATTAAATTTCATTGTGTTCAGTTACGCTCAGAAGGACGGATCAATATGACCATTGGCAAGTGTTTTACCAGCACCAGTATTGACTCCCAGTTGTTAGGTGGCTCCTCACCCTCTGTACCTTATTGTGTTTCATCTGCTCTACAATAATGTGCATCCCTGGCTCTCCTTACAGCTGCTCATCCTTTTAAAGATTCAATGAATAGTGTAGTAACAGTGTATTTCAAACCATGTTAGGATGAATAACATGGATTAAATATACTCAAACTACAAGGGGTGGAGGTAGCTCAGTGGGTAGGACACTTGCCCCCAGACCAAGAGGTCATGGGTTCGAATCCTACCTACAGCACCACCACTGGGTCCCTGAGCAAGACCCTTAACCCTAAGTTGCTCCAGGGAGACTGTCGCCCCCTGTAGGCAGGGAATGGAAGTCGCTTTGGATAAAAGCATCTGATAAATGCCATAAATGTAAATGTAAATTGTAACACATGCTTGGAGATTGTAACTCATCTTTTGTATTAGCCATCCTCTCACCCTTCATTAATGGTCAGTCTGACAAGAACACTGGATATTGTTGATTGATATACTTTTCTTAACCCAAGAGTGTCTATTGTGTGTAAAAACACCAGCAGTTCACACCAGAACCACACGATACCAGAACTGCACGATACCTGATGGATAGTGAAGAGTGGGGTCGATAAACAGAAGGGCTATAGCCAGAAATCGACTGCCTGCAAATTGTAGCCACATTATATTTGCAGTATTTTATCAAGTATATTGTAGATACCATTAATAATGAGTCTAGTATAATGTGTACCTAATTAACTCAGTCTATGTATGTTCTAGGTGTGAAACACCAGGTTCGGGTCCACATGGCTCTGGCTTTAGCCTGCCCTATTCTGGGAGATCATAAATACGCTCACTGGACAAAACTGGCTCCCCAGGTATGTGACTATAAACAAACCTGATATTTCAAACTGAATTCAAAGAAACTGGTTTTATGGAATAGAGATTCAAACAGAACTTGCAAATATGAGTATTCAGAATGATCCGAAAGCGCTGCACACTGAAGTACGGGTGGAGGGGCTCAGTGGGTAGGATACTTGCCTCCAGACCAAGAGGTCATGGGTTCAGATCCTACCTTCAGCACCACCACTAGGTCCCTGAGCAAGACCCCTAACCCTAAGTTGCTCCAGGGAGAGACTGCCCCCTGTAGGTAGGGAATGGAAGTCGCTTTGGATAAAAGCATCTGATAAATGCCATAAATGTAAGTATTTCTGTATTTATAAGGACGTCTGGAAGGTGATTCGTACGCTCTTTTTTGCACCTATTTATGAACTGCCTGTGCTTTATCAGAACACTCTCTAAGGGTGACACCACACCTGAGAAATTAGGCTTTGGGGAGAATTTTTCAGAAGGATCCAGGCTATAAGCATGACCGGACCCTCGATGACTGTTAAAATGATACTGTCGGTGTTCCTTTAGGGGTTCATCCATCTCGCCTCGAGTGTAGCATTCTCTTAAGACGTGACTCTTCAGCGTCATGCTTGAGGACCGACCGTGTGTCTCATGTTTCCTCCTGCAGAAGCTGCCGGAAGGCGTGCTGCGACAGCTCGGTCTGGAGCAGAGCAAAACCCGATACCTCCCTCTCCACCTCCACCTCCGACAGATCATCCTGCCTGGGGTCAGGGGTCACGATGACCTAACCGTGTTCAGCCCGCTTCCCAAATACTTCACCACGACTCTGAAAAGACTGCAGCTCTCACTGCCTGAGAAACCATGAGACGACCAGTGCCTGTAACATGACATGACTGGATTGTAACGGACTTCTACGAACACTTTGTATGAAGTGGGTCTCCTGTAGATGGCACTGATCCAGTCATGCTTTATCCCAACTCTATACTGAACACTAATTGCAATTCACTATACAAACCCATCAGGTAAGGTATTGAAATGATCTGTAGAATAACACCCCAAATTTGTACTAGTGTTTCATATTCAAGTGACAAAGCATGTGTGTTGTAGCCTAATACTTTGGGCCTCCATGTTTTTTACGGGACCCCGAAAGACTGTTTGATGGTAAGGAGAATTTCCCAAGGCACTGTGCTCCGCTACAGCAGAAAATAATGAGTCAAGGAAGACACAACTACAGTTACAGGGACCTCACTGTACAAAAGGCATGTTTGAAAACACAGGCTCCAATTCTTTTTAGTCTCCAGCACCACTATAGTATTGGTACATATCGGATCACCATAGATGCATATATAAAAAAAATAAAAACGAAAACAAAATAAAAAGAACCGAAGAATCTGTCCATGTACAGTACACTCCTCGAAGTGCACCGACTGCTCCTGCCGAGTTCTAGTTTGAGGACGTGGTGAGTGTAAGGGGTGACAGGAATATGAAATCTTGTTATGCAGCTGCCCCATCAGGCCTTGCAGTGATGACTCCAGTCCGGTTTTCAGTATTACTTCATGCTCCTCATTCCTTTGGGTTACACCGGGCGAACAAAAGAGCGTTCGGAACAAAACGAGAGAACAAACGATGTTAGAACAGGTTGGGTGTGAGACGGGGAGCTACATACTTGACAGAGCCACAGCGAGAAAAGAGAATCACATGATAAGAGGTTAGATTGTGTAACTCCGGCGGCCATCACACGAACAGTAAGTAACATCTTTATTATAAAATAAAAAAAGGCTCACGAGTCCAGTCCAATCTGCCACTCGAGCTCCGCTCGCGCTCCAGCAGCAGACAGGCAGAGGAGGCAAACAAAACAAGGAAATAAGGAAAAACTGGAAGTTTAATCAGTGTATAAAATTTAGTGTGCACTGTAATCTCAGTTTGCAAGCTTTTTTTTTTTTTTTATAAGAACTGCAACATGAAATGCTGAGCCTACACTGCTGTTGTTCGGCTCAGTGAAGTACTACATGATGGACACATGAACTTTCTTTGTGCCGTAAGTGACGGCTCAGAGTCTTTTCAAAACAAAAACCATGCATAGGCCCTCTGAAGTGCGTATACATCTATTCAAATTACTAATTTACGAAGCGTATGTGGTTAACTCATGAAATTTAACATTGCCTCCTCTGGGATATTATCCATGTACCACCACTGGTGCGCCGCTTCAGCTCATGAGTAAATACAGAGCGCGAGGAGACAGCGCGGCCACAGGAGTTCCTCTTTGTGAGCATGTGAGCTACTGGGCCACGGAAAATCTGAGAGGACGGAGGAGCTCAGAGGCAGGAACAGACCTCTCTCCTTTCTCTCCCCTTTTTTCCTCGCACTCCCTCACTGAATGTTGGCCTGTGCAATGGAGATTATTTCCTGGATTTCCCGCACCATCATGATGCGCGTGAGCATGTGTTCCAGTTGCTCGCTCGTGATTGGCTGGGTCGAGTACCATATGGGACTGTTTGGGGCCACGACAGGCTCTGGCGTCAGATAGTAAGTGTCATTCCGGCCTTTGGCAGTCTGAGGACTGAACAGAGATGACAAGCAGAGACAGAAATGAGTACAGATTTATGGAAAATCTACTGGAAAAAAAACCCCTGCTCTAACACTGGCCACGCGGAACAAAAAATGCTTTAAAAGATTAAAAAATGCTTTCAAAAAAAGCTTGCCAGTGTCGGTTAAATGTTAAGAGGAAAACGATGAGACTCACCATTTGAAGAGGTAAAAGTCATAGAGCTTAATGGGACACCGAAGTGGATTCTCTGGATCCTCAGCTTGCTCTGCATACATGTCATCTGTCACTATAACAAAGTCCAAGGAAAGGGGGAAAATCAGACTCCGTTATCTGAAATAATGGCTGCTTGTTTCAAACCCTGGTTTGGTTATAAAGGGTCTGTTCAGTCTTGGCAGGTTTGGTTAAATTCAGGAAAGCATGGTCATCTGGACCTTGGTGCTCACCTTGGTTCTGCCTCTCATGGTTTCTATCATAAGACATATAACAAGGAATACACAGAACCTATGAGCCCCGTTAGTACAGGGTCAGTCAGTAACCATTTTAAATCAATATCAGTCCAATCACTTGTGACCGTTTACCTATTTAACATTAGATCGGCTCCATGTATGAACCCTTAGTGAATGAGGACTAAAATGTAGTTCCTGTTTATGTACAGACCTAGGGAACCTCAGATATATTTGTAGTTTCCCCTGGATTTAAAAAGATTTCACACCTTTCTGACCAACGTGATGGGAGCCCACGCCCTTAAGGTAGCGGATGCTGGTGCTCTTGTCTTTCGGATTCGCCGGGTTCTTCTTGGTGTGTCGGAGCACTTTGGAGAAGGCCACTTTCATATGTTGCTCCACCGTGGTCAGGTGGAAGTACCTAGAGGACATGACAGCTGCCTTTAGACTGCCTTCTACACTGATGGTACATGCGATGGAGAAAATCCAAGTGTAGATACGAAAAAAAGAGGCAAACTTAAAAGTAAGTCATGATTAAACATGGCAACCATACATAAGGACTCACTTGGTGTTGAAGTACATTAGCGTAGTGAGTAGAGTAGAAGGAGAATGTGCTCCTAGCTGTTTGCACTCCCACAGCATCTCTTCTGTCACGTGACTAGGAATTATATAACCTGCCGCAAAAAGCAAAGCATAGAAACACAACTTACTAAGACTGGAGTCTTTCAAGTTTTCTCATCAGAAACTGAACAGCATTTATTGGAGCACCTCTACAATTCAATCCGCATCACTTACCTAACGGGTGTATACCTGGCCTCCACTCCTCCAGTATTTTATGTAGACATTGGGAGAACCGGGTGTAGTACTGATCTGAAAAAATGTCGTCCACTCTGCTGTTCTCAAACATGTACTAAAACAGAAAATCATGTAAAATTACACACTAGACAATAAGCTTGAAATAAAACATGCTGTTTTTAAAAAAGGAAAAACAGTAAAAGGAATGCACAGACAACATACTTTCTGTATGCATAAGAAGATGTAATAGAGCGCATCGGGTTCAAATGACTCCCCTTCCAAGCTTCGAGACTCCTGGGTCATCAGGGCCAGGGCCAAATTGAGCTCGCCCACCGAACTGGAGATCAGGTCTTCTCGGAAACGCAGCGGCTGACGGCCTGAACAGAGAAACGAAGGGGGAAATCAGTACAGAAACAATAATACAAACATAAGTGTATATAGTATTTTGAATTATTTGTGTAGAGAACAGTAGAGATGGGACGGGGTACAGAGAGAGAGAGCGGGCACCACATGTTCACTCACGGCCAATCGGTGCCAATTTATTCTGTTCGTTCTTGTCAAGCTCTGCATTTTTGCGCTGTACCCAAATCCTCCAAATCTCTAGACCTTCTTCCGGTTTTAGTGAGTTTGGAAGGAGCAACTCAGGAGGCGCTTCAGCTTGTGGCTCTGCTTCTGCCTGAGGGGGAGGAGGATGTAGAGGAGAGGTCAGTGAGAGCATCAATTCTTTTTCCAAGACAGAAACTATTCCAACCGCGGTAAACTAAAAAAACTACATATTTATACAAGTAAGAAGGGAAAGACAATGCTTGCACTATGACTAGTTAACATTACATGTACACCCAACACTGTTCATCATTTACAGCAATGGTTACTAATTCTTCTCCTCAGCCAGAACCAAGGTCTTCTAAAAAAAAAAAAAAAGCATTATTTGTCAGCTTTTTCTATTGTGTTCATGTAGCGCCCAATTTTATAACCTGGATTTATGACTCCAAGCTGTTTTCACTAGTTTGTGGAAATTGTACAAACATCATTCCTCCACGACACCCTTGCTCTGAATCTAAATCCATGTTTTAAAGACTAACCTGTAGGTGGAGCTGCTGTTCCTGAGCCTCAGCCTCCTGGCTGTGCTGCTGCTGGGGGTCCCATATGTGCAGAGCCTGAGTGGTGCCGGAGTACCCTCCCCCTACGGTCTGTACCGCTACTGGAATGTGGATGTTTCCATTCATAAACTGAGCCGGGAACAGCGAGTGCACCACTTCCTCCTGTGTGGTCACCCCTGCACCAGACACTGGTACCGCCACCGCTCCGGCCGCCTGGGCCACCATCTTGTCCTTATCTTTATCCTGTGCCACAGGTGAGGCCTGCACTTGCACAGTGCTGTATGCTTCCTGGGGTATGGCAATGTGGGCCACGCCTTGCTGTTGTGGGGCTGAATACACTGGAATGGTCCAGGTCTCCCCTGCCGGGCCCGTGATGGTGCCTGTGGCGCTGTACAGGTGAGTGCTGTCCACCGTCAGCAGGTCGGGCCGAAGAGACAGGTAGCCCTGCTGCTGGCCTTGTGGGATGGCCAGGACTGTGGCCAGCTGCTGGCCCTGGGGGAGCGAGTATGACACCACGGTGGGAACATCCACCTTGCGCTTCTTGGCTGGCTGCAGGACGGCTGATGAGATCCCCGTTCGGCGCTCAGCTTCGCGAGGGGAACCCTGCTGCTGGGGCGGAGACAACGTCTCCACTGTCTGGATCTGGATCTGCTGACCTCCAGCTACTGCTGCCACAAGCTGTGCCTGGATCTGAGACAAGATCACACATTACTTACAACCATTCTCTTCCACTGGCATGTACTGTTTTTATATTACTTAAATCTGCATTCACCTAATATTACATCACAGTTACATATTTATATTTTATTATCTGGTACCAAAAACAAAACCTACGCTTAGACTATGATGTTTCACTATAGGCTACACCTATCTGAACCTTTAAACCCTATTTTTCTAACACTTTACTTTATGTACAAGTCCTTTATTGTTCTGGACTTTCATTCATTTCTAACATAACACACAAATAAGTTTTCAAAAGGTGTGTGTACATTCTGGCAACAGAAGCAAAGCATTTTGCTCTTGTCGTCCATCAGAGGGAGCCAATGCAGCCAATCTTCAGGCGTCATATTGACTGAACGTTGTGTATATGGTTGTGTGTCTAGTAAGGGCTCTAAGAAGTGCATGACATGGGGAGGACTGTGGCTTCTAACTGTCCTAATTTCTATACACAACTATGATTTCATTATGTAATATATATGCACACAATTAGCCTGTAGCTCACTTTAACCATCCTACACTTATCTGTAACTGGACGTTACTTTGCCCTCTAGAACAGGAGCCTAATAAAGCTCACTAACTTAACAACATTAAACATGAATGCCAATGCTTCCCTTCTGGCTGACATACATTAAATAGCTAATGTGTAATTTTATGATCTTTTCCAGTATTCCTAACACATATCTCCACGTAATTTTCCCTAGATGTCCCTTCAGTGTATGTACCTGCTGTTGCTGTTCCTCTGTAAGCTCTCCCTGCTGCACCAGTTGTGTTGTGACTCCATGTAGCTGCTGCTGAGTGGGAGAAGCCACCTGCAGCACCTGACCAACCGTCTGCCCCTGCTCACCTTGGATCTGCACCTGAGTAAGAGTGTAACAGAAACACCAAAACCCAAAAATCACACTTTTGTCACTAGTCTGGCAGACTAAAACACCAACGCCATTTAAAACGCACAAATTTGCAAGCACTTTCTGAATCAAGGACTGCACTTTATTTACTGACTGGCCATGATATTAACCCAGTGACAGGTGATGCATAATTCTCTCGTTACAAAAGCACCCAGGCTGTTGCAGTTAAATGCCTGTTCTTATCACAAGAGAGCTGCAGAGAGTCATAAATTCAAGTTATAAACAAAATAATTGTTTGATCCATGCAATTTAGAAAAGGGCCAAATGGTTATGGCTGGACGACTGGGCAAGAGCATCTCCAAAACAGCAGAATCCAGTGGTTAGTGCCTACCTAGTCTCGGCCTCAGACGTCACGCCCACGGAACGTTGGCTAAACGTCCGATGCATATGGTACACTTAACTGGAAACACTTCAGGAATCTCGAAGTCTCATCTGATTGGTTGAATTTTATCGGATTTCCGGGAGACGCGAGTGTCGCGTTTATTTTCGGTCCGCCGGGAAACAA
>JBBPDC010000135.1:16890593-16909418 GCA_037974485.1 Hemigrammopetersius urotaenia
CCCTCCCCCCCCCCCAAAATTTTATATTATATTTAACTTTTCATTTATTTTCATTACAGTTCTACCTTCGCCTCTTTGCGGTGAGTCCATTTAGGCTCCAGCAGTTTACACTTCGTGCTGCTGGTCTTCAGGTTCTAGATAACAGCACGTGTGTAACGCTTTAAGCAGTCTGTTTAGTACACACACAGAGTTGGTTCCATTATTCGAGCAGAAATTAAGAAATTATTTAAATCATTGGCTGTTCAGTGCAGGGGCCTTGGCCCACGCTGCCCCCCCCTCTAGAACCGGATCTTAAACAGGTATCACAGTGCAGATTTTGTATCTGTACATGATGGTGGTTGGGGGTCGTCCTGTGAAGCTGAATAATCCTGGAGCTTTCCGTCAGGTGAGGAGAGCCCAGTGCCGGTCTCTGAAATGCCTCCACACTGCGGCGTTTCGGTGCAGAGGGCGAGCAGAGACACTTCTCTTGTTTCCAGATATGATGCCTGTCATATGACTCAGCAGGTACCTTTTGATCTCGTGTGAATTAATTGAGTAGAAATGTGTGATGCCTTGACATTTTCTGTAATGGCATGTTTCTCATCCTAAAAATGTGTTCTAACATCTAAACCGGGGGTTCCCAACCTTTTTTCCTTGAAGCCCCCCTTGCCTGCGTCCAAGACAAGCCAGGCCCCCCAACTCCTACCTGCATAAATAGAATAAAGTATTAATTGCAAACTTTTATTTGTAAAAAAAAAAATAAACGGCGGTTGTAGTTTTTACTCTTGTACACACTTTCCCCTCACATAAGGAATAAAGGCTTTCAGAGATCAGCACCTAGGCCTATACACACACTACCTTAAACAGGGAAGTCTGTTTATATTCACATGTCAATACCTGTTATTAATTACAATAACAAACCTCAATAACAAGTTATTCCCTACATTTTTTAATGTGTAAATGTAATTTTGATAACCTCAGTGCATACAGAATTGTGGGCACCCCCTGCGATCTCTAGCGCCCGGACCCCAGGTTGGGAACCACTGATCTAAACTGTTACTTGGTTTTATTTGTTCTCTTGCTTAGCCTATAAATGTTCCTGATTTTTTTGGTGGTTCCAGGGGGACAGTTACACCCTCCCGTTGCGTGTGTGGGGCGCTCCAGTGAAGATCTCCTGTCCTGTAGCTGCTCCGTTTACAATACTCTGCACCCCTTCTACCATGGTGATTCATCTTGGAGCCTCTGCAGATGCTGTCAAACTCAATGGTTAGGTCAAGCCTTCCTTTAGGGCTTTAGTAAACTAATGTATCCCTGATACAGACCTTGAATATTCTTGTTCTAGTGAATGGGGTGTGGCAGCCCATGCTCGAGGCTTCTGCCAGCTGTGGGTTCACCCTGCAGGCCAAGGCGACTGGATGGATCATCACTGCTCCGTATACAAACGCCTGCTGGCAAACTGAGGTAGTTCTGTAACTATCGTCTTGATCATGGGCCCTTTGCCTAGGTTTTATTTTCTCTTCTCTTCCTAACTTTACAGGGAGCGGTGCGGCTGCTGTCTGTGCGGTACATGCAACGGGATTTAACGCTTTCCTGCCCGCTGTTCCAGGCCCCAGGCGACATGCCTCTGTATGGTTCAACAACTACTGTGTTGACACCTAAAGCTGCTTCTGCGCAGATGGATTATCCTTTACCTTATAATTATGCTAGGCCTTGGCCTCTGCACTACGGCTATTCTCCTGTCCCTACCGAGGGTCCCACAGCTCCCCTGGAAACTACTGACCCAGGAACTGTGTCAGGAACTACTTTGTCAACACCACAGGCCAGTTTTAATCAGATGTTGTATCCTTTCCCTTATGGCCAGGCTAGGCCTTGGCCTCTGAACTATGGTTATTCTCCTGCGCCTACTGAGGATCTCACGGCTACTCCAGAAACTACTGACCCAGGAACTGTGTCAGGAACTACTGTGTCGACACCAAATGCTGGTTTTGGTCAGATGTTTCCTTTCCCTTATGGCCAGGCTAGGCCTTTGCCTCTATACTATGGCTATTCTGTCCCTACTGAGGGTCCCATGGCTGCTCCTGAAACTACTGACCCAACATCTACATCAGAGACTACTTTGTCGACACCACAGGCCAGTTTTAATCAGATGTTGTATCCTTTCCCTTATGGCCAGGTTAGGCCTTGGCCTCTGAACTACGGCTATTCTCCTGCGCCTACTGAGGATCTCACGGCTACTCCAGAAACTACTGACCCAGGGACTGTGTCAGGAACTACTGTGTTGACACCAAATGCTGGTTTTGATCAGATGATGTATCCTTTCCCTTATGGCCAGGCTAGGCCTTGGCCTCTGTACTACGGCTATTCTCCTATCCCTACTAAGGATCCCACTGTTCCCCTGGAAACTTCTGACCCAGGAACTGTGTCAGGAACTACTCTGTCGACGCCAAATGCTGGTTTTGGTCAGATGTTTCCTTTCCCTTATGGTCAGGCTAGGCCTTTGCCTCTATACTATGGCTATTCTGTCCCTACTGAGGGTCCCATGGCTGCTCCTGAAACTACTGACCCAACATCTACATCAGAGACTACTTTGTCGACACCACAGGCCAGTTTTAATCAGATGTTGTATCCTTTCCCTTATGGCCAGGTTAGGCCTTGGCCTCTGAACTACGGCTATTCTCCTGCGCCTACTGAGGATCTCACGGCTACTCCAGAAACTACTGACCCAGGAATTGTGTCAGGAACTACTGTGTCGACCCCAAATGCTGGTTTTGATCAGATGTTTCCTTTCCCTTATGGCCAGGCTAGGCCTTGGCCTCTATACTATGGCTATTCTGTCCCTACTGAGGGTCCCACAGGTACGCCTGAAACTACTGACCCAGGAACTACATCTCCTAAGGCGGGTGCTGACCAGCCAATTTGGTATCCATATGATTATGGTAGGCCTGGGCAATTCTACCATGACTGCTTGCCTGCTATGAGTCATACAGACGCCTCAAAAACTGGCCAAATTATGTTTTTGAACAAAAACCCCTGGATGACTTACTTTCGCAGGCGACCTAGAAGACCTGGAAGACACTGCTCCTGGCCTGTGTACTATAACCCAACTCAGCAGTCCTCAAAGGATGTCTGGTCGTACCCCTTCATGGCCAATCCTGTCTATGATCAGGCCTCTGTTAACCCGAGATGGGAATCTGTGACTTGGCCTGCCCAACTTTCTCCTGTTCAGGTCACAGCAGGCACAACAAATGGAGAAAGTGCCTTAGGTTCTGCTTCTCAAACAGCTTGATCATGAAATGTTGGGTCTTTAAGGACTTGTGAAATAAAATGGGGGGAAATGAAATGATTGTGGTTTGGTTTTTTTTTTGGAACCAGAAGTATAAAGTGGTTACCATGGTGACGCTTCCCTAGAATAGACTGGTGGTAAGACTAAACACTTTCATACGTGTTCTTTCCACACCTCCAGCTTATACAGATGGGCAACAAATGACATGCAATTGTTTTTAATGGCATTTCTCAACCTGGCCATGGCTTAAAATCATCAAAATATGGAATTCTTGTGAAGGGGAGGGCAGGCCATGCCACGGATTTGATCTTAAAGAGCAGTCCTAGGGTGTGCGATGAGGGAAGTCTGGGGTGGAGGCTTCAGATTTGGTGTAGGTAAAGGTAACTAGTGTACACGGACGCGCCCTCTGATACAGATAGTCATCGAAGTGTCTGTAGACAGACCCCGTTTTTCACCGTCTCACGCTGCTGAAACCCCCCGGCCAGCATTCCTCGTCTGCGCTGTAAGAAGGCTAGAATTGAGGATTCTGACTCTGTAGGGGTAATGTGTGTGTGTGTGTGTGTACACACACCATGCTTCTGGCCCCTTTGCGTCTCTCGTGCTACTGACGTCATCGTGGGCGTGTCTCAACGGGCGAGATGAACGGTCATCAGCTCGATCCTCTCAGGGCTCATGTGAGTTTATATCCGAATATATAGAGATTTTTTCTGTCGTCGCGACATAAAGTCGTTGTAAACGAGTTCGGTGGTTGCCGGTGTGTGGTGTTAAACTGTGTTTTGGCTGGTTTGAGTCTGGTTGCCCTCGACCTCCCCTCCTCGGAGGCTAGCAGGCTAACGCTAGCTGCGCTAGCCTGTTCTAGGCAGCCCTGGTCGTGGCAGCAAAGTGTGACTTTGGGTGTTCAGCCCTGACGAGACATGCCTCAGAAACGAGAGCAGAAAGAGGCGCAGACGTCCTCCCGTGTCTCGGTTATACTCTAAAGACGCCCGGACAAGCATCCGCACCAAGAACGATTTAAATAATGAGCAAAAAAGTTGGCCTGCAAAAATTACCCCTTCAAGTTGTCTTGCCAGGTCTGCTCTGTCTCCTCATTCACCAACGAATGCTCCCCGCACAGACAATGGTGATTAAATGTACATTTTCCGTGGTTCGTAGTTAAAATCAGACTGTTCGTAGTTACTGAGGCAGGTGTCCGGTTAGCTATCGTTAGCTAATCTACATTTACACCCATTTAAATCTGTCCGGATGTGCCTGCTACCTTAATAAACATCTTTTTGTTGTCTGTGGACTAAAGTATAATGTCACCTCTTTATGTGCTATTTGTCTGTCTCTGTGGGGTATAATTACACTGCTGGCCAGCTCAGGGCGTAAACTGGCGATCCAGACTGGAAGGCTAACTCAGATAGCAGTATAATAAACACATCATGAATTGATGGTAAACATGAAGCCATGTTAGCTGTGTGTGGGATCAGGTGGCTGATACAGATGAAGTTAACGCAGAGAAAGGTCACTTTTAGACCTCAGAGAAGTCAGGCAAGCTATGGAAGTTATGGGTGTGTTTTTAGCTAATACTGTCTAAATGGAAGTGTTGGTCACATTATCACATTAGATTGCTCAATGTGATCAGTTCAGTTTCTGTATTTTAGAGTGGTTAGGATGTGCAGGAATAGTTTTTTTTTTCTGAAAGCATGCAGAAAACGATTCACACTGTTCTCTGTACATCATAAACCCTGATTTGGCATTTGAATGTGATTGTTACATCTTACACCTTTCACTTTTCAGCATGTGATTTTCCCCAGGTTTGCACTCTAATTGACTGGGGTAAGATGCATAGCACTACCTTTCACATTAGATTGCTCAGGTTCTGTGTTTGAGTGATCTTTGAGCTACTAGGTATTTCAGGAAATGTGCAGAATTCTTTGCATTCAATCTGACGACTTTGGTGAATGATTGTTTTCATCTTCCACTTTTCAGTATGTGATACACCCCGGTTTTGCTCACTGACCGGGGCAGTGAGGCACCCACCACCCTCGCCTGGATCGAATGCCTGTCATCGTCTGTGACCTGGAGAGATTATTGTGGATTACCCCTTTGGATTAATTTGCATCATCTTTCTATGTAAGGAGACCGAGCGGGCAGACCAATGAATGGACAGAGGTACGGTGCTGGATGACAATAGTTTTGGCATTTACTGTGAACTGTGAACACAGTGAGAGCAGGAGAATGCTGGCTCTCAGGTGACTTGATTTCAAGTGACTTTTGTGCTCAGTGCTTCTATATTGTGTTCAGGGAGTAAGAAGCTTTATACGTGTAGCACTTTTTATACACGAGATGCAACTAAGGGATATGTAATAGTCTTTAACGAATCAGATTGTATTTACATGAGCAACGACTGTTTATTCAGCACCAACTGTAGTCTAATATTTGCTATACAAGGTACTTTACCAACTAATCATACAGTCATGTTGAAATTGTGAGATTGTTTACTCACAAACAGACGCGCACACAGACACCCTGATCTCTCGTAACTCGAGTCTGGGCAGGGGACGGAGGTGACCCATTTCAGTCACAGAAAATACACGCCCTTCATGAATGTGTGTGTTGTTGCTTGGTTCTGTCGGGTTTCTGCTCTATTCATCTGAACGTGCAAGTTGTCCTTTTTCGACCCTGAGTTACTGTAAATACTGTTGATCAAGTGTTGATAGTTAAACTGTTGTCTTTTAGCTCGGGGGCCTTAACTTATGCTGCTTTCCTGAACAGTTGGAGATCATTACTTGTTTTTGTTTACCTGTTACTGCGGCCTCATCTCTTGTCTGATGTGGCTCTGCCTCGGGGTGTTCTGGGTGTGTTTGGGCGGGTGAAGCTGCTGTCGCTCCACATATAAAAACCACCCTGAGCTTGTGTGTGACACTCCGCTGTTTGTCTGGTTAATTATGCTTTGTACACACGGACACAACAGCCTCATTGTTGCTTTAGACCTCTGAAGACGTGGCGGTTTACGTTTTATCTGAGGATGCTCCAGTAAAGCCACATTAAGGTGTGTATGACTGACTGATTAGTGTCTGGCATGAAGGACCAAATCAATTGTGCAGTCCTGTACTTACGCATGTGTTGGGCTGTAACTATTGATTAAATTACAGAGGAAGTGTCGTTTAAGAAGGGCCAAACAGTAAAAAAAAAAAAGCCTTAACTAAACGATAATTTTTTAAATATTTCAGAACACTTAAGACAAGCAAGATTTTTGTTGTTTTATTTAATATTGCTACATTTTAAAGATGGACACTGACTTTCTAGATTGACTAAGTGAGGTTAGGCCTAGTCCTTGTTTGCCGCCTTGATTTCAGCTTGTGTACTTGCTCTACATTTTTTTTTGTGTGTTTGTGAATGTATGGCTGCTTTTACTGCCCCAATTTCCGCAAAATGATTTGGGATCGTTTGCATGTTTAGCCCAGAAGTTTAATTTGTCTGATGGGTGACCCCAAGGTGAGGAGAGCGTAATACTGTGATGAGCCGAGGTGATTTGATGGTGCTGTTGTAGCGCAGCGCTGTTGGAAGAAGCTGTGTTTACGTGAGGAAGCAGAATAAAGAGGATTACAGTAGGCCGCCCCCCCGATTTATCTTGAACTTGTCTTAAGCTCCGCTGTCAGACAGAGCGGACCGAGGCTTAACTCACCTTGACACACACCTTTACTCGTAAACAGTTTTGGCACGAGCCTGTCGATACGGGATCAAAGGCGAACCTTTTTTTTTTTTTTGAAGCGGTCATACTTTGGCGCTCCTACTTTTCATATGCTTTGTAAATATCTGCTAAGATTCTGTGTTTTTCTGCCAGTTAAGGTGCTCAGAAAGCGTCTGTGCTGTTGAGTCTGGCTGAGTGGCAGAGGCCGGGGTCTGTCTGGCCTGCAGTGGGGTCAGTGTGACCCACACCAAGAGCTCCAGCCGCTGCAGGGGCACCACTGAGAACAGCAGGACCTTCAAATCTAGTTCTGTTTTGTCCACTGTGCTGTGTTAAAGCACCCGCATCCTTTTTAACTGTGAATTTTCCACTGAATGAACTGTAGCTTATGACGTGTGGATTCATGTCGAGAACGGCCCGGTTCTTTTTAACATGACACCCTCTCATTAGCCCTATGAACTGAATGGGCTTTGTTGTTGTTGTGTCTTTTATAGAGTAGTAACTGCCCATTACTCCACAGAAAGTGGGGAAAATGCTCCTCAATGGGGAAAGGATACTTCAGTACTGTAGTAATATGAGACTCACTCCGTCACCTTAACTTCCCTGTGACCCGAACGCAAACTGTAAGCATCATTACAGTGTTGTTGACAAAACCCACACATGCTTTGTCAAAATAATGGTAATAATTCCTATGGTCAGCACACACACACACACACACACACACACAGAATGTGTGAAAGAGAAACTTGAAAGAGATGAATGTTTGAAATAAGGGGAATTTGAGCAGACAGTTTTCAAACTCTTGTGTTTAGGGGCTGTAATGTATGATGGTGAAGACTCAGCCTTGTTAGCTTGCTGCTAATACAACACTACAACTCCATAGACTCCATAATTCTGGTATAAACAAGTAGAAAAATTAGAAATCTGCTCCAGGTGCTGCACATCAAGCGAATTGATTAGTTTTGTTGTGTTCCTCCCTTAACTATGGCATCGTCAGGAAAGGAGACGGAAAGTAGAGTGGGCGCCGCCCTACATGGCCACACATCTTTCAGCTCCTTTTTTGCTGACACCTTTCATTAGCATTTGATGCTAATGAATAGGGTTGTTTTGCCAGATTGTCATAGAAACATGTGAGACGGATGCGCCATTTCCTTTGTGATACCAAAACTGCTGTAACAAGCCAAGAATCAGTCATGGGTCTGGGTCTGCATATTCAAGACTTGTGTGGAAATGCCTTAATAAATGTTAAAGAAGTCTGTTCAGACATACAGTCTGGGCTGAAACGATCTTACGTGTGAATGAGTGACGCTAAACATCTGCAGACTGAATATTAATACATGTGTAACTACATTTGATTTCACAATATTTCAAAAGTGTTGCCTTCAAAATAGGCTGTTTTTGGCTTATAAATAAGGTGTGTTCTGACTAGGCAGTTAAAAGTGTGACTTATTACAAAGTTAACAAACTGCGTGAGCTGGTTTGATTTTAAAGAAGCGAGGGAAATTCTAGATGTCAGTAATATGGGCCCTGATTTCTCTGAAGCCCCAGTGTAGATGATTATTGGATGACTTGTATTTGTGCGTGTCTTCTCTGTGTCTTTGGTTTGAGTCCAGTGAGTCTGACAACTGCGTCCATTTGCTTCCACAGCTATTCCTGAATTGAGAGCCAGAGGAGGCCAGGCTGGACTGATGGTAAGCATCTCTCTCGCTCTCTCGCTCTCTCGCTCTCTCGCTCTCTCGCTCTCTCTCTCTCTCTCTCGCACGCTCTCTCTCTCTCTCTCTCTCTCTCGCACACTCTCCCACACTCTCCCTCTCTCACACTCTTCTTTTCTGCCTTACACAGAACAGTGTGTCTTCTCTTTGTTTTTATGTCTAACCCTTTTCCAGAAAGATTGTTCATAGCTGTGTTGTGTGGGTGGATGTTTTCTCTGTATTGTTTGTAGAGGATGTTTAGCCTTGTTTTACAGGACCTAATAACAATATAACATAACACACTCACTTCTGAAAACGTGTGTACGCTCAAGTGTGTGACGTTAAAGTGTAAGAGCTTGGCAGAAAGGGTCCCAGAGCTCCTGTCTCTCCATATCTTCAGCGAGAGATTGCTGTTAAGTGTCGGGCACCCTGCCTCGGTTTGGCTTCAGTTTTTCAGTTTACACTCCACTCAGCCCACATGACCCACGAACGCCGCTCCGTCACCCTAACTTGCGTTCATGCTTTTGACGTCATCCTCAATGTTATTAAACAATGAATTTCTGCAGTGAACTTCACCAAGTGCCTGATTTGGTCTATATTTAATATTTTAAAACCTTCTCAAACAGAAATTTCTCAATTAATATGAATTATATAACTGACCTGAGAACTGTGTGAACATTTCAGAAATTCTGACTGCTCTTTTTTTTTTATGTTGCAGTACTTTTGCCACCTCACCTCACCTGTAGGCTGCTTAGTAGAGCACATCATTATTAATTAAGCTGTTCTAGTGATAATAGTGGGTTGGCTTTGAGAGAGGTACAGGTTTGGCTTGTTTATTCTGTTTGAAGGATTGGTCTGCCAGTGAGTCATTTCCTAATGACATCGGTGGAGGATCCTAACATTTCACAATAATGAAAAAAGCCACACCTTTATTCTCGAAGCCAGCCCAGTGTACTGCTGCTTTTGTTTTACTTTGAGCTCTCCTGTAGATGCTGCTTGTTTTCCATCACTCTGCCGCATGTCATAATCCATTTTATTTTCCTTTTGTGGTAGATGAGCATGATTTTGAGCCAATCCGCAGATGCATGCACGCTCGCAGACTCCACCTGAGCGCCAGCCTCCCCCTGCCTCCTGGCTTTGAATCAGCCTGTCAGAGGGCAAGTGGAGGTGGGGCTTAGTTAGACCCCACCCCCATACTGACCCTCTGAGTGAGACTGGCGCCCCATGATGGATCAGGGTGGTAGTGAGCAAGCAGGTGCGGAGGAACCGGACTCTGGGGGTCGAGCGGAGCTGGAGGTGGGCAGGAGGGCTTCAGAGCCTGAACATGGCCTGTCCAAAATGACCCACAATGCCTTGGAGAACATGGGCGCGCTGGGCCATGGCCTGAAGCAGTTTTTTCAGCCTCAGCGGCGGCGCTCTTCTGTCTCTCCACATGACTCCGCCTCTTCCTCAGTGGGCCCTACCCCCGAGGCCACGGAGGCGGGGCCAGAGTTGGGGGAAGTGTCCGCCCCCAGCGCCACCGCTTCCGACTCTGACCCCCCCACTTCCGCCCCCCCCGCAGCTTTGAGCCGAGTGCTGCAGCAGATCCGAGGCGCCCCCCCCATGATGAAGAGAGGGACCAGCCTGCAGAGTCGCCGTAGCAAGGCTGGGGGGGGCGGGGAGGCCCCCCAGAAAGGCAGCCCACAGATCCACAGGCGCAGTACCCAGGAGGCATTGCTGCAGGCGGGACGCCCCCGCTCGTCCTCCACCACGGACACGCCCAGCAGCCCCGCTCTGGCAGACATGCTGCTGACCTCTGGGTACCACTCCACTGAAGAATCAGACAGAGTAAGTAATGATACAAGCCCCTTATGAATTGATTTCTCTGTTCACATTGGCCAAGGTGAGGCCCTTTAATTACAGTTAAAGCTTTTAGAGCCAGTTTCCTGGGCAGAGATCAGGCTCAACACTGTAATGATCCTTCATGAGTGTAGGACCTTATCTTATACGTCTTAATCTGGGTCAAACCTGAACTGGTTTTAGACCTGAACAATTTCTCTTTGCCTCTGCCGCTCATGATATTGGGCTAATTAGTTAATAATGAAAGATTCTATGAATTATATTGAGCAGTAGATCTCCAGGACTGCAACTGAAAACAGCTGGTTTAGGCACCTAAAGAAAACTGTCACATGTCATACACCATCAGGCCTCTTTAGGGGCCGTTCACATATCACGCCTAAAAACGCGTGGAAAATGCGAGGCGTGTCCCTTTCTCCTTCTTTCCAAAAGCGCTCGGGTGCTTGCGCTCCGGAAGCGCCTGTCGTTGCTAATCAACCATCAACCGCGCTCTCCATTTCCACCAACGAAAAACCCTTGCTGTAACACTGCTACACGATTTATATACGCAAAAAAGATACAAACGGTTCACCCCATTCTTCAAAAACGTAAAAAACACGGGGAATTTCAGCAGCTGATCCAGGAGCTCCGCCTGGACAACCGGAGGCTCAAAGCCTGTTTCAGACTCGACAAGGACCAGCTGGGTTATATTTTAGGAAAAGTTTGGGGGCTTGACAAATCATACAGTTCAGGAAATCCCTGGAGCACAGTGATGAGCTGCTCCTCCGTGTTTCTGCTGAGGCGCCAGTGTACCGAAAAAGGCGAGGAAGCTAATTGGTTGAATCTTGTCACATGACCCGCGGTGCGCTTGCGGTGTTATGAAAAGTTGAGATATTTTCAACTCGACGCGGCGTGGATGCGCCTGAAAAAACCGAGCGCGTCGCACCCATTATGAGCGCGGCTGCCGCGCGTCTACATTTGAAATAATGTACTTGCGCGCGCAAAGACGCAATATGAGAACGGACCCTTATTAGGTACATCACCATCTATAGCTCATATCTACATCTCTAAATAACTCATGGTCCATATCAGTCACTTACCATACAGGCACACTTTGTAGTGTAGAAATACAGAGAGTTGTCTGTTCAGTGGTCAGTATTCCCACAGGACCAAAAATTTGTTAATTTGTGTTTGTGAATGTATCACACACAGCACTGCTGGACTGGGAATAATCCACGAATCAAAAATATCCATCCAACACAAACCAACTAGAGGCTGATTAACACACACTGTGCAGCATCGCATTCACTATGATCGTTAGCTTGATGTCTGCTAGGTGGATCATTGGATTAGATCTGTCTAATAAAACGTGCAGCATGTGGATGCAGTGTTTAAAATTCCACTCTTGTGCGTAATTCACTGTGTCACTGCTGTGCAGAGAATGATCCAGCACTCATAATAACTGCTCAGTGGTGGTCCTGTGGGGCTTCTAACCATCGATGAATGGACTGAAAAGGACTAATAAATGATAGAGGTGTGCCTCTACAGTAAAGGGAGCTGATACAGTGGAGTATAGCTGCGAAGTATCTAATTAATTAGATCTTGGGTGCATCTTCTACGGTCCAAATAACGTATTATGGTAGCAATTGCAGTCCTCCATTCAATGTTTTTGGAACAGGGCTAAGGCTTAATCTAGAATTATATCTAAGCACAAAGCAAATATTTGCACCTAGTATACCTAATAATTTATTAGGACTTTTACTCTGTTCCGTAAATAACAATGTCTGGAAATCCTAATGGAGTTTGTAATATGATGTCAGACGCAACATGAAATGTTATTATAGCTTGTAGCATAGCTACTAATAATACTGGTGTTTATTATTAGGAACGGACTGGGATTTTAATGCTGTACTCGTTCATTTTCAGTTGTGAACTTGGTTTATTCTGCATATAGGACTGTATTCATTGTTCCATACGTTTTAATGTGTGTGCAGGTTAGCACATTCCTAGCACGCCCCATTAGCTTCTAGTGTTTGTGTGCCACTAATCTCACTGCATTCCCTTTTCTGCAGCCACTCAGTTGTTTTTATTCCATGAACTGTGAATCAAAAGGATGGCCGTGTTGGGACCAGTGGATTTTGGATGTGCCTGAAAGTATGTGTCCTTGTGCGTCAGAGCAGGTCGCCTGAATCTTCTCCCAGCTATGAGCTGCTCGGAGAAGCCTCCAGGCTCTGATTATTCCGATTATACTTCAGGATGGATGGGCTGGGATGACAGTGCTCGCAGGTCAGGGAGCTTGTGTGGCGGGTCACTATGTTCTCTAAGCCTTGCTAAATTTAGCCGTTTTCTGGGAGCACTCTGGGTCAGTGAACTCATACAGGCAGTAGTAAAAACTGACGCCTTGTGCGTTTTGTTTTCAGACCAGGATGTGGCATCTGGCTACCTGCATGCGCTCTTTGTCCTGAAGCATTTAGCCCTAGGATGTATTTGGCCATACAAAGCAGATGCTGCTGCTTTATTGCGCACTGGGTATGAAAAGGAGTGCCTTTTGTTCTGCTGACAGTGGCCTTTCTATAACTCCGAGAGAGTTATATCATACCTCGGCCTAAAATACCGTCCTCCTTTCAGTTTACCTCGGATAAAGCTGCTGATGTAGCATGAGTATAATCACGATGAAACATGTGGTATTGTTGCTCTAACACTCCAGTTTCACCAGCTAAGCATATTCAACAGACGCACTGAGGAGTTTGGTGTTACGCCAGAGTCATTTGACTCACCTGGAACTACGAGAGCGAGCTGGAACCGTCCGGAGGGGCTGTGCTTCTGGTTACCAGTGGAATGTCCTGCGCAAGTGCTGTCAGTCTTTCCAGAGATCGTAAGTGAGCCACTAGCTCACTGGAACAGTGTGTTCATGAGAGAAAGTTTCATTAATATTTCTGAGTTCTTAGTGGCCGTAGCGCTGAGCTGGATCCCTGGTTCCCTGGTTAGCTGTTCTGAGGTGAGGCCTGGCCCATATCACTCGCTAAGGGTTTGCTCCGTAAGAGGCTTTAACACTCCCCTAATCAAACTGAACTGTAGGGTCTGAGAAGACCAGGGTCGAGGCGGAAAGCCTCTCTGGATCTGCCAGGTGTGAAAAATGGTTAAAAGTAACCGAGATCAGGCCGAGAGGCGTCTGCAGGCGTGATCGGGCTCTTCTCATGCTGTCGGGGGGCTTTCTACAGTCAAATGGCATCATGTCAGTTTACTACAGCAGTGGCCCCCAACCCCCAGGCCAATCCAATGTGTACTAGCAACTTTATTTTCATACAAGTTTTTTTTTTTTCTTCTGTGCAGCCCGTGGACCGGTACCACATGACCCACGGCCCGGTACCTGGTACTTGTATGAAAATGCCGTTAATAAAGCTGCGAGTACACACTGGATTTACGTTTATTATATTTTAAAGATACCCCCATTATTATATTTTTAAAATACTCAATTTTTATGCGTATCTTTGATTTGTATAAATACGTATTTTTCTGCCACTCCTTAAAGGCCGGGCCGTGAACATACTTTCTGATATTAAACCGGTCCGTGACGAAGTAAAGGTTGGGGACCGCTGGACTATAGGACTGACTGATATGAAAAAACCCTGGCTGGCAGATTTTAAGGAGCTACAATTTCTGAAAAGATGTATACAGTACAGTAAAACTGAGGTTTTTTTCTGTGGCGGCTGTTATTTTCCATTACCTGATAAATCAGTTAAGCCTGAATCTGAATGAAAGCACAGAGGATGGAGCTTTTGCTGTGATTGTTTATGAAGTGTAATAAAACCTATTGAAATCACTTAAGATGATAAATTCAGAATCCACAGGTCACTGGTGGTGTTTAACAGTCTGAGCATTCTTCACAAGTGGGAACTATTTTTATTCATTTAAATACTTGGAGGGTCACTGAAATGTATTTAGGAGTATAAATTGTTTGGTTTTATAAATTGTGGCCAGTAACTTCTCAGTTTAACATGGATTCAGTCTAACACAGATTTTTCTGAGAACTTAACTGTATTACCTCCTCCGGTCCAGCGGTGGCAGTAATACACTGAAAAGTTGTCAACCGCCATGAAAAGACAAAGCTGCTGCAGCATGTAGCATGACTGCTCCGTGTCTTGTCATCGTATTTTCGTGTTTTAACGCCCCCCCCCCCCTCCAATTTTCAGCAGTTATCTCAGTTTATTTAGTATTAGTAAGCTGTGCTCTGTCTAAACATGTGGGTAGAGAGTTATTTCAACCTTTTTTTTTGTGTACCAATGTTTACACGCTGCTAATGTTTTTTAAGCAATAAAGGTTTTTGATTCTGATTATTTATTTAGGGTAATGCATTAAACTGAATTTAAAATGAAATTAAAGTGTTGGGAACAGATGTGGGGGCAGATTTAGGGTTTTTAGGCTTTTTTTAAATTTTTTTTTTTACGCTCTTGGAACGAAGCCCCTGCGTGATCTCTCTTCTTTCCTGAAGCAGTCCATTAAAATGCCTTGATGTGGCCATTTCAGATGGAATTAAAACCACTGACTAAAATTAAATTAACCCACCTCCCCTAGTCTGCCTGATTCCTCTTAAATAATACTTATTTCATCATTTTAGTTGTTATACTACAGTCATACTAACTCTATAGGCCAAGCAGTGGACTCCTGCTGAGTCAGCGGTTCCCTCCCTGCCCCTGGGTCACTCTCTGACCGACAGTAACCCCGGCCGTGGTGCGTTCAGTAGATAAGCAGATCCACCACTCCTTTTTTTTTGTGGATAATTTTTTTATGCCTTCATGAGAGTCTGGCTGTATTCCCTTTTACTCCAGTTAAATGAGTAGAGAGGCTCTCACCTTTGATAAAAGCTTTGGTTTATTGATTTTCCTCAGTGTGCTTGGAGAAAGTGACTGGTACTTTTGGCACGTTGGTTCACTTCCTGGAAAGTGTGCCTGTCTTATCTTTGATCAATGAAGGCAATATTCCTGATAACTGTGTTGGACCCACAAACACACAAGAAAAAGGTCCGTGTGGACGATCATAGTTCAGGTGAGGAAGATCGTATCTATCTGAATTATTTCACTCTCTTTCATATTCAGCACTTCCTTTTCATTTTCAACATAGTTTTTTTTAAAAAATTTTTTACTGCTTTATTTGTAACATTTATTTCCTGCTAATTCGGTGAAGAGCTGGATGTTAGTTTTATCGGTGATCTGAGCCTCAGCCATTATCTCGGAGCGTTTGAGGGCTCTTGTCACAGTACAGAGGTCTAAACAGTCGAGAGTGTTTCACGGCTGCCGCGGGGCCGCAGATACGGGCACCATTATGGAAGGCGATGGGTGGGAGCTTGAAATCGTGGTAATTTTTCAGTCAGTTGCTGTAATTTATTTGTCATTTTTCCACTAATAAAGTGTATGAGAGCTTCAGTGACACAGTTCATGGAGAATAGGGTATCAGTAGAGTATCAGTGTAAGCTGGTTTTGAGTGAAGAGCCGTCTGCACAGTGGTTTTTCAGCTCGGCTGATCTTAGATTATTTTACTTCTTCTTTTGCCTTAATTCTTAAGTAAATCTCAAACTTGTGTCGTAGGTGGATCGTCTGGAGGTGTCTGGCCCCGCTGTGTCGCCCAATGCTCTGTCCAGCAGCTCGGACGGTGGCCCGTATGGTGTAGACTCTGTGGACGGCACCCCGGACCCTCAGCGCACCAAGCAGGCCATCGCCCAGCTTCAGCAGAAGATCCTGAAACTGACGGAGCAGATCAAGATAGAGCAGACTGCCCGCGACGACAACGTGGCAGAGTACCTCAAGCTGGCCAACAATGCCGACAAGCAGCAGAGCGCACGCATCAAGCAGGTGTTTGAGAAGAAGAACCAGAAATCCGCTCAGACCATCCAGCAGTTACAGAGGAAGCTGGAGCACTACCACCGCAAACTAAGGGAGGTGGAGCACAACGGAATACCGCGTCAGCCCAAAGACGTACTACGGGACATGCACCAGGGGCTTAAAGATGTCGGGGCCAAGGTAGAGCTCTTCCTGCTTTATGGGAGAATGTTTATGGGTTTTTTTTTGTGCTGTAAACAGTTAAGGCAACCAAGAACATTAGTAAATGCTTGGAAAATGTTTTTCTTTCGTAATACATACTCATGTGTTCACATTATTGGAATAATTTCAATTTTTAGGATAATTATCCAAAGCTAAATTGGTTTTGTATTATTAAAAAACATTGGAACTGTAGATATATATTACTTAAGTCTTCATGCTGTGCTTAGACATGCCCAGCCATGTTCTCTGGATCTATCAGGTGGCGTAGATCACAACCCATTTGGCACCTGATCCAGTTAAGCAAGGTCTTCAGGTGCATCCTATTAGAATAAAGGCCAGTAGACTGTGGCGTGAGTCTAGTCTAGGTGTAGTACGTGCCTAGGTTTTGGGGTTTGACAGGCTTGATACTGATAGCTGTACTTTTGTCATAGAATGAAGGTTTTCTTTTGCTTTCATTTAGTAAATCTGGCTTGTTACGTAATGCTTCTGTGTTTTTGACACTGTCTGACTGGCCACTGTGGACAAAAGGATAGATAAAATGTAGAATTTAAAGGAATAAATTGGTGAATAAGCAAATTTGCATATTTTTCACTCACCTGAGATTAACCTAAACCAAATTTGACGCCCATATGGTGCTGCTTTAGAGCTACAAAGCCAATAAATGTGTAAGTATGAGTAAGTATGACCAAACAGTATAAGGCAATAATATCTGAATATTTTCCATAAATGCATCTCAACTGAACTAATCTACATCCAGCTCTTCATTCAAGCATGTGTCCGACTATTTAATCACAAAAACAACCACAAAAACTTTCTCCTGTCAGTCATTAAACATTTTTGCTTTTGTTTTCCTGCCTGTGAACACAAACTTTTTTTCATGCTTCTGAGTAGGCTAATAGGAGTACTGCTAGAGTCAAGATGGTCAGAAATGTACCGAAATCACAACAGGTCAGCCCAACATTTTTTAGTATTTATGATGCAGTCTGTTGACAGAAAATAGGTCTATGTGAACAAACTGACTTGTATGTGACAGACGTACCTATATAGTCTATCTTTAAATGTATTAGAAGCCATGGGACCCCTATTACAGGCTACATCGCAGCTTCAAAGTATATTTGAACTATGTTGGAAGCACAGTAGCTGGAATAAATCTTGAATGTGACATTACTTGATTATTTGAAACCTCTGCTTGTGGCAGGACTGTTTAGATTTACAGGTCCTATGTGACTCTTATGTTTCAGCATGTTTTTTATGCATGTATGACTTTATAAGTCGGTGAAATCACTGAATTGACTGCTATTGGATTCCTTGCTTATTTGTTGTCATCAGGTGACCGGAGGCCTTTCGAGCATCTCCCAGGCCACTCACTCGGCAGCTGGCGCCGTGGTGTCCAAACCCCGCGAGTTTGCCTCGCTCATCCGCAACAAGTTTGGGAGCGCAGACAACATTTCGGCTTTGAAGGACTCTCTGGACGAGCCGCAGGGTGATGACACCATGTCCGGCGCCGGCCCTTCAGGAGCTAGAGCTCTGGCGTCTGGCCAGTTGCAGTCCAGCCCCAAGTACGGCAGTGAGGACGACTGCTCCAGCGCTACTTCAGGCTCAGCGGGGGCCAATAGCACCACAGGGGCCCCCGGGGGCCCTCCCAGCTCTAAAGGCAACACCCTGGAGCACGGGCAGAGCTCGGGTTTTGACGCTCTGTTTCAAGAGATCCATGAGCTGAGAGAGAACCAGAACAGACTGGAGGAGTCGTTTGATAACCTGAAGAGCCACTATCAGCGGGACTACAGCCTCATCATGCAGGCCCTGCAGGAGGAGAGATACAGGTAAACACCCTCACAGTGTTTTAATATTTACAATCACAGGGCAGTTCTACAATACTGGATTATGTGAGCATTTACAATATTCCTTCATCCATATACACAAAGGCAGAAAAACGAATGAGAATATGGGGAATAAGAAATAAGGAGATGTCCAAGTCTACATTTAACACACTTTGCTGTCTGGATTGGTTCTGCCAGTTTTCATTCCGGTTGACCAGTTTTTGTGTCCACTGACAGGTGTGAACGTCTAGAAGAGCAATTGAATGATCTCACAGAGCTGCATCAGAATGAAATTTTAAATTTGAAGCAAGAGCTGGCCAGCATGGAGGAAAAAATTGCATACCAGTCTTACGAACGAGCCAGAGACATACAGGTACGGGAATCTGTGTGTACTGAAGTGTTGGGGAAATAGCACAGGTCAACAGGTTTCTGTGGGTTCTGTAGTGTTGTTCATGCTGATCTCAGATCTGTGTGTAGTGTTTCCTGCAGGTACAGTGTTTGTGATGAAGCTAGTTCTATACTGATC
>JBBPDC010000135.1:16914733-16925704 GCA_037974485.1 Hemigrammopetersius urotaenia
AAATGATGAACGGGTGAAAGGATGAACGGGTGAACGGGTGAAAGGATGATAGAATGAACGGGTGAAAGGATGAACGGGTGAAAGGATGATAGGGTGAACGAGTGAAAGGATGATAGAATGAACGGGTGAAAGGATGAAGGGGTGAACGGGTGAAATAATGAACGGGTGAAAGGATAATAGGATGAATGGGTGAAAGGATGAAAGGATGCACACAAATTGCTGTGCAAAAGTCTTCATCACCCACCTACATTTTACTCGGCGTGTGATAAAGTTAACATTAGAATAAATAAACGGATTTGGTTTGTTTGTATAAAAGTAGTTATACAGTTATAGGAGCTGGTGAGGAGGACACAGGTTCGGTTCCAGGTTCCTCCTCGGTTCCTCCAGCTGTCATTTGGAGGGTGAAACTCCATCAGCAGCTCCTGATTTAATTAATGAAGGACTGATGGAGTTGAACCTTCCAGTAATAGACCGATGCGTCCCCCTCACATTAAAAATGCTTCTGCCGCCCCTGGAAGGGAGGAACATGGAAAATGCATCTTGTGACTAAACTCTTCAGGAAAGTACGTCCACAGAAGAGCAGGACTGGTGATTCTGACTGGAGAATCGTTCAGTTTTGTAGAATTAAGACATTTTAACACATTTCAAAATCTTGATTCTGCGTCTTTCCACTCTTTCTGTCTTTAACTGCACACAGTACTTCTGTCTATTGTCAGAAATCTTACATCAGCATCCCTTTTTTTGGACTTTAAAGAACTTTAAAGATCTTTGACGATGATTAGAGTAAAAAATAAGGTGTAGCAGTAAAACCCTGCTCCTTTTTTAACCAACTGGACAACATCTGATAACTCGCTCATATTTGAATCTTAGGGGTGAAATGTGGGCAGGTTCTGAACTGAAGGTCTCTGATATCTGGTACATTTATGCATGACATGATGGTTCTTTATCGTGTCTGAGATTGAGGCGTCTTCCTCAGGGCGGGTCAGATGATGATCGTGGCTGGAGACTCTGCTCTGGGTGTGTATGAGGGGACGGAGCAGTATTCCAAACCTTACGCCCTCATACCCCACCCGCTGTACAACAGAAGCTCCAACAGTGCAGACATCATGCTGATTAAGGTACATACCCCCCCTTACAGCTCCTGTACAGGAACAATGAAACAAACTTCAGACACATATTTATTTTTAAGTGTATTAGCTACAGTGATAGACAACATCCATCTATCTATCTGTAGACAGACAGACAGACAGACAGACAGATGTGTCTCATTCTAAGTGTCTCAACTGTGTCTCGTTGTGAGTACTTTGCTACTTTATCTTTACCAAACGTGCCAATAACACAGTAACCATCAGAAACCATGACACACTTTTCTAAACTCAGCGTTTCATGCTGATCTCAGATCTGCTCTCAGTGTTTTTCAGTCACATCCACTTTCTGAATGCTGAGTGATATTAGATCTGCAATAGACCTGCATGCGGTTTTTATTAAAGCACAGCACCAATCAAGAACTGCTTCAGTATTTTCAGGTGCACACTGTGGCATAGATATCTGATCTGAGATCAGCATGAAAACCACTGCAGAACCCACAGAAACCGATACGGGATGATTCTGACCTGCTGACCTGTGGAATTATTGAGCGTACAGTAACGCATTTCAAGGCTTTTTATATGAGGCTGGTTGTATCTTGGCAACAAACATGTGAGAATGAAGCAGCTTGAGCTGAACGACCAACTGTTGGTGTATTTCTTAAACCAGAATTCGTGCCAAAGTAAACATTACCTTGAGTCATAACCAGAGGGATGGGGTGATTAAAGGGCTGAGAATAAGCAGCCGTCTAGCTGATCTGTGTGTGTGTGTGTGTGTGTGTGTGTGTGTGTGTGTGTGTGTGTTTGTTCTAGCTGCGGGCTCCAATAGAGCTGAACAGGTTCGTGTCTCTGGCTCCTCTGCCCCGACAGAACACAGGGGTGCTGCCCGGTCAGCTGTGCTGGGTGTCAGGTTGGGGGTCCACCAGCCACAGCGGGGGCCAGACCCCCCCCACCCTCCATACCGTCAGTCTGCCTATAGTCTCCATCACAAAGTGCAACAGCAGTGAATCCTTCAATGGAAACATCACCTCCAGCATGATCTGTGCAGGCTACAGCTCCGGAGGCAAAGACGCATGCAAGGTCCGACTCTATTACAGCTTCAGAACTTTCTGGAAATGATTTACTGTCAAACTTTACCGTCATCTCAGATAAATACATGTAAATAGTGAGATGTGGCTCCGGATTTTACAGAGCATCAAAAAACACGTGGAATACAGTAATCCTCGCTTTCCATCGGGGGTTTCGTTCCAAGAGCACCCACATAAATCGAAAAACCACTTTGTTGTGTTTTCATTTAAAAAATGCTTAAAAATGTCTATGTTTATAGTGTAATCCCTAAATCTGCCCCAAATCTGCTCCCAGAACACTTTAATTTAATTTAATTAATGCATTACCCTTAAAGAAAGTGGAAAATAAATAATCAGAATCAGAAAACTTTATTGTAAAAAAAACCAAACCTTAGCATTAGCAGTTAGTATTAACAGTTAGCATTAGCAGCGGGCAGAGACTCATATACAAAACAGTACTGCAGCAGCTTCTTCTTCTGCTTCTGTTTTCCGCATTGTTGTGAGGATTTCCGTGTAAAACGATGAGTTTGGTTCTTAAAAAAAAATCTGCATGTAGCTGAATCCGTGAATCCTGATCTGCGTAAAACTGGGATTACTGCACACACACTTTTTGCATCAGCAGTTAAGTGAAGAACAAACAGCACTTTGTTCAGCGGCTGATAAAGTTAACACTGGAATAAATGCGAACAAACAAGAAAACAGTAAAAAGTATCAAGATTAGTTTTGTCTGTATAAAAGTAGCCAATACTGTGTGAGCTGGTAAAGGAGAACACAGGTTCGGTTCTAGGCTCCTCCTCGATTCCTCCAGCCGTTGTTTGGATTTGTTAAATTTCATCAGCAGCTCCTGATTTAATTAACTGAAGCTCTGATGGAGTTAAACCAGGTTTCTGAGGAAACTACAGTAACACTAGGCCCCCGCAAGGAAACACTGATGTACTGAACATGAAATCACTGTTTACTGTATGATGTATTTGTACATCCCTCGCTTTTCGTGGGGGTTATGTTCCAAGAGCACCTGCGTGTATTAAAAAAAACGTGCTGTTGTGTTTTGGTAAAAATGCCTAAAAATGCCTATTTTTATAGTGTAAACCCTAAATCTGCCCCCAAATCTGCTCCCAGAACACTTTCATTTCATTTTAAACTCAGTTTAATGCATCACCCTTAAAGAGAATGGAAACCTGTATTCGCCTCTTTTAATTTAAATTCCCTGCGACTCGGAAGGTCACTGGTCAAAAGTATTGGGACAGGTGAATTGGTCCCCTTTTGTGAAAATATCCAGAAAAAATTTATTGCCACAAAAAAGCAACAAAAAAAAGGCGGAGGATATTCTCAGTTTCCGCGTTATTGTGGGGATTTCCGCGTAAAACTATGAGTTCAGTTCTCAAAAAAAATCAGCGTGCGACTGAATCCGTGACTCCTGATCCACATAAACCTGGGGGGTTACCGTATTGTGTAATATAGTGTAAAAAAAATAAAGCTCACTGCTCATCTAAACGGTTTTTAAAATATTTTTGCATGTGTCAAAGACCTTTTCCCAGTTCTGTGACTGTGTGCTTTATATGTGCAAAAGATCAGCGTTTAGTAACATGAGTCAGCGTTTAGTATCATGGGTGTGTTGTGTGTGTGATGGAATCTCTGGGCTTGTGCTTTTCCAGGGAGATTCTGGAGGACCGCTGGTGTGCGGTGGGCGGGTCTACGGCCTCGTCTCCTGGGGCCACGGCTGCGGAGACGCCAGGTTCCCGGGAGTGTACACGGCCGTGTCCAGGTTCCGCAAATGGATAGACCGAACCATCTACGGCTCCTTCACACGGTGCTACAAGCACTGAAGTCCCTCCTGATTGATCTTCATGCTGTGTTTAACATTCACACATGCGACGTCCTTAATATTAACCTTAAACCTTAAAGGTCTGGAGCCCTGCTGGAAAATGAGACGCGGATTAACAAAGACTGTCCTCAGTAACTGGTTCTAACTATATAGAGTGCTGTGATCCTCGGGATGCTCCTATTGCTCCTGTTAATAATTCTGTTAACTGTGTGTGATTACATTTTCACAGGTCAAAGGGGGACAAACAGGCAACGGTGATGTTTTTGCTTATTTTGTTAATACCACAGTAATGCTGAGAAGCATTTATTTTCCTATTTTCTCACGGTCTCATCCCTCTTCGCAGCGCAGACCTGAGGACAGAGCTGCTGCTTTTGTATCGAGGCAAATATCAAGGCCATGTAACGAGTCTTCTGTGAATGCGATTCAATAAAGTTAATACCAGCAAATATCAGAGGGTGCTGGGGGGGGAATAAAAGCTAGAAAACCAGGATAAAATGGCTAAGAGAAACATTTATGTCCCCGACAGTCCCTTCGGATGCCTGTAAGTCCAGCGGGAATAGGTGTGTCAGCTCAGCCTTTCAGTTAGATTGGCTGCATTGAAGCGAGTGTCTGGTTTCACCGCCTGCAATTGAAACCACAATGTAAAGCGATACGTGTACAATCGACTCTGTGTGAACTCTGAACAGCAATTCACACCACGTTTTTCTTACATCTCACAAAGCTGCATTATTGCTGGTAGGGATCATTTTTTAAGCAATGGAACAGAAAAATGATGGGTTCCTTCGTTAGAAACCCCTCATAAGACACTTGTTGGCTGTTCTGTTAGAAACACCTTGTAACTTCCTATAATAATGTACAATTAGAACCACCAGCTTTATCTGTTGATACACAACTGGGGTCCTCAAGCCCTTGGGTGGCAGACCCCCCCCCCCCACCTCCAGCAGTGACACTACTGTGTGTGGAAATCCTGCCACTACGCCTGATACACTCATACAGTACCTGGCACTACCATGTCAGCATCACTACAGTGCTAAGAAGGACCCAGAGACAATCTAAAATCTAAAATAAAAACATTATTACGGCACTGTGCAAAAGTTTGGGCACCCTAAGAGTTCCAAAGTCTCAGATTCTTTTTACAAGGTTTCAGACCTTAATGAGCTCGTTAGATCTGAGGCATGGCAGCAGCTGTCATTAGTAAACAGCTGGAGCCAATTTCAAAGCTTTACAAATCCTCTGACTCTTCAAACCTTGTGCACACACTTTAGAGGAACCCGTGGACACTCAACAACCACTGGTTCCTCTAAGCAGCGTGTAAGACTCTGAAAATGGAAGTTATTGATGCCCACAGTGCAGGAGAGGCTACAAGGTCAGCTTACAGTTTCCACGGTAAGAAATATAATGAAGAGATGGCAGTTCAGTGGAACTGTGGAGGGCAAACTTTTGCATAAGATTGTATATACTGTACAGACAAGAGTGACACGTCTCTTAGTTCCAGTGAAGGAGAATCTTAATGCTCCAGCAGACCAAGACATTCTGGACAGCACCATGCTTCAACTCTGTGGACCCAGTTTGTGGAAGAACCTTTTCTATTCCAGCAGCACTGTGTCCCAGAGCACAGAGCAGCTCCATAAAGACATGCTGGAGGAGTTCAGTCTGGAACAACTTGACTGACCCACACAGAGCCCTGATCTCAACCCCATCCAGCACCTTTGGGATGAACTGGAACAGAGATTGTGATCCAGACCTATATGATCATTTCTTTATGCAAATGATTCAGATTCCCTGCAGCCTGTGGTTCACAGGCAGATAAAATATGACCGGAAACGGTGTGGACGTGTATATGGTCACTTACTAATGAATCAAAGCCTGTTTGGAAGGATGGAAGACACACACACACTGTCCGGAGCAGCACAGACGGTCTGTTATTGGTATACGAGGGAAAGGCTCAGTTGTCAGGCAGCCACTGCAGTACAGCTTTAGTGCAAGCAAACTCTAGTCTGCTCACAGAAAAACAGCCTTTCTTCTCCCTCGTTCTCTCTCTCTCGCCATCCTATCTTCCTTTTCATCACCTCCTGTGCGCTCTCCTCTACTGCAGACTGTCCTCGAGTGATTTCACTTTGATTTTACCCCAGAACAGGTCAGGGCCACTGCAGTCCAGAACTGCCCCCCCCCCCCCATGCTTCCCGTGCTTTGAACACGACAGGAATGAATTCTTGTTGGTGCAGAAGAAAAGGGGTAAATAACAGGCGAATGCAAACAGCTTGCTGCTGATTTGGTCGAGTGCTTGCATCAGATCTCTCCCTGCTCCGGTGCAGAAACGCAAGAATGGTAAATAAGACTGAAACGCAGAGATCTCCTGCCTTCGGGCTCGGCGTTGCATCACAGCTCTCAGTTCCAGAGTGATTCATGCTTATCATACAGAACCGACTGTACAGTAACTGCTGAAAACGGTCCACTATCCAAGTGATATTTAGTCAGAGTGATCTGAGCAGCCATTAAAAGGGCGGAGGACAGATGTGCATGACGACTGATGGACTACAGTAGCAGCTGCCCGTCCATGTAGGGCCTCTAATGAAAGTGGAGCTCAGAAAGTGACCAGTGAGTGAAAGCAAAAGAGGTGGATTTCTGTGAAGGTGGATGATAAATGTATAAATTCATATTTTGATGCATTGGTTTAAGGGTTTAATAACATGAGCAAAGATCATGAAAACTCCTGAAGGTCTTAGCTTTTGCATTCCCACTTTGACCCTGGAAAGGTGTTTTGGGAGCATTAATTGTGCGTGAGGGGTTCCAAGAACAGGGTCTGGACCATATGCCTAAAGATCACTTCACCCAGAACTCCACACAGAGAAGATCACCTGTGGTTTTAAACTATAGACAGAGGCAGAGGGATGTAAATGGTATTTTCTTTCCAGTGTGTGACTTTATTAACTCCCATCAGCCGTTCCCTGGCCACTCAGTGGGTTTACAGGGACAGATCGTAGCCCATCTCTGGTTGAGCAGATATTAATTGGGTGCTGGACCACTCTGGGTTTTATTTGCACACTTCACTGCTTGATTAAAACTGTCCCTCACTGAAAAATATAGATAATAACCCTTGATGGTCTAGACTCTAGAGGATAGTTTACACAAACTGTTGGGCTAATCTTTAAGATGGAGCTACCAGGAGGATGTTTCTAATAAAGTGGCCATTCCGTCTGTAAGCAGGTTACAGACCCGCACCTCAGGTGTAGCCTAATAACACAAGGCTATAAGGCTATAAGCAATATTTAAAAGATTAGTCCTTAAAAAAGAGGGGGGATGAAGTATATCGGGCTCGGATGGATTAAATCAAGAGCTTTTGTGGAGGCTACTTAAACGGGCCACCTCGCTGTGATCACCTCAGGTCCTGCTGATGTGTGTGCAGTTGATGTGTGTGTGCAGCTGACTTGTTTAAGAAGATTCTGATGTATATTACAACAACAAAGAATGAATGTTGAACAGAAGGATTCGAGTGATCATCCACAGAGAACACCCCCCCCCCTCTTCCCCCGTCATATAAAACCCTCATTTTAAACAAGCAGCTGAAGAAATGCAGGGTGGGGGGTGCAAGGCATAACGCTGAGAAATATTCCCCGCGATCATCCCGGTGGTTTCTGCCCTGCAGGAGAGCAGTAAAGCCCCAACTGCCCCTCCGAGCGCGCGCGGAGAGAGAGAGAGAGAGAGAGAGAGAGAGAGAGCGCGCGCGAGAGCGAGAGAGAGACAGACAGAGAGTGTGTGTTGTGTGTGTTTGCATCGCTTCCCCTCATTTGCATTCGTTTCTCTGGTTCGGTGTTTTTTATTTTTTCCAAGCCACGCTGCCTCTTCTTTCCAGACTTTCGCATTTTGGAAACCTCCTGAAAACAAAAGGCACACAACACGATCCGAATACCGCAGCTACTAGTAGAAAGGGGGCGATCTTTTTTTTTTTTTATCACATTTTCGTTCGTTTTTTTTTTTTTTGCTCGCCCGAGACACACGTGCGCTTAGAGAGACCCTCGTCGGTTCCTCCGTGTTTCAGATCTTTTCGTCTCGGTGGTCGTGGTTCGGCTCAGCGAGGAGGGGGGGCTCACGCAGCTCGTCGTTGTATTTTGAGTCAGAACTCCAGCATGTCGGAGGTGCTGCCCTACGAGGAGAAAATGAGTCGTTATGGCGACGACGGGGACGAAGACCAGCACCTTTCCTTCACCTGCCGCCTCCAGGACACCAACAACTTCTTCAGCGGCGCCCAGAACAAGCGGCCGCCCAAGCTCGGCCAGATCGGGAGAAGCAAAAGAGGCGAGTTCAGTCCTTTCTGGTTTTACTGCATGTCGTCGTCGTTCGGTCCTTTCCCCCTAAACATAACGACCGCGACCAGTTTGTGTCGTAGCTCTCAATAGAACCTCTTTTGTCTGATTCCCGGTAATTTTTCTTTAAAGGGGGGGGGGATAATGTTTCACCTGCTTGGAAGATCAAAGGCTTTTTTTCCAGACGCCTTTTGAATTTGAATTTGAAATGTAAACACGGTCTCCCGCGTTTTCTCATTGAAATGCTGGCGTGCTTTGTTTTTCTCACACACACGCACACACACACACACACACATGTGCGTTAATGTTATAAAGCCCATCTTTGAGCACTGCGTGTGTGTGAGCTGCAAAATCCACCTCTAAACCGTTTGTTTGTGAGAGCTGCTTGTATGTGTGTGTGTGTGTGTGAGGAGAGGGGTGTTTTTTTGGGTGTGGGGGGGAGCAGCAGAATAGATGAACATATGAACATGCAACATGTCACATCCCTCCTGAACTTCTCTTTTGTCTCCAGTTGAGGAAGACAACGACGCCGAGGCGCTCCAGAAGACCACAGACAAGTCGTCCTCGTCGGCGTGAGCGGACCCAAAGACACTCGGCCTTTTGATGTGTGTACCCAAAGACATTGTAAAGAAGCACTCTCTCTCCCTCTCTCCCATCTGGCAACCCAGCACTTCACACTTCCTCTCCAACTCCCCATGTCCATCGAGCGGCGGCTGCTGGCGGACGTTGTGGCAGGCACTTGTACGGGGGGATCTGGACGCGAGGGCCAGGGGTCATGGAGGAATACTGTGTTTTCCAAACTTCACTCGAGCTATGTGCAATGACAGAGGCCAGTCTCGTAAAACGAGGCTGGCCTCTCCTACCAGGATATGATGAAGCAATTAGAGAGACTGAGCAAATTATACCATTAACATCAAACCAGTGTCTTCCCGCCAACTGTAATTTGATGCACAGTTAGCTGCGTTGCCGCTGATGATGCTAATGGTAAAATAGCAAATTCAAGGTCTCTTCCACAGTGAGTCTAAAGAGATTCACAGTGTATTTAAGGGGATAAAGGCTATTTATTAAATCTTTGGATACGTTTTTTTGCAGTGTTGGAGGTCTGAGCAAATATTTTATAGAGAATGATGGAAAAAAAACCAAGTGTTTTTCCTTCCAATTTATGCTTTTTGGATGTAGCTTGACTAAGGGATTACCATGGTCAACCCCCTTCCTCCCTCCTTTATGGTAATTTCATACATGCATCTGATGTTTCTGAGCTGACGAGGGTTAGATCAGGTATGTCAAGTTAAACTTAAAAAGAAAAAGCAGAAAAAAATCTTACTGTTGCATTATTATTGTACTATATATATTTATTGTAGGTGTGCCAAATAATCATGACAGAAATATGTATTTCTGTGCTCTCTTCACGCGCACAGTTTTATTGATATTTGGTGTTCATGTTTACAGGGCTTTTTCATACTAGTGATGTACTTTAGTCATGCATGACGAACCTCGAGACCTCAAGAGAATCTTCTTGATTATTATAATGGCTAATGTTGTGTTTACTTCACAGAACATTTCTACGGGAATATCTGTAATATTAAAGATTTTGAGAAACAGAAAAAGAAAAGGAGAACGCAGATGTTTTTTGCGACAAACGCTTGTCTTTCACACTCCCCTCTCCATCTCTGTCCCTCTCGCCGTGTTCGGCCCGGTTAAATCTGTGTGTGTGTGTGTGTGTGTGTGTGTGTGAATCCAGGGGACGTGACATTTCCGTAGCGGGCGCGTGCGTTGAATGATTCATGGTATGGGAAGAGCCTTTGTCTGAGCGAGGCATTTTTAAAGAAGGTCTAGTGAGATTGCAAAAAAGGGAGAGAAAACCATCACGTCAAGGAAAATATCATCCGCGCGAGCCGCAGGAGAGCGCTTGGCATGGAGCGTTCTCGCTGGGAGCTGCCACTCCTACCAGTCTGGGCTTAACGCTCATTCACAGCGCAGCCACTGAAGATCGGCTGCCATGGCAACAGATGCACCTTTTCGTTTGGAGCGCAGCAGCGTTGAGCTCGAACGGCTCGTGCTGTTCAGGCGCAGAGCGCTCGTGTCCTCTCTGTGTCTCTCTCTCTCACTCTCTGTCTCTCTCTCTCTCTGTGTCTCTCTGTCTCTCTCGCTTTTCTCAAACACTCTATTTAGGAACGGCCATTTGGGAAATTGTATATCGCTACATGATGGATTACACAATAGAGTGCTTTTGTAAGATTTGTGGAGACTCTATCTTTCTCTGTCTCTCTCTCTCCATCTCTGTCTCCCTCTCTCTGTCTCTATCTGTCTCCCTCTGTCTCTCTCTCTCCATCTCTGTCTCCCTCTCTCTTTCTGTCTCTGTCTCTCTCTCTGTATCTCCCTCTCTCCATGTCTCCCTCTCTCTCTCTTTATATGTCTCTGTCTCCCTCTCTCCATCTCTCTTTCTGTCTCTGTCTCCCTCTCTCTTTCTGTCTCTGTCTCCCTCTCTCCATCTCTTTCTGTCTCCCTCTCTGTCTCCCTCTCTTCATCTCTCTTACTGTCTCCCTCTGTCTGTCTCTCTCTCCATCTCTGTCTCCCTCTCTCTGTCTGTCTCTGTCTCTCTCTCTCTCTCTGTGTATCTCCCTCTCTCCATGTCTCCCTCTCTCTCTCTTTATATGTCTCTGTCTCCCTCTCTCCATCTCTCTTTCTGT
>JBBPDC010000135.1:16934229-16950924 GCA_037974485.1 Hemigrammopetersius urotaenia
AAATGCAGAGGAAGAATTTCGTGCTGTTCACACTGTGTGCTGTGATGTGTTCACGTATGACAAATGGTCACTTTCACAAAGCCTTCAGAGAAGAGTGGAAGCTGTTAGAGCTGCAAAGGAGGGACCAACACTATGAGTACCAATTCTGTGTTCAAATGCAAAGTCATTAACCTCCCTGTTGGTGAACAGGTCAAGTGCCCCAAAACTTTTGCCCATACAGTGTACCTTACAGCTAGCTGTCCAGTCCAGCATCCTTGGAGTAATATACACAAAATATAAATGATGTAAATACACACTGCTTCACATAAGCTCTAGCTCAGAGGTAGAAGGCTCATGTGTTGCATTTGTAAATAAAATGCATGGCACGGATTTCTAAACACTGATCTTATGCTCAGAAGTTAGTAAATGAGAACCCGAGCCCTGGACACTTCGGTGACTAGGATCTGGTTTGTATTCTGATCAGATTTTCATTTACGCTTTATACTCACGTGTGTGTCTGGTCTGCCAGACTGAAATACAAGTGGGTCATGAGTAATATGCAAGTCAGCTTGTATACAACAACTAATGATGCTAAAGACACCACATAAAGCGACCAAGTGTAAATAGGGTCTGGGCAACATTTTCCAAGTCTGTTCATCTGTCTAATGACTCGGGGCTGTGTAGGACATAAAAGGAACTTTTGCTGATGTCCTGGGACCATGTTACGCCCAGGTTTTGTGGAGTCCATGGCTTGGTGGGTCACCATCCATGGCAGGTGGATTTAATGTCATCCCTGATAAGTGTGAACTCCTGTAAGTTGCAAGGTACCTCCTCGGATCAGACGAGTCCAACACATCCTATAGATGTTTGGTTGGACTGAGGTCTGCAGAACTAGGAGGCAAAGCAAACACCGCTCCTGTTTAGGACGGCACTGATGTAAAAGAAAATGGGCTTTATCACATTGGGCCACTTCTTCCAGTGCTCCATTGTCAAGGTCTGATGTCCACATGACCAGCTTGTTTGGTGGTGGACCGGGGTTAGGGTGGGTTCATAAGCTGTGATGCTTGTATGTTCTGCCCTGTTTTTGTCGTGAGCAGCTTGAACAGTTTGTGCTGTGGGCTCAGAGCAGACTTCGCTCCTTGTGCACATTAATGAGCCTTGGGTGTCCATGACCCTGTCCCTGGCTCGCCACTTGTCCTTCCCTAGGCAACCTTTGGTAGAAACTGACCTCTGCATATTGGGAACGTCCCTCAAGACCTGTGCTCGGAATCTGGCTCCAGTCAGTCTCACTCAGAACTGACTGTTGACCTGCTGCTGTATATTTCACAGCCTTTGATGGGCGCCACTGTAACGTGATAATCTGCTGTTTACTTCACCTGACCGTGACTTTAACATTGCGTTTAATTGGAGTAAATTGTGTTACTCTTATTTTTCTGTATGGCAGATAAGCACTCTTCAGATAAAGGAAAAAGAAGACAAACCGAAATCAGAAGAAAATGGTGAGAGATGGAATTTGTTTAACATCTATGATCTGCTTGAATAGGCTTAGCGTGTTTTTTTGAAAGCTGGTTGTCTGGGGTTTCTTGTATTTTAGGTGCTAAGACAGAGGGGGACAAAACAGAGGAGGATGATAAAGGCAAGTTATTTTTTCTATTTAATCCTGGATCATTATTTGTTAACCACTGTCTGATTTGGATCGAATGCATTTGTGAGCCCATTGTTTTTGTGTGTTTGAGATTTGAACCAGAGCTGTTTATGTTGCAGACGACAAAGCAGCCCAGTCACTGTTGAATAAGTTGATACGAAGCAATCTTGTGAACACAACCAACCAAGTGGAAGTTCTCCAGAGGGATCCAAACTCTCCACTTTACTCTGTCAAGTCTTTTGAGGAGCTGCGATTGTGAGTTTAGTTGTGTTTACATTAAAATTTAAATGGCGTAAAACATATTTTCTGAAAGTTTGGAAGAATTCTTCTTTCTTGATGTTCTGTATTGTTTTCCTGTAGGAAACCGCCGCTTCTTCAGGGTGTGTACGCAATGGGCTTCAACAGACCATCCAAAATTCAGGAGAATGCTCTGCCCATGATGCTCGCAGAACCGTGAGTTTTTCTTTAATTCAACTAATGAGCTAATTTATTAATGACTTGATCGGTTGATTAAACCCTAAAATTATTGTAGTAACACACGATTTTTAAACGTGTTGATTGCGCTTCATATTTCCTGAAATGTGATCTGTTATAGAATGGGCTGAGAGCCATAAGGTTTTGGCTTAAATACATTATAAAGACTGATATGTAAACCTACATGCGACCGCAGGTGTAGCCGCATGTTTTCTCTCCAGTCAAGCTGGAACTCCTCCGATTCTGCTTGGATGAAATGTTTGTACTGCATTTATGATACATCAGTGCTGGCAGTAAATACTTTTAACAGTTTTGCAACAATTTCACAATAATAACCTCAGACGGTCTTATTTTAACCAACTAATCTAAGGCTTATGCTGATGTTTCAGTGAGATGACTGTGACACATGAAACCTGAATTTAAAAACCTCACGATTAGGGATGAGAAGCGAAATTAGGTTCCAAATAATAACTGATTCGAAAATACCTGGTACCGGACACCCACTCAGTTTGTTTTTATTTCGGTTCTGTAAATTGGTTCTTAACACTAGAACGGCAGCTAACTTGCTACACATGTAACGGCTAACTGGCTATGCCTATAACAGCTGTGTGCATCAATTGACGCAGTGCCCAGTTTCACACAAGACGCTTCCTGATGCGACGCTGCTGCAGTTTGTTCAGTGTTTAGTTCTGCAGCCGCCGGCAAACATCCACCCTGCAGATACAGCAAGAGTCCAGTGGAGTTCAGAGTCAGAGCCCAAATCAGAACCAGTGTCGGAGTCAGAATGGTGTTTATTGGCCGAATGTGTGAGCGGCACATACAGGGAATGTGATTCCGGTCGGTGGCGTCTCTCAAGCACAGCAGTATAAAACAGCAGCAGTGTGTAAAGATCACACAGTCCATGTTCCTACACCTCACCCACATTCTCTTACAGAGCTGCTGGTGCTCCAACAGGCCAACAGACGCCGATCTGACTGAGTCTGATGAAATTGTCAGTTGACACGGTCAGCCGTTCTAGTATTAAACAGTTGCCCATTTAAAATTTTTTTTTACTTTTGTGGAATTGAAATAGAGAATCTGTAAGAACTTATGTTGCTTTTTTACTGCCACTCTCTCTTTTTTTTTTTTAAACAATTTAAGTTATTTTTGATTCTGCAACAATTTAATACAAAAATTTGTCGCAGAATCAAAAATAACTGAATATATAACTGAAATGAATAACTGAAAAAATAAATTATTTTACTTATGGCTAAAGTATAAAATGCATTTATTGCTTCCTTTATTGTCAGCCGCCTTCTAGTGTGGGCCGAATAGCTCTCTGCAGGCGTACACTATTCATTGGTATTCCAAACGTGTACTCGAGTATTTATTTTCATAATCAAAATTTCATGTTACAGTAATCATTACGTATTTTTCTTACTTGCAGTTGTGCTAAATGTATTCAGTCGGCAGAAACAACTGGTAACTGGTTCAAATACAGTATTTATAAAAGTATTTAAATGGGAAAAGTGTAACAAATGGGTTAATTTAGTAGTTTTGTAAGTTGCTTTTGTTGATTTTGTCCAAAAAAGGTTTTTGTTTTTTTGCCAGTAGTTTATGAATGGTAAGCAGCACTGAGGCCAGGTTGAGAGTTGAGTGGAGGGCTAAGGAGTTTTTGGAATCTGTCTGAAGGTGAGGAAGACCAAACCAGCAGGTTGGAGCTCTGTGTCAGACTCGCCAGACATTAGCAGGACCAGGACTGCTGTATTACAAATGTGAAATGATTGAATAAAATAAGCCAAATAGCTAAGGCCAGTCATTCACCACATTTCTTGACTGTAAACACATTTATCATTTATTTACTTCCTATGTTTGTCATTGTTTATATGATTTTTGTGTCGTAGATGTCTGGGTGACCGATTTAAATATACAGGTGTTAGCAGGTGTTAGCATTACCACACAGTCTTCATTCGTTTCTGTCCTTTTGAGGGTCTTTATAGGCTTCGTTGCAGCAGATTCTGTTTCGGGCCAGATGGTGGACGCTTTGTGTCCCGAGTAGCACATTGAGTATGAAGGACAGCACTGCGTTCTGTACTGTGAGCTGTGAAAGTGCTTGGACCAAAACTAGCTGTAACCAAGCACAGAACAAAGCTCCAGTTTACGTTTACAGCCTTTAGCAGACGCTCTTATCCAGAGCGACGTACATCACTGCTTAAAGTCGTCCGCAACTGTTCTTAAACCTGTAAAGCTAAACTTAAAGTAAATCCGATCTACTCATAATACATAAGCACTGGGTGACGCTGCAGATTGTTTTAAATATTAAACATT
The DNA here is from genome assembly GCA_037974485.1 of Hemigrammopetersius urotaenia. NCBI lineage: Eukaryota > Metazoa > Chordata > Actinopteri > Characiformes > Alestidae > Hemigrammopetersius > Hemigrammopetersius urotaenia. Next base: position 16,938,635 of record JBBPDC010000135.1, read on the forward strand.
CTTTTAAATTGTTCGTACTGTGTGTGCGGTACAAATGACAAAAACCGACTTGATTTGAAAGGTCAGTAGTTGGTAGCTGTTACATTCTTGTGCCTTAAATGGCCCAAAAACACACTTTGCTGATGAGAACTGTTTCCTTTAGCCCACAGAATCTTATCGCTCAGTCTCAGTCAGGCACAGGGAAAACCGCAGCCTTTGTCCTGGCGATGCTGAGTCACGTGGATCCCAACAACAGATGGCCTCAGGTACGGCTGAGCATGTAGGAAATTAGACTGGACTTCTTAACGTTTACCTCTGCTACAGTGTAACTCTTTCTCTCATTCATTTTTTCTTTTTTTTTCTTTTTCTATCTCCCTCAGTGTCTGTGTGTGTCGCCTACATACGAGCTTGCCCTCCAGACTGGCAAGGTCATCGAGCAGATGGGCAAATTTTACCCCGAAGTCAAATTAATGTACGCAATCAGAGGAAACAAATGTAAGCTCATGCATTTATTTATTAGGCCACATTGGTGATGTGCTTCCACTTCAGCAGAACAGTTACCCTGATCTTGAATTACCCCAGAGGTCTTTAGCGAGCTGATGCAGACAGGGCTGATAATGCTGAACGTTACTGAGCCTGGTGTCCTGTCTCCTGTCTCTTGTCCAGTGGATAGGGGGATGAGGCTCCAGGAGCAGATTGTGATCGGCACTCCTGGCACGGTGCTGGACTGGTGCCAGAAGCTCAAGTTTATCGATCCCAAGAAAATCAAAGTGTTTGTGTTGGACGAGGCGGACGTCATGATCGCCACACAGGGTCACTTAGACCAGAGCATCCGCATTCAAAGGTCTGCCTTTCTCCACTCAGCTCCTCTCTAACCACCTGCGTTGGCCATAATACTGCCAAAGCAAACCTATTTAAAATCGTCTACTGTACTGAACACGATGTTAACTGACTTATTTCCTTATCCTGCATGGAAGAGTGTTCTATAAGTTAAAGGTTTAATGAGTGGAGGTGTGTGTTTTATGGTGGTAATCTTAGCCTTTTTCCTGCAGAATGTTGAACAAGTCCTGCCAGATGCTCCTGTTTTCAGCCACGTTTGAAGAAACCGTGTGGAACTTCGCCAAGCGCATCGTCCCCGATCCCAACATCATTAAGCTGAAGCGGGAGGAGGAGACTCTGGACACCATTAAACAGTACTACGTGGTTTGCAACAGCAAGGAGGAGAAGTTCCATGCTCTCTGCAATATCTATGGGGCAATCACCATCGCCCAGGCCATGATCTTCTGCCACGTAAGCTCACAGCCTGGACCCCTGTTAGAACTTTAGTTGGGCGACATTAATTTAGCTTGTTCGTAATAAACTGTGGGACGTTCTTGCTGCTGTTGCTGCATTTGATTTACGATTTTGTTGATCACAGACTAGGAGAACAGCAGGCTGGCTGGCAGGAGAGCTGTCTAAGGAGGGCCACCAGGTGGCGCTGCTCAGCGGAGAGATGCAGGTGGAGCAGAGGGCTGCTGTTATTGAACGTTTCCGTGATGGAAAGGAGAAAGTGCTGGTTACCACAAACGTCTGTGCTAGAGGTGAAGGAACAGCCCACAGTTTTAAAAATAATGTATATTAAGCTTGTGGATTTTTCAGTTCAGAGTCATTTTTTAATCTGTTTCTTTTCCATAAAATATCAATTTTTAGCAGTTTTTTTCTGTCGTTAGGATGCAGAGCTCAGTGTTCTGAATGAATTTAACAGGTATCGATGTGGAGCAAGTTTCTGTGGTCATTAACTTCGATTTGCCGGTGGACAAAGATGGAAACCCTGACAATGAGACGTACCTGCACCGGATTGGGCGCACAGGCCGATTTGGCAAGAGAGGACTCGCCATCAACATGGTGGACAGCAAGTTCAGCATGAACATCCTCAACCGCATCCAGGAGCACTTCAGTAAGTTAAACCTGGGGGTGTTCAGAGCTCTGCTTTTGATGGATCTGTATGTTCTATCATTTTAATTTAAAGCTGTTAAGCACTTTGTCTGAAACAGTGTAGCATTTTACAAATGCAGCCCCAACAAAAGCTGCGTCTGTCTTCTTCCCAGATAAGAAAATTGAGAAGTTGGATACAGACGATTTGGATGAAATCGAGAAGATCTCCAACTGAGGAGCAGGAGTCCAGTCGTAGGCTGGGAGCGGATCCACGCCACGGAGGACGTTTTATAAGGGATGTTGAAATGTCTTCAGATGGTCTATTTATAGGTTTTAACATTTTAATCCCCTTTCACTCTTTGTACGATTTAAATAAAATCCGAATGTGTCGACTTCCTGTCGTGCGTGAGTGAATGCAGCCTGTAGGTTTCTATGCTTGCTCACATAGAGGCACGCCTTCGGCCTCGGCATCACCGTTGATGGACCGCTTAGGAAATTTAATGAAGAAAACTTTAAATGAAAAAATTGACACTTTTTTCTGCTTTATTTGTAGTATGGGACTGATCATGGACTTTAGAGGAGTGCTGAGATGTTTATTATTGTTGACACTGGCTGTCTCCACAGTATGCAGTGTATTTACTCTGTATGCTTTTAAATATCTTAAGCTCATGCAACTAGATTTAGAAACAAGCTACCCTTAAACGAGGGGACGAGGTTCTGATTGTCGTCTCCAACCGAGAACACTACTGTCGTAGTGTAGGAACGAACTGCTGCAATTCTAATACCTCAGAAACCTGTGTGGATGGAAATGGTAGCTGTTATTGGATCTAAACACTTGCAAATGAATGTTGGAGGTGTGTGAAGAATGTTTGAGTGTCCAAAGACTGCTTTTACCAGGACACCTAATTCAGATATGACGTGAAATCACACTTCGTTTACATTAAGAGCAAAATCGGATTTGAATTTCAATGTACAAAGAGTGAAAACGGTCGTAATTAAGAGGACGGTAAAGGGGAAACGGTGCTCAAACGCAAAACATCTAACATCCAAGAGTTAAAAAGCCGCGACAGCCACAATGTAAACATGAGTTTAAACCTTCAGATGTGCTTTTGGCCTGTGAATGCATCCTCTGCTTCAATCACACTTCAGGGTCGTTATGGTCAAATATATTTTGAAACATTATTTTTAACTGAACTGCATTTAAATGATATTTTGTTACCAGCTTGTAAGTGCGGACACGCATCGAACAAACACCATTCCTCCCTTGATATGAAATCTTTTCGATTTGCTTCAAGTTGTTGGTCTTTTTTTTTTATCTGAGTTTTCTATTTAGAAAATTTTTTGCAAAAACATTGTTTAAAAAAATGTAAAAAAAACCATCAGGTCAACCCTTAAATGCACAATAAATATTTTTTTTGGTATTGGAGGAAACATTCCTGTGGAGCCGTTGCTCAGACTGCAGAGCTTGAATTCAGTATATTTTTCATGTCTTTTCTGATCAGATTCGTGTGTTTACACAAACAATGCTGAAACTGGACTCATGGATCCGATCCCCTGTGCATAGACTGCGAGGATGAGGCTGGACGCTTGTTAGATCAGGACAGACTGCTTTCTCTGATTTGTAGTCATGGATGATGCAGAGTGTGTGTAGTTTTACTGTCATATATTCCATTAACTGCTATAATATAGACTTTGCGCTCTTGTTACAGTGGCACAGCAGGCACTGCTGTGGCAAACGGAAGAATTTGATTCTTTGCAATGCATTTTCAAATATGACCTGACTGTCAAATGGCCAAATCAGTCTGTATCACTTTGACTGAGGGTGTGCTGATGGACAGCCTGAGTGGGTGGGTGCTGTGCTGGGCTGGTTGCACTGCAGTTTATTGTAATGCTTCATGTTGGCAGTTCCATCGCAACCATTACGTAGAATAAAGCAACACACAGGACTTCTGCTGGTGGTGGTGTGTCTGAATGATACTGTAATGTTGGAATAAAACTGAAGAACACTTGATCTCTCACCAGGTGATATTTCTAAAAACTCACATCTGTTGGCACTGATGGTGACGGCGTTCAGCTTTAATTCTATGGGCTTTCACATCTTTATCGAATCCGAACCCTTTTGTACATAAACTCCCATCTCAGGGCACCTTATGTAGTCACTGGGGTGGAGGTAGCTCAGTGGGTAGGATACTTGCCTCCAGACCAAGAGGTCATGGGTTCGAATCCTTCCTTCACTCCCTGAGCAAGACCCTTAACCCTGAGTTGCTCCAGGGAGAGACTGCCCCCTGTAGGCAGGGAATGGAAGTCGCTTTGGATAAAAGCGTCTGATAAATGTCGTAAATGTAGTTATCTACTGTCTGTGTCCAGAGAAGTACCATCGCTTTTAAAAGAGCCCGTTATAAATCTGTGAAATCTGAATAATTTGATCGACGGTGCTGTCGAGTCTGAACGCACTGCTGAGCTCGAGTGTGCTTTTTGAATCTGCCTGCTGTTGTGACTTATCTGGCAAGTTTGCTTAAATGTAGTGTGTTATTTAACTGCTGCTAGCTTGTGCATTTAGGATGGATGTTCTGACTGCAGTATCTTGGTTAAATAGTTGACTCAGATTTAAGCTGTTTTTCAGGTAAGAAACAGTCGTGGACTTCTTAAGCACTGATGTACGTCGCTCTAGATAAGAGCGTCCGCTAAATGCCGTAAATGTAAATGAGTGAAGTCAGTGGACGGCACTTATCTGTATAATATAGAAACGTAGAGCTACACGTTTATTCAGAAAACGACATAAATAGGGGAGGATATACTGCGTTCAGTACTCAGGGTCTGTCCGTGTGCTCCTGTGTGTGAGGCACCAAATCTGTGGCGAGAAAATAGGAGGCAGTGATTAGTCCAGGGTTGGGCCAGTACAGATACAGACCTGAATTCAATCATTCTGGAACACTTTTCTACTTATTTGCTTAAAAAAAAAAATCAAAAATATTAATTATTCCAAACTCGCAAAGGCCACTATGTTAAAATAAATAATGCGGATAATGTTTGGACATGAATGTTCATTAACTGCATTTTCTTTTCATTCAAGTGAAACAGCTTAACTGAAGGTAAAAATATGCCAACGCTGTATAACGTGTATTGTTTGCTACACGATAGCCGTGTACAGTTTTCACAGCTCCTAAGTGAAGTCCTTCATTAAATGTGCCTCATTATAAAGATTTGGTGATTGTTAATGGAGGGTAGCTGGTATTGCGTTTGGCTGGTAATGGTAATCTGAGTCATAGACGGCGTCTCTAGCAGCGTTTTATCATGTAGACGAAGGTCGTGACGAACATTACCAGTATCTTTATACTCTACGTTGGTCAGAAAGAGGCCGTGGGCCGGGGCCATGATGTTCTGGGGATAGGCCATAGAGTCTCGAGTATCCAGCAGCTCCTGAAGCTGCCTGATCGACAGTTTCCCCTGCCCAACTGCAACCAACGCCCCGGTCATCCTTCGAACCTGAGCCAACACAATCATGTACATTCAATCAGGTTTATCTGTATACATATGTAATGGACTTTCAACAAATCGAGCCTCATCCTGTCTAAACATGAAACAATGTATCATTTCAAACACAAGGGGGCGCAAAACATACACTCATACATTCACTACAGGAACGGCAGTACTCACCTGTTTGTACAAAAAGGACCTACTTTTAAAAGACAGCTCCCAAAACTGAATGTCTCTGCAAAAACAAAATGCAAAACAAACCATGAGAAGGTAAAAGAGAAGCTTTCCTCAGCACCAGCTCACTCTGGGTTTATTTAATGTCAGTGTTGATGCAGCAGAACCGATCAGGGATGAAACCACAATAAAGGAGTTAAAGGGCCATAAACAAGAATGGGTCATACAAAGGCAAAATACCTTAACTTCTAATTTATTGACCATTTGCACTTTTATCACTATAAAACATTTCTATGATAACAATTATAGCCTTAAAATAACATTTAGTGAGTTATGTCTAGTAAGGCTTAATATTACATAAATAGAATATTACAAATAAGGCTACAACAGTACTGGAGCATTTTAAAAACGAATATGCAGACAGAGAGAGGGAAGTAAAATATTTTGCAAGCAACACTGTCCACCTTCTGTCCAGCTAATAGCTTCCCACAGCGACTGAATGACAACCTCCGGACAATAACTTTGCACGTTGATAACCGACACCTTTATATTGCGAATGGGCTGAAACTCGTGATGGATTTAAACCATGGATTGTGTTCTCGGTGGATGTTGTTTTCCATGGATTTTGACCAGGTTTCAGGAGAAGGTAAGCAGTTGCCTGAGTTGTATCTGCCGGTTTGGCTGCGTGTGGTAAATGTTGTTTCGTCAGTGAGTGGAGAGTCAGGTTGGCAGGCAGCTAGTCCTATATGACTCGAGTAAACTTGTACTAGTTAATAGTATCCAGGCTTTGATTTATGGTGTCTTGCAGCTCGCACACCGTCTATCGTGTGTAGGCTATAGTTTGTAGGTCCTATGTTAGCCCAAATTTGCATCGCTAGCTAGCTATCAAGGCTACCAGTATCCTAGCTGAACTTTACAAATCTTTACAAATCTGAAAACATATTTTTTGTGTATCCATAATCATCCTTAACTTGATTTTGTTGCATTTTAATGCCACCTCCACCATAATTTTCTCTCCAGAAAAGGCCATTCTTAATGCTAGATAGCAAAATAACCACTGCGACAATTTTCTTTTCACTTTATTGAAGTTAATGTGTGGGAAAAGCGCTTCAGTTACATACAATACAGCCATAACACCGTAACTTCAGCGCAGCGAACAGTATATTTACTTTGGTGCTTGGTAAAACAAAGGCAGAATGCTTTAACTTCACTGTAATTTAATCACAGTGTTCTAGAGATATGAGATGCAGTGGAGTCTTTAGGAGATATTAGATGCAGTGGGGCCTTTAGGAGATATTAGATGCAGTGGGGCCTTTAGGAGATATGAGATGAAGTGGACTCTTTGGGAGATATGAGATGCAGTGGAGCCTTTAAGAGATATTAGATGCAGTGGGGCCTTTAGGAGATATGAGATGAAGTGGAATCTTTAGGAGATATTAGATGCAGTGGAGCCTTTGGGAGATATTAGATGCAGTGGAGCCTTTATGAGGTATTAGATGCAGTGGGGCCTTTGGGAGATATGAGATGCAGTGGAGCCTTTGGGAGATATGAGATGCAGTGGAGCCTTTAGGAGATATGAGATGCAGTGGAGCCTTTAGGAGATATTAGATGCAGTGGAGCCTTTTGGAGATATGAGATGAAGTGGAGCCTTTAGGAGATATGAGATGCAGTGGAGCCTTTAGGAGATATGAGATGCAGTGGAGCCTTTAGGAGATATTAGATGCAGTGGGGCCTTTGGGAGATATGAGATGCAGTGGAGCCTTTAGGAGATATTAGATGCAGTGGGGCCTTTAGGAGATATGAGATGCAGTGGAGCCTTTAGGAGATATGAGATGCAGTGGAGCCTTTAGGAGATCTGAGATGCAGTGGAGCCTTTAGGAGATATTAGATGCAGTGGAGCCTTTGGGAGATATTAGATGCAGTGGAGCCTTTGGGAGATATGAGATGAAGTTGGATATTGGATGCAGTGGATGCAGTGGAGCCTTTAGGAGATATTGGATGCAGTGGAGCCTTTAGGAGATATTGGATGCAGTGGAGCCTCACAATTACAGATCAGACTAACCGACTGCACTGTTCATAATTTTTGAGTGATAATATTAAAGCAGGTTAAACACAGAAAGACAAAATAAAGCCTGTTATTTTAGGCACAACTCTGTTTTATTTATGAACTAAGAGCTGCCTTTAGCCAGTGAAGAGCATTAATCTGTGCTGTATAGTATAATGAAATATAAAATGAGCTCAGGACAGTTCCAGCGCACGCAGAGACGCACGAGTGAGAACTGGGTCAAATGCAAATAAACAGCAGAGTCTGAGATTACAGCTGTACAAAAGAAACCAGTCTGTCTGTCTTGTACCGTCTGAAGTCACTGTATAAAACCGTCAGAACATTTTCAGCTGGTTGTGTGTTCTTTTCTTTACTTTGTACAGAGATTTCAAAACAGAAATGGTCAAAATGCCCAGCCCTAATACACACACAAACTGCAAATACCCTCCGCCTTTTTTTTGCTTTTTTGTGGCAATTCAAATATATTTTTTGGATGTTTTCACCTTGCCGCCGTGTCCCAATACTTTTGTCCCGCAACCTTCCCGGTTGCATAATTTAAATTAAAAGAGGTGAATATGGGTTTACGTTCACATTTTCTTTAAGGGTGATGCATTATACAGAGTTTTAAATGTTCTGGGAGCAGATTTGGGGGCAGATTTAGGGTTTACACGATAAAAATAGGCATTTTGAGGCTTTATTTTTAAACCAAATGCAACAATGCGGTTTTTCAAAATACGCAGGTGCTCTTGGAATGTAACCCTCCGCGAAAAGCGGTGGATTATAGTATATATACATATATATATAAATAAATGGAGCGGCTGGAGTTCACTAGGCACTAGGAACTTTGATTGTTCTTTGGTTAATTGAAAAGAAAATGGAGCTTTTTAGCAACAATTTGGCTTTAAAACAATGATGTCATTCCTAAAAAGAAGCTCATCATGACCACCATGAAGGATCTGCCATGCTTCGGAACTGTCTTTCCTCCAAAGGTCTGGGGAACGTCATCATGAGCTCCATCAAGTACCAAGATCCAATGAGACCTTTCCAACCATTAAAAAGCTGTAAGCTGAGCTAGAAGAGCAGATCCACATCCTGCAAACACACAATCGGCTCCTGAGAGGATAAGGAAGACTGAATTTAAATTGGTCTGCATTTCAGAGTGGAATTAATAATGTACACATACATGAGGAAACCGCACCGCTCCAAACACGCCGCCCTGACAGACGCCTGGATCTGAGGCTGAGTGTGGAAGAGCCTCGAGCTTCCAGTTTAAACTGAAGACACATAATAAATACGGCATTAAGTTCCTTCACATTAACACTGCTGTCCCTCACTCTGCGCTGCCGCAGCAGCCCAGCCTGGGTTACGCTCGGGGCTCGGGCTCCTTCTGGCAGGATTTTAGGAAGACCCTGCAGGCCCTCAATTATTCAGGAGAACTGCCTGGGTTCTGTCTGCATGACTTCTAGCAGCATCCCCTCAAATATTCATGCAAGTGAAGATACATTCTGGATGCTACACTTCAGAGGATAAAGAGAGTCGAACCTATAATCCAGTCTAGAAACGGCGGAGATGAAGTGGAGCCTCTAGGAAATATTGAAGTGAGCTTCAGGTCTAGGGCTGTCACGATTATTGGGTTAAAACCAACTAAACAACAAAAAAATCTAATAAAAATAAAAATTCACTAAATCAAGATCGATCATATTTTAAAAGCGAACACACAGGTTCTCTGTTCTCTGGTATTTCTTTCCACTAAAATCTCGTGTTCATGATTCTACAATTAAGTTTACTTTTATTCTTTGGCTTCTTTTACACTCCAGTAATGGCCCTAATCTTACCTCCTGGATCACTGAGAGCCGAGCGGCGGTGCTGTTCACGGCCAGACCACAGTCTTACTGCTCTGAGCCACTTATCAGATTTTTATGCTTGTGGTCTATTTGGCGGTTTGATGACATGCAGGTTTAAAGTTGTGTGTGTGTGTGTGTGGGTGAGTGTGTGTGTATTTGATATTAGTGTTAAATAAAGCAGATGGTCTCAGTGTGCTGCTCCTGTGGAGAGCTTCACGTGAGAAAGCCCTGAAACGACCCGCTAAAGGTTTCCCTGGGACTCAGCCAGCAGCTCACGCTCCACTGACCTCCGACTGTTTACAGATCAGAGCCAATATTTCTCTCATCTCTACAGTTAACGGCTGTTAGGCTGGAATATGAAAATGGAATTGGAATTCTATGATTTGATCAAGACTGTTTTCGTTTCCATGTAAAGAAATAACACGACAGATTCTTTGATTCTGCACAGTAACGTTTCATGAAAATATCTCCGTACAAACGCTGGTGTTGATTAGTATTGATTCGATTGATTGCAGTTGGGGGGTTTCAAACCCACGACCTTCTGATCACTGGGCCACCAGCTTACAGTCAGTACAGCATGTTCCTGATCTGACCTTCATCTGATTTGAAAGAAGTCTTAAAGGTCCCATGGCATGTAAATGTGACTGTATGAGAGTTTAACATAATAGAGTTCCCCCGGTCTGCCTGCGGTCCGGCCTGCGGTCCGGCCTGCGGTCCTGTCTGCGGTCCTGTCTGCGGTCCTTCCTGCGGTCCTGCCTGCGGTCCTGCCTGCGGTCCTGTCTGCGGTCCTTCCTGTGGTCCTGCCTGCAGTCCTGCCTGCGGTCCTGCCTGCGGTCCTGTCTGCGGTCCTTCCTGTGGTCTGGCCTGCAGTCCTGCCTGTGGTCCATGGTGATGGGTGTAAAGAGTGCTGTGATCCTCCTGCTCCGTCGCTGAGAGAGCAACAGCTGAGAGGCCCGATCTGGTATTTGGTCTGTGTGCCGTCATACGGAGAAAGGTTACCCCCACGTTCTCACGCTTTATCCCCCAGAGACCCCCCCCCCCCTAAAAAATGAGCTCCACTGACTGTCAGTGCTGTGAATGAGAGACACGGTTCCCTGTAGAGACAGCAGGGCTTGCAGATGAGTGAGGCGGCAGTTACTCTGTGCTCAAATGTATTTTTTAGTTCGTTCATGTGAAGGCCTACTGTGATTGCAAGCTGGTCCCTCCCCCACCCTTCTCCTCGCCCCGCCTCTCTCCACCTTGCCCCGCCTCTCTCCTCCTCATTATCATTTAAAGCTACAGAGACAGAAGTGGTGCGTCCTCAGGAAATCTTGGTGTGGGACTGACTCGGCTGTAATGGGCTGTAATTCTGCACCAAGGCTTCAGATCCAGGATTAGGGACCACTAAGACCCATATAAAAGCATACAAATCAGTAGGTCATGGGACCTTTAGCAGGAGCCGATATGCATTTTATTCAGCAGGACTGCATTCTGGGCCCAGCCTCAGAAAGAACAGTTTGCTGCTCAGCTTGAGGAGGGATTCCCCTTCAGCCCAAGAGGATAAAGGGTGGGCTGATGCCTCCATTGGCTCAGACAGACTGCAGTGAAACACCCCCCCCCCATCAAAGCCTCAGCATCGCTTCTGCTCCTGTTGCCTAGCAACACTCTTCAAATACACCCCTGTAATTCTTTGCAAAAGTCGTCTCCCAAAATGTCACTGGCACCGCGCGGCTGATCCGGTCCGGTTCTGAGCCGCGAGCAGGATGGCGGGGGTGCTGTGTGTTGGGTGTGCTGGGTGTGTTGTGTGTGCTGGGTGTGATGCTGTGCTAGGTGTGCTGGGTGTGCTGTGTGTGCTGTGTGTGCTGTGTGTGCTGGGTGTGCTGTGTGTGCTGGGTGCTGTGTGTGCTGGGTGCTGTGTGTGTTGTGTGTGCTGGGTGTGTTGTGTGTGCTGGGTGTGTTGTGTGTGCTGGGTGTGTTGTGTTGTGTGTGCTGGGTGTGATGCTGTGCTGGGTGTGCTGGGTGTGTGGTGTGTGCTGTGTGTGCTGGGTGTGTGGTGTGTGCTGTGTGTGCTGGGTGTGATGCTGTGCTGGGTGCTGTGTGTCTTTAATGGTGAATAAAGAACAGTGTTCATCTCATTTAACCTGTAGTTATAACTGTCATTATTACATCATTTCATTACAGCTGTGCTGCTATTAAAGCCTGATTATGTAAGTAATTATGCAGTCAGTTCCATAAAGAACAGCCCTGGCATTGTAAACCTTACCCTCTCACTCATATTAATGCACAAACACTGGCACCAGTTCAAAATCCACTCGTGTTAATGAGGAACTATAATAGGATTCCAATACATTTTATTATCCTTGTGTTAAACACAACTTTCTATTCTGGCCTAAAGTATTATCAAACTAAACAGTATTATCAAACTAAACAGTATTAGATCTCTCAGCCTCACTGCTTTGACACAATTCAACATTTTAGATTATTTTTCTTCATCAATGTTACTACAGTAAGCACCTTAACTACAATACCAAGCACACATTAGGAAATCGGTTGATGGGTGGAGGGGCTCAGTGGGTAGGAAACTTGCCCAAGAGGTCATGGGTTCGAATCCTACCTTCAGCACCACCTTAACCCGAAGTTGCTCCCGGGTGACTGCCCCCTGTAGGTAGGGAACGGAAGTCACTTTGAATAAAAGCGTCTGATAAAAGCCATAACTGTAAACGTAAATCACTGGGAATCCTTGTGATATCAATCAATCAATCAATCATGACTCCCAGTCTAGTGACAGATCCACAAATCCACAAATATCGCCGTTAATCTATTCACAAAGTTGGGTTGGGAGCTGGGTCTATACTACACAAGCTATGATGACTTTCACC
>JBBPDC010000135.1:17114405-17130337 GCA_037974485.1 Hemigrammopetersius urotaenia
GCAGAAAAACATTAACACTATAAAGGCTAAGCTTTTACTCACTTATGGCCTGTGATATCGCCATGGCAACACTCAACAACACTATCGCATATCGCATGTTTTCCTGATATCGTGCAGCCCTAACTGAAACCTAGTATATATTCCTTTGCTTTTCTTTACACTGAGCTTCACTTAATAAGTGCATCTAAATGTACACCTACTAACCCACAGGAGAAAACTGTGAACATGACACGATACAATGTGAGCGTCTTATTTCAGGAACAATAAAGCAAATTTGATCTCAGTATACAAAAAAATTACCTATTTCTTTAATTGGTTGTTTGACTCCAATCTCATTGTTTACGGTCATCACGGACACCAAGCTGGTATCTGGGCGTAATGTTTCCTCTAGTTGCTGGAAAATCACAACAGAACATTAGAATCCACAATGTAACGATCCGGTTTGAAAGGTAAAGCACATCAACACGTGTATGAACGACTCATTATGTGGTTATAACCCAAAATTATACATAATACATAGTTATAAACTGGGGGAAACAATCGCAATCAGTATCGAAAACAGAAAAGGGCTTTCATAGACACTTCATTCAGTCTCAGAGGCAGTAATTCACACCTGGAGGTCGATCAGGCCGCTGCTTTTTACAGGCAAGTACGTCACTTCAAAGCCCTCGGCCTCCAGGACACGACAGGAGTCCAGCACACACTTGTGCTCCGTCTGTGTGGTGATGATGTGCTTCTTCTTAGCCTTATAAAACCGGGCCACACCCTCGAGACAAGGTTGATAAATATAACCATCATATGGATCACTGTATTTAAAAACAACTGCTCAGCATTACCAGTAAAAACCACATCAAAACCAAACCATAATTACTTTGTTGTATGCAGATGCACAGCTATCCTTGCGTCGTACTCGTACTGTTTCCAGAAAGAGAGTAAATCCTTACTTTGATTGACATATTGTTGGACTCCGTGGCGCCACTGGTAAACACAATCTCTCGTGGATCAGCCCCGATAAGATCAGCGACTTGCTGGAAACGGAAATAAACAACAGTGTTCGCATAAGCAGAGCATTTTTGGCTTAAGCTAAATATTTTGCTTTGGACAACGTAAGCAAAGCACGGCTATTATTTCCCGCCGAAGCAAAAAAGCAAAGCAACTATTCGCCGCAACAGCCAACAAAAATGCTCATTTCGGGGGACAGAAGTGACGCAATCGACGCACTTTTCTCGCTTTCTCCATCGCCGTCTCGCTTTCCCATCCGTAAGCGTGTGTCCGAGAGTGCGGGTTGCCGTAATAGTTCACTTGGTAAGGGAGCATGGCATCCAGAACTCTGGGATCCTGTGGAGGCAGAAATAAACAGGATTTAACAACGAAAACCAAACATGACTCACTCGCATGCTAGAATCACGAGGAGGTTTCTCAGGCATTTGTCATGCCACAGACAGAAGACGCTGTTCTAAAGCCGAATGAAGTTCATTTCTGAGAAAGTCCATGTATATGAGATTTCGCTGAAGCTCAACTTTCACTTCGTGTGTTGCTGATGACCCCCAGTCACCCCTCGCACTCTCCGTCCTCCTTCTTCCCGTCTGGCGAAAGGTTCTGGGCCTCCACCGGCAGAACTGGAGACTCTCGGACTCCTCGATCAGAACTGATTTACACTGTCCCTGCACCCCCACCTCCTAACACAATGCATGCACAGAGTACAGCCCCACTACTGCTGTAAATAAAATATACTCATTTATTATATAAGGCACATCCTCTGTCCTGCTCCTCTATTATATACTGCTGCACACCACTGTTAGAACACAGCATTTATTTCAGCTGTACTTTCTCCTGTCTGTATATGTGTGCTCATGTAGTGACGGTTCTGTTCTCCTTCTGGTGTATATATACAACGTGCACATATACATTTATAGGTTGATATATGTTTATTTATTCATATACATACACACCTCTATATCTATACGTTGTATTATTTGTACAGTGTACTTGAATAGGGTTGTACAGTTTTATTCTATTATTTTTCTCTGCTTTCTTTCCTTCTCCTGTCCCACTTTGCTGCTGTAACAATGCAAATGTCCCCCTAATAAAGACATGTGTCTTATAACTTCTATAACACAGTTGGTTTTGAAAAGCATTACCATTGGTGTTGTTGCCTGGAAGTCCATGTAGAGAGGTCTGAGCTCATCTTTCTGCAGCTCCCGGCTCCTGATCTCGGCTGGGAGGACAGAAAAGAAGACAGACAGTCAGTCAGAGACAAGACAGAAGACAGACACAGTCATTCAGAGACAGGACAGAAGACAGACACAGTCAGTCAGAGACAAGACAGACACAGTCAGTCAGAGACAAGACAGACACAGTCAGTCAGAGACAAGACAGACACAGTCAGTCAGAGACAAGACAGACAGTCAGTCAGAGACAGGACAGAAGACAGACAGTCAGAGACGGGACAGAAGACAGACAGTCAGAGACGGGACAGAAGACAGACAGTCAGTCAGAGACAGAGGACAGACAGTCAGTCAGAGACAGAGGACAGACAGTCAGTCAGAGACAGAGGACAGACAGTCAGTCAGAGACAGGGCGACAGACACACAGGCAGTCAGGGAAGGCTGGTATTCACACACTGAAGATATAAAACCAGTAACAGCCGGTTTCTCTCCGTGAACTCCCTCCAGTTTCAGTAAACACAACTGGGAGAACTCAGCTAACTCTGGCTAGCGTTAGCCAGGGAGCTAACCCAGTCTAACGGTACCGAGAGGGAGAGATTAGAGAATTAAGAGCCCCAGAAGGGCTTAAAAGACTTTTCGGGCCTGGCTGAGATACCTGTCCGGCCCTGCGCAGCTCTGGCCGGACTCTGGGGGAGCTTCAGGCCGGGGCTGGAGGAGATCCCACGCAGGGTGCCCAGCACAGACTTCGAAACCTTCTTGGCCATCATCTTCAATCTGTGACGGGTTTATTAGAGGCAGAAGAACGACCAGAGAGTTCTAATAAGTGGCCTGAGTTATTAAAGTTCAGGTTCTCTTTGGATGAAGCTCCACAGAGAACATGTCAGACCCACTCTCCTCTCCCCACACTTACACAACAGGCTCCTGCAGGGGGGCGGACCCTGGTCTCCAGCTGCTCCTCGGATTGGTCGGTCCTTTCAATTGTAGGCGGGCTGTTTAGAAATAAAGGATTTTTATTGGATGAAAACTATATAAGGCGTGTCGTTTTCCACCGGATATCTGAATTACCAGCCAATAAAGATTCCAGTTTTAATAGACTGACAGAAAGCGTTGCTCTATATGCGAGTCCTCATCGCATCCGAAAAACAAACAGAATCGAGCCGGACAACCCAAAACTGACCAAACTCGTACAAACACCTTTTAAAATCACGTAAACACAACATTTAGTTTAAAGTGAGATGTGGCAGCTGGTGCCCTGGTGGTCATAGTTGCCCCTGCGGTCAGAAGGACAACATATCAGCTGTTTTATAACAGGGGAGCAGGGGAAACCGGAAACAAAATAAGAGTCTAGATCCCTGTACCCCATTCATCAGTGGTCAGAACCCCAAAATTAAACTACTAGTGCACACCAACAGAAACAGAAAATCCTATTTTTAATCCCACTTAAAAAATATGCATCAGTCAGATTAGCCTTTGTCAAGTTTGGGAACTGAAAATGCTTTGCTAAGAGAAACGAGGCAAATTTAAACCACAATGCTGTAAAACGTTCTACTTCTTAGCAATAGACCAAAAGTAAAGTATTATTAATTCGATTTTTAACTAATCTAACTCATAAACAGTCCAAGACACTAAAGTTAAGGTCAGATACACAAAAAAAGATGTATTTCACTGTTTGTTGTGGTTAATTTTACTTGTAGTCACTCTGTAAACACAGCTATGCGTTCAGCCGTCCTTAATCGCTTGGTAAGAGCCGGCGGGTTATACGCCACTCGAGGGTCAGGGGTAGAACGGCCCCCCCCTGAATAAAGCGAATTAAAGGATTGCAGGTTTGAATCCAGCGTTTAAGATTCGTTTTGCCTCAGTTTTGTTTGTCTCCAAACACTGCTTTTATAGCAACCACACTCTGCGTTTTCCGTTAAGCTCAAAAGGTCCATTCATTTCTAGTTGTTGTAATACAGTGTGCGTGTATTCAGGTTTTTATTAGGGGCCGAGTATTGATCGTTTTTGTGGTCAAGTCGCCTCCAAATGTGTGTCGGGCAGTTCGTAAAGTCACGGCGAAACACAAATGTGGAGAAAAAAACACAGAATAACACTTCCTTTTTATTTCCCTGCTATCTGTACACTTCCACTGAAGGGCAATCCTAGTGCTTCACCAGACCATGACAACTCTGTGGCCCCAGTTTGGGGAAGAACCTTCTCTACTCCAGCAGGACTGTGTCCCAGAGCACAAAGCAGCTCCATAAAGACACGCTGGAGGAGTTCAGTGTGGAAGAACTTGACTGATCCACACAGAGCCCTGACCTCAACCCCATCCAGCACCTTTGGGATGAACTGGAACGGAGACTGTGATCCAGACCTTCTCCTCCGACATCAGTGTCTGACCTCAGAAACGCTACAGAACGAATGGAGACAGATTACAGTTTGTTTGGGTGCTGCTCGGCTTATTTGAAGCTTCTCCAGGACTTAAGAGATGGAGCATAGTGTACAGCAGAGTGGGAGCGGAACGAGGCGTGGAGCGGCATGATTTCGCCCGGAGCTCGGAGAGGATTTTCTCTCGCTCCGAGAGCTCCACTACCGCTCCGGCCCATAATGCAACTGCATTAGCTGTAGCATTCACGCTACTGTTCTACTAAAGCACGCTGTTATTTTTCTCAGAGTATTGTGTGTTTGTTTTTCACTGAACGCCGAGGTTCGATATAAAAATAATGAAAAATTACAGTGGAGCAATAATTAGAGACATTTTTGTCATGGAGCGAGACTCAGGTGAGGAGGGAGCGAGGAGCGGAAAATGGTGAACCCGGAGCGGAGCCGGAGCCGGAGCGGAGCCGGAGCGGAGCCGGAGCGGAGCGATCATGAAACGCTCTGAGCGCGGAGCGGAAATTCCTCCCGCTCCACTCCACTCACACTCTGGTGAACAGTATTTGTGAATATTTTTTGCTACATAAGGAATTAAAGCACTCTGGCAAGGCGTGTCTAGGGGTGTCAAACATACAAAATACATTTTTTTGGGTTTTATCTTTCTATTTTATTGTCTAAATGATGAAAAAATATTCCGTCTCAGCTCTCAGGGCAGTTAGAGTTACGGTTGTAGCTATTCATAACCCAAAACCCTCCTGAGAATGTTGATTAGCCAAATGTAAACAATAAATGGCTTTCCTGAGCACACATTTTTGAATCTTATCACAAGCATTTCAGTCTCAAAGGAAATTGCACTGGGCCTTACACAAGCGCTACGAAGGAGCTAGGCCAGATTTCACTACTTACCCTAACTACACTACACTAACACTAGAGTTTTACATTTACCCTGTACTTTCATTTTCACTTGTAACTCAGGATTCTTCCCTTCTTTTTAGAGCGAAGAGCATCTGAACCACCTCCTAACGTTTCCAAATCTACTTTCGTCCTGTTAGTAGTCAGGTTTTGATGCAGTTTGATGAAAAGAAACCAAGAGCTCTGCCAACGTACTGCCTTTATTTGAAATGAACTGTTCATCAAGGACTTTACAAAATCAAAGCTTGATTAGAAAAACAGGATGCTTCGAAACCATAGTCTCTATGAACGCGCCGGCTCTCAACCGTTTAGTTCCCACAGCTCATGGAGCCCAAAACACTGAATATGCAGATATTTAATGAAAATTGCAGGGTTTAATTAATTCAAAAAGATGTTACATTTCATTTGTGTGGCTAAACTGTACATTTCCTAAAGTGGAACTCATGCCAATCAATCACAAAGACAATATATGCTGAAAGAAAAACAGTCTGAAAAACGACGTCAAGAGGCCCAAAGAAAATGTGTAGGCTGTATATACAAAACTACCACACAACCTTAAATGCAAGGGCATGTGAACATGAAACTTGAACCTCTTTAATCAAAAAGAGAAAAAAAAAAAAAACTTTAAAAAAAAAAAAAAAAAAAAAAGAAACTGTGTCAGAGCTTGCAGGACCGAATTGAATCTTTTCCCCAAAAAGTCTCAAAAAAGAGAAGGACTGAAAAACACCATCTCTGAGGAGAAGGGATCACCGGCGGGTGGGCAGAAGAAGCTGTGTGCCTTGCACAGACTCAGGGAACAGATTGTGGTATGTTGGCAGTGGGACGTATGCGGCTTTGATCATTTTACCTGCAAAAAGACCCATAACATGAGATCCAAAGTACAAACAAGGGCCTTTCATTAACACTGTAATGTTAAAATGCAGTGAAATAGCTATTACCTCCAAACCAACGTCCGTGTAACGCACTAACTGCAGCCATGGCAGCAGGGATGGTTGGACACTTCACATACACATTCCCCTGAAAACAAAAAGGCTTCGTGTTAGAATAGCCTTTAAACTGGTCATCACAGCACTAGTAGAGCTGGGGCGATTAATCGAAAAGTAATCGATCACATTTTTCCAGGTCGATTATTTCGATTATTTTCCCTTTAAAAACACTACCGCGTGTGGAGTCACGTGACCCCGCTCCGTTATGTTACGCTATTCCGCCGCCATGTCGAGCACGGAGAGCTCACACAGACAACTGAGCAACTTGTCAGTGAACTATGAGGGCAAAAAAACCCAATAACCGTTCATTAATTGTAATCGAGTTAAAAAGTTAAATTGAGATTTTGATTTTAGGCCAAATCGCGCAGCCCTCAGCACTATCTCGACTCCCTGAGTGTTGTCCAGCAAATATGACTACAAACCTCAGCAGATTTTTTGTCCACGTATATATGAATAACACCTCCGTGTTTGTTACATTCGTCGATGACGTCGTCTTGGATTTCAATATCCCATCCAGGATCGTTCTCTCTATACGTGCAAAAAGATAAACGTTCACAGTTTAAAGGATCAACAGGACCGGGCCACACAAAAAGAAGCACCGGTGATTGTACACACTCAAATCTGCACCACAATACTTACGAGTGAGGATCGAACATATTAGAGAGCTGGAAGCAGTGTGTGGCGATTGGCTGAGACGGCAGATTTAAAGCTTGACTTGGGGGCATGTTGAGATTGAAACTCAGTCCAGGATTCATAGCCGCTAGATAAGAATAAAACGAACAAAGCAAATAAGTAAATCTCCGACTGAACTGGTCATGAACTTGTCAATTTTTGGTTGCTCAACACTCACCTGTGGCTGCCGCCATTGCAACCATGGAGCCGCTCATCTGAAGAGCCTGCTGGGCAGCCGGAGGGATCTGGAGGCCGGTACCTGAAAAGAAATAACCCCTTAAACTCTGCATGTTCACAGGGAAACTCGATAGTGTAACTGTAAACGAACATGTGTACAAGTGTGGATACGACAACACTTTAAACGGGTAATGAAATCTTACCCTCAGCCAGCCTGGCCATGAGCTGCAGCCTTCCAGTGGTGCCCAGGTCGATGCCAGTCCTCTCCAGTTCGTCATTATCCAGGAAGGAGCTGGCTGTGGAGGCGTCGGTGCGCTCAGTCACATGACCCACTTTCATGGGCCTGCCAGCCAGCTCAAAGCCGTTGAGCTGCTCCAATGCTTTCTTAGCACACTCAGCATCAGCAAACTGGATGGAGAGACCAAAATATGGAAATAATGAAATATGCAAAAACGTCCTTCACATAAAGCAGATTTCTTCCGAAGCGCAGTTCATTCTTTTCAAACTCTTCAATTTCCTAAAGCCCATTAGATACTGGATACTGGAAGTTTTGACTCACCGTGATAAAGCCATATCCTTTGGATCTCCCTGTTTCAGTGTCCATCATGAGCTGAATGCTATCAATCTATTTAGAAGAAAAGACGACAAAAAAACCCCAAAAAAACTCAACACTGCTGCCTATTTAAAACGCATTAAGAAACAAGCAAGTCATGTCAGTCCTTACCCGTCCAAATGGTTCAAAGATTCCTCGAAGCATGTCTTCCGTGATATTAAAGTGCAATGAGCCAACATAAAGCCTCATAGGTCCAGCACTGCCTTTCTGTAGGTTGTTGGCCATCGCAGCCGCTCTGTTCTTTTCAGCCTGGAAACCAACAGCAGAAAAATTAGGGAACGTACAGAACAACAAAAAA
The DNA here is from genome assembly GCA_037974485.1 of Hemigrammopetersius urotaenia. Taxonomy (NCBI): domain Eukaryota; kingdom Metazoa; phylum Chordata; class Actinopteri; order Characiformes; family Alestidae; genus Hemigrammopetersius; species Hemigrammopetersius urotaenia. The sequence goes on from JBBPDC010000135.1 coordinate 17,122,587, forward strand.
AAAAAAACAACCCAAAAAAAAAGACAGAAGACTGTTTCTCACCTGAGAAGCTTGAACAATGATAGGTACCCCAAGCAACCTTTGTCCGGACAGGCCAATTGCTAGAGGCACAGAGGTGGCTTCCACAAATTCAATGTAAGCAATGCCTTTGGATCTTCTGGAGTTCCTGTCAGAGATCATTCTCACATCCCTCACCTGTTGACAGAAAAAGGCATCACTTTTAATGCTGTACAAAGCCATTACGATATTCAGACTTTGACAACGAGATCCTGATTAATTACTGACTTTTCCCACGGCAGAGAAGAACTCTTCCAGGTCACGAGGCCGGATTCTGGCAGCAAGCTGCATGCAGAAGACTGTGCGTGCATCCCTCTCCTCGGGTGTAAGGTTATCTATGGGTTGTCTAGAGGTAAAAGAATTAAATAAATTAATGACATTTTTTGGTGGGGGGGGAAACAAAAGTTTCTTGTGGTTCAGGCTTACCTGATGGGGCTTTTCTCTCTTTTGAAAGGGCTGCGGCTTCTAGACCTTCTACGGCTGCACAGAAATATTTAGTTAGTGTTACAGCGAAGATCTCCAACTTTTGATTCGTACACAGCTCGGGCAACTACCCACACACGCAACGAAAATAGTGTCATAGAAACCTTAGTTTGATGGCAGGAGGTGGGCCGGTCTTCCCCCTGGGTCCACCGTTAAATTTCAGGCCAGAACTGCGATTTAAAAACAAAAGTTTATCTCAGCAGCGAATACTACTCCTATGCTTTTAACGGTTATTGTGTAAATGTATGTCTGAACGTATGGCACCAGACAACGTTTTGCTCACTTGACCACTTCTGTTTTCATGGAGAGCCAACCAGAAATAATTAAGTATTACAGGCTAGACCATCTACTTAAACACCTTCTAGAACTGCTTTGGCAAGATGTGTTCAAAACAGAAGTGCTTTAAGGTTAAGGGAGTATAGCTTTACATATTCAATATTGTATAACAATAAGGAGAAGAAGCCAAAATCTATACAGTATAAACAGAATAAAAATAGCTACTAAACAAACGACTGTGATAAAACTTAACCGTATGAAGGCATACGCACAAGGATGGTCTGAAGCGCCCTCCGCGTTCCCTGCTCTTGGAGCGACTACGTCGTTTCTCCTTGCTCTTACTGCGTTTCCTGTCCCGGCTCCGGCTCCTTTTACGCTCCCGACTCTTGTCCTGGCTCCGGCTCCTTTTGCGCTCCCGACTCTTGCTTCTTTTTCGCTCCCTACTCCTGCTACGACTCCTGCTCTTCTTTTTCCTTCCATTTTGAAAGGTTACATTTTGTCAGTTTGCCCAGGCTCATTCAATGTATTCTGCTAGCATATCAAAAGATTATAATGTTACGTCGTGTTTAAGTTGCACCCACTCTGAATAACACATACGGACACTACTCGGGTATGTTCCGAGCATATATTTCAGAGCAACTGAATTTTAAAACACTCACTTCTTGCTCCGCTCTTCATGGCCATTGGAACTTATGGACTTGGTCTCATCCTAAGCAGGGTCGATAGAAGAACATCATGAGGAGGACGGCGTAACATTGCAAGTCGTAAGGATAAAGGGGGGGATGGGAACAAAAGAGAATATGATATGATCATTAAATAAGTGTTCTTTACAAGGTTTATGTGTGGGAGGACGACAAATAAAATGAGGGTCATTAGAACCACAAGGCTGCCATATCTCCCTCCTTACTAGTATTTGTTATGCGTATGTGGTACGGACAATAGATCAAGAGCTACTACTATGCTGTGAATGTAAAAATGGTATGTTTAGTGACTTCATTCTTTCAGCAGCCTGACAGGTTCAGTACCAAGGCTATCTTTGCCTATAAGACCCAAAGTGGCAACGCTAGCAGCCAGCCACTAAGCGAGCTCCAGTGGTGGATGCCATTCCAGTGATCTTCACCCCATTTGCCTTCGTGGATTGTAAGAGCTCGATGCCACCTCTGTCACACATCTCGCCCTGAAGCAAACAGGGATTCACACGGCTTAGTAATATCGACTCCCAAAGAACATCTAATGTTGAGATGTTCTTTAATGCACCTAATGATCAGTATGAGTGTCTTAATACAAAGTGGCCATCTGTATTCAGTAGAAACATAACTATTTTGCATTGTGTAGAGAGCCATCATATCCTGTCAGTAAAACCAAGGAAAACAACCACAGATCGTTGATATGAAGGTAAACTGCATGCATAGGTACTTAATGCATGATCAATAATTCCTTAAAAGTTTCAATAAGCATAACCTTCTGGTTAGAGTTTATGATCATCTCTGTTCAATTCCAATTCCCTGAGAAAAAAAAAAAAAAAACTATGCAGAATAGCCTGCAAGCCCACTCCAGAATATCTGTAATGAGAATTTTAACAATTAGGCCAAAGTAAAGTTTACTTACAACAAATGTGAGTGATTAACTACAGCATTACTCTATTATAAGACATGCAGACTAGAGTAACCTTTCAGTAACATAACACAGTGAAAGCTAGCTGCTTAAAAATGTACCATGCATTTAAAAGCGTGAATATTCTCCAAAGACTTCATACCAGTTCAGGTGCATCCACTGCATTTATTTATTTATTTTTTGGTTGGCACCAATATCATTCAGCCTATATGTTTTCAACCAAGGGTACCACAGTACATCAATATATGGGGCAATTACTACCTTCATTTTTTTGACAGTTCACACTGGAATTCATGGGAGTAGAGGTGAGATATAGGCATGTCTACAAAAAGAGATAGATGGGCATTTATTCATTGAAACCACTATGACAGAAACAAACATATTATTCATCTAATATATAACGACTTAGCTAACTAAAACAAGGCGTTGGCTTGCAGTTTCAATTGAATACAAAAACTTAAAACTCTAGGTTTATGTTGAATTGAACACCCACCTTCTTAAATGGCGCCTCCAGCATGGCTTCGATGTCAAAGTCGTCGGCCATGATGTCTGAGGTCTGTGGGAGGAGGAGTTTATTTACTGAATCTACTCACTTTACACATAAACGAATGAACAAGCCCCTTTATTTAATTACGGGCACAATGCTGTTTCATCAGAGAACACCTTTGTGCGTTCGTTTCTAACAACTTCCTAAATAACTGAACAAAAACATGCAGGCTAACACTGCTAACGAGGACTAGCTACCTAGCATGCTAGCGTCGTTCAAACAAATCTATTTATTGTAACATTTTACATTTCTACCTCTCCGTTTATTTTAATAGCACCGTTTATCTTTAATGCTGCTCAAAAACACCACAATGAGCCGTCTCAGCTAGCTAACAACGCCCCGACCGTGTTTTTATGTTAGCTGTGTTGTTGTTAGCAACATGCTAATAACAGGGTAGCGAGGTTATCCGACAAATAATACCAATAAATCGGTTTATCGAGTTCACTCGAAGCTTAACGGTCGCACTGCATATTTACAAAATAAAACAACATTAAATTATTATCGTAATTAAAGAGTTGAGTGCCGTCTGGCCCTTGTTTTCCTCCTCACCGTTAGAGTGTGGCCTGCTACTTTCGGAGAACGCTGTCCGGGTCTGCTTCTCCCCCTCCTGCTGCTCCCTGTAACAGATATATTCTCCTATAAACACTCAAAACACTCAATCCACACAAAACCCGCACGGTTCTGATGAGAAATGCTCCTAAACGATGTGTGTTCCGACGCGGGGCTTCGTGCTCGCCTCTCCGGACCCGAGCGGAGAACTAGAATGGCGCAGGAGGCGCGTTACATAACAGAGTACCAGAACCTCCACCAGGGGGACCGGGAGATCAGGAGAGCCTCCACCAGGGGGACCAGCAGATCAGAAGAACCTCCACCAGGGGGACGAGAAGACCACAGCCTCCAGCTGGGGGACCAGAAAATCAGCACCTCATCCAACGGGACCAGGAGACCTGAAGAACCTCAACCAGGGAGACCAGAAGACCAGAACCTCCACCAGGGGGACCAGGATATCAGGATATTCAACTGGAGAACCAGTCTGAGGAGAACTGTGAAAAACACTTTGAAAAACACACTGCCCTGCTTTAAAGGATCCACCCTGTGGTGGAGGGCGAATACACCAACGAAGCGCTAGATTAGATACAACCGCTTTATGTGCTCATTCACTGTCTCTTTTATAAGCTCCACTTACCATGTATGCGGTCCCTTATAGTCTCGCAGGAACACACTACAGCACATGGTGTGAACAGTGTGAAATTCTCTCTCTGCGTTTAACCCATTCACCAAGTGAGCAGGGGGCTGCCACCAACGAGGGGCGCCCGGGGTGATGCCTCTAGCAGTGTTGGGATTCAAACCCACAACCTTCTGATTGCAGGGGCAACAATAATGTAATCCAGAACGGCATGAGTGGAAAGACGAGGTTCCCTATTGCCTGGTGAAGTCGGCCAGCAAATATCAGCACGTCAACATGTTGTTTTACCTTCTCTGTCGGCTAATCGTTTCACTTGTTTATGTTTCTAGATACGGTTTAGAGTAGGTCTCCCAAACAGAGAGAGGCCGTTTATGACACGTCCTTAAATCAACCGAGGCCTGACCTGCTGTTGTGCGGTAGACTGTGCTGCTCACAGCTCATTAACAGCTGAAATAGACAGATACTGAACGGCTTTGGTTAATTTACACACTGCTGATTCCTGTATTTGCTTGCATGGAGGACTTTCAGTACAGATGCATACACTAATAAGACCTTTACTGCGCCACTGAGGATACAAAGTACAGCACCAGACAAGTGTTTGACCTCAAAAGCTTTAGGGTGGAAAACATTCACCCTGTAGACTACGAGCATTAGCGAAAATAAAACATCGATGAACCACAGATCAGAGTCTGCTGACCTCCGGATGAGCTGAGCTCTTCCAGCTGAGCAGTCCATGTCCTAGACAACCTAAAAACATCTCAACTGGGTTTGTGTGGCCAGTACAATTTACAGACACGCCCAGTAAACACGTTAAAAGCGGCTGTAGCATCAAAACCTTTTATTTATTTCTGTGACCAATTGACAAACATTTCCACTTTAAAAAATCAACAATTTTTTTTATCAACTTACATTAAAAATAGGAAAAATCTTTTACCTTCTCCTGAAAAATTACCGTTCTTTTTTTATGCAGGTTTTAAAAAGTGGGTTATTAAAAAGTTGAATCTTTAAAAAAAAAACAAAAAAACATTTAACCTTTTTTCCCGGGTTTAATCTCATTCTTTCCGTTGTATCTTGCCACATCTTGCTCGCTTCTTAGCTGGCTGCCAACTTTCCGTAATTAGCCCTCTCTCTCTTTCTCTCTCTCTCTGCCTCTCTCTCTTTCTCTCTCTCTCTCTTTCTCTCTCTGCCTCTCTCTCTCTGTCTTTCTCTTTCTCTGTCTTTCTCTCTCTCTCTCTCTTTGTCTCTCTCTGTGCCTCTGTCTCTCTCTCTCTTTCTCTCTCTCTCTCTTTCTCTCTCTCTGTGCCTCTGTCTCTCTCTCTCTCTCTCTTTCTCTCTCTCTGTGCCTCTGTCTCTCTCTCTCTCTGTCTCCCTCTTTCTGTCTCTCTGTCTTTCTCTCTCTCTCTCTCTGTCTCCCTCTCTTTCTGTCTCTCTCTCTCTCTCTCCCTCTCTCTGTCTTTCTCTCTCTCTCTCTCTCTCTCTCTCTCTCTCTCTCTCTCTCTTGCCTTCAGCCCAGTGGAGCACAGCCAAATGTAAATCTCCAGGGAGGCTTTGGACAATATAAACATGACACACATCTGGAGGACGCCAGCTTCTTGACACGTTACAAGAACCAGTCAATGTGACCAGTGCGGGGTCGTTCATCTTCCTGTGCGCACCACCACCTCCTTGGCCTTATTCACTTTTTCCATTTGGTGCTCTCTCTCTCTCTCTCTCTCTCTCTCTCTCTCTCTCTCCATGTTGTGTTGTTAGTTTTTACTGCATGAGCTCTAGTGGCTGGGTCCCCTATAATCTTGTGTCTAACGCTGAATGCCCAGTTGCTGTTGCCATTTAAAGGAAAACAGGCATCCACTTGTTTTGAAAAGAATTCGTTTCCCTGCAGAAAGGAATGCGTTTCATTTACACAAGAAGCCAGTAAAGATGAGAGGAAGAAACATTAACTGCTACTTAGTAAAACGGATTGGGAAATGAATCACGGTAGAATTACAAAGCTGTTGAGGCAAGAGCTGGTGTTTAAGGCGTAAACACTCAGACTCCTAATGGAAATCAGTCCACGAGGACCTGGGCACCCATGGAAAATCACCAGTTAGCCCCGGACCAACGTTCCCGAGGGGGGAGTAGAGTAGCCTAAACCCGTTCTCATGCAAAAGTTAACACATGAATACATCCAGCCTCTATCTGCGTAGGAAGTGAAGGTTGTTATTTATTATCTATTATCTGGTGGAATCTCATGGGGATACAGGTGGGCAACACAATCTCCAGGAAAGGGCCTTTGAATGGAAACATTACTGCAAAATAAAGTGACGGGTTTCAGCAACGGCAAAAGAAGTCGAGTAGGGCGTGATGAACCAAACGTAATGTAATGAATCCCACAATGTGAACCGAGTGGCTAAAGTGGAGCTGACTAAAGAGGATTAGGTCCCACACACATGCAGTTAATCACTATTAAACGTATTTTAATGTGAAAATAAGTGTAAATCATTATTTTTTTAACGTTTGATCTGAACATTTTATGAAGGCAAAGGGTTACAAATTGGTTACAAGTGGTTACTACCCACAGTTTTCTTATGGAAAGTGCTACAACAAAACCGTCTGCCTGTAACTCTGGGAGAGCCGTCCACGTCTCAGAGGAAGTGAGGGTCGGGGTTGTCATGCTGAAGGGTGTCGGTGGCGTCTGAATTAGCTGGGGGAAAGGCTGACCACGGAGTGAGGCATTCTTTCCATTAGCCAGACCAAATCAATGCTCTAAGCTCCAGCCGGCAGGCCCTGGCCCCTCCCCCCTCACTGCAACCCCCCTCTGGGCCGAGTGGAAACGGCTGACCCGGCCACGGCACTCCAGAGCCGACCCTGTGGCCGCTGCCTGCTCCTCGCGGTGCTGGGCTGTGACTGTCCTGACGCGGCTGCCTACGCCACCCACACACCCTCAGACGCCCACTTGGGCCGGCCCGACTGTAGACCCCATACAGGAATGCCTCGGTGAATTACTCCTGATAGAGAAGCCACTGATCCCGGCCAGCGGCAGCAGAGAGATGAATCTGATCTAGTTCTGCAACCATCACAGGAATGCTAGTTTCGCAACATAACATTACGCTAATAACGAGGGTCACGCCTAGAGAAGCCACAAGTCACTCAACGGTTTGGGTCCTACGTACATCTCTGATCTGCGGGAGCTGGACAGCTAGTGGTGAGAAGATCTGAAGACCTGGTGAAATGGTGTTCAGTCGTTATGCAGCAGCTGCTGGAACAAACTGCCCATCACTATCAGATCTTCACCGACTGGAGCTTTAAAAAGCTGCTAAAAACAGCACTATTCTCCTCCGCCTTCTCTTATATCAGCACTTTCATGTATTCTTTTACCTTCTTTAGAGCAACTCTGAGTAAGGAAAGTACCAAAACCTTTATCTTAGTGAGGAGGCGGGGTTGACCCCGTTGCTAGGGATGATGCAGCAAATCAAGGACTGTGATTGGTCGATAAAAAAAGAAAAACTGTTCAGGTCCTAAAATGGACTCTTGGTAAAAATAGAATATATGAGAATAGAATAGACAGTGAAATCATAATGTGTGTATATAAAGAAATTGTATAATCATGAC
>JBBPDC010000135.1:17215255-17230222 GCA_037974485.1 Hemigrammopetersius urotaenia
TGCATCAGAGCAACAGGTGATGTTTTCAGTGTTAATCTACAATGTAGCCCAGAATAAACACAGAGGAGATCAGTGAAGGAGGAGGCGTGTCCAAACTTTTGACCTGTAGTGTGTATATATATATATATATATATATATATGGAGGGTCAGACAGAGCAAGTAGTAGTAAGCCAGACAGAACCATCTCCTCTGATAAGCCAGACAGGACCATCTCCTTTCTCACACCACATGTCGAGCACCTATTTGATCCCTTCATGAGATTACCCTGCACACCGCACCAGCTGTTTTGTCTGAGCAGTCTGCAGCACTTCCGAAGCACGGCGACCCGGCAGCAGGCCGGGCAACAGAGCAAATACACAAGTGGAACTGACTGAAGAGTTGACGCCCATAGAAATGCTCATGAATGTTTGCTTTTCTAATAAGGCTACAAGACAAGAACTGCCCGTATTTACCCACCCAGGATGCAACAGAATGACTACTCAGTGTGTCAGGGCACATCAGTTCATGGTGCTTTTGTCTGGACACTTCCGGAAGCAACATGACTACGCAAGCCTGAATAGGACGGAGTGGCTACCATTCATCCTTCGCAACCCAGCGTGCAGAGTATTAGTCAATAAACTGAAAAATCAAAAAGACCAAGAGCATTGATCCACCCGCAGGAGGTGGAGTAACCAGCGCAGCCGCGGGCTCGTCTATGTTCAGCGCTGACACCGCTGTGGTGGACCAAATTCACCAGTGCCAGTGTGACCTCTACTTCTGTCACACTGCGCCTTTAAGACTTTATTCACAGCAAAGAGAGAGAGAGAGAGAGAGAGAGAGACATAGAAAGAGAGGGGGGTGGGGTTGTGGGGGGGACAAAGCCCGTCCAGACGGAAGTATTCTATTCATTCAGTTCTCAGAACAGCTGTTGCCAAAACAGCCGAGTGATTAAGGGCAAAGGCTTAAAAGGACAAAATGCTCCAAAGCAACACACACACACACACACACACACAAGCTAGAAACAAAAGTCAACACATTATGAAAAATGGAACACAGTTAATGTTTGAAAGTCTGTGAGAAAAATCCATTAGAAAACTATTGGCAATTTGCCTACAGGGGTCCAAGCATTTTCTGTACGGCACTGTATTATAACACCAGTGCAGTTTCAGGTCTCTGCCCTATACTCACAACTTCATAAACCCTCTGTTCTGCTTCATTTACAGGAGAATTTTTAATGACAAGAAGCAGTTTTGGGCCAATTTTATCGGTCTGTTTGTTAAAAATGAAATACACACACCGTAAAGGCTGTAAACACTGTAGGCTCTTAAAACCCTTTAGCAGGTTTCCGAAGGGTATTCAGAATGAGGCAGAGTTGATTACAATGTGCAAAAGACACAGATTAGTGTAAATGTTGTCTTTGAGAGCGTGCCTCTTTCATGTTAAAAGGAAGGCTGTTTTGTGAGTCCATTAATGAAGCATTAGGGTCGCAATACACATCTCAGTCATGAAAAAGCAGCGACTCTCGTCAAGCCTGGCGGCACAAAAACTGGTTAAACGCTGCTAATGAATAGACCTACCACCCCAGACCTGTGATCTTAAAAAGATTAGAATCCACTCTTCGAGAGGCGGAGGGCCTTTTAAAAACAACCTAATGGCTACACCCGCTAAAGTGGATCAGTGGAGGACACACAAAAAAGGCTAGACAAGGATGGGTCTTTTTTTTTTTTTTAAAAACCTCTAAACCTTAAACCTTTGCAACAGCAAGAGTAACATTACATGATACAGTATTGCATCATCATAGTTTGTCTGAAGAAATCAAGAAGCTGTTTACATTACTGTCACTGCGACATGCGTTTAGATACTAAAATCGGGCTCTATATGAAGATTTTATTCCCCTGCCTTTTGAAAAAAGCCTCGCAAAGTCCCGTAAGACAGCTTTTGAGAGACAGTTCAAAGACCCAGAACAGGAGCGCAAAGCTGAGAAGAAAAAGAAAGAGAGAAAAAAAAAAGCTCTGACTAACTTGTTTATGCAGGAGCCTGGTGTGGAATTCAGGCTTTCACAATCTTTCAGAAACGGTACGGGACCCAGTGCGAGTCTGAATAAGGAAATAACCCTCTAACTAACTCTCTCTCTCTGTGTTTTCCCTGCTGCGGAGAACCGTGACGTAACCAGACCCCCAAAACATGTCTTTTTCCATGACCCCATCAGCAACAACGTGAAGCAGTTCCTTGAACATGAGCCTACGTCATGTACAGAAGCTGATCCGCAAACAGTTAAATTACTTAAATGTGCAGTTCTGGACCGATTTCTCATGGGAAACCAACTATAGCAACTTCAAAACCCGATTAAAACCCTTTACACTCTCCTCTGCCTTCTTTTAAATCAGCACTTCTGCTACACCTGAAGTCTAATCTGCATCCATTTCCATTCATGTTGTTATTGTTCTATTCCTGTACATTGAATGACCTTTGTCTCATTATGTGTTCAATAAATAAACGTATCTTGGCTGTGGAAACTTAACAATATGTGGACGGGCTCTAAAAAGGTTCCTCCCACATTTCACAAAAATAGTTTTTTAAAAACAACTCACTGAAAATGGGTTTACGAAGCCAAACATCATGGCACTGTTTCCACGAAGCTTTATTTTTGAGTGGACACGCTAAGTCGGGCCTTCTTCTTGTTTCTCTATAAGCTGTCATGTTGATTAGAGAAGTGTCTGGTTTTGAAAACAAACCCCTCACCCCCCACCCGCTCCACCCGCTCCACCCGCTGCACCCTTCAGGACCGAGAGTAATCACAGCGGCGCGAGGCGCGAGGTGAAAACGGCGCGCGAGTTTCAGTTTGCACTTGTGAACTACTGACTGACGCAGCGTTTTCTTTCAGGTGAACCATGGTAGAGTGTACACGGACCGCAGAGTGTGTGTTTGTTGCATTCGAACACACACTCGCAACATATTTTACTGAGATCGGTTGCATTTTTCAGTCAGAATAGAGCGATATAGTCAGGAATAAATACTCCCAATTTATTCCAATATTTTCCAATATATATCGGACATGGTCAGTCACTTTGAAAAAAAAAAAACAAAACCAGCATTTAATTGAATTAAATATAAGATCATTTAAAATACAAAAATTAGCAAAATTAGTGCCACTGACTGTGTGCGTCTGCGTCAGTAGAAGTTGCAGAGTTGCAGAGAGTGGCCCGGTTGATTGAACGCAATTCCCAGAATAAAAGAAATCAGTCAGAAAGAATGCAGTAAAGTTGATTTTCACAAATGAGAAGGACAAAACCTTTAAAGGGCTCATATCATACATTTCCTTGTAGTTCATTTTCTCCTGAGGCCTACTTCTAATATTGCTATAGTTTCTGTGTAATTTAAATGGTAATACATCATTTTTTATTTATATTTCATTTCTTTTTGTCATCGTCGTCCCCCTATCCCCCATCCCCCCCCTCCCCCGTAATTGTTCTATGTTGTCCTGTGCCTCTCTCAAAAAGCAATCCATTCTACAACCATACAATAGGTCGCTATATGAGTTTGTTGGATCATGAAAACAGTGAATACGAGAAGTGTTTACATACTCCATACATGACATGCGCTCCTGAAACCAAGAAATTACATACAGAAAGGACCGGATACATTTTAAATGACTGGATTTGATACAATAAGAATAATTAACGAGATTATATAGGAACAGATCGTTTACGGATTGGCCTCCCCATGTTCTGCTGTACCTCAGCGGTGCCACTAGCAGTCCCGGGTTTCAAACCCACAACCTTCTGATCATAGGGCCGACTCCCTAACCACTAAGCCACAGGGCTGAAAGCCAGAGAAGTCTTACAAATGAAGTGAAAACGGCCTGTGTGTTTAACTACTGAATAATAAATGTTAAAATAATGAGTGCTGTGATGGTGGCTTCAGTCTGCAGGCATTATTGCTGCTGAGGCGAGTGCCGAGCGGAAGCAGTGTAGTCAAACGAGACATGTGTGACCTTAAAGCAAACCACACAGCTGCAGACCTAATCCAATTAGACTAAGACACATAAGCCAGACCTCTCTGTAAACTAGGCTAATTACTAGTCTGTTTAACTGCTGGAAGCCGGTCTAAAAAACAGGTCTGGCTACAAAAACCAACTAGGTGCTATCAGCTCACTATAAATAAAGCCCCCCAAAAATATGGTCTTTAAAGCACTACAGGAACAAGTCGTGCTTCCATGAAGACGCTTTCACAATTACTATACTAAAAAAACAATAACAAATGACATTATTAATAAATTAACTCATTAATTTGCAATCTGACTCATAACCAGGGTGTTTAGATACTATAAACGCATGTCCAGCAGCCTGAGAGCTATGATCTGCGTAAGCTACTTCTGTGAGAAATTAAGAAAACCCACAGCAGCAGGATCTGATACATGGATGTGTGTTTAATCGAATGTTCACTGGTATAAATTTTAGGGATTTGTTTACACAATACGGCGCTAAAAATACAACAGATTACGGCATTACTAATATAATCAACTCTCAAGGCGTGGCGGTGGCCTAGTGGTTGTCCAGGGAGCTGCCCCTGTGATCAGAGGGTCAGGAGTTCGAATCTCATGCCTGCTAGTGGCACCACTGCTCCCCGGGCTTCACTCGGTGAATGGGTTAAATGCACAGAAAGAATTTCACTTTGTTCCCACTGTGTGCTGTAGTGTGTTCACATAAGGAGCCACTTTACTTTTTAAAAAAAAAATGCTTTTTAAAGTTTAAAGAACCTCCACAACACTGTTTTTTCGAGAACAGTGCATCCAAGCTAACTACTATTTTCAAGAATGTGATGGAGAATTCGATTTGTACTTTCAATATGAGACAAGTCTCCATCAGAACGAAGAACGCTTTTGTGGAGAACAAGGACGGTTCCCATGGCGATACGATGTCTCAACTCAGGAAGTGTGACATTTTTCGCTGAACCATTTCTGCGCCACTCACAGCCAGAGGATTTCTGGGAAATGCAGCGTGTCCTGTCCGTTTCTCAAAAGGAACAGAGATGCTGTGAAAGGATTTAAATGACAGCCTCGCCATGTCGGAGTCGTCTTTCTGGCCTGTGACTCAGCTGATAATTACAGGCAAAAATGCCGCAACAATAAACAGCCGCCTCACTCCGCTCTAGCTGAGGTGCTAATAAGACCTGGGCTGATGTGTTGAGCTATTTGTGGAGCTGAAGACTCCCCGGCGGTCCCCGGCTGAAAGCTGAAATGCAGCGCATGACAGAGACGTTTCCATTTTAAGGAACGGCGGCCGCTCTCCTATTCAGAGGCCTGCTGATGGTGGAACAGCCCAGGAAGCCTCCGTCACCCACACACTCACGCACTCCACCTCTGACTCACCCTGAAACTATGAGGGCTGTGCAGCACAGCATCCTGCAGCCTCGCTCGCTCAGGCCTCTCAGCAGAATTGAGAGAAAGGCTTGCACTGGAGCCGGTCAAACCTGTGCCATGTAACAAAAGGGCACAGAAGAAACACTGTCATGCTGAAACAGCAACAAAACCAAGCTAAAATATCAGATCAAATGAAAATATACTGGGATCTTTACATGCATGTGCAATAGTAACAGTTACTAGATGCCCCATGCATTATATGACAATTCAATTATTAATAAATTACCACAGATTTACCGAAAAATCTTATTCCGCATCAGCCACCGGAGAAGAACTGCAAGGTTGATTTGAAATGATGAAGTCTAAGTATATGCATACACAGGGTGCGTATGGAGTTTTTCCTGTTCCTATAGTAGCTTTGGGGAATTGCGTGGCCAGGTCATCACTTTGAGCGCTCATCATTCCTGAACAGTTTCTGCAGTGGTGCTGTAAGAGCTCTGTTTAGGACATCAAAGTAACATCCACAGGATTGCCAGCATCCATGGTTTCCCAGAAGAACGTTACCAAGGGCATCACACTGCCTCTGCTGGCTTGCCTTCCTCCCATTGTGCGTCCTGGTGCCACCTCTTCCCAAGGGAAGTAATGGACACGACTCATCAGACCCAGCCACCTTCTCCCATTGCTACATGGTCCAGGTCTGATTCTAATGAACTCATTGTAGGGACTTTCTAATGGTGGACCGGGGTCAGTGTGGGTACTATGACCAGGCTGCCGCTTCACAGTCCCAGGTGAGTTCTGACCCCTTTCTATCAAAGCCAGCATTCCTTTTTCCTGCAGTTTGTGCTACAGTGGCTTTTCTGTGATATGCTAGCTGATCTAGCCTCCACTCTCCGTGTGCACCAGCGAGTCCATTGGTGATACTTCCCCGAATCATGTTTAGCAGATACTAACCACTGCATACTGGGAGAGCACCAGTCTTTCTGGAGATGTTCTGACCCCTTCGTCACAATTTGGCTCTAATCAAAGTCGCTCAGATCCTTACCCCTCAATTTTTCCTGCTTCATATCTCTCCCGCCCCTCTCAACAGGCGCCAAAGTAACTAAAGAACGATATTACTAACTGACTTTTGGCTTTAATGTTGCAGCCGATAGGTATAAATGGTGCAACACCAATATTGACGTTGAGTCATCAAGGTGGTGCAGCATTGCTCATTGCTATGATTGGCCTAGGTGAGGCGCAAGAAGTTGATTTTATCTTCCTGTTCTTCTAGGTGTATTAATAAAACACTTGATGTTGTTTGACACAGTCTAATATCCTTGCTTTTCTGCAATAAATGGCTCAGATGTAAACACACACATCTCTGTTCTGAAAAATGTGGAGTAGACCTCTTCTCTCTGGCACACTGCCACGGCTTATTCAGAAACGTCCAGATGTCTGCAAACAGTTCCTTGTCTGGCACACTGTCTGACCTAGTAGTTATGGAGTTAGCTCTGCGATCAGAAGGCTGTGGGTTCAAATCCCAGGACTGCTAGTGATACTCTTGAATAGTGTCCCTACACACTGCTACCCACGCGCTGGCCGACCACTGCTTCACTTGGTGAATGGGTTAAATGGGTTAAATGCAGAGAAAGAATTTCACATTGTTTACACTGTGGTGTGTTCACACGTGACCGTAAGGGGCCACTTCACTTAGCATAGTTTATCAATGAACTGTGTCTATTGGGGACCATCATCAAACGTGACCAAATCGACTCCATAACAATGAGCACCCCTTTGTAAAAATGAGAGAATCTCACATTGTTCGCAGTGTCTGCTGTGGTGTGTATAAGGGACCACTTTTTTTATGCAAAAACGGTGTCGTTTTTTTTCACACCTGCATTCGTGGTCAGCGCCAGCTCGCTGCGCTGGGATTGGCTCACACATTGCTTCTCCTGTTCTGATTCGTCACATTTGGTGTCAGTTTGAAATACTGGCCAATTAGCGTGTGCAATGGGCGGGACCATCCGGAAAACGGGTGGTCAAAGATCTAAGCTCTGAGGCTGGATGTCGTCAGACGCGGGGGGCGGGGTTTAGATGTTGCAATAGTGTTAAAGACAGCATCAGAATAACAGAATAACAGAGACTGGGACCCGACACGGACCTTACAGTCGGACGGGCAGGCACAGGGGCCACACGTCTGATCTGTGATCCAGATAACACCCATGTTTCCGTTGGAAGGGAATAAATACCAGCAGAACCAGAACCTTGTCCGCCCTCTCTGATCGGACCCTGCGAAAAAAGTTTTTTTTTTTCGGGAACTTTTTCTATTTTTTTCTTTCTCCTGTTTCAAGATACGTGGCTTTTTAGAGCCTAATTGCTCCAAACCGGTTCGGAAGAGCTTTTTTGTATTATTTTTTTCCCTTCCGAGGGCTGCAGAGGCTCCGAGAGCGCAGCGCGCATTCAGCCGGGCGGAGGAACAAAGAGCTCCGGGACAACAGCACCCGGTCTCTCAGAGTCCAGCGCGGGTTTACTCCTCTCCAGGACAGAAATACAGATCTGTACTACTGAAACCCAGACCCTACGGTCCACCCTTTATTCCTCCCAACACCAACTGTAAATGGAGCGATAATTGAGCTCTAAACCCCGCCAGGAGCGGCTCTCCCCCCGTCCCGCCCGGGAGTTCCTCACAACTTTCTCCAACGCGGCCTCCAGATCCTCTGTCCTGCCTGGACACCTCTCCCAGACCCTACTCTACTCGTTTTCCTGTCTCCTGAAGCTGGAGATGTGTTCCGAAGTCTGTTAGGCTCCGGTCCGAGCTCCTGGAGTTGGTATTGTTCTGGTCTGGATCCAGTTCCTTTGTCTGAGAGAGAGAGAGAGAGAGAGAGAGAGAGAGGTGAGTCCCATCACTCAAACACTTCTTCCTTTTTACTTTCCTCACACACGTTTTCTGACACCCAAAGCTGCCACGGTGTCTATCCCTGGCTGCTTTTTTTTTTGCCCTCTTTCAGAAAATGTCCTTGTGAAACAGTCCTGGTTAAACTTTAGAGTGAAGAGTGATGGTGCAACTCTTTCAAAGCCACTCCTCAAAGCCGAGATAACAGTTTAGACCTTTTTCACAAAGAAAACCTTCGTTTTTTTAAAAGCTTATAGTTAAATCACGTATTTGTTTTTTAAAAATAAAGTTATACGAGTCTGGGTGTAATGTGTTTAAAATCCTCCTATACCACACAGACAAGTGGAAAACGGAGACCGAGCTACGTCACCATGTGACGTGTGTGTGTGAGAGAGAGAGAGAGAGAGTGACTCACAGGCAGGCTTTCGAAAGCAGTTGGACAGTAACTTGAGTAAGAGTCTGCTTGCATCAGGCAGAGCTGGTCATCACTCAGGATTTCAGATTTAGCTCCTCTGATGGAGCAGCGGATGTGAATCAGCCCGGACTTCCAGATCCCATTAGTCTTCGCCATTTGTAAAGAGACCATTTGTCATACATGAACACGCCACAGCACCAAACTCTTCTCTGCATTTAACCCATTCAGTCAAGCAAAGTCCAGGGTACCAAAGTGGTGCCCCTAGCAGTCCTGGGATTTGAACCCATGACCTTCAGAGCACAGGGGTAGCTCCCAAACCACTGCATTCTCGATAGGTTCTTTATTCACTCCTCTTTCTCTCACACTGTCCTCAAGCCAGCTGTTTGAGTGAATAAAACATGGCCTGACTCCTGCAGGAGAAACAGTATGGTTCTGAGCTTCATTCTTCTTTCTCCTCCTTCCCAAAAGATGAGTGTGAACATCTCCGCAGCCACGCTGCCCCTGCGCCTGAAGAGGGTGGACTGCGAGGACTCCCACGGTACAGAGACGCTGAAGTGCAAGCGTCGCAAGCTGAGCCACCCTCCTTCCCCCGGCCTGGCCCCCTGCCTTCGGCCCCTGACCCAGAGCCCAGAGCACGCAGGCCCCGAGAACCAGTGCGTGTCCTCCATCGGACCCTACGTTCTGCTGGAGACCACTGAGGGCACACAGGCATACAGAGCTGTCCACCGTGTGACTGAGCAGGAATACACCTGCAAGGTGAGCCTACAGAGTTACACCAGAGGGTCCTGATCTATGCACGGCCGTCTCATTGTGGTCTCATTCTGTTTTGTTGCTCTACTTATTTTTTGCACCCACTCTCGTGTTCACTTTACACTCTGTATATTTTGTCCTGTCTGCAATTTTTTTTACGGTGTACTGTGTATACGCCTGAAATGACAATAAACCTACTTGACTTGACTGATGGCATATGCCTTAGCAGTGCCTATTCCTGGCGTATGGTATCAGAAGGTAGTCAAACAGTGAGTCTTGAGCAACACGCCTTTCTTTAGCCGAGTCTGTTTTCGGCCTGTGTCATGCAGCCGCGATTAGGTCATGTTTGCAGATTATTGTTGTTCTTCATGTGGTTCCCGAGAAGACTAATGGTCTAATGATGGCCTTTGATATGTTTGGAGGCCTGTAATCAGCAAGTTCGTTTGTGTTTCCATTTATAGGTGTTTTCTATGAGGAAGTACCACGACCTGATTGCGCCGTACACCCGTCTGCTGCCTCATGAGAACATCTGTAAGATATCGGAGGTGATCACGGGGGAGCAAAACGTCTACATCTTCTTTGAGCGCAACTACGGCGACATGCACTCGTACGTACGCACCTCCAAGAGGCTGCAGGAGGACGAGGCGGTGCGTCTCTTCGGACAGATGGCGGCCGCGGTTGCGCACTGTCATGAAAACGGCGTCGTTCTCCGCGACCTCAAGCTACGCAAGTTCGTCTTTGCCGATGCACAAAGGTCAGTTATCACAAACTCTGCTGCTACAAGTGAACGAGAGGAAATAGTCTGCGCTTTAGCATTAATTACATAGCTACTAGCCCCAGTTTATCTTCAGTTAGCCCTAATATTACCATACACTTTTGGTAAAAACTGTTTTATCAGAGAATAAACAGTGACTATTTATCCATATGTGAAACGTAAAAATATCCGTTAGAGTATGGTTTTCTGAGTACCCAGTAACACACATTTAAAAGTCAATGTGAACTAAAAAGAATCATTTCGCTGTCCCCACAGAACGAAGCTGGTTTTGCAGAACCTGGAGGACTCCTGTCTTCTCAATGGAGACGACGACTCTCTCACAGACAAGCATGGCTGCCCAGCCTACGTTGGCCCGGAGATTTTGAACTCGCGCCACTCATACTCAGGGAAGGCGGCAGACATCTGGAGCCTGGGGGTGGTTCTCTACACCATGCTGGTGGGACGCTACCCCTTCCAGGATGTGGAGCCCGCAGCGCTGTTCAGCAAAATCCGTCGAGGTGCTTTCACCATCCCTGAGACTCTTTCCCCCAGGGCCAAGTCCCTGGTGTGCTGCATGCTGAGGAAGCTGCCCTCAGAGCGGCTAGAGGCTCCAGATATCCTGGTGCACCCTTGGCTGCACTGCAGCACCACCGTCGTCTCCAGCCAGCACCCCAGCTCCAGGCATTCGACAGACCAAGTGGTGCCGGACTTTGAGAAGAACGAGGACGAGGACTGCTGCTGAAGTGAGTGGTAGAGTGAGAAGTCTTCCTCTCTCACCCCTGCCTGCGTCTGTACAGGATCCTTGCAGAGACTTGAGCTTCCGAGACAGTCGAGATCAGGGAAAGGTTGGGAAGATTTCAGATTCCCAAAAAAAAGGTGAACAGCATCAGTGCTGGTCGCCATCAGGCAAAGAATCTGGGAGGCGTTTCAGTAAGACCCTCTGGCCTTTGTGGTCACTGCAGAAGCCACAGTGGTTTGACGGCATTCTTGTTACATCTGGGAGCTACCTATGCTGATATGGTCTCGTCAAGGCAAAACGACCAAGGGCTGTGAAAAGTTGAAAGACTCGAGTTGGTGCATTGGGCCCTCCACAAGTAGCTTTGTTGTTCAGAGCACAACTGGACCTTCCTCAAGCCATCAGACTCGGGCAAAGACATCCACTTCAGCAGTATTGTGAGAACCATGTATATATTTCACAGTGTACATTCACATTGTTGGAGAGACTTTGAATCACTTGTCTGATACCTCTAACTTGAATCCTGGGATACTTGATGCACAGTGTGTGCCTTTTTTTTGTATGAGCTGTTTACATATTTTGCAGTGGAAAATGAGGTCGACTATTTAAAGTGCCTTTTTTCACCAGGACAGTTATGTTGTCGTTATTTCTTTTTTTTGGAGTAACCTACCAAAGATTTACGTTTTTCACCGATCCTCATTTTAACGCGTGAATCTCTGGATAGCTTGGCTGAAGCGCTTTCCTCCCCACATGAAGGGTTAAAAAATGAATCGAGTTTGATGTTCCAAACTAGCTGGAGGCGTGTTTGTATTCTCGTGACAAAGCCTGGTCTTGATTCACTCTGAGGACATGGTAGAACAGGGAGGATAAAAGAAATGCTGTGTTTATAGATAGACCAGGAGCTGTACATAAAGTCCTGCTCACAGTTCTGTATGACCTTTCAGGAAAACTGTCTCCTCAGTGCCAGGGGTATTTTATTTTTTTGCTTTCGTTGTTCTCTGAGGAACCTGTGATGTCATTGTAGGCATGGTGACTTAGGTAATAGATAAGTTAAAACATGACCTAAGGCATGAGTACTGTCTGTTATGTGTCTGTGCTGTGGGTGGACTTCGTTAGATCCCGAAGGATACGGAGCACAAGTCGACCTGTTAAGTTTCCATGTAATGGTAATGGTGTGTGTGGTGTGTCTGAGACGTGGAGAAAAACAAAGGCATTACATTTGATGTCAGTAGTGATGCCTGCATGCAGTGCTTTGACCCTGCCGTTCGTCAAACTATTTTGTGAAAACTGTAAATAATCCTTTATTTTGTACCTATGGCAAAAA
Organism: Hemigrammopetersius urotaenia; assembly: GCA_037974485.1. NCBI lineage: Eukaryota > Metazoa > Chordata > Actinopteri > Characiformes > Alestidae > Hemigrammopetersius > Hemigrammopetersius urotaenia. Next base: position 17,227,448 of record JBBPDC010000135.1, read on the forward strand.
GAACACTACACTTCTGTTCAGTTCCAAGGGTTGACCTTTTTTTTTTTTTTTTTAAGTATTTTGTTGTTGCCAGTACAAATAAACAGAGGTTCAGTAATGTCTGTTGTCTGGGATCTAATTTGCTGACACATTTGAACTAAAGTCAAGCCACTGTATTCTTCAAACCACGCGCTGTCACCGTTCCAGAATGAACACAGGCACTGATGCGGTTGACAGCTCTGAAACACTGACAGCTAACATTAAACGTAGCACCTCAAAAACATCATATTTGGATTCTTTAAAAAGAAAAATAACACCAATAAAATCTCAGAGTACTTTTTAAGCTGCCAAAAATGAAACACTCCTTTAATTCACAGAATCAGCAAATACACATCCGGTTCTTTCCCCACAGGCCTCTTCTCTAATGGTCCTGCTCGCTTTTGATGAGCTCCATCCAAACAAATATGCTATATGCACTTTAAGAGCATGTAAAAATGTTCATAAAACAAATGTCTTCTTACTGAACTCTGTCTCAAAACACTCTGGAAAGAAAGTCACACGGTCAAACCAGACAGGAATGAAGTAGCGGAAGGAGTCCGCTTCACATTCTCCATCTACTTCATCTGTACATTTGGAAAGAATGTATAAAGTATATTTTGAAACGAGAGCTTTAAAACGAAACGAACCCGACGCGTTTAAGATAATCTCTCACAAGCCCTGTTAGAACAGCTGCCACAACAAACACGGACCTGAGGAACACAGGAATTCGCCAGGAAACGAAGTCACATTCTATCTTTTTAAGCAACATTACAAAACACTGAGCACTGAAAGACACAAATGTGTCAGAATCTGAGTTGTGCTTGTAACATTTAGTTAAGTAAATCAATCAAGCAGTTACAGCCTACTCAGCTAGCCTTATTTACTTTGACATCAGGCCACAACGCAGAGAGCTGATGGTCAATTTAGAATGTTGCAACAGAACCGTGATGTAACTCCAGAGTTCACAGAGAATAACACGAGAGCAAACTTGAGTTGCTCTACTCCGGCACATCAAGCAATTATGTGCTCATATTGGTTTTGAGGACTAAAAATTGGTTTTAGGAAGAGAAATATTCCCAACATTTCCAGAAGCAGACGCAAATCGCAAAAGGTCTGCGGAAAAATGCCGGGTTGCCAAGTCCTTAAAAATCGACATATAACATACGTTCATGAATCTCAACGGCTTTTTCGAACAATCGAGAACAAGGAAAACAGGCTTCGCCAGGAAGAGCTGAACACAAAGTGGTGAGAAAAAATGCAGAATGAACTCTGATAAAAAACTCAGAAATCTGGATGTTTATGCATCCTTTGGTGCTACAAGAAAGGTAGGTTAAAGAAGGTTAAAACCTGGGGCAATTAAAAAGAAAGCAAACAACAAATAACATTTTGTCCAAAGTGACAGATGTTAAGCAATAAAGTCTATCAAACCATGTAAGAGTTTCAAACAACTGTACATAAAAAAAAGACAGCATACATCCATAAATGGGTACAGTGAAGAGTAAGTAAACACAAAGCCAATTCTGGAATTTTGTGTTATGTTTAGCTTATCCTCGGCCGAGCTACATGCGGGGGCAGCAGCGGCCATGGAATCGGGAAGCTAGAACATGGTGGAACCTAAGTGGCCACCAGGGACTGGCAGGTTCACCTCTAAGGCGAAATGTCCTTCCTCTGAAAAGCACTGCTGCACATTTAAGTAGAGCATGTAGCCTTTACTGCAATGGTGCTGAACGCACACCCTGTATCTCCGTTCCACTGGACCCTGCAAGGCCCAGCTGAAATGTGGTCAGCTCATTCACAAAAATAAAATAAAACTAGCCTAATGTGCTTCACATATTTGGTTCTTGGTCCCCTGTAATTACACCAAAGAGTTAAACATATGATGGCTGGAAGAACGAAACAGTGGCAATTTCGGATCAGATCAGAAACAAAAGAGTGTGACACGTGGGTCGACAGCGTTGAGACAATGGCACGGTAGAACCTGCCCTCTGCTGGTAAGAGACGGAATTTTTGTTTTTAAAAAAGCCTTAAGAAAACAGAGGGACTGGAAGGGAAAGCATGAAGTATACAACAAAGAAATGCTTCTTCCATCATACAGAACAATGGGTCGAAATTAGTATGTAAGAACTACATAAAAAGCCAACTTGGTTTAAAAACAAGAAACAAGGAACTGTCAGAAAAAACTGTTAAGCCAGTGCACTGACTTTTTCAGGAACATTAAATAAGATGAATAAAAAAAAGATGAAAACAACAAAAAAACATACATCCACACCTGAATACACATCTTTATCCTGTCATGTAGTAAAAGGGAAAAGATACTGGATAACAACATCTTGGATGAAAAACAAGGTCTGAAGTGACGCTCAGCTCTTCAAAAGTTATACACGTCTCTCAGAGAACTTCATCTTCACTGGGCACATAAAGCACCGTACCTGCGGAAAAAAACACTGTTACAAGAGAGGGTTATTGCTGATATACCCTGTATCTCTGTTCCACTGGACCCTGTCCATCTTTATTTATTAGTGTTGTTTTTTGTAACTTGTATGTTACAAGTCAAGTCTCAAGTCTTTGAGCTGCAACGTCTACAAACAGTGACTCTACTAAATGTGGGATGTTTGACTCTAAATGTTTAAAAGATATGCTAATTGGCCACGCCCCACGATTACAATTGGCTTTTACTTATCAGGGGGCGGGGCTGCGTGCTGTGATCTGCCCTCACCAACACGGAGGATTTGCCTTAAATGATCTTAATCTAAATGT
>JBBPDC010000135.1:17270997-17299443 GCA_037974485.1 Hemigrammopetersius urotaenia
GAGAGAGAGAGAGAGAGAGAGAGAGAGAGAGAGAGAGAGAGAGAGAGAGAGAGAGAGAGAGAGAGAGAGAGATTTGTCCTTACTGGCCATTTTAAGAGTGTAATTGTAATTTACCTCTAATCAGAGCCACTTCTACACCCAAAGTCGGTAAAAGCACTGCAGCACTTTCACTGGTCAAGGGTTTTATGTATTTTCAGAAGCAGAGCGATTTGCATTAAGGAGATTCCTGGTATCATAATCAGTCGCACTGAAAGCCAGTAGGACTGCAAGATACGGAGCGGACTTGTACTGTGATTATCCTGCTGCAATATGCCTTTCACTGCATTAAAATAAATTATTTTATAAGATTAAAAAACTGTGACTGTCCACCGGCATAGAGTAAATGTTCTGATCGATTGGGGTGGTCATTTGTATATTGTGGCCATCTGTATTATTATCACAGCGAAGTTTGTTATTATGATAATTTTTAATAAATAACATTGTGCAACACTAAAAGATACAGTGTCAGAAATTCTGGATTCAATTGTGAAATAAATGGAACTAAAAGGATAAAAGGGTAGTAGTGAAACAGAGGTCACCCGAGGCCTGCACACACACACACACACACACACCTCTCACCACCAGCCGGGCAGACGCCACTGCACTGTCCACCACCGTCTGGGCTGAGCATGTGTAGATGCCTGCTTGACTCAACTGTGCATTTACGATCACCAGATCGCCGATGGTCTCTTTCTGTGAAGAACAAAGTTTGCATTAATAAAGCTAATGGTACAAATGTAGCATAAAAGACCATCAGAAAAGGCGGCCAGCTGGTGACCTAGTGGTTAGGGAGTTGCCCTGATGATCAGAAGGTTGTGGGTTTGAATCCCAAGACTGCACTGTGGTAACCTTGAGTATGGTACCATACCCACACACACTGCTCTCTGTGTTCCTGACTGCGGCCGCTTCGGTTAAATGTGTTAAATACAGAGAAAGAATTGTGTGCTGTTGTGCTCCCTTTACTTTGCAATCATCAAAGTGTAAGTCAGCACAAGCATCCGTTTGTGGACGTTACAGAACAGCTATTTGGCGTTCTCCTTTGAAAGAGGAAGCATGGCATAACCTTCAGCGTCCCAGTACTGGTACAGACATGACTAAACTGAAATTTGGTAAAAACACACTGCAAAGTGTGACGTCTTGGCTTTGCTGTGCCGTACAGTGTTGCACTTATTCCTCCCTATCCCAGAATATCTGTAGTTACTGTTCTAATGCAGTTGTATTCCAACCTGCAGGAGGAGCTGGAAGGTGGCTTGTGTCTGTTAATGAGGGCCGTGGTTTCACACAGCGAGGATATATTCTGTGACCGGTGGCCTCTCACCTACTCTTGTCTGACGTGCTGGATGGTCGTCTGCAGATTCTCCCTTATATTTATTCACTTTTGTATACATGTCTTTTATAAAAAAAATTAAGAATATTTAACATTGCCCAAGGGTGTCCCCCTATGTCTGTACCCTTTGAGCCAAGGGGTTTGTGACAAAAGTTTCTTTACTTTCAGTTAATGGTAGCCTGTAGCTATTTTTTTCTCTTAAAATTAAACAATTACCTCCTACTGTTGATGTGACACCTACACTGGAATAAGGACATATATCAGCCAGTGCCAGTCAGGGTAGGAGGAGAGTTCAGCTTTTGCTTCACAGTATGAGCAAAAGCAAAATATATATCCCATTAAGAGCCATTTCAGAGGCTGCTGAGATGTGTGAATGCTAATTTGGAAGGAAAATAAATCATAATGAACATCATCATAATCTCACAACATGCTTATGCTTAAATTCACACATATTTGTCTCAACAGCTGCTTCATTACCGGGACACAACCCTGCTGCTGTGCTGTGCACTGTTATCACACTGTTACCTGCCTGTTACCTGTGAATTAGAGCACGACAACGTGCCAAACCAGACAAAACGGGAACTTGTGTCTGTGTTCTGTTGTGGTGTGATCGGTTTTCTTCTACCATTAAAGGAGTGAGCTTGTTTATGAAGCACCTACCCCCTCCATGCGATGGTAGTGTCCATTTGGTTCCTCCAGGTCCAGCAGAACCCCATTGAGGGACCAGGTGAAGGTGAGGTCCATGGTTGGGTCATGTGACGCGTGGCACTGCAGGGTGACATTTTCCCCCTGGTTGATGTCGGCATTGGAGGGTGCGAGTGTAATTTTGGTAGCATCTGTGTGACGAACACATGGAAAAAGAGATCCATATTAAGGACAAAAAAGTAATTCCATGTAAGATACATTTACAAACAATATATACAGATAAATTCATTCATTTATTCATCTTCTGTAACCCCTTGATCCTTACTAGGGACACAGATACCTGGAGCCTATCCCGGGGTCGAGGCAGGATGGGGCAGGACATACAAACACACACACACACACACACACACACTGTCAGTTTAGAATCCCCAATTCAACTGACATGCATGTCTCTGGACTGTGGGAGGAACCTGGGGCTGTATTACAGAAACTTCCTCTCTTCAATATAAAGTTAAGGACGATTTAAGAGGATTTTTCTGTTTGGTATTACAGAAGCAGATCCGAACTGGATTTAGGAATCCTATCTTATCTCGAGTTAGGAATCCTAAATAAGAGAATCTAACATAGATGATCCACTTGTATGTCTGTTACCTAGCAACTAACGCAACATGTGATCTGGCGAAGTCACTGTTACCTGCTGCCACTGTAACTTTACGAGGCTCCAGCCGTAACACTGTATCACCAGAGTCTCTTCATTACTGTCTTCAGAATATGGAGATTAAACACCGTCCTGCTCTGAACTTTACACCAGACCAACTGGACAATGTGGACAAAAGTACTGGGACAGAGCTGTCATACACAACTATGAGGAAAAGTATAGGGACACATTCTCGCTCTCTCACAGACACACACACAGTCACACACTTCACTTTGAAAAGCACCTTTAGCAAAAAAACGAAGCACATTTGTTAATTGTACCCCAGCCAGGAGGGAGAACGCCGTGCCGACGGGTCACATCTCCAAAGCTGGGCGGAGTTGATCTCATTATCACATGGCCCGTAGTCTAAATAATCAGCTGACGACAGTTCGGACAGTGGAAGGGTTTTCCTAAAGTTGGGAGAGTTTATTTAAGATTTTTTGAGGTTAAGACGCTTCTTAGGAACGGTTGTTCTGTAACGGCTTTTTTCCTAAATAAGATCCTAAACCGCCGTTACCATGGTTACTACACAGTTAAGATAGGATTTTCAAGTTAGGAAGTTTCTGTAATACCGCCCCTGAAGACCCCCGGAGGAAACACACACCACCACAAGGAGAACAGGCGCGCGCGCACACACACACACAGCCAGGACCTAAATTCAAACCCCAACCTTGGAGGTGTGAGGCAACTGTGCTACCCACTGCGCCAGCATGGGGCTCGATACCAATAAATGAAAACATGTATTTGAATTTGATGGTACTTATTTTAATAGTAGATAATTGTAATTTTGTCCCTAATTTATCGAGGCCAATTCCATCCAGTAGCTAGGACTATACCACCAACTATACCACCAACATTGGGAGAGTACATGCGCTTTCTTCAAGTCACGTGACTTACTGGACAGCTCAACACGCTTGGAGGAGAATTCTAACCACTAGTTCAGTTCTGTCATCAAATTTGTGCTCATGGGACAACTGGTGGCCTAGTGGTTAGAGCATTCGCCCCGCGATCAGGAGGTACCCTGAGCAAGATACCGGTTACATACAGAGAAATCATTTCATCCTGTTCACACTGTGTGCTATGGCGAGTTCATGTATGACAGAATCTTCATGTTGTAAGGGGGAGTGAGGTAGGGCCTTCCCACCAACCCATTTTTATATTTCCACGATAATGTTTTTAAATGCAAAAAAGTTTGTAAACAATTTCTAATTGCACTGAAACAGTAAAAAACACTAACAACCCTAGTGAGACTTAATTATGGCTGTGTACCTCTGACCGACAGGTGGCCGGTGCTGTTAGCCTTCCCCAGGTAGTTCTCAGCAAAGCAGGTGTATTTCCCTTCATCAGCCCGGCTGATGTTATAGATCCACAAAACTCCATCTGGCGTGACTGTTACTCTGTGGGCAGTTTTATGACATGTTATTGTGAACCCGGAGTTGATTTATCAAAAGAAATCAGCAGCTCCAATCATTATTTCACCATTTCATCATATTGAAATTTGGAGACTGTAAAGCAAGGTAAGACTATTTAGGCCTTACCAAAAATATTAGATGCTGCCAAACATGATAAAATCAACTGAAATTCTATGATGTCAGAGTTACTTCTTTAATAATTGCTCTGGCCTAGAACACCCCTTTTTCTTAATTAGTTTTCTTTTTCTTTTTCCCTCAGCTTTCATCACAGCACATCCTCAAAAAGACAGAAATTCTTCATCAGAGAAGGGCAGCACATCTTCTGTTTACCTCCAGTGACCAGCAAGTTCAGCGGTAGAGAAGATTATGGTGTGTATTACCTGCTGCTGTTGGTCAAAAGCTCAGTGCCACGGCTCCAGAAGAGCGTGGGTTTAGGGGCGGCTCGTGGTTTACACTCCATCTTCACCTGACCACCACGGGCCGCAGGGACCAGCTTCCGCACCGGATTCAGCCTGAAATCTGGAGCTTGGACTGGTAGAACACAATTCACCCATCCATTCATCCATCCAGAAGAGGGGAGGAGAGGAGAAGCCAGGAGAGGAATGAAGAGAACAGAGAAGGAGAGAGATGTGGAATCACACAGTATGAGTAGAGGAAGGAGAGAGTTCCTAGGAAGACTCAACCACAAATTACAGCAACATCTAGGGCAGTGGTTTGATTGGATGGGTGAGAAAAGGATTTGGACATTGCAGTAGATATAGTAGGAGAATAGAGAGTAGAGAGAAACACATTAATATGTACACACTCATTAGCATTGTGAAACATTCACCAGTCATACAAGTAACAAAAATTGGGATTGACCAGACCTGTGTGTTTACAAAGTGCCTGTGAACGTGTTCCTGCTTAGAAACTACTGTCAAATTAGAATGCTTATATACAATAGCAGTCAAAATATCTACAATTAGAGTGTTTAGATATTTAAACATTAGTTTGGGATGCCGATGGAAGGTCTGTACTGTAATCAAATCGTCCACAACCTGATTGGCTACAACAGCAGCCAACCTGGCGGCATGGTATTTAAAACCGACACCTAAATACTGACTCTAAACAAAGACTGCTATGGTTCTTATTAGGTCAAACTGGGTCAGAGTTTTGTTGACATTCTGTAAAGCCTGTTAGTCTGTTGTTACAGAAGAATGCCTCTGTGGGTGGTGCATGGAAAAATTCACAGAAGCTGGTGGGTTTGCTCACCTTGAACCCTGAGCTCCGCATTAGAGTAGATGGTGCCGTGTTTGTTCTCAGCCACACATTGGTACATGCCAGAATCCTCCAGGGCCAGGTTACTGATCTTCAGCATGCCACTGCTGACCTCCACACGGTCCTGTGTGAAGTCAGGAAATCACTTTTGACAAGATGCTCAATAGATTTCTACCTTGTTCACGAATCTACACTATCAGCTACTACAACGTTATCGACAGTAACAGTTGACGCGGTTGTTGTCTACTGCCAAGGCCTAGCGTCTCCCTGGCAGGTTTAATGGTCTAAATGTAAGGTGTGTTGGGGCTGTGTTGTGTTTTGCTCTGTATCGTGGATCAGTATGGGCTCTGACAGATACAGGTACTGCAGGTTTGTTAGAGATAACACACACAGGCAAGTGATAAGGTGAAAAAAACTCAGTGTGCTATGATGTGAGTCTCAGGCTGCCACACTGAACAGTTTTCTGATAGGATTTAGGTTTTAGGTATGTATTCTGTGTGTGTGTGCTTGTGTGTCTGTGAGAGCAGTCTAGCTTTTCCTTGGTTCCAAAAGTGAAATTTGCTTTTTTAGTTTTTAACTGGAGTCACAAGGCTAATGTAGCTAGCGATAAGACAGAAGCTTGCACCCCAAAAATTAAGAGTGTATTCATCACATACTTGCTTCAAACTGCGTTGAGATGTAAGTGCTCACAATTAGACTTGCTCATGTGGTTTCTAACCCCGGTATTTATACAATAGAGACAAAAGAAGCTGCTTAGCTTTAACACTGAAGCCTGATTTTGTCCATACATTTTAAATAATAAAGATCACAGAGCGTTCTGTGTAGAAACCACAATATCGACTACCCTCTGGGATGAATAAAGTGTCTATCTGTCTGTCTGTCTGTCTGTCTGTCTATCTATCTATCTATCTCTCTATCTATCTGTCTATCTATCTCTCTATCTGTCTATCTATCTATCAATCTATCTATCGACAAGTGTGTGATGATGTAAACCTGCAGTTAACGTGAAACTAAAAACTGGGATACATTTATACCACCTGCCAGCTATGGTAGCCTCGTAGCTCTAGTCTAAAACTACAGAGAGCTTCAGATAACGATGTAATGCATGTAATATAAATTAGACTTTTCACTGAACCACCTTTAAATGTATCTAAATATAAACAGCGATATACTTTACTATGTTCATTTACTGAATATAGTCAAGTACATGTATCTTATATATTACTACTATATGTTTAATGGGTAGATATGCTGTATATGGAATATGTGTTTGTTTGTTTGTGTGGGCTGACCTGTGTGCTGAGAGGCAGCCCGTTGCGTAGCCACCGGATTATAGGTCTCGGTTTTCCTGCAGCTATACAACTCCAGTGCAGCTCTGAACTGATCTCCACCTCAGAATCACTCATCACCTGGAGCCACTCTGGCTGGGCTACACACACACACACAAACACATTCACATCATTACTCTCCCATAATGCCCATATTGCAGTAAGGCCTATGCTAAGAAAGCCATTTTTTATTTTAATATACAGTAACCTCTCACTTTTACACGGATCAGGAGTCACGGATTCAGTCTAACATGGACTGATAATGGTGCACGGAAATCCCCACAATAAATGATCAAGAACTAAATTAGCTAAATTATCAAGAAAAATTTAATTTACTAATTTTGTAACAACTATGAACGTAAATTCAGCTACATTTCCAAATAGAATATTACCATAAATATAGAAGCATGTTCTGAAATGGTAAAATACCGCTGAACTTAGAGGCAGGAGGTCTGAAAGTAGCCAATCCGAGAACGTTATGTAGAGTGCGGACGCAAGCCTGCTGCAGCATGACTGCTCCGTGTCTTGTCTTTGTATTTTAGTGTTTTAAACGTTTTTCCCAGTTATCTCAGTTTATTTATTAGTAAGCTGTGCCCTGTCTAAACATGTGGGTAGAGAGAGTTATTTCAACCTTTCTTTTGTGTACAAGTCTTTGTTTTGTCTCGCCGCACGCTGCTAAAGTGCGCTGCTAATGCTAATGGATAATGCTAATGGTTTTTAAGCAATTTCCTCTGGGATCAATACATTTTTCCGATTCTGATTATTTATTTCTCCTGGCTGCTGTAGTTTGTAGCATACCCCCTGTGGATCGTCTCAGTGTTTCTCTTGTTTTTCATTTTAAAGCCCTGCATTACAGTAAATTAAATAAAAATTTTCTTTAAGAGTAATGCATTAAACTGAGTTTTCTGGGAGTATATTTTACGGCATATTTACAGTTTACACTATAAAAATAGGCTTTTTGTTTTACCAAAACACAACGCAGATTTTCACTGTACGCTTCTGCTCTTTCACTGTATGCTTGTGCTTTCTGTAACCTCGCAGAAAGTGGGGGGTTACTGTACTACATTCTTAAGTATAGGAGTATACCTTGGACAGAGATGCGTCCCTGCTGTGTGTCCCTTCCCTCTGAACTGTAGGCCTCACACTCATACAAGCCTTCATCGTCAAAGCTCAGGTCAGGGATGGTCAGGATGGGACCATATTCAGTGTCACCGACCTTTGAGGGCAAGACCCCATCCACTTTCCTCCAGCGCAACCTAGGTGTAGGACTGAGAGAGAAGGAGAAATCTGTCAGACACCAAGCAGTCAGGGCCCTTAACTCATGCCACCAAAGAACTGTTAAACTCAACAACACTAAACAGCTTCTGTAGAAACACATAACACAAAATACTACAGACTGGACTTTTAAGACTAAATTCTAATGTATTGTTCATTTTTACATTTGCCAAAACATAATCTACCTCATGCCAGATTTGCATCTGCCACAAATCAACAGTTTCCTGACCATAACTTATATTCCATCACTTCACTGTAACTGCACACTTGCCCTTTGTACTGTCCCATTTAAAAAACTTAGATTTATATTTATGTGTATCTCTGTCTCTATTTTTTGTATTTTTGTCTTTTGTATTTTTGATATTCTGTATCAATGCACCATGGAGGATCTGTGTGGAACAGCATTTCAATACAGTGTATAATGTTGTATTGACAAAATGTTATACTTATATTTATACTTGTTGACCATTTTATCAAAAATGTCTGATTATCAGAAACAGCCTGTAGGTTTAGAGTTACTGACTGGAGCCCACGGTTGCTGCCTAAATCGTCAGCCTCTTTAATTTTTTCATCAGAGGAAAGTGACCTTCACAGGACCGTCACTGGTTGGAGGCCATTCTCAGCACAGCGGTGACACAGACATGTGGGATGTTAATTTGTGCCACGCTGGTACAAGAGCATAAGGCAACATTGCTGTGTGCACTTCCTGGTCACTTTAAACAGGTGTAACTTGGTACACATTGTTGGGTTCTACAGGTCGTCCTTTCAAAGCAGTTTCTTTTAGTCACTATTCCAGCCCTTCAGTGGTCAGTGTCACAACCCAACTATGATGGCCTTACCATGTGTAGTATCGTGAAGTTCTCCACCAACTGGTACCAACTCGTTTCGGTTCAGTTCAGTTCTACTCTGTTCAGTTTGGTTTCGGACCTACAGTTTTCCACTACAACTGGTTGCTATAGCGACCAAACATTCTGAGCAGCAGCCCGAGTGGAGGCTCTAAGCTGAGGTAAACAACCCAGCATCATTACAATCGCCAGCGTGGATGAAATCAGAGGGGTTTTGTTTCTTATCCTTGGTTTGTGGCTGTTTGACACTGTTTTGGAGACAATTGTCTTACCAGACAAGGCTTAAAGAAGCAACATTAGGCTAACACTAACGCTAATGCTAACGCTAACACTAGCGTAACCACAGCGACCACCAATCAGTAACCTCCAATATGTACACGTCATCATTTAGTATCGGTGGTACCAAGAATGGTACCGGGTACCAGGAACCAGATTTTAATGATGGAAAAGCAAAAAAGCGAGTAGAGTTGAACTGAACAGAGAGAGTACCAGTCAGTGGAAAAACCCCATAAATGGGTGCTAAATCATTTAATTATCTGCAAAATTTTATGTGCAATAATTTTACCATGTGAAATTTCACCATGTGTCAATATTACTGATCTACTACTGCTCTCTGTTACAGCAAAAACACACTCCTAACCACCATTTATGTTGTGTGTAATTCACTTAACTGTAAGTTATTTATCTATAGTATTTGTGTTTATAGCATGATGCATTTCATATTGAGGTTTCTTCTACAGAGTTTTATATGATTTATTTAGACTTTGTTTTAAACTGTTCTTGTCTATGTGTGCAATTTCCTCCGGGATCAATACAGTTTTCTGATTCTGATACAACGTTTACAAAAACCTGGAAAAATGTATAAACTGAGCAGACTGGGTATAGTCAGTAACTGTATACCTACAAAAGCACACCTTTACAAGGTACAAGGTAGGTGTAATGAATAAGTTGACAGCTCAGTGCATAATTAGAATTTGAATTCTGATTTCATATCAGCATTGTGTTACAGCATCTTGCAGATGGACCAGTAAAGCAGAAGGAGCTCCAGAGGGAGTTGCATCTCTGGGCCAAGGGCACGCACTTGCCGTAGGCGAAACACTCCAGCTGGGTCGTGTGGCCCGCCAGCGCATACGTCTCAGAGGGGAAGCGCACGCGGATGTTCGGAGCCGATTTTCTGGGGTTAGCTATAAATGAAGGTGACAAAAACAACAGAATTTAAAACAGTGTATGTAAATCTTATCCAAATGTCAATGAAACCGCACTACAATGAAAACGTCAAAAGAATGTTACTGACAGTGGCCTCTAGTGAGTAGAAAAGGATAAATAAGAACTCGGCTCAAAAGTGCCAGTACAGTAAATTGAGCTGAACGACAAGGAGTCCCAGTTATCAGCCGTGATGAAAAAAACATGGAGGATTTAATAGAATCATTTCACATCTGCAGCTCACTGAAACAAGCAGGGAAAGTCTGTCAGAAGTTGCACTGATTCCCGCGGGTCGACAATGATTCTGTCTGTACTACACTAATGAATAATACACGCACATCCAATTCTGTGAAGCAATACAGGCTCCCAGGACAAAAGTAATGAACTGTATTTGTAACAAAAGACTACGTATTTTTTTAAAAATAAGAAGAACAAGTTCATTGGAAACACAATTATGCTTGGAACTGAAGAAGGTAAATAAGGACAGACTGGAACAAAATACATGGACATAATCACAAAATAATGAACAATTAAGAAACATGTTCTGTTCTAATGACAATATAAATGAATGTTTATTAACCCTGACCCTAACCCTAACCCTAATCCTAACCCAAACCCTAACCCAAACCCAAATCCTAACCTAACACTAACCCTACCCCTACCAACAGTATGTCTAATTGTTTCCAAATGGATACGACACCAGAGCTCTCTAATCCGATTCCCAAACATTGGAGGGAATTGGTGCTTCCATTTAAGAAGAATGAGCCTTCTGGCCAAAAGGGAGCAAAAAGCAATCATGTTAGAATTATACCTACTCAGAGAAACGTCAGCTGGGACCACTGCGAACACTGAAACTAGAGGAGAAGGATGTACCACTGTCCCACACATCCTGGAGAGAACTGCACACTTCCAAAAGACATGCAACAGTGCGGCTGGAACTAGTTACATTGGTCTTGATTTTACATAATCTGTCCTCAGACCAGTGAAGATGGACAGCACCAAATGTCTCAAAAGATGCTTTCCCAGACTTTCCCAGATTCTGAAATGGCCACTCAGTACTGCCGTTTCAGAGAGGAGAATGTTGGTGTTTTCACTCACCGTCAGGCTGCACTGTGAGCTGGATGGCCTTGCTGAAGGTGCTCTTGGTGCTGATGTCCATGTTAATGGTGGTGAGGCAGAAGTAGTTGCCGGTGTCATTGGCTCTGGAATTGGCCAGGTACAGATTACCTGTTACCTGGGAGACGAACCACCTGCCTCCATCTGGCTGGACAAAACTGGGGAACTCGTTGAGGATCCATCGATAAGAGAGAGCTAGAAAGAGAGGAGATGTAAAGTTGCCATTTTCACTTCAACTTTGAAGGTGTCCCAATGAATCAGCTTTTAATTTTTACCCCGACTCACCGTCTCCAACCAACGCTAATCCCAAACCAATCCCACCACCTCCCACCCCTCCGCCCCACCACTTCCCGCCCCCACACCACCACCTGCCCCAAAACCACCACCTGCCCCAACACCTCCCGCCCCCAACACATCACTACCTCCCACCCCCGCCGCCCAACCACCTCCCGCCCCCAAACCACCTCCCGTACACGCCGCCCAACCACCTTCCACCCCTGCCGCCCCACCACCCCCAGCCCCTGCACCATCACCTCCCGCCCCCAACGCCCCAAACCAACTCCTGTACCCGCCGCCCAACCACCTTACGCCCCCACCACCCCACCAACTCCCACCCCCGTCATCCAACCACCTCCCGGCTCTGCCCCCGCCACCCCACCAACTCCCGCACCCGTTGCCCCACCACCTCCAGCACCAACGCCCCAAACCACCTCCCGTCCCTGCCGCCCAACCACCTTCTGCCCCCACCGCACCACCACCTCCAGCCCCCAACCCCTCACCACCCCTCGCAGCCGCCGCACCGCCATCTCCCGCCACAGTCGCCCCTACACCTCCCATCCCAGTCACCCCAACATCTCCAGTCCCCGCCGCCACACCACCTCCTGCCCCATCACCTCCCGCCCCCAACACCCCACCACCTCCATCCCCCACTGCCCCACCATCTCCCACACCCAGTACCCCAACAACTTCCGCTCTCCACCCTACCTGGATAGTGAGGTGGGGCTTGGCAGGCGAGGAAAGTTCCAGCACCCTCATACGCTGTCTGAGGACTCCTGCTCTCTGATGGGAAATCACGGAGGTCTGAAAAAAACAATAAACCAGGTCATGCTAACATACCTCCATTTAGAATAATAAACACAAACAGATCAATGTAAACGTCCACTATGCAAACTAACACGGCTCTTTACAATAAAAAATATAAAAAATCCATATCCATATTTCTGACTTTATCATGGTATGACAGAGTTAGATTACTTTTATCAATATTGTACCTCTGTCGTACTGCACTTTTCCAAACCTTATTTCATTGTAGAAGTAAATATTGAGCCAAAATATATCTAAAATATAAACATATAAAGTAATAAAATATAAAATATACATCTAAATGTTTTCAGCAGTACAAAAAGGTAAGTACATGTTTCAAAACACACAATTCAGAGTAAGGACATGGATATTTTTCTTCCTTTAAAAGATTTAATGGTCATCATGGCTTGTGAGTCTATGGGTTCAATCTTTTTAAACTAATTCTCTGTGTGTGTAGTGAACTTGAACGAATAAAATAATTAAAATGTAATAAAATGTACTGAAACTCACAAAAGAACATCTTACAAGTCGGACATTTAACTTCACTGTTTTGTTATGTTTTATTCTTAAAAGTACACCAAACCACACACAGTACTTTAATCAAGAGTCTGACAGACACAACACTGACCACTGACAAACTCTAATGACTGGAATCAAACGTTTAATTACTTCGTTTTTTTAAACTGTTCTTCCTAAAGAATCGGAAGCAAATGACTTACACACCGACACTGCAGTTAACTGCAGTCTCAGTATCAGTGGACTACCACACTACCCTTCAAAACTAACTGAAAAACAATATGATAACAAACTGGTACAGACAATATATCAACCAGCACTGCAGAACACTAACAACAATGCAAGCTAATAAGGAATTAAGATTTATTTGTAAACTCTACTAGGTTTCAAACATGGATGTTGTTAGGCAAGGTATATACAGCAATCCTTAAGTTAAATTTAATACCTTTTAATACCATTTTTACTACCTTTGGATTTTTTTTTAAACCATCACGACAGAGTTGCAAGTGTTAATCAACGACCTTTCTAACGTTTACGCAGATTTTGATATATAACACTGTACAACAGAATAGATTTACGGACTGATGTTGAACCACATACTGCACATTTATTTCATTTCGTGAGTAAAAATGAAGCTACATAAAATGTGCAACGAAGACATAGTTCCAACAAACTGGCGCAGCAGCACAGAAAGTTGCGAGTGGCAGAGTTAACTGCTTCATGTTTAGTGGATTGTATATGCGACCAAAGTGCATTAGCTCCCATTCAGTTGACATCTATGTTTTTTTTACATACCGAACAATAAGCCAGTTATTCCCTATTACAGGCTTGAGCCAGTCCTTAAACGCAGGGTCTTTCACCCAGCTCTCAGAAAACTTGCATTTGCCCATGACAACGCTGATGGTTGTCGAACGACCACCGAATACGACGTCAGCATCAAACATAGCGTACAGTTGAGACTCATACATTCAAGCAAAAAAAATCTGTCGGGAAACAGCTTGTAGCCTGTGGGCTACCCCGCAGCCATCAATATTTACGCGAACTGCCAAAACCATAATGTTTATGACTATTTTTAGGAAGAATAACTAAATAGTAATTTAACCAAGGAAAAGGACAGCCTTACCAGAACTTTGTCTGCCGAAGCTTGTTTACCCCCCAACAAAACTTTCTTTCTCTGATCTTCATCAATCTCAAAATTGAGCTTTAGCGCCCTACGCTGACGGAAATCCGTTATAGCGACAGAAAACTTTAATGCATGTGAGACTTCAGGATTGAGACGAGGATATTTGATTATGTGCCCAAATACGCTAAAACCTACGTTTAAACGAACTAACACAAACATTAGCAGATAGAATTTCACTCAAAATAGGAAACCTCAGAGTCTGAAAAAATAATACCTATTTTTAAAAAAATAATATCGCTAAAACAAATTTAACACTTTTAATGTCCTTAAATTTGGCAATTTTGATTTATCACTTTTTAATACTTTTTAAAACCTCGCGGACACCCTGGTTAGGTCTAAATGATCCCAAGCCCCCCTAAAAATATAGGAATTATTCTATTTTTAAATAATATATACAAACATTTCATACAAGATATCACTGAGCGTAGATACGCACTTTACAAATAGAAACAAGACTATGAATTGAAATTAAAAAGTCTAGCTATCATTACTGAATTAAAATGATGCGCTGCTTGTTAGCGAGTAGCAACCGGAGCTCTGGTAGCGCCGTTTGTACTCAGTTCAACAGAACAATACTATGAGAGTCCATAACTGTTCACTGCTTAACTTTACTTGTTTCCTTAAGTGAAAGGAAAGGTTTGGTGAAAAGTGTTCAGCCTCTATACACGCTAATTCCTTCCTACAACCCTGGGGGCTAAGACCCCCTTGTCTTTCCGTCCTAGTGACGTCCCTGTATTCAAACAAGGTCTGGGTTTACTCACAGCCAAATTTGAGGTTAGCGGCACGGCTAACGATGGTGCCACAGCGGTTAATGGCGAGGCACTGGTAAGAGCCAGAATCACGGCCATGTCTGGGGTTATTGATGACCAGGTTACCAGCAACCAGCGTGTAGTGAGAGTCTTCACTTATCACCACATCGGACCCATTCACACGCCACCTGAAGAAAACAGGAACACAGAATGAGGAGTTAAAAGAATGTAGACCGCTGCATAACTCAAGTTTAATGAGTTAAGCTCAAAGGAGCAGTGTGTGCAGTGTTCAGCTGTCACAGAGACTCTGTCTGCTGCAGTTTTTCTTTTATTCCTTCCTTTCATTTTCATTAAATGTCCTCATGATCCTATTCTGTACATCAACGCTACCCTATAGATAAACTTCTCTACTACTGTTTGGTAGACAGACTTTGAATAGAATTAAAAAATTATTTTAACCCTACAATTTCTGAATTGAAAAAAAAGACATTTTATATGTTTGAATTTTCTCAATATTTTAAACTTTGTGGAATGTATGCACTCCCTAACTTTTGTCAAGTAGTGTGTTTACCTGGTCTGGATGAAGTTAAGAGTATCTGTATGTTGACATTTTGATGCAATCTGTTGTTCAGTAGATAAATAATAAAGTAAATGAAAACGCAGGCAGGGAATGTGTTACCTGTAGGACGCTGCAGGGCTGGCTCTGGCCTGGCAGTTCAGGGTTACTTTCCCCTCAGGCAGCCCCTCTGGGTAAATCAGACTGGATGGCTGCTCCTCAAACACCGGCCCACTGTCATGACCCGACACACACACATCTCCACCTAACACACATGGACAAACACACAAAGCAAGAGTTACACATTTCACCCCATGAAGACAACTACACTTAGATGGACTTTACTGCTAACACAGTTTTTGCTTCATTTTTTGCTTTATTTATTCACAAGTCATTGTAAGTCCTCAGCAAAATACAAACAGAGAATGATTGCCTGAAGTCTTACACTAGTCCCCGCTGCACACCTTCACAGCGCTATACCTACACCAATCTCAAAACAGTAATCCCCCGCTTTTCACGGGGGTTACGTTCAAAGAGCACCCGTGGCGTATAGAGAAAAACAGTGTTGTGTTTTGGTTAAAAAAAAAATGCCCTAAAATGCTTATTTTTATATTGTAAACCCTAAATCTGCTCCCAGAACACTTTAATTTAACTCAGTTTAATGCGTTACCCTTAAAGAAAATGTAAAGGTAAACAAAATAATCAGAATCAGAAAACTTTAGTGCCTAAAAAACATTAGCATTAGCGATTAGCATTAACAGTGTGCAAAGACTCGTACACAAAAGTACGGTTGAAATAACTCTTTCTACCCACATGTACTAAATAAACTGAGATAACTGTTGAAAATTGGGGAGGAGGATTAAAACACTATTATACGAGGATAAGACACGAAGCAGTCATGCTACATGCTGCAGCAGCTTCTTCTTCTTCTTCTTTTTAAGGTGGTTGACATCATTTTAGTGTTTTACTGCCACTGCTGGACTGGAGGAGGTAATACAGTTCAGTTCTCAGAAAAAATCTGCATTAGACTGAATTGGTCATTCAGCTTTCTAATGGGAACAGAACAAACATACATAGACGTAAACGAGGAACGGATTGAAAGCTGGTCCGCAAGATGCTCACGCAATGACGCGATTATACAGAAACGTATTTACAAATAAAATGATCTCCTTGCCACTGTGCTGCCGACTTGTCTGATTGAATCTAATTACTGTATTACAGCAGGTGGATGCCAAGACGGACTGAAACAGAAGGGCTGTCCTAAACCCAGACGCAGAAAATCTGCAGAAAGAATTTGGAGGATGGGAGAGTATTCCTCCCGGGTAAACTCAGCAGGGGATACATGCTGTCAAATATAATTGCATTCACTGAAGCACTGTGACAGGCAGAGGAGAACCAGAGGGATGTACACACACTGCGCACATTCTCTAGATAGATACAAACACTTCCAGCGCAGGGTGAATTAGGTCAGAGACTGAGATGATAATGTAAAATGTGGGGGTAATGTTTCTGTGTGTCTCTCCCAGGGCACTGAGGATTTACAGTGTGGAACATTCGGATCCAACAGAGATTCTCCCTCCTCATGTGACAAGAGTTCAAGCAGTTTGAGGACGACCGACTACTTTGAGAAGCTGTTTACACCTTGCAATGTATTTTGAATTTAATATTAAATTTAATTTCAGCAAATAAAAGCATGTTTGCATTACAAGCTGATTCGCCACAATCAGATTTAATTTGGTCAAAGTTTAGCTAAAAGTAAAAAAATGCTCATGTTAGGTGCTTCGGTTAAACTGTTAACTGAACAATTGTTTTAACAGTGGATTGGAATTAACCAAATTTTACTGTATTTTCATAGAAGTGGAACTTCACTTTTGTATTTCTCTTCTTGTACTTGTAAAGCTGCATGATATGGATGGAATTCTGCTGTTGGGAGAACTGCTACTATTACAACTGTTTTTATGAAATGCATTGAAATGCAACAGTCAGTCAATAATGGAATGGTTCAATTTGGCCTGTATTATTTTAACCTAAATGTTTAGTTTTGCTGGATTTTTGTGCGTACCTCAATTTTACAAAATGCTTATCAGGGCCAAAATGCTCATAACTCATACGGTTTCCTCTATTTGCATAAGGCAGTCATAGGAAATATTAATGCTGCAAAGGCCGATATCATTGAATGATTAACAAGTGATGCACTGTGCAGCCATGAAGCGCACATCTGTAATTTTATCATGCATCTGTGTAAGAAGGAGCCTAGGGATCTTAGGCTTCATCACGAAATTTGCTATGCAGAACTGAGTGCACTCGCATGTATGAGCGAGTGTGTGAATGTGTGTGTGTGAACAAGGGTGTTCAAACTACAGAGACTTGCAAAATCCCCACAGGAATCTGGGACAGTGTGAGACATGGGGAAGAGGGGTGGAGGGGAGGGGAGTGTTCCTAATCAGCCTGTTCCGCGGGGAGGTTTCTGCTCGGGGATAACACTCCGGCTCAGCGCTGTGTTTACCGCTGCCACTAATGGAATTCCAGCATGAAATCTCTTCACACACCTTCCACAGGCACTGCAGCCCCACTCCATCAGCTCCTGGCTGAGGCAGCATTAACTGTTCTCTGTGCTTAGACTCCACTAACAGGCATTACAGAAGCAACAGAGGAAACAGAGTGAGGGACAGTGACTCATCATTATTACTGCTAGCTGATTCTTCTGCAGAAATTGTCTTGGTATTTTTAGAGTCTGGATGGAATCTTTCATAATTAAAGACGTCTTTGGTTTGTGAACGATATTTCTCTTTTGCGCAATATCTCCGGTGCAACACTACTGTGTGCAATTTGTCTGCATTACTACTGTAGTCAATGCCTACTGCTACCAAACGACTGAGGACACTCATATGTATATAAACAAATAAAGAAACAAACAAACAAACAAACTAGGGCTGTAGCGTTACGCCAAACCCACGATTCGGTTCGTATCACAATTCTTTTGGGGGGCGGTGGGGTGGAGGAGAGAAAAAAAATTTCTGAAATGCCATATTGTTTGGAGACACCTTATCTTTACATTCATACCGCAGTTTATAGACACTTTTAAGACCAGTGTCATAACTTCCATGTACTCACAGTGAATGAATTCAGCAAACAAATGGAGTCGGTCTGTGCTTGTATGTTTTCAAACTTGTGGTTGGGCTCTTTGAAACCCTAAGACCCTCAGCTATTGGTTAAAGAAAAGAAATTGACGTGAAAATCCTCCTATTATGGCGAAAAATGTATGTTTCTGGGCGTGACCTGTATACGGGTCCAACACCCAAGCGGAGGGGGAACAGGAAAGATGGATCTGGATAGGAAGGAGAACTCTGGGAGTTGAAGGGACGCATCGCGATTCTGCCTTCTCACACCACAAGTTCGTGGATCTGAGTGTCGCGATTTCAGTTTCATATCACATATAATTACAGCCCTAAAAGTATTAAAAAAATGCAAAACATTTCATGCATCTCTATTAACTAGGCGAATGCTTGCGTGACTGCTGGTACAGCTTCCCCTACTGAGTTTAATTGTAGTCAGGCCGACGTTCCATTTTCATCAACCTTTAATGTGTCTGAATCATTCTGACCCTGAAAAGAGAACACGCCAGAACCCCTCTCAAGAAAATCGAATCATTTCCACTCACTGACCTAAAATAACACGATCAATAATTAATCTAGGTTGTAGCCCCTCTCGACAGAAGACCACTCCTGAAATCATGTATGCCAGACACATTCTCTGTCATCAGCTTGACATCTTTTATTTTTGTGATGTTTCCACGCGGGACGAAGAGGGTGGGGAACACCAAACATGACCAAGTCTGTATTGAAAGGAAGGGGCGGGGAGAGCTGGGGCAGGGGTTGAGGGGGTTGGTTGAAGCAAGACTGCGGAGAGAACGTTCTAGCGGTATATCCATAGAACCAGGCTGGCAGAAGAGAGGAGGACAGGTGGGAGTCTACTTACCCGCAGCATACCTTGGAGCCAGCGAGCTGAGAGCTAGCAGAAACAGTAGAGGGCTCATCTTCTATCTGCGGCCACGCCCGGCGAGACGGAGACGTAAAGGTTCCTGAAGAGAGCAACATGAAAAGGAAAACCTCTTAGATGTTGTTAGATATTGACACACGCAGTGGAGGTGACATGAAGCCACTATAGACACATAAAATGATGACCAGAATCAAATTTACACGATTTCTCCAGATGTATTTCAATATTGAAGTGTCTAAAATTAGCCTTTTCACACTAACCCTCAGTGCAAAACTAAAAAAACTCCCCTGTGGGTTACAATTAGCAAAAATTAGTCTCTGCAGCACTCTGGCCTGGCCTTCACTTCCTGACGTGTCTACAGAAATGAAGATTCCTAATAGGCCTCTCCAGCAGTGCAAGTCTGAAGGCTTGAATGATCTCGGCTCGCCAGAAGGACCAAGTTGCACCGACATCTTATTCCTACGTATTAGCCTGTAGACTAATCTACCCTGTCAGCCTCCCTGTTCGCGCTCCAGTATCTGTCACTCATTGATATATGCTTCACAACAAAACTTATTAAAGGGGATATATTATGCAAAACTCAATTTAGTTATAAAAGGTCTATGGGCTACAAAACAGGTTCATGGAGGTTCACTCTCACTTAAAGAGATTCACCAGCTTTATTCTCCATAAGCCCTTTAGACTGAGGACCCAGTGTGACATCAAACTGGGCCAATTTGCATAGAACTGCCCCTCATCTGTCGAGACCCCACCCACTAGATTAGCTGAAGGTCCTTCATGTTGTCTGCCGGTGTTAGAGCATGGAGAAGCCGAGCGCTGCGTCTACAGACAGAGGCGAGTCACTCATGAAGTCTTGCGTTTCTGTAAAGATCAGCACAAATCCTGCACTTTCTTCCAGACAGAGAAACCCAAGAACTGCGGCTTCACTTCATTTTCCACAGCCATGTCCCAGAAACACTCAGGTTTCTCCACCTTAAGGGAGAGGGAACTTTCAAATAATGACACTTGTGTTTCTATCAAACATATAGGGCTGGATAGCGCCTCTGTTTTCTGCCATTTTTATGTGTCAAAAGAGCAGCGTAAGGGGTGGGTGGAGCCTGGGGTGTGGCCAGCAAAAATTTACTTGCATAAAAGTGACAGAGCCCTGAAACGGCTGGTTCTGAAAGGGCCTGAAACAGTGGAGAATAAAGCTGGAGAATCTCTTTATGTGAGAGTGATTCTGTGTAAAGAACTTCATGAACATGTTTTGCAGCCCATAGACCTTTTCTAACTTGTGAATTTTGCATAATATGTCCCCTTTAAGACAAGGGTCCAGATCTGAGGGAAGCCTCCTCAGAATAACTTAAGGTGTAATTGGCCAGGCAGCGGCCAGAACTAGAGTGCTACACTCCTACTATCTGTACAGAGCCTGTGGGGTCTTGTTTCCTGGGTCTGTGAAATTGGTGTCTTTTGCGGCTTGCAAAAATGCTCACACTGCTCCACTGTAGACTCTGGTTGATCAGCGGAGGCTGCGTTAATACATAACTCTGGCGGCAGACGTGCTATTTGTGATGCGCTCTTTACATGAGTGGTGCTCCAAACGGCTCCCAGCAGTCTTTTGCCCAGGCTCTAGGGTGAAAGAGCAAGGGTATTATGACACAGATTCCTAAATTACGCCCAGACGAGGCACTCTGAGGGCTGATTGCTGCCTGGCTGCGTCAAGCCCCACTCCAGAAAAGTGTTTTCTTAGCGTCTAGCCAGAGACATTACAGCGTTTCCAGCTGCCCTCCACTTAGCCACCCAACAATAGGTTTTCACAGAGAAAAAAATGAGTTTTTCGCCCTCTGACTGAGGGCGCATGCTGAGACTGTGGAGGCTCGGCTGTGGTAGTTTTCGCGGCTATATGCTGCAAGCCCTTATGGCAGGGGCATAACAATCAGGCCATGATTTAATTCAGTTCACGAAACTGGGTTCACATTTCTTTTTTCTCACTATATTTTGAATTTGAGTAAACATAAATGATCACAGTATTTAGCTGTGGCATAATCTAACTAAACATAATCTACTAATAAGACAAGAGGTGAGAGACAGGAGGCGGGAGGCACTTTACATGTATGTGCTGGACTGAGGTGCTGATTGGTGTCTTAATTAATAGAACACGATTAGAAATGTTGGTGGTACGATGATTATCTGAGAAATAATCACGTTTTCACGATTATCACGGTTATTTTATGTGAATTGATTTCACAACTGTATTAACATAAATAAATCACACAAACACATTCTATACAGGGTTTGAACTTCAGAAGCTATTTACTGCTGCTTTTCAAGATGAATTTGTAAAATCAAAGTCATCTCTGTAACCAAGGCTGTAAAAGCTGCACAGAGGTTACTGCTGCCTTCTGAATATACCACAGACAAAAATGTTAAAGTAAAAAAAAATCAAGTACTCTCTGGTATTTTAACACACTCAGGGAACAGAGAATTTGTAATTAAACTTGTTTTGTAAACACAGGTATTGGGACACCTGGCCGATGTGAATGGGTCGCGCTATTGTTTTCGTCCTGCGAGTTCTGGCGGATTTGTTTTGCGGTGTTGGGGAAGTCTTAACGGTGGATTAACCGCAATGTTTCACCCCGCAGTTAACAGTCAAACCGGTTAATCCCTGCAGGATGCACACTGTCCACTTTCCTAAAGCACTGTTATACCTCTATATCATTAGAAGCTCAAGAAACCTTTCTTATGTACTATTATTCTGCACAGTAATAATAATAATAATAATAATAATAATAATTTTTATTTATATAGCGCCTTTCCAGAGCTCAAGGACACTTTACAATGCATGTAGCAAAGATAAGATAATACAAACAGACATTGAAGGAAAACATTAATCAAGTAGAGAAACATTATACAAATATACAAAAAGTCAGATATAACAAACTGACAGAAAAGCAGAGGACAAGTGGATAGAGGGCAGTAAATAATAGGCAGTAAATTATACTAATAATACGCTGCCAACAAAGAACACCAATCAGAGTCCGATTCAGTTCATTTTCTGTCTAAACGGGTTATTCAAATTAGACAGCCATAGTGTGTGCTACAGTCATAACATAACATAATGTTGACTTGTCGGTATGAAATGCTACCGATCTGCACTATGTTGCTTTAGTTCTGTAGACTGAAATCCACAACATCTTCGCTGGTCTAGCAATGTGACCTGCCCAGAACAAATCAAGTGCAAACCACTTCAAATGAATTGCAAATTCATTTAAAGGTGTTTCTTGGTGGAGTGTGTCAAAGTCAGCTGTAAAATTAAAAGCATTTTTTTTCTACTTTATCACACGTTCACATTAATATAGAACACATACACCTTTTCCCCACTGTCCCTCACTGCCTCGCTACTCGTACCACTCCCGCTTCATCCCTTCTTTTCTCTATAAAAAGTCATGCCCCTCTCAAAGATTGCCTGGAGCAGTGAGGCTTTCAGTTCTGGCCTGACATCTGCTGATGGTGCGCAGAGTCCCAAACGGGGCCTTCCCAGCAGGCGGCATGTTTAGGGCAGGACTCTGGGCGAGGAGGGGTGGGACAAACACAAAAACATCTTCATCCAAGGAATTTTTGATTAAGCCACATGTCTCCTGCCACAGTCACCCTCGTGACCTCCATTCCTGCCTGAAGGCCTTGCAGATGCCGAAAAACAAACTTACTAAATGAAGTAAACCAGAGCCCGTCAGTAAACAGCTAGCAGATCTTTTGCTGGGGAGGAAAAACAAGATCCTTTCCCGGCTCAAATATCCTTAGCGAACATCAAGCAGCTTTTCAAAAATCCATTCTCTACGTGATCTAAAACCTGGGGCCTGCCAGTCTCAGCTGTACTCTGGTCCCCATATAAATATGCAGCTCCTGTTGCACATAAAGCACAATTTTAGGAGAGATGGTTTAAAGGAGCAGCTGTGAGAGGAATTATAATGATGATATGTGCAGACAAAGGACGCCAAAATAAGCACCAAAAATGTGGCAAAGGCATTTTTGAAATTTCACATTTGGCAATTATTGAATTATGCAAGATTTTGAACCCATCTGGCATCATAATTCATCCATATTACACCTGGTTTTGCACATTCAAATAACTGTCTGTTCAGTAAACAGTGCAGGAGCTACGACAACATGGATATTGCTTTATAAGTATTCACGCCATGCTTTGGTGGTGTGACGGTTGTTGCTCTCCATGTTTGTGCACAGCCCAGAGTTGGCACGCCTGCCTATTTGTGCAAAGATTTGAAATGCAAATTTGTCATTTGGGAACATCAATCAGGAATGTGCTGTATTCCATCTGCAAAGCTCATTCTCATTATAACTTATTTAGTTAGGCTAAGGCATTCGAAGCATAACGCTAGGTCGCGGCAGGCCAGTGAGGCATGACATTTTTTAAAATGGGCTGTAATGATCATTGGTATGAACGTTTTTAGACCTTTTTGAAGTAAGATTATTATTGACCTAATCTGTAGGCACAGCCTAAATAATAACTGACACATGTATCTTTTTACAAACAGGAGTTTCTCAAGAACATAATGTTGCAATATTGATATGCCGAAACAACAATATTATTCTTGAACTGAAACAGTTGGTTGGCGATGTATGTTTACGAGTGAGAAAGAAGCCATGAGTAAAAACCACTGAACCATTGAGAGAGGGGATGGGCGATTAGTCGAAAAGTAAGCACCTTGTCAGTGAACTTTGAGGGCAAAAAAATGTAAAAATAAATAAAATAATCGTTCATTAATCGTAATCGAGTTAAAATGTTAAATTAATCAAGATTTTGATTTTAGGCCAAATCGCACAGCCCTAATTGAGAGTTTGCGATAAATGTAACGAGAGAAATTACAATCCACGAGACTCACTGTCAAGGAAATTATTATATTTATATAAGATATTTACACTTGAAGGCCCAGACAGTGCAGCAACATTGCATTTGTTATCCAATTTGTGACTTCTCATCATTCTCATTTCCAGAGCCCACAAGTGGGAACTTGCTTTGTCACGGCAGAAGGTGGACAGAACAAAGTTAAGAGCAAAAATTGTATACTGTACAATCTAGAAATATATTGTAAAATATACATACATGTACAGTAATCCCCCAGTTTTACGCGGATCAGGACTCGCGGATCCAGTCACACGCGGGTTTTACGTTTTACGTGGAAATATACATTTACGTTTTTCCTCATAATAACGAGGAAACCGCAAATATTCGCCGCATTTTTTTTTTGCTTTATTTCGTGGCAATATGTTTTTTTTAGTCATTTTAGTTCTTAATGATTAAAAATATCTAACTGACTAAAAACATAAATAGTAATCCAAATATAAATTCAGCTAAATTTCCAGTTATTGGCTGATGTCCTCCTGTTTTCGGTTTATTCTTCTAAAAGCCGTGAGCCGCCCAAACGCCCTGCACCTTCTGGCAATGCAGCTCAGCATCTCGGCCCAGAATCACAGGCGGACGGACCTGGTTCAGAGGGGGCGGACCGACAATTCACATATGCTCCCAGAACACTTTAATTTCATTTTAAACTCAGTTTAATACATTCGCCTTAACGAAAATATAAAGATAAACCCTAATCTACGGTGGCCCTGAAGGGCAAAACTCAACGACATTTCAGAAAACACAACGACATTTCAGAAAACACAACGACATTTCAGAAAACGGAAAGGGTAGGACCACACTTCTTGTTTGTGATTGGACGTTTCTAACTACTTTTTAGGTAGCACTAACATGCCACTACTGAGTCTCTACAAGGTACAAGAGCATTAGCCCGGTACTCAAAGCCAGACTTCACACTGCTAACGCAAAGCTAAATAAATAGCTGTCAATAGCTGTAATGCATTATTTATCAATGACTTCTTCAATATTTCACTTTGCTTTCACACAGAATGGCTAAAATAAGCTGATTAAATCTTCAAAAGAAGCTTAGACATTCCCTTATCTCTGTTAAAGATTCACAACAAAGGGAGTCTGAATACAGAGTCGTTCTGAAACCGTTCCTGCTCAACAGCTGTAATGTAGCACCGTCTAACTAATGGGTAGCATCTGAAGGATAACAGGCACATAGGCTCGAATAACACAGCGAGGAGAAACAGAGAGAAATAGGTGGAGCTGAGTGCATCCTTTTTGCCTTGACTTCTGCAGAAAAGCGAAACCAATCAACCACTGTGGTTCAAAGGCTTGGATTTCACACACCCTCAGAATGAATGTCCTTTCCCTTTCCTCTCTGCGTGAGCGTCCAGTGGTCCAGCCAGGCTGGGAGGGAGACAGGGAAACCTCAGTGAAAATACCAGGGGTGTAAAATATTTGAGTAAATGAACTTCGTTACTGTACTTAAGCATTTTTTGGCTACTTTGTACTTGTACTGAGTATCAAAAATATAAGCAACTTTAACTCTCTACTCAACTCCATTTCTGATTGAATATATGTACTCTTTACTCCACTACATCCGAACAGACACTTACCGTTACTCATTACATCGTGATTGTGCACAAGTCGGCATCTTTATCTGCCATGGCTGTCTTGGGCGGAAGAAGCGATATCGCCATCTGCAGGGCGCTGAAGGTACTGGATGCTATTTCCCTATATGTGCTATTTTGAAATATTGAGGTGTTCAATTTCAGTTCTATATTAGGAAATAAAACCTCATAAATAAACAGTTTCTTGTTTTTCACATTTCTTGGTGTTCTTGGAGCCTACATTCAGTACGAGTAAAATACTTAAGTTCTTTTAAAATTGGATACTTTAAGACTTTTAAGTCTTATTGGAATTGGTGACTTGTAACGGAGTCATTTCTACAGTAAGGTATCTGTACTTTTACTCAATTATGGTTTTCAGGTACTCTGAAGGCCCAGACTCTGAAGGCCCTCTGGAAAATACACTTGTTATTATAGGTTTCTTGAATTTAAGCAAAGGCAATTAGAAGCGTACACTGCAGCAGCACAGTCATAGTGCGTTGTTATTCATATTTATGATGTAATTGTTGCAGTGAAGTAAAAGTACTTGGATCTGATTTGTAATGAGACAGGGCAATATGGGACAAAAAATTTTCTCCTAAGCCCCTACTGCCTTTTCTTTTTCTTTTAACAATAGTGCAATAGTCTGTCTGAATGCAGACCTCGTCTCTGTTTTTAAAGGAAAAGCAAATATCCTACTAAATCCAAAAAAGTAATAGATTTTGGCCATGAACTGTCAGCAAACGAAAGCAAAGGAATACACTCCTGATTCCAGATTCAACATCCCACTATATACCCTTACTTCAGAAAGCAGCAGCTAAAAACTACAGCAGAGACTAAGGCAACACGGAAAGTATCGCTGTTTCCTTCTGATACATTTGATGACATAATGAAATCAATACAAGTAGTTTTGCATCGACAAACTGAACTGCTGGAGTGAATGGCTTACAGTGAAAAATGGGCTTTGAATTTACACAATACGAATAGGCTGTAAATAAGAAAAACTGTATATTAATGATACAATTAGTGTCAAAAAAGTAATCTGAAAGAATGTAGATATAATATATTGGTGCTCTGGGTATTACCACTGGCTTCCAAAACAGTCTACACTAACAGGAACAGCTGGTGGCTTCACCCTGTGGTCATAAAGTCGTGGGTTTGTTAGGATTGTTCCCTTGAGTAAGAGACCATCCCCACACACACTGCTCCCTGGGGGCTGTGGTCCTGGCTGCTCGCTGCTTCACTTGGTGAATGGGATAAATACAGAAGAATATCAGGCTGTTCATGCATGACAGAATGTTGACTTTCAGTTAATTAATAAAACGGCAAGCCACTCTGGATAAACCCATGTCACCTGCTGGTTAAAGATGCTGAGGTGCAGGTTTTTAACTCACAGCGTGAGATAATACCCCTGTAAAACTGTATGGTTTCTGAATGCATGGGTTACAGAAACACAGCAAGGCCACAGCGGCCAGTTCCAGCTAGCACTGGCCCACCTGCTCCGATCGTCATGACTTGCATCCGTGCACATAATGGTGCGCCCTCCCTCCCCTGTTACCATGCAGATGGTGCACAAGATGGTGCTTGTCGGGCTACTGGAGTCAGGCGCCATGCCTTAAAGTGGTGAGAGAAAAAGTGTGAGAGCGAGAGACCAGAGAGTGTCAAACAGCCTCACAGGGGTTCGCCAATCAGTCCGCGACCGAAATATCGACAGTCTGCACGCGCTGTCGACCTGCCAACCCAGCACGTGCCACGGATGTGCCTTCGTCCTAAAACAGGGGGATGGCATGTCCCCCCGTTTCAAGAAAAAGACATTTGACCTTTCGCAGACTGGAAACAGAATGGAAAATCTGTAACAGATTTTATAGCTGGCTGTTCGATATGTCAAATTGTTCAAAAAACTACAACAGAAAAGATGTTTTATCCATCAAGACATCCTTGACTGGAAAGAGAGAAATCTCTCTGCTACTCCTCGTGGACTGAACAGGGAACATGAACTTCCTGGAGCTACCCTTCATGTCTTAACCTCATAAACTACAGGGATTGAATTCAATTATTAATATTAGAAGGTATTATTAAGTAATTATGCAGATGAAGTACAGTCTTGCACCTTCGTTCCTTGTCCACAGTGGTGGAATAACCTGAACTGCCTATGTCTATGGTCTATGGTTTGAGACTCTCTCTGCAACTTTATGTACTAATTCTGCAGTTCTGAATAAAATACCTTCTTAAATTCTCTGGATCTTACATTTGCAGCAGGCATGGACAAAGCCAGACAACAGAAATTTACAACAGAAATTGCAGTCGTTCCAAGGTCTTTAAGATAAACAGTCGAATGCAGTTATCTGGGATTTTGTATAAGTTTAGCTGACTGTCTCCAAAATAAGTTCTACAATAAATAAAATAAATTCTACAAATTGGGTTCTAACTAGGGATGCACCGATTGCAATTTTCTTGGCCGATTCTGATTACCGAATTTTTTGTAAGTGTGATCGGCCAATACAGATTTTTCCGATGCCGATTTTTTCCCCAAATAACAGAAGATTAGAGCTGCTGCATGTAGTCGACGATAACGACACAAAAATGGGTTTCAACTTTTTTAATGTAACGTGGTAGTTACTTTCACCGTTTACTGGTTACTTTTATAATAATGACATATGATAGTGGCTGGTGGCCGTTAGAGGCCACTATTTTCTGTTTGTTTCTGTCTGTTCTGTTTTGGTTATGTTAGGGCTTTTATTT
>JBBPDC010000135.1:17317542-17338946 GCA_037974485.1 Hemigrammopetersius urotaenia
TCGCGAGACCAGACGCATCTCGCGAGACAAATCTGATCTCGCGAGATCTCGTACCACGAGATCTCGTCACACTCCTAGTGTTTTCACTATATTCAATTGAATAGATGAATTTTACTTTGATTATACAACACTTTGGTTATAATGGTCTTTACATTTATAATGCAGATTTTCCTCTTGGTCTCAGGTGTGGTGTGTTTATCTCTACCCCTTGCTTATTTCATGTTTAAGAAATGTCATGTTAAAAAAATAAGTCTCCATTGTAATTTTCCTGCTGTATAATAAAACCCCCTTTTTTTTAACAGTGGTCAATTAGCTTCTAAAAAGTGCCTGAAAATGTCAGAAATGCCAAAGAGTGTTCTAGGGTCTAAACTCAAGAAGTCATCACACTAATTGGTAGACAATCTGATTTCCTATATGACTGATTTTAATGACCCTGACTGAGTTGGAAAAGCACTAAACTGTGGGAGGTGTGTCTCCAGGAACTTTCGACATTTTTTCAACTATTTCACACAACACTAGGGCTCGAAGGGATAGTTTTGCCATAGTAACAGATTCTAGATCAGCACTGCTACTCCTGAAGTGTTTTGCACCATTAAGTTAGATTTTTTTTGTAAGTTATCCTCTGTCCTGAACCACATCCACCAGGTTGTGGTCTGGGTGTTTGGAAGTTGCTTACAGAAATGATTTGGTTGTCTGTTGGCTTCTAGTGTTTATTAGAAACTTAGAGTTCCAGTTCTAAATCAAAAAAGAAAACTTAATTTAATTTAAATGTTATTCTTTTATCTGTATAAGCTCAATTCCCACATTACGGTAACTGAGCTTATGTTGTTAACAGTAAACATTAAACAGTTTCAATGACTTCTATGTTTTAGGTCACCAGGTTTTCTACTTTTACATTATTTTTGAGTGAAATTTGGCCCAAAAGTGTTTCATTAAGTAAATGTTTTAGCATCTTTCAATGCCAAAGACCACATTGCCCAATTCATTCTTGTAACAAACAATCAGCTTTGAAACAGGTTACTTTGCCAATGTGGTTGCATTTGTAAAATGAAATGGGGCAAGATGCATGTGATAAATCATATTTGCTTGGGAGCAAGGGCCAAGTTTTTGGCAGTAATCCTGTCTCTGGTTGCTGTCCCTTTACCTAGAAGGGGTAATGAAAATGAATTAAGGAGCGAATTAGAATGCAGCGGGACGCGCCGGAGCACTCTGTTAGATTAAGGCGGAGAGCAGGACAGGTTGTAATGCAGCACCTGGCATGAGTTTGTGTCAGGAACATCTGCCTGTGTTTATTCTAACTGTCCCCGATGGAGGGAGAGAGAGAGAGAGAGAGAGAGAGAGAGGCGCATCTGCTTTGTGAAATGGATCTAAAGTCTCTGTTGTTGGCGTGATTTCCCAAGCCGTAACCTCTTCAATCTCTGTGTCATCCTCTCAAGGGTGAAGAAGCAGGAGTGGGGCTCAATCTGCAGTTTTGGGAAATGGCTTTCAAAAGTCTGTTCATGAAAGAAAAGATGTCATAGTTCTGTGCTTTAAGCTCCTGCACGCGAGCTCAGACGTTCACCACCATGAGCTGAGTCAGTCAAAAGTCTCATCATTAGCATACGTCTGCCCGGAAAGCACAATTAGTGTAATATCTGACTCCCGGCACCGGCGTCTGCGAACGAAGCGAGGAAGTTCTGCTTAAAGCCAAGACAGACGCATCCAGTAACCTACTTGCTCTTCCAGGCACTTTTTCATTACAGAACAAGGGACGCAATTAAAAATCATTTCAGTTTTAATGTTACGCCGCTCTTTCCAATTAATCACTGCACAGTGCAGGTTTGTCACTACACTTCTATTATAGGAGCAAGTGAACATGCGTTTATTCTGAAAAGTAATTACCAAACTCGATTTGAAAATCATGAAACCACAGCAGCTCAAAGCTCCATCTCTGGAAACGTCAGCTGAAGACTTCTACTAATGGTGGGATATTATGTCCAAACGTTGGTGTAGACGTCTGTTCATGCAACATTTCTTCTTTTAGATCTTTAGTCCAAATGTTGTTGACGAAATGGCCTCTTTTGGGAAGCTTGTCTACAGGATGTTGGCACATTGTTTTGAGGATTTGATTGCATTCAGCCACAAGAGCGTTAGAGGGCCAGGCTCTAATGTCGGATTAGTTCTGGATCACTTCAACTGGATAGAGCTCCATTATTCCAGAGAACACAG
The DNA here is from genome assembly GCA_037974485.1 of Hemigrammopetersius urotaenia. NCBI lineage: Eukaryota > Metazoa > Chordata > Actinopteri > Characiformes > Alestidae > Hemigrammopetersius > Hemigrammopetersius urotaenia. Next base: position 17,319,751 of record JBBPDC010000135.1, read on the forward strand.
CCCTTATACTCCCCCCCAGCTGATACATGGCATTCTACATAGTATTCTATTGGAAATTCTTTTTGTATGAGGAGTATACAAGCTGTGAGTTCTATGTTACAAGTACAATAATCCCCCGCTTTCCGCTTTACGTTTTTATATTCGGGGGCAGATTTAGGGTTTAAATCTGCCCCCAAATATAAAAATAGGCATTTTTAGGCATTTAGCCAATTCTGCTCCCAGAACACTATACAGTAAATCCCCAGTTTTACGCGGATCTGGACTCGCGGATCCAGTCACACACGTTTTTTTTTTTTTTAGAACGAAACTGATCGTTTTACGCGGGAATATTCAAAACAACGTGTAACCTGCAATTTTGTGCCAATATGGTTTTTTTTTAAAACTCATTTTAGTTCTTCTGGCTCCCCGTGCATGGCCATAGGGCTCTCTCTTACTCTCTCTCTCTCTCTCTCTTACTCCCTCTCTCTGTGTATCTTTCTCTCTCGAGCGTGCTCTCTCTATATCTGTCTCTCTCTCTAGTTCGTGACTTTTCCGGAGCGCCCGTCTCTCTCTCTCTCTCCCTCTCTCTCCGTCTCTGTCTCTCTCTCTTGCTCTCTTGCTCTGGAGCGCACGGATCGTCTCTCTCTCTTGCTCTCTCTTACTCTCTCTCTCTCTGTCTCTGTCTTTCTCATTCGTGACTTTTACGTATTTAAACCCTGGATTTATCTTTACATTTTCGTTAAGGGTAATGTATAAGGGGCCGTTCCATTGTTTCAAATGTAGACGCGCGGCAGCCGCGCTCATAATGGAAGCAACGCATTTTTCTGCGTCCGCACCGCGTCGAGTTGAAAACATCTCAACTTTTCAGTTTTCAGTGAAAACTTTTATTGCTTAAAAACAATTAGTATTAGGGGTTGGCATTAGCAGTGTATGGTGAGCGAAAAACAACTGTCGTACAAAAAAGAAATTTTGAAATAGCTCTCTCTACCCACATATTTAGACAGGGCACAGCTTACTAATACTAAATAAACTTAGATAACTGTTGAAAATTGAGGGGGCGGGGGGAGACATGGAGCAGTCATGCTACATGCTGAAGCAGCTTCTTCTTATTATTATTTTTTTGCCAGTTGACAAGTTTTCACTGTATTACCGCTACCACTGGGCTGGTGGAGGTAATAAGGTTGGGTTCTGTTGATCCATGTAAAACTGAGGGGTTACTGTACAGTGAACTTTTCTTAAACAAATGGCTTGGTGAAAAAATCTTATGTACACAGTTTTCATTTACTTCAGCCAAATACACCTTTGGTGTCAAAATATTGCCTTCTTAAGCCTAGAACTGCTGTTCACCTAATGTTCCTAACAAGCGACTTACAATACGAGGAAACGCTCGAGTTTTAGGACAGTTTAAGACACTGGTCCTCAACCATTTTTGCGCCACAGACCACTTTCAACTAAAACTATTTTTTGGACCGGTAAAGATACAACCAAAAACAAAGTGCGGAAAAATACAAAAAAGCTCCCCAACGAGGTTTGTTCTTTACTCATCTTTGCTAGCTTGTGGGCTACATTTTTGATGCACTGTATCACGTGCCTGAGATGAATGTTTTTTCAAAATAAAAGATCTTTCAGACTCTGTTAATTAAATATTTTTATTCTGTCTTATGTGCGGTCTGGAATCGATACCAGTCACTGGCCCCTTGGTTGAGGACTTCTGGTGTAAGAATCAGAGGAGAGTTCAAAGTGCTAAAATCTTTATGTAGAGAGAAGTGCAAGATGCCAAATGAATCTTCTAAAGGCTTTTTCTTAACCAGGAGAAAGATTCTGCTGCTCTGGTTGCCTTTGGCAGTTCATTAAACCATCAGGGAATGATCCCAGTCTGCACGGGGTTTACCTTGTGTGTAGGGAGGGCAGAGTGACGTCGGGCAGCCATGGGCATCCAGTGTAGATAGAAGACGATTAAGTGTTCTGAGAGAATTGTTTTATTTGGGTGGCTATTGACATTTTAGTGTTTGGTAGTTATCCTTGCAGCAGACTATGAAACAGAGTACTTAAAATGTGCTTAACTCTACCTTAATTTACCCTGAAAATACACCAAATACCTTCATTTGAATTAAGTGGCCGTGAATTTGAGAACCTAACCCATTCATTTTACCTTAACATTAGATTTAAGGCATGGGTGTTATTATTTAAGAGGCAATTTGAAAAAGTAAGAGGAAAATTCAGTAATTTTACTTCTTAATAACCTTAATCTGTGCACGTTTCCCCATCATTTCCTGGGTGAGAAATTAAGGTCAAAATTAAGGTAATTTTAGGGGGTAAAATTAAGGTAATTTTTTAATGGGGTTTGTTTGTAGTGGCGCCAGAAGCAAAATTTGAATTCCAAACATCTGTACAATTTCTGTACAACCCTTTCTTTAAAGAACCCCCCTCACCCAAAATTTAGATAGATAAGTAATAAGAAAGCCGGTGTCATACAGGGCTAATGTTAACCAAGCCACACTGTTTTTTGTCGTCTCCATATTTTACTCAGTCTTTTCTGTGATGTATGTAGTTGCGCTGCAGAAGTAGTGACATTAATGATATAGTCAAGTGTGTTGTGAGTTATCACAGTAACAATGACATCACATTGTCGGTCCCTTCCTCCTGCCATAGATATGCGATGTGCCTCCGCAGCTTTGAGTGACTTGTGAAAGGGAGGGGCATTAATATTTACCAGTCTCATGGGGGTCAAACAAAATGTATTCGCTTCTCTTCAATAAAAGATGGCCATAATACACTCACTCTGTCTGTCGAATCCTGAGTAGATTTATAGCATCTGCTATTTTTTTTATTTTTGCCTCCAAAGCAAAGGACGCTGGCTGTGCGCTTTAATGGACGCTGTGTAAGCTACTGTGGACTTCCTGACGAGGGGATAAATCACTGGAGAAATACATCACTCAGCAGTGTGTGTGTGTGTGTGTGTGTGTGTGCGAGAAAGTCAGATGCCTTTGCCAGCACTTCCTACAGAGCTGGTCATAAACAAAGCTGAGAAACTGGGATTTTTTTTCCTGGCTTTTGAGTTTAATGTTTGCTGATTTGGATTGAAGAAGACCAACTGCTCCTGAGGCATCTCAGCACTAGACTGGCTGATTTAGCAGTTAAAAAAGTAACAAATTACTTCACATTTACCATAGAACTGCATACAGTGAATACAGCCTGTTTTTTAAAGAATACCCGCCCTGTTCCTACATTCATCATTTTATCACAAACGTAATGTGACCATTAGTCATGTATGAACACACTACAACACAGTGAGAACAGTAAAATTCTTTCTCTGTTTAACCCATTTAACTCATTTAACCTGTTTAAACCATTTAACAAATATAACAACTTTAACTCATTTAACACATTCAACCCATTTGACTAATTTAATCCATTTAACTTACTGAACCCATTTACCAAGTCTCTTGCTCAAGGGTACCTCAAGGGTGCCATTAGCAGTCCTGGGATTCAAACCCACAACCATCTGATCACAGAGACAACTCTCTAACCACTAGCTGCCCTAAAAGACCTTCTAGTTTCTAGCTTTACAGTAACTGACTGTAGCCCAAAGCTCATCCATCTCCCTCTAGCCGTCAATAAAAGGAAAAAGATCCATCACTGACTAGAGCTTTACTCACTGTCCACTTCACCAGACACACCCACTGGGTTGGAACACCAGGTGTACAGGTAGAGAATATAACTCTTCTAAACTCACCTGAAGTTTTCATGAGCGGCCAGTTTCTGAACACAGGGCCGCTGCTGGTCGGATCAATTTATTTGGCGGATTGGTCTCCTTTTACTGAGCTACAGTAAGAAAGAATGTACGCACTCAGTGTTCTCAGGGATATGATGACATTTGGCTTTTCATTGCCTCAAATGACCAATTCTGGATGTGGTTATATGTTAAATGTTAACATTGCTATAATAATGTATGAAAAAAATACACCATACCTGATTCTTCATTGCGTATTCAAACAGTAGTAAAGACAAAGATCCAAAGGTAGAGAAAATGACATAGCTTTACTATAAAGAAAGGCTTTCCTAGCAGATTAAGTTGCAGCATCTCATCATACACGCATACATGGTGAATATGGTAATATGCCATTTTTCTTTTGACTAGATTTACATAAAACACTGTTACCCTGCAGGTAGAAGCAGTAAATCAAATCACTGTCTTTGTTACGCCGACTACTGGAAACGTGATTGGTATTAATGCAAAACTAGTGTGCCAAATAATAATAATAATAATAACAATAACAATAATAATAATAATAATAATAATAATAATAATAATAATAATAAATGAGGCCATGAAATGTGATTATTCTGTTTTAACAGAACTCTTAAAAAGGATGTGAAGTGATGTGAAGTGAAATGCTGTTCAAATGCATGTTTTGTTGCAACTCGTTAACACTTTTTTCACACCTTTTCTAGCTTAGCAGAGGAATTTCACAGATTTTCCAACATTTTCACACTCAGTGAAATGTAAACGGAGTCGTTCCGAGACATTTTGACTCCTGAATCTAGACTTTGTTTACGTCGACACGCCTGAATTCTGCTGAAAAATGTTCTTCACACTCCCACGCCTCTTCAACAACAGTGCTTCTGGAAAGACCCATTCTCTGAAAGGTTCTAAAACGGGTTCTTTCGTGCTCCAAAGAACTTTTTCGGCACCTTTTTTTTTTAAAAAGTGAACATTAACACAAAACATAGTTACATCTCGAAACCTCACAGATCTCTGTCTCCAGCCCCGATTTCAAACGATCGTCTGTAGCCTCACGGCAGATTAGTGGGTAGTAAAGGGGGGAAAAAAGACAACAAAACAAACAAACAAACAAACAAAATATTGCTATTGAGGTATTGGAGTAAAGTCCAAAAGGAGGTTCCAATGAGTTCACCTGACAAAACTCTCTTTAATGTGAAGGCATTTAGGACATCACCACGCTTTCAGGATCTAGTACCTGATTTTGAGCCCTTCCAAAGAGCGGTCGCTTTTCGCCAGATGGGTTCATGGATGCTGACGGTGAAAGGCATGACAGAACAGGACTGCATTCTGACTGGACCACACTGAGACCATGTAAAGAGCAAATGACCAAAAAAAACCAACCAAAAAACCAAAAAACTTCACCTTGCACACTGCCGTTTGATCACAGAGACAAAGATTAGGCGCCACCCTGTGCAGGCGGGTGCAGAATGCTACAGTAGTAGAGCTTTAGAGCACTCGCTATTTACATCGTCGTGTGAGATTCCTACCCAGAACTGTGCAGGTTAACTGGAAGAGAAGTAACAAACAAACACTGCAGAGAAGACAACTATGCCACTTACATACAGTACAGAACAAGAGAGTGCGCACGAGTTAGCCTCAGTGGAACGATCCCTGACCAGTACAGGGTCAATCTTATTGGTTGAATGTGACAAAACACCCAGTCAGTGCTTAGTATTATTTGAAAGGCATTTCAAAATCGACCCCTTTTTTTGGGCCGCACCAAGTACTGCCCCTCCACTCTTTAAACATATAACTGAGAACCCAAACCGATATTTACACTGAGGACACGGGACCCTGTTCCGAGCAAAATAAATTAACAATAATTTCCTTTCTGTGTCATGTAAAAGTTACATTAAATAAATTCTAAATATATCAACACATTATAACAGTAATACAATAACAGTAATATTAAAAGAGCAGCACAATCAACAGACAGGAACGTACATTTAATGGCGACATTATAGTTTGTTAGTTTACAGCAGAATCGCCCATCCATTGCCATGTAGTATGGGTCTAATATAGATTCATTAAAGTATATATTTACCCTAAGTTAGGTAAGAAGCCTTCGTGACGCAGCTTTCTGTGTTGAGAGGCCCAAAACTAGGCGACTCTGTGAAACAAGCAGTTAACGTTGGGTGGTTCATCGTCAACACATTAGTCCTATGAATGTTATAAATTAAAAAAACAAATAAATATTGGCTTCTACATACAGAAAGCCCTCTCAGGAAGTGACTATATTGGTGCAGTATAAAAGTGGCGCCGTTTTGGTGAGTGTGGAAGCTCACCACTTTGAGTGGCACTAGACTGACGGACGTATGGCTTTTGTGGGCAGTGTTGAGGCAAATCTCTAGAAAGAAAGCATGCGACATCTGATGGCTTCCTTAACACGACACTTCCTTTGTCTTTACAATTATGTTATCCATGCTCTGCCCACAGATGCATTCTTGGTAACTGTGGCAAGATTGGACAGATTTTTGGCCCAAATTCCATTCAAACCAATGAGAAACTGTAGAAATCGTTGTTTAGGATTACACAGCGTAAAACGTCCTGTAAAAGTACAATAGTTGCTATGACAGCAAGGTCAATTTCCCCAATCATGAAACGAATACATATGCTGAAAATGTTAAATGAAACAATAATTTCATACGTCTTTAAGAAAGCCATTCAGTATTTACTGCTTCTACAGTGTTTGATGGTAGTCCGCACCTCAGCCATTCTAAACTCATTCAACTGTTTCTAAAACAAAGGACTCGGCCCAAACAAGTAGAAAAAATGTTGGCTGTCCGGTCCGTTGTCATTCCCTTTATTCTAATATATGGTGCCGGTTATAAAAAATGATTATACAATTGTGGTTTTATCGAGATAATGTCTCCCTAAAAGAGAACAAGTCTTCTTTTCATCCTATCCATTGTCTCTTGCACTAAAAGTCTACCATGCTTCAAAATAACATCTTTTCTTAATGTTCTGTGAGTGATGGCGCTCAAGTCGGGAAATAGAAATGTCAGTGGCAATAATGGCAATGCTAAAGCCGCAGCCAATGAAAATGCACTAGCAAAAGCTTTCCGGAAGCAGCAAATGAACACATATACATCTGCAGGGAGGACAAGGTTAGGAATAGCATTTCAGTGATTTAAGGTTTCGCTTTTTGCGCAAGACAACATTTACAAATAAGGAAAATGATACGTTTTATCACGCAGTTTCAAACCTAAGAAAATGTTGTGTGGTAATACATAGTGCATAGCTTTGAATGGCACAGCGAGCTGCACCGGCACTGATTACAGCATTCATGTATCTTTTGTGTTGTTGTTGACACATCTATCGGCTGTGAGGGAAAAGAAAATGGATCTTTCGTTGCTGAAATATCAATATGATAAACGCATTTGCCGACGTTCCTCCGCGGATTCGGCCCACAGTTGATATGTCTCAGGATTGCCGCATGTGTCTCCTTCTTTGATGCTAGCTACAGAGAGGAAGTGAGGGGGTAAAAGCGGGTTCAGGGTTTCTAAAAATAAAATCAAACAAAATAAAAAAGCCACACAAAATGCTAGAAAGTCCCAAGTTGCCGTTTTCCCTACACCCCATTGGCCCGAAAGGCACGCTGCAGTCTGTGTGGGGCGCAGGGACTCGGGCGCTGTTCTGAATTCCCCTCCAGATTAAGGTGGGGGTGGGGTTTGTTTTGGCTCCCTGATCCTCCTCTTCTCTTGGGGACAAGGCATCCCAGCATTCTGTGTGTGTAATGCGTGTTTCCATCACTCTCCTCTCTACGTGTTTAAATGTTTGTGTACTTGCGGCCTCCGGCCTCCTGGTGGTGCTGTCTACAGGGCTGAGGCGAAGGAGGCTCTACGCCAGTGAGTAGATTGCGTTAACGGGTGAGGTGGCCTCCGAACTTTCGTTGCCCTCCGTCTCCTCCTTGTCCTTTTTGACTGTGTACTGGCCGATAAAGGAGCCGTCCTCGTTGAACTGGCCATCCCCTCCCTCCCCGTAATCCACCAGACTGTCGTCGCTTTCCTTCACGTTCCCGTTCAGAGACGCCTGGCTGCCCTGCAGAGGCTTGTTGTCCTCATCGCTACTGTTGAAGAGGCAGAAAAAAAAACATGATATCTTAGCTACAGCATATGGGTGGCAGATATATTTGGGAAAAAACCATGATATATATAACACCCTGTCAAGTGACATGCTCTGTTGTTTTTCTGAGGTAATTATATAAATATATATTCTGTATATTCTCTATAAAAATGTAAAAAAGATTTAAGATTGGAATTACAGTTAATGTTAAAGCCCTGCATCGTTACTTCCCTACTCAGTTTGCCGTCCCATTGTACTCCTGCACTCTTGAAATAGAATCATGAGTAAGATAATGAGTGCCAGGGATAGAAGTGCTCAGAACTGGAAAGTTTTAAGCTGCTTTGCTCTTTTGTCACTTTCATGGCGTGTACCTGAAAGGAAGTCGCAAAGGAAAAGCTCTGCGCTGAGGAAAACTCCTATTTTTGTATGGCTATCTATAATTCAGGATGTTCCTTACAAAAGAACTCTATGATTCTTTTTTCACTTCCCTCAGAAAACAGACAATAGAGAAAAGAAATCAAAAGCTAAAGCACAAAAACAAAAGTTTGGTCCCAAGAGAGACACTTCTGAGGTGCAGAGAGCACAGTGGGGGTGCGGCAGTAGGCGGGTTGCTGAAATTTAGTTTATTGATTAAACATTTCTGCAGCCCAGACACAATCTTCAGGTAGTACCAGGGTAAATCAGGGTGTCTCTGTTGAACCAGTCCTCTTGCCCTGTGTTTGTATATGTGTGAGGCTGATTCAGAGCCTGCCTGCATGATGAAAGCCTCTTCATGCAACGAGAATTAGAAAAGCACATCTACTCCGTCCCAGCAGGACTCACAGAACTGAAGAGCGCTTCAGGACCAAAGGGGCCGGAGAGAAAACCCATCCAGAAACGACCTCATGACTTAGTCAACTCTATCACAAAATGCTTTCATTTAGCGTACACCTTTTCTAAACAACGAACATCAGCCAGTCAGCAAGTAAACATTTAAAATAACTTCTGCTCAAATTACATGTTGATTGTTTTAAGTTAAAATAGGTACACATTAGGGCATTAACACAAAAGTTGACAAGTCGACTTCAGAGGCACAAGTCAAGGCTCCCTGAGAGAAGTCGACTAGTCGTGTGTTTTCCTCTCTCTGTGCGCTAGCTTGTGTACACAATACAATTTCTGCCTCTGATTGGCTGACGCTGACACGCGTTTCTTGGTTTAACCAATTATTATAGTCCCTTCATAAAAGGGGCGGGGCCGTCGGCGCGAGGGGACTCTAAACCCGAGACACAACAAGACGAGAGACACGCAGCAGAGCAGACAGACACACATCACATGTGTGGAGATCCTTCACTCTAGACACACAAACAGCACGGAGAGCTGCAGAACCTGCAAGTCGGTGTTAAAGTACAGTAACAGAACCGGCGCTTTGCATCTGAAACGGCTCCGTGAGCTAACATGGCTAACGCTAGCACTGCAGGGAGTCGTCCTGCCGCGGCTTAAACTGTTCCACTCTCAGTTATACACAAAAATTTACCAGGAAATTCAAGGAATCAGTCTTTGTTTAGTTTAGGTAATATGGACTGGGATTCACTTAGAAAATTAACCAAAAGACCCTTCACCCATCACCTACCTTTATAGGATTCACTTTACAGAACAGTGACAGACTGCAGGCCAGTTCGCACCTTGTAAAGTTCTGCCACTGATCGTTTTCTGACCAAGCAGTGGTGAGACAGACCACTGATGAAGATCTGGAGAACTAATGCAAACTGTGAATGATAGTGGAGCGGCTATAGTCTCTGACTGTGCACCAGGTGGATCTATGAAGCAGCTATTTCTGTTTAAGTTGCCTTTTAAATTGGACAGGTGGTCTGTCGAGTTAGTTTAAAAAACAGAGGACAGGGTCACTTGTACGTGCCAGGTCAGGCTGAGACCTGCATTGTGGCCTTGACACTGTGGTCAGGGATCAGTGGGGGAAAGCATTAGGGGCAATAATGCAAAACCAGTCAAAACAATAAAACTGCTCTGAAGACACATACGACCATCTTCAAACCACCATCATAATAAGAAACGGGGAACAGGACATGCTGCTTCTACTGAGTTTTAGTTTTAATCAGTTAATCTCTAGTAATGAGTGACAGTGAATGGAATTACAGGCTGAATCTCTTACCATCCATTACAATAGAACTTCCTTTCTGCTAAACCGGAACGAGCAACAAACCTTAAATAATGTAACTCCAAAGATGTAAAACAGATTTTAAAATTCAGTACAGGGGTGAAACCTGGGCCAGAGGTTACTTGGAGAGAAAACAATCTGTTTAGTGGTGCAGAATACATTTAATTTAGTCATCCAGGTCAAAGCAGAGGTCACACAATGAATAATGTTAAAGAAGATGAGTAAAATCCACTCTTCCAGAGACTGCAGTGTTTTTATATGCCCAGACATGCTGGTATTGATTAGTATGTGTGCATTATTTGATTAAAACCAAAAACCCAAAGCAGAGGATGAATAAAGAGGGAATTAGGGAGTTAAAAAAAACCAACACCATTGTTTCATCTTTCATACCTTTCCCTTTCAAGAGACCTTCAGGGAACAACAGGAGAAGAGAGGGTTAACATGGAGGGAAGACCAGTAGAAAGCACAGTTCATTCAGAGACTAACAGCTGTACACAGAACTCTATGAAACATTTGAGTCTCGGCCCCAGCGTTCAATTCAAGACATGTAGAGACTCGCACTGATCATTCTGATAACTGTACACTGAATGGAGAGCCGGCATGCTAATTATTCTGTCTATCATAAATGTAATCTGGATAATCAACATCTTACCGAATACAACGCAAGCACAATAGAATCAGTCATCATCGCACGGCTGCACTGCAAAGAATTACATCTCGGCAAGCGAAGCACCTTAAAGGTAGACAATAAACCTAATCTCTCAACATCACAGTAAGATTAGTGTAAGATGATTCAACCTAACCTTTTATTTGCTTCATCACGAGTAATTTGTGTGCAAAAGCAACTTTGCTTTAAAACATAATACTGGGATACACTAACATTATCTACCAATGAAAGAAAAAAAATTCAATTATAATGACAAAGTAACTTGTAAGAGGTTAAAATGTCTAGAACTTGATATCAATATAAAAACAGTGTACTGAAAATAAAACTGTCAATTTTAGGCATATCCAATCAGAATAAAGCAGGCAGAAAGGGGTGAGGTCTGTATGAGTTCCTCGCACCTTATCAATTCTAGTGTTTATTTTAGTTTATTTCATTAAATCTTTTAGATCTTTTTCATTTGAGTCAAACCAGCGATGTGCAGCCCAGAGACCTCTGAAAATAGAACTGAATCTTGCCCTCAAACCTGAAAGTCGTATCAGACCTGAAAATATGTGTATCGTTACATTCCCACAGTGTAATAATCTTATATTGCTGCCTATTAGATACATTGCCCGAGCTTTAAGATGCTTTCTTTGGCCGTGATATGATTTTTTGCAGAGGAGAGCCTCCAGAAGCGAACCATTTTGCTTGTTGTTTCTTTGCATGCAGGTTCCATTTAGGTCCGAGTCGTTCTGACCTCAGAGCAGGCTGGAGCAATGTCATCGTTATACTACATGCATGAAAACCTGTGTATTTTAAATCAGTAGCCGTAACACTGAGAACTGCTCGCAGTCAAGCGCTGCTTTTTCAGCAGAACAGTACCTCAAGGGTGTCAAACTGCGCTGGAGGGAGAAGCACTTCGCCCTTTTCTGCAACTCCACTGAAATTGATTTGACCCCTGCGTCTCAGAGTTGGTGCTTTTTAAATGTCAGCCATCCAACAAAAACAAAGCAATTACGCCTTTACAAGAAAGAGACAAAACCGTCTTTCGCCGGGAGCAAAGTGCTTGAAGACCCAGCGAGGTACTCTGAGACACACTGATAAATATTCCCTCTGCGCGAGCCTCACTAATGACAGGCTGCTAACAGTGTGGGTATAATGGCTGTAAGTACTAGGGTCAACGGTAAAGCTGCGTGACTGAAAGTGCAGCATTACTTTGAATAAAGACGAGTCCAATTACACGACTGACACCCCTGAAGAACTAGACTGCTGACTGGATATCAACTGTGACTCCGCCCTTCTAGCAGACTCCACCTTCCAAGAAATCACCGAACAGACCTCTGAGTGAAAAAGGCCTCCGGACCTCAGACGGTTTCGTCTACAGAAAAAATGGACAGCGCTTTGAAAAGTGCCGCAATCCAACACTGTGCTAAACCAAAATATCCAGAGCCGACATGTTGTCCCAGAGTCCCAGTTTTCTTCCAAAATCTGGATCTTCTGGATTACAGAATGAAAATATTACCACATACATGTTACAAGCAAACCCACAAAGGCCCTCAAATCAAATGTATCCATATATTTCCTGCAGTCTGAATTAAGGTAACCCAAGTGAACTTTTTCTGTTTGGATTCAGGTCACATTTGTTGGTGGTTGGATTTCTGGACTTACTCTGGATTTTTAACTCACTTTTAGCAATCAGATTAGATTTCAGATGTGTTTTTTTGTCATTCTGGGAGGTGGTTGTTGACGTTGTGGCTGTTGACATGAGAGTTATCGTCAAAAAAGCACCACATATAATAAATGAAATACAGAGATAAGCTATGGGTAATACATTTTCACTTTGTGTGCTATAGTTGAAATGTAGCACCATCGTAGTGCTAGTTACAGTCACTAATGAAATCTAAACTCACAACATCCCAGCAATTTATACACAGCTCAAAGTGTTTATGGCGTGCTTATCTGATGAAACAGTCCAGAGACTAAAACTGTAAAATATGTAACTGAGGCTCCGTAGGGGATGATATTCATATGTACTATTAATTATGTCAGTATTCTGAGTCACAGAATAGTTTTAATGGCATCCTTAATAGTTTCCAGAAACTCAATTCTGAAATGATGGCTTGTACTAGATACTAGGGCCGTAACAATATATGATATTAAACCGAAATCACGACACACGAACTTGTGTCGCGGTGTGAGAAGGCAAAATTGCGACACGCTCCTTCCCGTCCAGATTCAAGGTTACCGCATCTGTTAGCTCTCACCCATAGGAGCCGGGCCGTGGTCGGTACACCTCCTTATAAAACTTATTATTACACAGTGATTGGTGTATTTTCATGTCAATTTCAGGCAGTAACCAATAGTAGAGGTTGGTACGATTCAAACAAGCTCCTGCAAGTCTTTCTGGAGGCGTGTGTGTCCGAGCTGAATTTCTTCGAATGTAAGTAAAAGGAAATGATGATTCTTCGCTTTATAAGTGTCTATAAGCTGTCTGGTTGTGATCTAAACTGCTGGGAGTTTGCTTGTAAGAGTTTTGTTGTGTTTTGAGCGAGTTTTTGTATGAGTTTCACCAGCTGGGTGGAGCCTGTTTTTAGTTTTGGACAAAGAAGAATCAGTTCTGCCAGTCTGTGGTGATACCTTGGGGTCTTCTGTACAGATTGAATGCAAAGAAAGTGGCGTGGAAGGGTTTATTGATTCATAATTCTGTGGTAAACATGAGGATGACTCAAAGCAGTACCATAAAAAAAAAAAAAAAGAATCACGATACAAAATGAATCGTTGGTCAAAAATCATGAACTGAACCGAATCGAGGATTTGGTGTATTGTTACACACCTATTAGATACTCTGTTTTCTATATTCTGGCACTGCCACTTTTAGACCTTCTTGTTTTCACAGGAGGATACAGTAATTCTGAATCAGTGTTATTGTCTTTGTCAAGCCATTGATGGGAATCTTATTACTGCTACTGCTGGATGTGATCTGGAAATGACCTTTCATCACAGCCCCAGTTAATAACTGTTTTTTGTATCTGCTTGTTCATTGTCAAAACTCAACAAACACTAATTTACAGAAAGATCGACCGCTTCTTTCTTGTCAGTGTACTGATGTGAGTCATGAACAAATCAGTTCATGACACGGAGTAAACAAAGCTTGAGTTCCTAAATAAAGCTACTAAAATTCAAAGATTTATTTTGCTCAGATTCTACCGCACTGCTACCAAAAGACTCAGGTCATCCTGACATCATGTCTGAATGCAGTATAGCTTACATGTAACATGAATGAAGCAATATTCCATTTTCCATTTACTTAATGACCTTGTAATCCAAATCACAGTGATATCTGGGCAGAGACGTTCATTAAAAAGACGAAACATGTCGGCTTTGGAGCTCATTCAATTTTCAAAACTGCCGTTCATTTTTCCCACAGACTGAAATGATAAGATCCAGGATTCGTCTGGCTGTTATGGGTGAATCGCATCCTCAGAGGTCTGTAACATGCTCAGGCTGTCAGATGCTGTGTCAGAACCAAATACCTGTTTTCATTCCTTAACAACCAAGTCGCCATTTTCAACGATGGAGGAGGAGAGAGGAAGGGAGGGGATACAAGGAGGGATGATAGAAGGGAGACTTTTAACAGCTGAGACGGACAAAAGAGTTAGTAGCAGAGCTATTGAGCGCTTGTAGAAAGCTTAACATGGATTTCCACTAAAAAAAAAAGGGACTTGGGCATTAGAGAGCTGGTCAATTACAGCAGATGTGTGCTTTCAGGCCTCTGTCAGTGAGTTCACATTAACCGAGAATGTGCCACCGAATGAAAAACAAGCATTAAAGACGTTAACACACAGCTGTGCTGCATTTTGGTTTGTTAGTGCACCTGTTAGTGTTCTTCATTCATGAGTATTCAAGCTGCTTTAAGTCTATTTTTTTAATTACAATCACAAAACTGTGGATGAAAATGTAAAGAATGTTTTTTCTGTCTGCAAGAAGAATGTATTTAGGCCTATTTCAGTTTTAGCTTTACTCATACAGCACTAATGACACATCCAGTAAAACCTCAGCCAGCTAAATCACTTCCACTGTAAATACTGGGGCTTTGATTTCTGTCAAGAAGCAACAGTGTCTCAGAAAAAGAAATTTAATTTCAACGAACCGACAACGCTGCAGTAAATAGGTCAAAATACTAGGGCTGTGTTCTAAACTGCATTAACAGCTCGATAAAGAAGTGTAGGAGAAATAGTACACAGCCATCAGAAAAACGTTCAGTAATGTAGCACCAGGGTTTCTGCAACACGTCAAATTAAAGACCCTTTAAGGCCACGAAGATGAAAGAAATTAAAAACCGATTTCACGTCCATACAGGTAAAAAGCTGAACAGAAATAAAATAAATATCCTAGAATTACTTATAAAATAAAATTATTTATTTACATCTACCAGGCTGTGTTTTCACATTCACCATTGTGGTAAACAGGGCTTCCCTTTTTGGAAACTTCTAACTAAAATGTTACGTTTTTCTGATTTTGAAAGAAACTCCAGGGCCTTTATACAAAACTTTAGCATCTTCTAGTGCAATGTAGCTTCATATTCATAGGTTTTAAGTGGCTTTAGCCACTTTAAATTGTTCATTTTTGAGCCAGAACACATAAGGACTAATGTAAAATCAAATAAAAGTCCCTTAAAAAACCACATGAAACGCCACGTTACTTCAGTCCTTCTAGCTTAGTGTGTGGCGATACATTCTGAGCAAGTTGTAAAGTTTACATCAGTTATCAGTTCCAGTTTCATTACAGTGTGCTACACCTGGACCTCTAAAAAAAGAACGAAACCACAACGGAAATTCACATCGACATTTAAAACCTAAACCTAGACATAGTAAGCATTTTTAAATGTTGAATTCCTTTTAAGATTGTATGAGTATGTACAGTCTAGAAATGTGTGGTTTGGGACGCAGCTCTAGTTTTCATGCATTTCCCTCCGAAGTGGAAACCAGTCCAAGACGGATCGGTGCTATCTGGAGAGAGAACTTTACAGTTAGTCCCCAAACCTTAGTTTGAAGAAAGGGGGTCAGGTCTGCGCTAAAATGAGTTAAATTTACATAAATGTTTTCCTGAATCATTTCAAGTTTAATAGGTAATCAAATAATTTTTTTTAAAGAAAGACAGAATGATCGATTCTAAGTTATCACATATTTTTTGGATTTCCATGTAAGTTCTAAGTAGATGGAAGTGAAACAGCTGGCTAGCCTTTTGTCTATAAATGGAAATATAAAAAGAACATAAAAAGAAATAACCACTCATTTTTGGTCACTCTATCCAACGACTAAAGCACAGGCAGTGTGGCGAGATCATTTACTGGTGATCTTACTTTCTACCTGTTTATACTGACAACAGAAACAGCTCGATCTCAACTAAACAAACATTCCCCACAACTGCCCTCTCCACATATTACAGTGCTAGATAATTAGTGCTTCTTTCACTACGAAACACTTCAAATGTACCTAACCCTGCCTTAATTTACTCCTGGAAATACACCAACCCCATTAATTTGTATTAAGTGGCCATTCATTTGTGAACTAACCCCTTAATTTTACCTTAAAAGTGAATTAAGCCATGAGTGTAAAACCCCTTCATCTTAAACTTAAGCAATTAATTTGAGGGGGTTCTAATATTTAAGGGGCAAATTTTAAATAAAGATAATTCAGTAGTTTTACCCCTTAATCATCTTAATATGTGCACTTTTCCTTCATTTCCTGGAAATTTAAGGTCATTTTAAGGGGTAGAATTAAGGGGTTTGGTTTCGTAGTGTTTATCATCAGTAATAAGCCGGACTAAAGGTGGACCTCCTATAAGGTTAATCAGCTCTTAGTTAGTAACCATGGCAGCACGTACTGACAGAGACAGGCTATTATAACTGCTGCTTATAATGAATGAGGGCGAAGGTACAATTAGCGCCACACAGTGGCTGGATAAGTACCAAACAGGCTTAGGACTGTGTGCCCGGGCAGAGTGGAATAGGCGCATGCCAAATGTAGCCCAGCGTCTGGCTTTCTGAAGGTGGACCAGCGGATGTGAGCCAAAGTTTTGCTGACCACCGTCTGGAGCCAATCGCGGAGAGGCCATCGCTAACTCCTGCGAGCCAGAGCGCCTCTCTCTGCACTGCTATAGGTCAGTCTAAGGGCATCACTCTCTCTGCCCTGCTATAGGTCAGTCTAAGCTCAAGCGTTAGGTGTTAATTTTATTGTTTTGGGTTATTTTTTTAAATGAAGTTATTGAAGATTAGTTATCATTAAGACAGAGAACAGCTGGGAGAAAATCGTGCCCATCTCTCTATTATGTCGGGGCTAACCTGAAACAGGCAAAAGAAAGACGACTCACTAACAAATAACACACCAAATACAGGCACAGATTTCATAAACAGGAAACTACTTCAGACAGTTTTTAAAATCAAAGTAATTCTTTAGCATTTTATTATAACATTTTTCCTTTGTAATCATCTGAAACCACAGCACACTTTTCTAAACCAGTTTTTCACACTGATCTCAGATCTGCTGTCAGTGTTTTTCAGTCACATCAGCAAACACTCAGCATATGATTATTATATGATCATTATACCAATTATCATGCAGTATAGAACTAGCTTCATCACAAACACTGTACCTGCAGGAGACACTACACAGAGATCTGAGATCAGTATAGAACTAGCTTCATCACCAACACTGTACCTGCAGGAAACACTACACACAGATCTGAGATCGGCATGAAAAACACTACAGAACACACAGAAACTCATACAGGATGATTCTGACCTGTGATATTAGACTATGGTGTGGCAACATATAAAATAACAGTCATCATTTCTTCATTTTCACATGATTACTTTTCTCAACCTCTCTTTATCCCTCAGGCTGTTTCTGTTACTGTGGTAACAGGAACCGGTATATGTAAATGACCTCTGTTCTGATTGGCTGCCGTGTATTGTACCTAATTCAAAAAAGCAATCCAGGTTGAAATACTTTTTGTGATGTATAAATAAATTCTGTATATTTGCAGTATATGTATATGTTCTGTATATGTTGCACTTCTAGCTGTTTTCTTTCAAAAATGTAGGGGAAATCTGACTGTGCATGGTTTCGTCCTTGTAATGTCAGGCCCTTATTAAAGTCAAGATGTACTTACTGGTAATCAAATGATCCATCTTGATCTTTCTGGTCCACAGGGTCCAAAGGGAGGTCTTTTTTATCTCTCACTAAAGAAAAAGGAAGTAAAAAGATTCAGAACGACACTTTAAATATAGCCAAATCTGCATTTAACATATAGACTAATCTGCAACATCAAATGAATAAACACGATACACTTGCTTTCTGGGTCAGAGCCAGCTGGGGAAAGCTTTAAAATGCAAATGACTGCAGTGGTGGTATTTCGAATTCATCATTTAATTATTTATAGCTTCTACAATCAAACAGGCCACCATGTACTGGGAATAAGAAAGAAAATAACTTTTTTTATTTATGTGGTTGACCTTCCAGTACTGCTGGGTTTGTAGCGGCAAGGTTTAAAGGAAATGAGATTCACAATAACAGTGTCTAATTCTGATTGGGTAATCCTGACCATGGCAGCTGGTAGCCAATAAGATGTGATTAACCCGATCAAACCAAAAACCACTGATCCATTCAGAGACTCTGGCAAAGTTCCCTTAAAGCCATTTCAGTTTACTGGCTGGCCATACATGCTGGCCATACACTCCTAAAAAAGGTGCCAAAATGAGTTCTTTGTGTGATGCCACATAAGAACCATTAAACTTCCCCAAAGAGCCATTTTTGTAAATTAGATGTGAGGAGTGAAGGACGTTTTCCTTCTGAGGACCTTCACGTTATGAAGAGGTTCTTTAAACTTCAAAATGGTTCTTTAAACGCATCTCATTTACAAAAATCTCTCTTTTAAGAACCATCCGCTGAAATGGTCATCAGGAAACCAAGCATGCTTTTCTTTGGCATCGTGAAAACAATGTAACTTAAAAACAAAAAAAAAAAGGTCTTGTTGAAGTAGTAAAATGTATCAGGACCACAGCTTTATATTTGTTACCATTATTTCGACTGATATATAAAAATCCACAAGGTTCCCTTTATGGTTGAATGCACTGTTATTTTCTTCCAGCAAGCACAACAGCTCACGCGGATCGATCGTTTTATAGTGTTATCATATTCAATGTCATATTTCATAACTGTACATTATTTATTATTACATTACACATCAGGGCATTAGCACAAAAGTCAACTAGTCGACTACAGAGGCACGAGTCGACGCCCCCTGAGAGACGTTGACACCCACTGAGAGAAGTTGACGCCCCCTGAGAGAAGTCGACTAATCGTGCGTTATTTCCTCTCTGCCCTCCCTTGTGTACACAAAGTAATCTCTCCCTCTGATTGGCTGACACTGACAAGCGTTCCTTGGTTTAACCAATGATTATAGTCCCTTCATAAAAGGGGTGGTACCGAATCTAAACACGAGACCACAACAAGACGAGAGACACGCAGCAGAGAAGACAGACACACATCACATGTGTGGAGATC
>JBBPDC010000135.1:17342528-17357408 GCA_037974485.1 Hemigrammopetersius urotaenia
AAGCAGCATGACTTCAAGTCTTCCAGCCTGTTTTCTCCCAAGAGGCAGTTCAGGGTCCTGGGGATTCCACCCCGGGCATCCTGACAATAACACCTCGCGGTGCCTCGTGCATTACCAGCGTGCTGCAGTTGCACATCCACTGAGCTGGGTTTAGGATTAACATGCAAGTGAGTGTAAACAACCTTTAACATTTGCCACTTGTGGGACTAATAATCTCTCGTCTCATAACTTTAAAAGATTTTTTGCACTTCACACACAAACGTGGCTTGTTGAGGAACTCCATCGCGCCACCGAAAGAACTATTTGTGGCGTCTTTCTTTCAGTGAAGGAGCGTCAGGCCCCGAGTGTGGCCAACAGGGGTTGTTCCTGATTTGAGTTTGGGTTTTGTGACTTTCATTTTGATATCCTGAGTACACCAGGTTTGAGTTAACATAAGATTGGTTTCAGCTGCTGGTGTGATCAAGAGTAACTGTATGTGTTCTGTTATTGGTGTAGGGTTTGGTGTGGTGTGTATTTAAGTTCAGTTAATGTGGACCTTGGTTGTTGGTCCACCGTCACCCTGGCTCTGATTTGGATGTTTACTTTTGCCTTTGGTTTCAAGAAGTCTGTTTTGGCCCACATGCCTTTTGATTTATGAGTTTTTGAAAACAAATAAAGTAACAATAATCATGGAAGCCTGCCTTTATGCCTGCTCTTATCGGAGAGAAGAGGGAGAACGTGTTTATGTTTTGGGCCAAGACTAAAGTTAAGGGAACAAGGAGCATTTAGGCATTAAGGAATTAAGGAAATACAGTTAATTTACTTTATATAGTCTTATGGTAAGCACTTCCAGAGCATCTACATCATCTGAACCTTCTTAATATACAGCTTCAAACACCATCATGGCACACACACACACACACACACACACACACAAACAAAGCATGCGGCAGCGGCTTCTTCACAGGGCAGTGAGAGATAGAAAGAGGGCAGGATGGAGTGAAAGCTCGGTGCTGTGAGGAAAGACATCTGTGCTGTGGACACTGCAGTGTGTGTGCACTTAGTGTGTCCTGAACTGATGCACTTTCATGATATCCAATCTTTCCTCCTACTCTTCCACGCACGACTCGGTGGATTCACATTTTGAGTGAGATCCGTTTGGAAGAGACCTGTTTTTACAGTGTCCCCGACTGCTATTGCATCACTGTGCCCCCATGCGCATGTTCCAAGGCTGAGGATATGATTATAATGGACCCCTAGAGATGACCTTGGGCTGAGTACATTAACCCCCTCATTATCCCTCTGCCCTAAAAATGTATGGCAGTGAGGCAAAAAAAAAGATTAGCTTGAAATGTGCCAGTCAGACTCATGCATGCTGCTACCTGGCTAGCCACTGTGAGCCAAGCCAAGCAGCAGAGAGGCAGCCAGGTAAAGCCTAAAAGGCACATGGGGTGGGGGCAGAGAACCGTGATCCCATGGCGATGAGAAATACAGATTAATGAAGGAGGAGAGAGAAAAAGAAAGAGAGAAAGAGAGAGCGCAAAACAGGGAGACTGTTGTTAGCCATTGCTAAGTTCCGCCATTAGCCATTTTCCATGCCAGTTATAAATATTACTAAACATGATTTCAACACGATGCCAAACTGGCATGAATACAAAATGGCATTTACTAGCCTAGGATTAGCCTGTGTAATGGGCAGAAAGGTAAAACAGCCATTATCCAGTCGTTAGAGGAAGAGGGGAAGATGTTTTCGGGCCGGTAATATCTGTAAGCCTTAATGAAAATTGGATCTGTCCTTCAGGTCATTTTGATCCGTACTCAATTCGAAATGACCTTCAATGCAATGCTAGTTACACAAGAGCTTCTCTTTTTTTCCTCTCTTCCTCCGTCACTCGATCGCTCTCTCTTCCTTTAATTTTTTTTTACTCCATTCTCTCCCTGTTCCTGCAAGCCACCAGAGAGAACAAGAGCTTCCTAAAGGGAACTTCAAGGACTGCTGAGGACACAAAACCAAACCCCACAGGAGAGACAATGGCAAGCTCATTTCATCCCTCGGAGACGCCAGATAAAACAGAGCACTGTGCCTTTGTTCTTTCCAAAAGAGTCTGGGCGGAATATCTCTCAGTATCATCACGCGAAAAAGATGTGAACAGCTCGCAGAGCTGCGCCGCTTGCAGCTGAGAGATATAATGAATGTTTTATTATTCAGCACAACATTTAGTGCACTTTTATCACAGCATAAAAGTAGCTGGGGCTCACGGCAGCGTACGGATGCACTCGGCTTTCTGCAGTGAAACCTGCGCCCACAGTCAAGAAAGCCCTGTTATCCTGTGGTGATGTTGGGTCTCCAGCAAAGCCCTATTAAAGGTACAAGTGTTCCCTTTATAAGCCCTCAGCAAGTGCATCTGGGTCTTACTCTCCAGTGTGTACTCTAGTGTGAACTCGCTGCTGCCAACGGGGAAGTTGTGTTTCCAGCTGACGTTAGCACAGCCACTGTTAGTATCCACGGTCAGATTCCAGATCTTTAAATGCGGAGCTGAGCAGAACAGGTGGGAGAGGAGTACACGTGACAAATCTCAACCACAGGCACTGCAAGAAAAACAGCTAACAGGCTAATACTTACTATTTTGACACATTAGACCACATGACTTTAAAGCTTTCCTTCTAAGTGCTGGAGTCAAAATCAAATTCCCTAGCGGCGCTCTTTTAATCTCGTAAAACAATAACAACCTAATTGGATGCTACAGTCGATACAAATTCTTATCAATGTCAATACTAATTTGGGGAAAGTGCCTTCCTAAGGAAACGGGACAAGCGTCAGTCACGTCAGTCATGTTCAAAAGTAATTTTTACCAAGTCCAAATCCAGTCTTTGTGCTCGAGTCCAAGTCAAGTCTCAAGACTTTGAGTGGCAATGGTGACTCTAAATGTGAGCTGTAAATGTTGAGCTCTAAATGTTTAGAAGATATGCTAATTGGCCATGCCCCACAATTACAAGTGGCTGTTACTTAGCAGGGGGTGGGGCTGCGTGCTGTCTCAAGTCTTTGTTTGTGCGACTTAAGTGCGACTCGAGTCCCCATCTCTGCCACGTTAACGAGACAGGGTCCCTATGCCATGTGGTCCAGCTGACCTCTGCCTAGGTCTTAACTGCTAGGGTAATTTAAACTGCCTTGTACTTCTGCACTGACATATGGGTGATGTCTGAGGAAATACCCAGCATTTTCAAATCCACCCGCTTGGTGGTGGGAGGCGGGGTAGGGAGGGCTGTGGTGCTTGAGGTAGTAGTGGCGGCTGTAGTGGTCGTAGTTGTCGGAGTAGTTGGAGCAGGAGTAGTGGGGGTAGCAGCAGTAGTAGGGGCAATGGTAGTAGTTGTTGTAGTAGTTGAGGTACTAATGGTTGTACTCAGGGTGGTGGTTGGGGGAAGAGGGGGAGGAGTTGCAAACACCAAGGCATCTGTAGAATCAATCACTGAGAGAGGAAGAGAGCAGCAGTTATACACAACAACAAAGCCTAGAGAGCGGTACCAAAAAGATACAGGGACAGAGATAATAAGAGAGTGATCACAAAGTGCAACATCAGATAGAATTCCCACAATCTTAGGAGAAAAGTGTGTTCCAAGAGAAGGGGAGTATCCGACATTTCAACCTGGCACACACAGTACAGTTTACACGTGTTTCTTAAACCCAATTTGGATACGGACAATTAATAAATGACCATATTTCACGATTATCATGTATTGTGCAGAGTGAGGAGTCGATGATAGCCGGTTAGTTCACATGAAGCTGAACACTGTCAATGTCACTCGTAGGTCTGGATCTTATAATTAAAATGAGCTAATAAATGTTACCTCAGCACCCTGCTGTCCCTACACAGGTGAGAATACCTATTATTCTGATGATCTGATCAAGTTTACTGGATTTTCTCAATGCATAGAATTGTCAAAAGAGCGTTTCATATATACTATATGAATCCAGCTTGACTGATTATTTTGGTTGAGGTTATTTTGTTTGTGTGAGCATACAAACAGTAGTTCACACACAGTAAAGTATGGTTTAAAACTCATACAGTGTATGCCAGGCTTTGGGTTTTGCCACACTATTTAAGTCCAGTCCTAAATCCTGGTCTTTAAAGTAGGTGGTTGTTCATATTGTACAGCACTGCCACCTAGTGGTCTTCTGCTTTAAATATCCATTCCTTCTTCAGTATTATCTTGAGAGCGAATAGGATTGTGGGAAATCATCAGTGGAAACACATCCACCATCATCAAGTCTATTAAAAACACACAATAAGTTCACACTGTGTTTAAACAACATAAAACAAAAGAGAACAACATAGAAATGAAAACAGAAAAGGCAGAATTATACCTTCACCTCTTTGTCTGATGTCATTAGAAACAAAGCCACGTCTCAGAACCGTAACTTTTTCCTTTTTTTTTTTATTCATGCAAAGGCAACCCAACGGAATAAGCACCAAAACAGAGCTCGAGCAAACCAGCATCTCAACCAATCAACAGGCAGGAGATGGAATGTGTGTGACGGTTACGAACGTCTAACCCAGGTCACGCCTGGAGGAAGGTCCCTCACCGCTTGGTGACAGTGATCCGCCCCAAGCCGAGACAGCGACAAGCTCATGGAGATGCTTTCTACAAGATTCAATGGAGACGGGCTCTCCGTTCTGAACGGCCAATCAGCAAGCAGCTCGGTGCGCTCTTACCTGTGCCGTCCGTTTGGTGCAACAAAGAGCGACAAACAAATCAAAGGTGGCAGAAGCGCAAGCAATAGCAGTGAATGGCGTGAGCAGCGAATGGAATGCGGCCATCCTCTTTATGGACTGCCATCAAGGTGACAAGCGGACATTTCCTAAACTTCTCCTCAGGGAAGTTGTAGGAGGAAGCATGCGCAATGCTGAAGGTGAAGGGAAACCTATTTTGGCTCTTCAGAGCCTCTGAAATCAGTCAGTTTAGTGAGTCTTCCAAAACACGATAATGCCGCTAATACTTCTCGCATTGTGGTGATTGTATAACTTCGCTGGTGTAACTTGGTCCTCTCAACCCTCCCCGAAAGATCACCGCTCAGAACGGTTACACTTTGTTGCCAGGCAACAGAGATCACCATAAGAGATCTCCGTCTCTCAGCCATTTAAACGCCACCCATTTACGAAGACATCACTCTCCTGAACAGTTAACCCTTAGAAGCTGCATTTATCACTCGAATCCTCTCTGGAGAATTCTGTGGAAACAAGTACGGACTCCGATTTTGATTGGTTTTGTATTCCTAAGTACAATGAATTGTGATTGTGTAAATTATTCTTTGCTATATATAAAAAGTTCCTTTCTCTACAGTTTTGAGACATTTGAAGTCATAATTACACGCAAAATGTGAAATACAGTAATCCCCCGGTTTTACAGGAATCAGGAATCACGGATTCAGTCGCACTCAGATTTTTTTTTGAGAACCAAACGTATAGTTTTACACAGAAAAAATTCCCACAACAATGTGAAAATCGCAAATATCTTCCGCCTGTTTTTGTTCACCTCTCCGTGGTGTCCAATTACTTTTATCCCGCGACCTTTCAAAGCACTCAGACACTTTAGCCTCCACAGTTACATCAGTTACACAGGTACATCTCCAGGAGACCTTTCCAACGAGCCCTCATTTGTGTGTTTAGCCCCAGCAGATCAGGGCTTATTCCCCGAAAACCATGAGCCGGAGCGCATTCAGACGCGTCTGTCTTTAAATGCAACCCGGGTGTAAGCTTTTGTCCCAAGACCTTCCGAATTGCAGATCTCAACAGGGAATTTAAATTCAACTACAGGTTTATCCTTACATTTTCTTTAAGCGTAATGCATTAAACTGAGTTCAAAATGAAATTAAAGTGTTCTGGGAGCAGATTTGGAGGCATATATAGGGTTTACATTATAAAAATAGGCATTTTTAGGCAGCAACACGGTTTTCCACTACACGCGGGTGCTTTTGGAACGTAACCCCCGCGAAAAGCGAGGGATTACTGTATATTTCAAATGCAACTGATTGTGGAACTAATGTACATTATGTAGCTCTGTTGATACAAAACATAGTACTAACTCGACTTCTAAAGGTTAATGGCGCGGTCAGGACAGCATGCTGGGGACAGGCCAAATGGGACATGTGAGGAAGGGATGCTGGGTAAAGGTGGCAAGGTGCCGTCAGGGATTGGAGGTCAAAGGAATAAGAAAACAAAAGGCACATTACTGATCCTCTCTCACTCCTGAAGCCATTCGTGAAACTGCCTACACAGTAATAAATGAAAAGCACTGAATTTGGGCAGAAAAGCACTGAAGTAAAGAGTGAAGGAGCATAACAGCCTTTTTCTAACTGAGGGTCAGTAACCAGCAGTGCAGTAAACGATCCCATCCCTGAAAGCACACAGTGGACCAGGACAGATGGACAGACAAAATGTAGACAGTGCAGTTTACATCACTACATAAATACATTATAAATACTTTTACTTTATAAATGTGAAAGGTATCCCTTTCTTATACCCAAGTCTGTTGCAGACTTAAGCATAAAAGGCCACACAATATATCGCTTGATCATTGTTTCACAATACTGACTTTTGCAATACAGAGTTCACAGAATTAAATATATTAATAGGCATTTTTTCATTTTTCACAATAATTTAACCTGAGAAGGTGGGTGTTCCCACAAAAGCAGATTCTAAAATCCTATAGTGCATAATAATAATAATAATAATAATAATAATAATAATAATAATAATAATAATAATAATAATAATGATAGGACTTTTGAAAGACTTAAAGAAAGACTTTGAATCAACATACAATGTACATACTATGCAGAATGAAACGTATTAAAATATGAGTTATCCTGATTATTGTAAGGCCATAAAGAGAATTTAAAATTATATTACATTAATTGCTTTAACTGTGGGTCGTAAGACCATCACAGCTGCCTGTGCAGCCTTAAATCTTAAGTCTTACTTTTGTTCTTATCTACAGTAGCATAGGATTTGGATATTAAACCTTCTTTGGGTTCTGAGTGCTGAACTGCACTGCTGCAGAGGACAAACAGATGGACAAAAAGGCAAAGGGACAGACAGACAGATAGACAGGTAGGCAGGCAGGTAGACAGGCAGGCACCTCCTCATTACGTACACCTGCAGAGTCAGTACCTGAAGTTATAAAGTCTTCTTTCACACCGAGGGAGAGAGAGGGAGAGTGAGACAGAGAATAAGAGACAGAGAGACAGAGAGACCGAGAAAGATAGAGAGAGAGAGTGAGAGAGAGAGAAAGAGAGAGAGAGAGAGACAGAGACAGAGACAGAGAGAGAGGGTCACAGAGAGAGAGAGACAGAGAGAGAGGGACACAGAGAGAGAGAGAGAGAGAAGTAGAGAGGAACAGATGAAAAGTCAGAACAGAGAAAACAAAGGAATCAAAAGGCTGAGAGAGAGAGAAAAGCACAAAAGGCAGAGTTAGAAGCACAAAATGGCAAGCAAACAACAAGAAAAGGGGACAGAGATAAAGACGGAGAGACAGAAAGAGAAAACTCTCACACAGAGGACAGAAGGAGCGACAGACAGGAGCACGGACATGAACACTGAGTGATTGTGCTCTCAGTGACTGATCCACTGATCCAGCAACAGTGACCGGTGGCGAGAGAGAGGCTGACCTGGAGAGGCGTTCCAGTGAAAGGCCACTGATACAAGAGGAGCTTCTGTTCAGTGCAGACCAGAGCCGTGTCTCTGGAGAGGGCCTGGACCTAACGCCCTGTCTCCTTCTCAGAAAGCCTGGATCGAAACTCCACTTAGCAGCAGGACCTCAACGTTTTTAAAACTGTCAAACCAGCGCTGTAAGACTATCTTCCTTCATAATAAACCGTGCCTCACTATCTAGCCCATTTGTAGTAAACCAAAGACACTATTACTGTTACAGTGTTGTACATTTCTACATTACTATCCTTTACTATTAACGTTTTTAAAGCTTTATTACAGATCTGAATTCCCTAGTTGTGCTTTGAAACGAGCCCAATGACAGTGACAAAAAATTGCAGTTATTTAAAAGACATCTAACTCATAATTGATGCTTTGTTTCATTTACCTTAATTGTGTCATCGTTAAGAAGTATATATATATATATATAAAATCTGGGAATTATAATCTGGAGCTCACTGGCTCATACTTTACAGTAGTGCTTGATCTGAGAGAGAGGCCTCTTTATTGTTTGTTTGAGACTTCTGTATTCTATAAGATGCTATCAGAGCAAAATTGATTATCTGATTACATAAATAAAGCGATTAAGCAGTAATTATAAAAAGGTCAGTTTGTAATACATAATGGAATCATAACTGACTTCTGTATTAATTTTATTTGAAGCTGGTAAATTGCTGTAAGGTAAATTGCTGTAAGGCTTTCTTTGTAGCCTCCCCGACACACAAAGTGTTGAAGATCAAGAACGTTCCCACCACTGAAAATGAACCTGTCCTGGCCATCAGTGTGTATTCAGCAGTTTCCACTGGGATCAATCAAGCTTCCTGATTCCGACTCTGATGTAACGGCTCACCTTCGTTGGTGAAGTGGGGCGACTCCTCGGAGTAAACCTCTCCAGACCCCACCTGCGTCCGAGCCGCCAGGGAGAACTTGTAGCGGGTGAAGCGGTCAGGCAAGTGGATGGTGTGCTCCGTCTCATTGGCGAAAAAGCTCTGGACCTGCTGACTGCCCACTTGTGTCCCGTTCACTAACGGAAGGACAAACAAAGACAATAACAAATAAACGGTGAGGAATTTCTTTAGTTTAAGCCTGAACTCCTAACCGGTTCCTGACTTCAGGGTTCCAGGAAAAGCCTTGAAAGAATAGAGCCTTTAAGGTATCATACTTTTAAAAAAGTTCTAAATCCCATTTTCATTAAAGAACTGTCCACTGAAGGCTTCTGTAGAGACCCACCACAGCAGAGAATCCTTACTGGCACTCGGCTGAAGTTACAGTATTTAAAGGAGAACTATTCTCTACCTGTCTGCTTTACTCTTGAGGTACTTAGACGTTATTCTAGCCTTTATCTAATACATCTGACTTCGACAGACAGAAGAAGGCTCAGGGGTGTAAAAGCAGGGCTGGAACTAATACAGACCTCTAGATGAAACACTGGTATGAAGCTCTAAAACAGTGGTTTTCCAACTTTTTCTATCAATCATGACAAACAAAACAGTGACAGGAAAGTTCAAACCCATTAGCATTCATTTCTTCTGCAGGACCACATTTCTAAAGCTGTGTGGGTTCACGCACTGAGCAAATGTTCTGTATGACGCCTTTAGTGCTGTGCTGTTGACTGATGCAGATTTTAAATTGTGTTTTTCCTGCTAATGGCTTCTTCCTCGAGTGGCTGGTGTGTAGTCACTATAAAACTAAACATTAATTTTATCCCTAAATTTTACCTTAATACCCCACACAGGAAACGAAGGAAAATTAAGGTAAAAGTGCCCAGATTAAGGTGATTATGGGGTAAAACAACTCCGGAATTAACGCCTTATATTTAAGATTAAGGGGCTTCTCCGGGCAGAGTTTTTGACTTTTCCAAAACAATCATTGCGTGAGTCTTTGTCCTAGAAACATATAAGTAACACCACCAGAAACCTTGAAGACTCTAGTTTCCAAACATCTGTGTTTTTAAATAAAATATATTGATGGTGCTCAAATGAATGAATGAAGGCGTTTTAAGTTTTCATATATAAAATCCACACAAATCTCCTACCACCTTAACCGTGAACCCTACAGTAAAATCTGCTTCGTTTCGTCCCTTTTTGTCTCATTGCTTCTAGCCTCGTTTCTCTCAGAAGCACCTCCTGTTTATTTACATTTACATTTCAGCATTTTATCCAAAGCGACTTCCATTCCCTAACTACAGGGAGCAGTCTCTCCCTGGAGCAACTTGGGGTTAAGGGTCTTGCTCAGGAACCCAGTGGTGGTGCTGCAGGTAGGATTCGAACCCATGACCTCTTGGTCCGGAGGCAACCCACTAGGTCACCACCTATTCCTGTTAAATATCTGCCGTTTGTTCCCCCATGAAAAAGACTAAGATGTTAATTATTAGTTCCTTTGAGAATCGCTGCTCTAAACGACTGTTCTGTGTGAAGTGAGCTGACCTGTCTGGTACTTGAGTGTGTAACCGATTAGAATGCCATTGGGCTCCAGGGGCTTGTCCCACTCCAGGTGAATGTAGTCTGTGTTCCTCTGAACGATCTTGAAGAACTTCGGAGCCCCTGGCACTACAGGGCAGTCACAAAAAAACATCTCATTATCTCTGTGTGAAACTTCATTTGTCATTTTTTATTAAAATACAACAAATATTCAATCAATACTTCAGCAAATATTCCAAACTCCATCTAGACTGTCTTTAAATTAAAAATTTTAAATGTGCTTATTGTTTAAAACGTTTGAACAGTAATATCAGGAGCAGTCCAGGATACATTTCACTGTGTGTTTCACTTGTATAACTATGCATGTGACAGATAAAGAATCTTGAATCTTGAAGTTTTATGCAATGTTCAAACAACACCAAAAAATCCAGTTACATTCACCTTATCAAACATACAAGAAGGAGCTTCATCTCTAAAATAACAGATTACAGTAATCCCTCGCTTTCGGGGTTAAGTTCCAAGAGCACCCTTGTATAGTGAAAAACCGCGTTGTTGTGTTTTGGTAAAAAAAAAAAAATGCCTAAAATGCCTATTTTTATAGTGTAAACCCTAAACATGCCCCTAAATCTGCTCCCAGAATACTTTAATTTTGTTTTAAAATCAGTTTAATGCATTACCCTTAAAGAAAATATAAAGGTAAACCCATAATTAAATGTAAATTCCCCGCCGAGATTTGCAACTCGGAAGGTCGCGGGACAAAAGTATAGGGACACTGTGGCGAAGTGAATGGTTTTCGAGGAATAACCCCTGATCTACTCAGGCTAAAAATACAAATGAGGGCTCGTTGGAAAGGTCTCCTGGAGATCTACCAAATTGTGGAGTGTCTGAGTGTTTGAACCTCAGAGAAATCGCCCTTGGAGTATCGTGGCTCAACCCTGGTGTGGAATTCGAAAAAAGTGCTTCCAGGTCGGCTACAGCCTGCCCTTGTGCGAGTCCCCTTGTGTGAAAACATCCAGAAAAAATATATTCATTGCCACAAAAAAGCAAAAAAGGCGGAGGATATTTGCAGTTTCCATGTTATTGTGGGGATTTCCGCATAAAACCATGTTCGTTTCTCCAAAAAAATCTGCATGTGACTGAATCCGCGACTTCTGATCTGCGTAAAACTGGAGGATTACTGTAAACCTACTTGAAATGTATTCTTTGAATGCAGCTTATGGAGATTAGGCTGAAAAACGCTGGAGTATTCCTTTGAAATGACGTCACATTTCTTACCGCCTTCCTTGGTCTCAAACTCCACAATTTTGCTGTGCGGCCCCTCATATTTGTTGTTGGCCACGACCATGTACATGCTGTATTTGCTGTATGGAGTTAGATCAGTCAGGATGCCGCTGCTCTGAGACGCATCGCTGAAGAAACCTTTGGTCTTCTTCTCTTTGGTCGTCCTCACGCCCTTCGCAAGACTGGCCTCTCTCCGGTAGTACAGCTGGTAGAACAGAGAAGGAGAGAGAAGCGGATGATGTTAGGCCTGTTTATAGCTTTGATCTGGTCTAAATGCCTCTGGCATGCTTCTGATCCTGTTGGCACAGAAACCGTAAACATGTCAGAATACATGCAACCAAAAGGTGGGACAGATCCGGCTCAAACAAGAACGGAAGTCTTTGATTCTGCTCCTGATGTTTCAGCCTTTGGGCCGTATCAAAGCAAACCTGCCCTAAACTGCCCCGGCGTCAGCACATTAGAACGAGCAACTTTTCTTGCAGCCACTATAAAGAAATGGTGGACACTTTTCCTGTAACTCTGGAGAAAATAAAAACACAGAGGAAGACACAGCAAGACACATCAGACCACATATCGAAGACTTTATGGACTCACACATTTTCCTGCTTGCTTAATATTAGTGTGAAATGTCCATTTGTCACATGTGAACACACCACAGCACACACTGTGAACACAAATTCTCACTAGTATGTAACGTATTTAATTACGTGTGTTGATTTTGATGTGAAAATAAGCTCATCATGATATTGGATAGGAGCGCTAACGTATCACATTCGATAGCTTTTCACAAATACAGCAGTGTAACAATGAAATGGGTTGAAATCAAACACGACAAAAACAAAACTAGCAAACCTTTAATGAAGGATTGTGTCTTTTATTAATATTATATCTTATCCGAAGCTCTAAATGTCTTTATACAGTTACTACTGTATAATAACTGTATAATAACTATATAATAACTGCATAATAACTGTATACTACCACTGTTGGTGTTAATACAGCTTCTATGAATTCAAAGCCAGCCCATTTATACCAGGGCAACCTGGGAATGGCTGATATGACCGATTTCATATTGATCACGATGATTTTGAGGATTTAACACCAAAATGTGCATTTTTTATTGTGCAGATAGTCCA
This sequence comes from Hemigrammopetersius urotaenia, assembly GCA_037974485.1. Classification (NCBI taxonomy): domain Eukaryota; kingdom Metazoa; phylum Chordata; class Actinopteri; order Characiformes; family Alestidae; genus Hemigrammopetersius; species Hemigrammopetersius urotaenia. The sequence continues at coordinate 17,355,051 of JBBPDC010000135.1, forward strand.
AAAATGACCCAATTTGAGCGTGCACATATGAATAAGGGACAATAACATCATATGCACAGATTTATCGGAGGAATATAAGAACTCACTCTGTACTCTTTGAACTCCCCATGAATGGAGTTGGGATCTACAGGGACCCACTGGACATTCACTCTGGTGCTGTTGACCTTTGACACCCTGAGGTCTGCAGGGGCCGCAGAGGGCTCTAAGAGAAAAATGGGAATAATATAAATAGTGAAACAGCTGGAAAAATGGCAACACAGAGGACAGGCTTAAATTATAAAACTGGTACTTACTGTCTTCCCCTGAGTAACCAGTGACTATGTTGGATTCTGGGCCTCGTCCGAAGTCATTGACTGCCTGGATTCTGATCTCATAGGGGACGTAGGTCTCTGTATCACTGACCACATACTTCGTACTGGTGGTGGAGACATTATGCCACTCCTCCTCATGGTCTTTGCGTCTCCATGATACCACGTAACGTAGCTCGGGTCCGTTCCTCTGTGTGTCCGATAGAGGCTGGGAGCATAGATGCATATGTTAGTTTAAAACAAACAAACAAACAAACAAACAAACACAAAAACAAGTAGCTAAACCACTACAAGCAACCAGGAAACCAGCAGCTGATAAACTAACTAAAGTCCCTTTAGGTCTTCAAGCATCGTCTGAAGACCTGCCTCTTCAAGGAGAACCTTGGTGACTAACCTCTGAGGGGTTACTGTACATCATTTTCTTTATATTTAAATCTCGGACTCTTTCCCTCAGAACTGTGTTTGAACCTCTGCCTGTTTTCTCTGTGCTGATTTGAGTTTAACTCTACAGGTATGAAGAACAGACGTAGACGACTGAAGCACTGATGTACGTCGCTCTGGATAAGAGCGTCTGCTAAATACCATAATCATAAACAATCGTAATAATGCACATTTCTGAACTTCATATCAGGAGATAGTATTAAATACACTGAAAGGGAAGATTCTGTGTGGGAACCCGGCAGCTACTTACCTGCCAAGTGATCTCCATGTTGGTCTTCTTTGTGCCCCACCCTTTCAGGCCACTGGGAGCCACATCAGGGGCTGAAAAACAGAACTGCATATTAGCAGCATGACTCAGTACTTCAGTACAGGGGCTCCCTGAAGGTCTCGACATAGGTTTCAAGTTTACAAAGCTCACATGCGCGAACGTGTTGCTTTGTTTGGTCTTTATCATGCCTCCTGAAACAATTTTTCATACCAGTTTTTGACATTTTTTCTGTTACTATAGTATATTTATTTCTGTGGCTTAGTTGTGTTTTATTGTTCTAGATTTTACAGCTGCATTCGGATCAGTAAGTGACTCAGGCTAGAGTGAGTTTTGACTTCGGGTTACATCACTGTTGTTGTAACGGATCTGTGGTGTAACTCGAGGCCCCGCTGTACTTAAGTAAGAGAACTTTTTATTTTCGGCACTTACGAGCTCCGCTGGTCTGGTAGCGGGCGGAGGGGCGGCTGGGGTGGCTCTGGCCCACACTGTTGATGGCGATGACTCGGAATTGGTAGTTCACAAAGGGAGACAGTTGCAGATTCACTGAGTTCTGGTTTCCTGCGTAACTGGACAGGTTCTGCCATTCGCCCGGCCTCCACCGGTCCTCCTCGTACTGAACCAGGAATTCTGTTACAGAGAGAGTCGACCACTGAATACCAACATCTATAGTTACATTACAGTTAGGAGTATAAACACACAGTCGTGTGTGTGTGTGTGTGTGTGCACTGGTGAAAGCCGTACGTGTGACAGGGCTGTTGTTTTCGTTGCCGGGGACCCAGGTGAGGCGGACGGACCGCGCCGACAGGTCGGACAGCTCCAGGTCCTGCGGAGGATCCGGACGTGCTGGAAGAAACACAGAACAGCTGTAAGCAGGTAGATCATACAGCACCAAAACATACAATTATTATTATTATAAAAATTATGAATCTGCAGGCAACAACAAAATATATTTAGTTAAATGTTCACAAGATTGATAAATAAAAATAAGTCTTTTAATCAGTTTCAGTGGTTATCTATCTATCTATCTGTCTGTCTATCTGTCTGTCTGTCAGTCTGTCTATCTATATGTCAGTTCTGTCTATCTATATGTCAGTCTGTCTATCTGTCTGTCTGTCAGTCTGTTTATCTATCTATCTATCTATCTATCTATCTATCTATATGTCAGTCTATCTGTCTGTCTGTCTATCTATCTATATGTCAGTTTATCTGTCAGTCTATCTGTCAGTCAGTCTATCTATCTATCTATCTGTCTATCTATATGTCAGTCTGTCTATCTGTCTATCTGTCTGTCTGTCTATCTATCTATCTATCTATCTATCTATCTATCTATCTATCTATCTA
>JBBPDC010000135.1:17383967-17399831 GCA_037974485.1 Hemigrammopetersius urotaenia
AGCCAACACCGTATATATTAATCCTGATCAGACACAACTTCAAAAAAGATTAAGCAAATTATCATACCATTTATAATTCCATCCATATTTGAGATTTACACACCAAATTGTAGTACTGGTCCCCACCAGTGAATACAACATACATGTACTTAGGAGCCAGAGTGTGTGTCTACGTGTGACAGAATGAAATTAAAACAGGGAGCTGAAAAGAACTTACCAGCCTGGGCTACCTCTGAAACTGGCCGCCCATAGACATGCGCCATGTGCCCGAGGATGGAGAATATGGCGAAGCCAGCGAAGACGCTGGTCCCACAGTTTGTGACGCACACTATGATGGAGTCTTTGTAGCAGTTATTATGAAATTTGTTATAGGAGGCCAGTGCTGTCAGACCACCCCAGGCAATAGACAGGGAGAAAAATATCTGAGTTGCTGCATCCTTCCAGACCTGTGTAAGAACGAAAGCAACCTGAGATAACATGGAAAGCTCATTAAGGAAAAGTGGCGATGTGTAAATGTGAGTCAAGCTGAGACTTGAGTCCTTGATCTTGCCTCAGCCTCAGCCAGTTTGGTGAGGTTAGACTGGGAGCCGATGTAATACTCAATGCCGTCTCTTGCCCCTTCCAGAGTGACACCACGGATCAGCAGGATCAGCAGGACAGCGTATGGAAACGTGGCTGTGAAATACACCACCTGAATGTGTACACACATGTGATTTATTACATTACATCAGACATTATGGTAATAACGTGGATCATGTGAAGGGCTTTACAGTATTTTATCACACATCCATCATCACTTATCCTTAACCAGGGCTGCTGGAGCCTAGCCCAGCACTCATAGGGCAAAAGGTGCCGAAAATCTCTGGCCAGTTCACCTCTAATGTAGCATCTCCTGTTTACCTGATCTGCATGACAGTGGGAGGATCAGTATTCGGTCTTATGTAAAAGCTCACCTTTCCCGAGGACTTGATGCCCTTGAAGAGAGCTCCTGCAATTAGCATCCAGCCCAGCAGCAGGCAGAGGGCCAGGTGCCAAACCACGGGCCCAGTCTCATCCATACTGCTGGTGCGCTGCAGGGCCACCAGGCTACAGGACAAATGGTACAGGTCACAAAACAACGCCAGTGTTGCCACCAGTGACAAAGACTGCTGTGTTTTATAGTGTGTGTTTATAGTGTGCAGAGTTTAGACATCTTTTCCTCTCAAAAGATCGTTCAGTACCAAATTCTCTGACGACGAACAATAAACTGTTATAGAGACAATTCTAGGTCATCAGTTCCGAACCCATTTACAAACCTTTTATAAATGCAGTGGTACGAGTTTATCAAAAACATACCACTGAATGAATAAATGTGTGCAGAGTAAATGACGTACGCTGTTTTTTTTAAACGATGTGCATTTACTCTGCACACGTCTTCATTCAGTGGTATGTTTTTGACCACAGCTACACTGCTGTGCCGGACACACTCATGCCACTGTAGCATGTAAATGTAAACGTAACACCCATTCATATGGGCTGAGAATGTCTGATTATAGATAAATAGGGTAAACCATTTTAGTAAGTGTATCTGATTACATGACCAGTGACTGTAGATCCAAGGCAGATGTTTCAATTAAACTAGACACTAAACTGTGTGTATTTTTTCTACGTTTGTGAACGCCTGCTTATCCAGCGTTACTTCTGAAATCAAGTGCACTATCACTGCAGTCACAGGCTTTTTTCTTCTGTAAAGGCTATGTACTAGATATTAGAACATTACTGTGAGGCTTAGGTTTCTTTTCACATAGCGTTTGTGTGGCTGCTCTGTTTGGACTCATTCTACTGGTAATGCTTTTCTATGGTAATCGTACGATGTGTGCAATTGAATATTTTTGAATATTAATGTGATTGATATTCATGTTTAGGGATGAAAACACAAAGAGCTAGCTACGCACACACACACACACACACACACACATACTCACTCCCAGTACCGCTCACTGGGGCTCTGTAAGGGCACGCTAACTAAAAACTCTTCAAGACATCTTTCATTGCTCAGACTCCCGTCAGCCATCATGCTGGTGTTCGCAGCTACAACACTCTCGTTGTGAATCGTCCTGTTGCAACATTCTGTGGAGATAAAAGAGTAAACCGTTTTAGTGTGGCAAGCTTCACCTGAGAGGACTGAAGTGGCCGAACCTGCCCATTGTTGCGCACATGGTTCAAGCGGGAATTTCTATAAGCGGGAATTTGGTCACGTTTTTCCAGACAATCTTATTAAAGACACATTCCTGTGTCAGGGAATTTCCAGCAAAGGGACTCGGTTTAATATGCGGAGGCCGCCAGGAATGCTGCTTGCTCGTGCTAGAATGTCACAAATGTTCAGTGCAAACAGACACACTCTGGAGAATATGTTCCCATGGTGCTCTGCACATTCTGCTGTTTTCCCGAGCCCTCAGTGCTTCTGCGTCGGCTCATTAATAAGCCCTACAGCGTGTGTCGGAGCAGAGCGACACAAGAATGTCCAGGGCAGGGCAGGCTCCTGGACTAAAAGCAGGAAGAAAGAAAAAAAGAGCATGCCGTACCCATAGCTGTGATGTTACAGTCCATGTCAGACCGCCCTGAGCAGTCGCTCCATGGCAGTGGGAACTGAAATGATGCAAACAAGTAATATATGCTGTATGCTAGGATGACATTGTAGTAGATGGACACAAATGTGCTGACCAGCATCATAGTAATGCCAACACCTGCGAAAGACACACAAGGTCATTAATAATTCCAGTCCATTTTTATTCAGTATTGCGCTAAGACTATGTGCATGACTACCACAGACGGAGGCTGTCTACAGATTACATTAACAAAGCTACTGATTACTTATGATTGATAAAATATTCCAAAAATACATACTTACAGACATACGTTGAATTATTAAACAATTATATTATTGCACACAAAAAGATGTAACAAATTCCCCTCGATAGTTCTATTAATTTGACTTAAATTTGACATTTCATATTATTTTCACTCCCCTACCTCAGGCTACCTCTGCCCCACTCCCCATCTCCTGCCTCTGAGGGGAAGAGCTCCCCAGGCAATAGCGTGGGGGAGCTAAACTGATCCAAAGGGTGACAGTATATTATTGTTGCATGCAAATGAGCAATAGGAAATTCCACATTCCATCATTATGGTTTTTGTGTGCAGGCACCCCGTGTTGTCTCAGGGAGATGCTGCCCTGGTAGCACACAACTAATTCTGCCACTGACAAACTTAACCCTGTCTCTATCGCTCAGCTTCCTCTTTAAGCTAAACTTCTCAGCAACATATGGATCACGACGTCATCAATATAAGGACATCGAAGGTGTGGACATTATCCAGCGATTACTGATGGAGGTGCTGCCACACCTTGCAGGATTGGCACAGCTTTCCACACGTTAATAGGCCCCTGGCTGCAGAACTGGCCAAAGGAGCTCTCCAGGAAAAAGAGCGGAAGCCCTGCAATAGACAGCATGATCACGTAGGGGATCAAGAAGGCCCCTGAAAATGGAGACGGGAGGGTTAGGACACATAATCAGAGCTGTGTTATTGTGCAAGAAAGATATCGCTTACAAGAAACAAGCAAGATCTGCCCCTCTAGTATGTGTCCCTAGATCTTGGTCTTGGATGATAAACAAAATGGCTATTTTTGCATTTGACACGTTGTGGCTCCTACCACCACTATGGTAAAGAAGCCAGTAGGTTTTAAATGAGAAAGGCAGAGCCCTCCTACCTCCTCCGTGTTTGTAAGTCAGATACGGGAATCTCCACACGTTTCCCAGCCCGACTGCGTATCCGATCATAGACAGCAGATATTCCTGCTTACTGCTCCAGTTGCCCCTATCTGTGTTCTCATCACCGCTCCCAACATGAGGGTTTGGGTTTTTCCCCGCATTCTTTTCCTTCAGCATTAACAAGTTTAACATGGATTATTATGGAGCAGTTCACAAAAACACACCTTCGTAACACATCACAACCTCAAAGCAGCTTTTACCTCGTCATACGCTGTGGGGTTTCTGAATACTAGCTCTGAGATGTGGCTTAACTTGTATTTCCTCATCTTCCTTGTAGAGCAGCACACTGGTGATGGGAATCCTGGACAACATGGATGTGAATGACAGTGTTGCCTCCAGCGATGGAGTTTTATACCAACCCTCCTCCTCCTCCTTCGTCCGGAGGGTAAACACAAGGCTGGGCACATTAGAGACCTTCAGGTATTGCAGTGCTGTGGGAGAACCACAGAGGAACCTGCAGAACCATGACTGTGTGAGTGTGAAGAGTCTTTTGGAGAAATTCCACATCATGTAAAGGTTCTTCGCTCATTTAAGGATCACTTCCAGGCCCAGAAAGCTCTTTACTTTACTTTCCTTTTTTTTCTCATGAAGAGGAATTAACTGCACATATTTTAATCTGTTAAGTTATTAAAGTTAATACAATAATCCCAATAGTTCACTGACATCACTCCGTATACTGCCCTCAACATTCTAAAAACCCGCACTACAGTTTTATCCCCAAACCAACAGTCCGTTTCTGTTCTGCACTGATTTCTTCCTCTTTAACATAGAAACTCTCGTCTCTCTCAGAGCTAACGACATCCAGGCAATGGTGTGGAATAATGACTCACCTTCCCTGTTTTGAGGGAAAAAACGCAGCAAAGCAGAAATATCAACACTCTCACCACTGTCAATCAAATTCACTGTCAATCAGATTTATGGGTTATTGCCAAAAACAGTTGTAGCACTGATCCACAACTTTAGTTGTTTTACTGGGCTGATAATGATGAGTTTAACACACACACACACACACACACACACACACACACACACACACACACACACACACACACGGTTTTACACCACGGGTCCTGAGTCACGCCTGCGATGACAGAGGGTCAGTAAAGGCGATTGCCAGGTGTTCAGTGGTCAGAGGAAAACAGCAGCCTCTGGTTTTGGTGACATCAGAACCTGAGGAACAAGAACGGCGCAACAGAAGCCCTAAACACACATGAGACATGCGCGGGTTTGCTGGTGGTTTTGGACGGTGGAATAACATGTTAGAGCAGTGGCTTTGCTCTAAGACTCTCTGTGAAATGGAGTGACCATCATTATAATTATAGTTAATTATAGTTATTAAGCAGCTCCTATTGAACCTCATATGTCAACATTAAGCTCCAAACAATGGCTGACTGCCACGTCACACGTGTTTCTTTCACACTCGCGAATAAGGATGCACTGTTTAGGCTCTTTCTAGTCATTTCTGAAGAATTCCTCTTCCTCACATCGAACATGTGCTTGGGGCCCTGCTCTGCTGAATTAATTCTGTTTGAATGGGGGTGTCTCACACAGCTCAGTGTGTGTGTGTGTGTGTGTGTGTGATCTTGTTAGCTAACATCATAAAATCACAGAAAATAACTGTTTATTTTAACTTCAGGCAGAATGTTGTGAAATATTCCAGATAAAAACGGTGAAAATGTTCCGCTAGGAGTGTTGAGCGAATGTTGAACACGTTTAAAACTATAATGGATATTTGAAGCATTAGGTGCTAAATTTACTGCAAACACGTCAGAACAAAGCTAAATGAAACCATCTGAGGAATATGATCAGATTGGAGTTTGCAGCTGTTTACTGTTCTAATAATCTACTTTAAAAATACAAACACTAATGACACAATACATAAACAGCACCATTAAACTCTACATTTAATAATCATAACTGGATTTGAGAAATGTTCAGATTATATATATTCAAGTATTAATGAATAATTAAGAAAAGTGGCAACACAGTCAGAGCTCCGAGTAAAAGGACTGAATTTGCTGCTAAATTTTCTAATAATATTTACAAATATTTTCTTTCTTGAAATGTGACCATGACTTTTACTAATATGTTGATGTGGCTAACACCTGTTTTAAAGATCTTAACAGTTAATACGCTGTGAACATTTAATACTGAATTTATAACACACTACTAACAGAGACTTCTGTTGTCATGTTGTTAGAGGCCGCTAGAGGCCGCTAGAGGTTAGTTCATGTTTTGTTTTTGTTAGGGACAGTGAGATCCTGAGCACGCCTGGGTCTGAGTTTGATGATTAAATGGTTCAGCTGCCGGCGTGCTCAGGGAAAGTAGCTTTTGTGTTCTGATTGGTTAATGGGGTTTTGTGATATGTATTGAAGTTTGTTCACCCTGGCTGTGTTTCTCCGTTCTCCTTTTGGTTTTTGAGTTTGTTTACTGAAGTTTAAATAAAGTACGAAAGGAAAAAGTGCCTGGGAGAAGAGAGGGGGAGATTTGTAAGCTATATAATCTGTCAAAATACATTTTTATGATAATAATAAAAATAATGTCTTCTGTAAATGAGTGAAATGTTTTTTGAATTATTAGTTAAAAGTAATTGCAATCTTTCAGTTACACGGATAATTGAAATGCGTATATCAGCGATGACCCGAGTGTTTATACACTGAAGCTGATCTGAACTGAATGTACACCATCGAAGCCACAGTCTAGGGGCAGCTGGTGGCCTAGTGGTTAGGGCATTCGCCCTGCGATCAGAAAGTCCGGGTTCGATTCCCAAAACCGCTAGGCACCACTGAGGTACCCCGAGCAAGGTACCGTCCCACACACTGCTCCCCGGCGCCGTGTTCCTGCTGCCCCCTGCTTCACTTGGTGAATGGGTTAAATGCAGAGGAAGTGTTTCGTGCTGTTCACGCCGTGTGCTAATGTCTAATGCATTCTTTAGTTTATTCATGTCTGTTTTCACAATAACTCAGGAACACAGGAAATAACGACAAATTCTACAGTAAAGTGTTCCGCACGAACATTAGCTCCCGGAAAATAATACAATAAAATAAGTTACATTTGTTGTCAGTTGTTTACAAAGTAAAAAAATAACGATTAAAAGAGTAAACTGAAGTCACTAGTTAACAATTTCCCATTTATTTACGGAAGATCTTTTCATCACCAATACATTAATGCTACATTCCTCAGCTTCCGGTTGATCTTTAGTAGAGCGTTAGTTGCTTCTTAATAGCCACAAAGACCTTAAAGTCATGGCGCAAAACACGAGCAGAGTGCTCTTATTCTTTCACAAGTGTGTGTTTAGTTCTCTCTCTCAGTCGGTACACACTGGAAACGTTATTTTTGTGTGTATTTGGTGTTTTCACAGCTTTTTATTTGAAACGTGTAAAGCTGCGCTGATCTGATCTACTAAAACCTGTTATACGTTTGTTTTGTGTTATTAAAACCCTGATTCCAGACGTTTGTAATGGGGATATATTTACTGCGATGCCTTATATGCTGTTCTCCAGGCTCATGCACCATCAGCATTGACCTTTTTTATGGCTGGCTGGTCCATTCACCGGCCCTCAGAAGCAAGGGCTGCCGTATGAACCCACATTCCCTTTTCCCCTTTTACAGCTCTACGACTGAAATACACTAAAATACTAATATTTTTATTAACTCGGGTCAAAGGTCTGCACACATCAAAACATCGGGACCTTAGTCTTTCATGATACATCACATGCAATACACTCGCTCTAGAACATCAGAACCATCACAGTCTACTCGGTTCTCTTACTGAGAGCAAATGGAAAAGTTCACCTGAAGAAAGAATAGGGATGCTTATGATACGAGAACAGTTGTTGCCAAATATGTCCAAAGGCCAAATTCCCTCGGGCCTATGGCCGCAATAAATACTCACAGTACTTTTGTTCACCTGCTTCTCCTGAGCTGAGTCCAGACAGAGCACACCTGGAGTGGAGCTCAGACATGATCTGTGACCAAACGACCACAATGTTGACTTCAATGATGACAATGCAAAAGCTAGAGACACCCATAGACCAGCACTCAGACAATACAAACATGACGATGAGTGTGTACAAACACACACACACACACACACACACACACACACACTGAAAAAAAGGTCATGCACTTAACTGATTCAACCCTGGGCATAATTTCACCAAGAATAAAATGATGCACACAGTTTGAGTTATTTCGCTGCATCCACTTTTTCCAGTGTACGGGACAAGAAAGCACATCAAAACATATATATACCCTTATAAAAAACATACCCTTATAAAAAACATACCCTTATATAGTGTCTGCCTGTCTACAGATCTCACCATTTCCTTCTGCTTCCTTCAAACCATACACTTGCAGACAGACTGTACATGGAAAGCCCAGTTGTTTTATTCCGTTTCTAATAGAGATCGCTCCACTTCCCCCAGATGCAGCTGATCAGCCCCAGACAGGTTTGGTGTCTGATTTGTCCTTTAGTTTAGTAATGGAGCTATGAGGCTGATTTCAGTCGCCACCCAAATCTATTCTGTAAATTCGGTAAATGTTTTGGAAACGAAGGCTCTTCATTAATGTGGCACAGACTTGGTCGGTGCGGTTTAAGACACCGTGTGACTTACTATGAGGTGTAAATGTTTGACCTCTATGGAAAGATTGACCTAAGGCTTTAAGGCACTTGACCTATAAATCAACCCTCTGTGTTTATAACTGCTTCCAGATCAGCACTTCTGGAGCCTGCTGTCACAGGCTCACCGTAAGTCATGTCCTAAACCACATCCACAAGTCTGTGACAAGTCTGTGTCTTTGGTTTGAGCAGGATGAGTGGTTTTTGGGGTGCATTTAAGGAAATATGTGTGTGTCTGTTAGCAATGTTAGCATAAAGAAGCACAATTTGGACTCAAACCATGTCTTGGCTGAGCAACTGAGCCTGGAGTATGTTTTTTGTTGAACTATTCCTTTATAATCAAATCACACATCGACACAAAAGACAGAACAAGCAGTAAACTGACAGGTCAATAGAGAGAGTTTGAATATTCGGGTTAACTGAGGGCAGATACACAGAAGCACAGCAGACAGGGCTGCCTTCGATCTCCTGGTCGGTGCAGTTACAGGGCAATATCCGAGGCGAGGCGTAGGCACATGGCTGCTTCGGAGGGGATGTCACTGTGAGCGATCTCATTGCCCTCCAGGCGCAGGATCCTCAGCTTGGAGAAGTTCATCACATCCACCACAGCGCAGAAACTACCCAAAGTAAACTCTGTGACAGTTCAGAGAAACCACAGACAGATCAGAAATCCACATCATATGTTTACTCTCTCAAGGCTGAGGTGTTTCTGAACATTTACATTTACATCAATGACTTACAATCACTAATAACAGGGACTGTCCCCTCGGAGTGACTGTCTCGCTCAAGGACACAATGGTAGAAACAATCCTGTCATTTACATTTACGGCGTTTATCAGACGCTTTTATCCAGAGCGACTTCCATTCCCCACCTACAGGGGCAGCCTCTCCCTGGAGCAACTCGGGGTTAAGGGTCTTGCTCAGGGACCCAGTGGTGGTGCTGAAGGTAGGATTTAAACGTCCAGAGGTCCAGAGGCCAGCACCTCCACCTATGATGGCACTAATGATGGGGATTTTTCACACACAGTCAAATGTGTGATGCAAATGTGATTCATGTTATTATAGAGTGCTAAAACACTAACGCAGATGATCTGCCTCACATTTCGTAAGTGAAACTAGGCCACGTCAAACAACAGAAGGGCGCGTACGCATGTCGTAGTGTTGCGCGTGCGACAGCCTGAAGGATCGGAAGAAATATCTGCTTCTGATCAAAAGTTCTTCGTTTTTGAAGTTTGAAGTTTCTGTCTTACAGATATCAACGTATACAAGCACATATGCACAACTTTTGATGATGCTTTTGGGTGCATTGTGCAACTCTCAGTTGAACTTTTCTCCAGGTGTCTTCACTGAGATACTTCAAATAATAATTCATATGGATACGCACCTACTCCAGAGGAGTTAACATATCCACAGTGCATTAATATAAATAAATAAATTGCCACAATTTACTGTTTTTTTAATAAACCTGGTTAGAAATGGAAAAACATCAGTCAGTCATAAGCAATGTCTGGCACAGTTACCACTCAACCTACAAAAGCTTTCCTCGCCACTAGAGGGCAGCACTGGACGCTCCTTAGTGGCTCGTTTATAAACTGCACATGCACACACAAGTGGAAAATGAAACTAAGGCACCAACAGCTGTACCTTTGATCTGATTAGCCTGTAGGTAGAGGTGCTCTAGACTGGTGCTGACCGGTGGGATCCTCTCCAGCTTGTTGAAGGATAGGTCTAGTTCGACCAGCCCACTAACGTTGAAGGTGTTGGGTGGGATGCCTTTGTCTGTTAGTTCGTTGTGGGAGAAGCGCACATACTGCAGGTCGGAGAAGCGGTTGAGGAAGTTGTCTGGGATGATGTCTATGGTGTTGGAGCCCAGATAGAGCTGGTGGAGTGTGCTGGGCAGGCCTTCTGGAACCTTCTTCAGTTTGTTCTTGCTGACGTCTAGTAATGTGAGGGACTTGAGGGCTTTCAGTGCCCCGCCCATCTCCTGGATGGCATTATCATTAAACAGCAAGATGGTCAGATTGTCCATTCCCTCAAACGAGTTGGGCGGAACTTTGGCGATTCTGTTGCGGTTGAGGCGGAGGTCGCGTAGAGAACGAGGCAGGCTGCCTGGAACTTCGGTCAGATTGTTGCCACTCAGGTAAAGTCGGTCCAGCGCCGCCAGTTTCGCGAAGGCCTTTTTGCCGACTGTGTTGATGTGGTTCTCGTGCAGCATGAGCCACACAAGACCAGTGCTGTTTTCAAAGGTATTGTCTGAGACCTTGGTTATCTGGTTGTGCTGCAGGTAGACATACTTCATGCGGGACGGGATGTTGGGTATCTGTTTTATCCCGCGGTTGTCGCAGTACATGGCGATGGGAAAGGTCGGAGGGCAGTCGCACTCGGCTGGGCAGTCACCACCAGTGTTGTCGGCCTGCAAGGCAGCCATGGGGTGGATCCAGAACAGTGGGTCTCTTTCTTGTGCCCGTGTGAGTTGGAGAAGCCCCAACAGCAAGACAGATGCCAGGTGCATTGTTATGAAACTCAGCAACTGCAGCAGAAGACAAAGACTTTTAAAAAATGGACTAAATCAGAGGTTTCCAGTCTTAGTCTTGGGACATTCAATGCTTTTTGTTTTCTTTGCTCATATATACCTACTCAGCTGGGGCAGTTAGTGGTTAGGGCGTTCCCTGCAATCAGAAGGTTGTGGATTCGAATCCCAGCACAGCTAATACCCTTGAGCGAGGTTGAGCACACGCTGTTCCCCGGGCGCCCCTCTTCGGTGGCAGCCCACAGCTTTAGATTAAATGCAGAGAAAGAATTTCCCAAACCCTGTTCTAGAGCCCCGCTGCATTTTTTTCTGCCCAAACTTGCTGAATCAGGGTCTTTTTTGGAGCAAACGCTAACCTGTGCAAAGCAGAGGGGGTTGAATGGCCAGGATTGAGAAATAATGAATTAGTTGATTAGTTAGATCCGGTCAGTCTCAGCTGTGAAAACATTTAAACATGCGGAGCAGGGGTACTGTAAGACCGACTGCACTAGAAACATTTAAGAAGATAAAAATGCAGAAATAGTGTGCAGTTTATGAAAATGAGTGGAAATAAGAACACAACATACACAAAAAATAGAACTGAATGAAGCTTTATGAGAGCAGGGCAGAAAACAGCAGTGCACAGGTGTGTCTGCACAAGCGAAACAGAAACAGTGTTCTCAGGCTGTTCAACTGAGCATGAAAGAAAAGGCAATGCAAAATACTACCTTCCCATATAATATTAAAGAAAACACCCAAGTGCACATAAGGGTCTCTCCTTGGAGTCGAATTTCAAATCTTAAATGAGCAGAGAATGAGCAAAAGTACAAAAAACTGATTGTACAGTTTGGTCTAACGCACGGATGATCAGAGAGGAGCACACCTACCTGATTGAGTAAAAGGCACTCCCTATTTTTGTCCAGAGCCTCTGAAGCGCTGTGCTGAGTGGCTTTGCCAAAGTCTTTGTGAATACCCCCTCTCCCCTTAGAGCTCTTTGCCTCCACCTCCCCCCAAAACAGCCCTCCCAAACCCTGTCCAATTAGCACACACTTCTCTCTCTCCATCCTTGGTCCACTCTTCACCAATGAGAGGCCGACTCCCCGCTGGGGTCGTAGCCTCGTAGCTGAACGGATGTCGCTGTGTGACCAGCATGACCTGATTAACGGGGCATCAGAGGGTTGTTTCTGGAGTGAGCTTCATTTGTTCCCATCTGGATACGTTGGCTTTTGGAGGAGGTAGCATTTGGCCTGGGTGCAAAAAGAAGTGAGATGTTTAAGAACTGTCCAGATGTAGTTGATCGGGAATTAAATGTTTTATGCCCAGATACCCCCCCCCCCACCCCCTCCCGCCCCCGCACATGACACCATCTCCAGATTTTTTTCATATCTGTCCGTCTTTTCTTAGCTGACTGAAGTTGACATTCATCTGCAGTTTTTGAGCCGTTTATTTGGTTTATAATTGTAGCTGTGGGGGCTAATGTCGCTAGCAAACACTAGCTAACAGCCACCAAAAGTGTTTGTATAAAAAATACAATAACAAAAGCCCATCTAGATGTTCATTAACGTGTAGCAGACTCTTTGAGAATATCAGTTCTGGTGCTGTCTGTTTGCTGAAGTGTTTTTCACTTCTGCAGCTCACAGGCTATTCGATGGCTAGTGCTGATTTCTAGCATTCGTTAGCGATGTGAGTCTTGCAGCTGCAGTTCTAAACTGAACAAATACAAATCGGACACCAAATATGTCTCGACTGATCAATTGCATATGAGGCAGTGGAAGATTTTTACTAACTATTTATTTAAGTGAACACTATAGACACACACCCTGATTGACAATGAAAATATGATCAGAAACTCTGACATATACAGTGAAGACCAAGAGACAGCAGCAACCTCTCAGATAGAGAAGACCTCCTTTCAGCAGCAAAGCAGAGATGGAAGGTTGACTGTTCAGCCCCCAAAGCTGAGTTTAGGTGTAATTTGATAGAACAGGACTGTGTGCAAATGGACATTCCACTCCCTGCATGGGACCAGGACCCAACATTTGTCAAACTACATTCATACATAAGAGAAGCTGAAAGGTGCAGGAATGGCCTGCGATGTTCCAGGATAACCAAAAACTGTACAATATTAAAAAGCAAAACTATAGAAAGAAAAACCCCTGAGAAGTAAAAATGTGACTGTTTTCATCTCTGTCTCCTCAGTCTGCATGTGCTGTCTGCCCCACTGTGGAATGCCTGGTCCCTCCTACCTCTCAAAGGTCTCGTCTACTGCGCGGACGACACAGACAGCTGGTTTCAGATACGCAAATCCAGAGCTAGAAGTGGAGACAGAAGAGCTGGGCAGCAGATCTCCCGAGGCAGTGAAATGGGGCCAGGCAGCTTCAGGTTGGAAAGAGCTCCTGCTGTTTCTTCATGGAGGATGGAGTAATAACTGATCTGACGTTCTTTTCATTCTAAAGTAAGCAGGTACATCCATCAGTCATTCATCACTCGTGTCTCAGTAAACAGGCCAGTTCAATACGATAAGACCTCATTCACACTGTCAAATATAATGGACTTGAATGATGTACTGATGCAGATTGTATATCTGCATTACTTTATTCCAAGGAAGAAATATTTTACATGAAAGTAAAAAGGCCCTTTATAGTCCCGCATAAACACAGCACAGCACACGGTGTGAGCCCGAGTGAAGCCGCAGACAGCCAGTGACGCAGCACTGAGTGTGTTTTCGTAACTGTTTGATCGCATTATCCTTTAACATCAAGTACAAGCATAACCCAGCACATATAATCACTGGTTGTCAAGTCAAGTGGGTTTATTGTCATTTCAGCTTTTGAGTCTACCTCTCCCCAGCTGCCCGTACTCATCTGAAGTTCAACGGATTGAAAAAAACAAAAAATCCGTGGCTGTGGAGCACAAATTTAAAAACCATCTGTCTCATTCTTTCATCCGCCTCTCTCTCACTCTTCGTGTTTTTTCCCACCAGGAAGAACTTGGGCTGCAATGGTCCAATAAAATTAGGAGAATTTTAAAACCCTGACAGTAAACATCTGCAGCCATTTGCAGAAAAAGCCAGTAAATACAGTCTGTCCTGTAAACGAGTTACTCAAGCAGATTTGAAACTTCACCAGAAACCAATAAAATCAGTCCCTATGGATCCTCCCTTGTTCGCATTAGAAAAGGTAAAGGTTATGAGCTGTTTGGGCTATAATCCCCAATATAGTGTCCTTCCTCAGAGTCATCTGTAAAGAGGCTAGAGAGAGAGAGATCCTGCATGAAGATATCAGTGTTGAAGTTTGGGAGTGAACATGTACCAAAACACAATCAGAACTGTTACCACAAGTCGCTCTGGTTAAGAAACGTATCTCACATATAGAACCCCAGAAAAGCTTAACAACACACTTTTCTGCTGTTACTAGCAGGGTCCTCAAACCTAAATGTTTCTGGGAAATAGTGAGAGATATCATCCACACAAACACCTGTAGACCCACAGCTTTCCACGCTCTAGCACGACCAGGCGGTGCGCTCAGCGCTCAGCGCTTTACTGTTCACGCTGCTGACCCCGGACAGAAACGCACAGCTCAAACCACATCATCCGCTTCCTGATGACACAACTGTGACGGGTTTGATCAGTGGGAACGATGAGGCAGAACACAGAGAGGAGGGGAACATCTGACGGACTGGTGCAGAGTCAACTACCTTTCCCTGGATGTGGGTAAAACAAAAGAGACTGTTGTTGACTCCCGGATGAGCGGAGGTCGACCAGAGCACCAGGTTCCTTGGTGTTCATATCGCGAAGAACCTCCGGTGGACCCTCAACACCAGCTCCATCAATCAGGCCCAGCAGCATCTGAACCGCCCCCACACTCCGCCCCCTTACCTGTTACAATACTCTACTATTTATTATACTGCACATTCTCCGTCACGCTGCTGCTCCAATTGCACAATCATATTTATTACTATTCTGCACTTTTTGCACAACTCTCTGCTGCTAGAATACAGGCCTGTATTATCCTCACTGTAGCTGTTGTTAATTGCACTGAATGTTGTCTTGCCTCGTCTCGTCGAGTTGTTGCTCTTGTGCTCTATGTGTTTTAGATCTTTGTCCTGTCTGTGGTATCGTACCCAGTTCGGTTCTGCTCTTGTGTTGCTCCGTGGCTCAATTTGTTACACTGAATCCAAGTGTGTGCACAAGTAAATAATAAACCAGTGAATAAAGAAAGATGTTTTATGGAGAATCAGTGTGTTTTTTGTGGGAAACCTGTTTAAGTTGACACTCTTTTGCGCACACGATTACACACGATGCAAATGTGTTGCACAAACCTGGGACTTAGACGATTTCCCTCACGTTACAGAACCACACCGCAGTGTGAGAAACATGCCCATATCGTGATGCTTGTGCCGCCAGGCTTCACAGTGAACTGCGGCTCGAGTCCAGGGTTTGGGTCTGTGGCCATTAAACCCAAAAGAGCAATCTTGCTTTCATCAGTTCTCAAAAAGTTGTGCCTTTTCTCTTTAGGCCAGTCGGTGAGTTCTCTGGCTGACTGTAGCCTCTTCAGCTCGTGTCTTTTTTTCGGCAGTGGGACTTTGTGGGGCTCCGTGCCGATAGCTGAGCTTCACACAGGCGTCTTCTGACTGTAACAGTCCTCACAGGGAACTCTAGACCTCTGATCCTCCTGGAGCTCATCACTGGGAGTCTTTTAGACTCTCCTCCGATCCGTTCCAACGGGAGTTTTTCAGGGGTGTGACGAGACGCTTCTCCCACGAGACGAGACACGAGACTGGGTTCACGAGAACAAGACGAGACGAGATGAAATCCTCAGTGTTTAAATATTTAGCAAAAATAGCCTTTTGTTTAACTGAAAAACACAAAATGCAAAAAATCCATGTCCATTTTGAAATCAACTTTATGAAATAAAACTTCTATTTTG